>CM077644.1:101819374-102419374 GCA_039707465.1 Rhabdophis nuchalis
TGATTTTATAAATGTGTATAGCCAGGTAATAGCATCTGGAGGCTAACATTGCACATTTACCCTTCCTTGTTTTTCTAACATTCATTTGAAAAGACTTCTAGCATAATTAATTTTCTCTATCCCTAAAATATTTTAGAAATCTTTCTTTGTCCCTAAGATATTTTAATAGCTGCAAGCAACCACAAGACAGAGCATATATTATCTTTATATAAAAGGTTCAGGTGAAATAGAAAAACAATGTATACTTAGTTTTATTTATATTTTAAGTGGAATATTATGAAACGTCAGTAAGTAAGCAACAGCCCTGAAATTGTCTCAGATTTGAATAGTCAACTGGGATAGGATGTCTCAGTGGAGTCTTACACTTTAAAAAATGCATTAACAGTTACCAGGTGAAAAACATATTGCCATGTCAAAACGTATAGTTCCTTTAATCCTGATTATAATACAGACCTTGGCCAAGATGATTATCTGGACTGAAATAGATTGGGGATAGCTAGACCTCACATTCCCATCTAATGAATACAGGGTTATGGCAGGCCAGTTAAGGACTGGCTGCTGGACAAAAAGGAAAACTGAGTAACTGGGCAAAAATTCAAGAACAGCACACAAGAATGGGACAGTATTATTCCCTTGGCATGCTGAAACCTCCCTCTATTAGGTTAGCAACTTAATATAAAAAAAGACTTCTCTGGAATCTGAAAATTAGTATTGCAGCTGATTTGGAAAAGCTGTGGTGAGTGACTGGTTCTTAATATCATAAATTTGCTGCCTATTTCAGAAATCCTACACCTTTTGTTTTGCTTATCCCATTCCTCATCTGAACTGAAGGAGGAATATAACAATTTTCAACAGTAAATGTAACATGTCCTAATGTACTTCGGTAGCTGGAATAGGTTCTGTTCCATTTATCAGTTGGCCCTTAGAGATGTGAACTATTTGAAACAAAGTATTAACCTCAATTCATAAGTCGAGCCCACTGCGGGAATAAAGGAAGATTAAAATCCAAGCAGTCTTGAAAAGAAATTCACCAATTGTCATCAAAATGAATTGCTTTTATTTACCGCAAAGGAAGCTAACTTTGAACTTCAGCCAATCCACTCTCCAAAAAAGAAAGATAATAAGCTTTTAAATTTTTCAGTACATATGTGCACACAAATACACAATATATTGAATAATTTATCTACTTATCAATTAGGACTATTAGTTCTGGGGATTTTTTTCTCCCAATAAGTGTTCATATGGACCACTTAAATAGATGTTTGAATATGTGCATATGGATACACTCACAGGCCAGAGGCTACTCTCTAAAACTCTTCCAATACTGACCATATTCAGCGAATTATATGGATGCTTTCTATCCTAACAAGTTTCTTAATTATTCTAGATAAAGGTTCCCCTGTACATGTGTGCTAGTTGTTTTCAGCTCTAGGGGATGGTGCTCATCTCCATTTCAAAGCCAAAGAGCCAGCGCTGTCCAAAGATGTCTCCTTGGTCATGTGGCTAGCACGACTAAACGCCAAAGGCGCATGGAGCACTGTTACCTTCCCATCAAAGTGGTCCCTATTTTTCTACTTGCATTTTTACGTGCTTTTGAACTGCTAGGTTGGCAGAAGCTGGGACAAGTAGCGGGAGCTCACTCCGTTACACAGCACAAGGGATTCTAAATGCTGAACTGCCAACCTTTCTGATCAACAAGCTCAGCATCTTAGCCACTGAGCCACTTTAACTGTCTAGAACAGGATAAATCTCTAGCTGACGAACAAGCTGGTTTAAAGGAGGACAAGAACTGTGTGATCCCACTGTTTGTAACAGAGCAATATATGCATGATTACACTTGTCCCAATATTAATTTAAAGTCAATTTCTGAGTTTAACTCCAGGGCCAGAGACCGGAGAAATTGTTCAATTCTTCTATAGATCAAAAATTATTTTGTCCAATCAAGATGTTGCAAAGGAAAATATACTCTAATCAGTGACCAGAGTACAGATGCCACTATAATTAAAAAATAATGGAGAGGCTTACTATAAAATTGTTAAATGTATACCTATTCTGTAGATATAATTCAATTAGTAGTTGCTTGAAATTCAACTTCACAAGAGAACATCTATGGAGGTTCTCAGTCATCCATAGTTGTCCTGAAGGTGTTTTTTCAAGAGACAATTGGACTTCATTTTTCCTTGAAGACATTTTCCTTCTCATCCAAGAAGCTTCTTCAGCTCTGACTGGATGGTAGGGAATGGAAGGATTTATATTCCTTGCAGACAGCTGGTCATATAAATCCTTCCATTCCCCACTATCCAGTCAAAGCTGAAGAAGCTTCTTGGATGAGAAGTGAAACATCTTCAAAGAAAAACAAGCCCAATTTGCCTCCTGAAAAAGCACTGTTGGTTCAGAAGAGAACATTTTTAAGGAGTTCATATCTGTTTATGTTTATAGAAGACAGCAAGAAATAGGAGCCCATAGATCAGTGATGGCTAACCTTTTTTGGCTCATGTGCCAAAAGCGGGGTGAGTGCAGGGGGGTCATACGTGGGCGTGCCACACCCATAATGCTATGTGCTGACCCCCTGCTTTTGGCATGCTTTTTCCACCCTCCCCAGGCTCCAGAGGCTTTCTAGGAGCCTGGGAAGGGTGAAAACAGCCTCCACCCCACCTCCAGATGCTTCAGGAGCTTCCCTGGAGCCTCCAGAGGGAGAAAAACGGCCTCAAAAGAAGGCCTAAATTAGCTGGCCAGCGCACACATGCGCACTGGAGCTGACAGGGCAACGCCTCACGTGCCCTAAGAAATGGCTCCGCGTGCCACCTGTGGCACCCGTGCCATAGGTTCGCCATCACTGCCATAGATTGTTCTTGGAGATCTCTCTTAAATTGATAAAAATGAAATTTACAGGATGAGAAAAATGTTTCAGTTAAGAAGCTGGTGCCAAATTTCTTAACAATTCATAAAAATGTAACAAGATAGCCATTTATTGGTTGTGGCTTTTTATATCTGTGAATTTTTCTGATACTTTTTGTAACATTTTATGCTACACAGTTAGTCCTCAATTTACAACCACAATTGATCCCAACATTTCTGTTGCTAATTGAGTCTTTTGATAAGTGAATTTTGCCTAATTTTTACAACTTTTCTTGCCACAGTTGTGAAGTGAATCACTGCAGTTGTTAAGTTAGTAACACAAAGGGAATCTGGCTGTCCCATTGACATTGCTTGACAGAAGGTTGCAAAAGTGGATCACATGACCCCAGGACACTGTGAGCATCATAAATATGAGACAGTTGCCAAGTGTCTGGATTTTGATCTGGTTACCATGGAGATGCCGCAATGGTCATAAACATAAAAATGAATGTAAGTCACTTTTCTCAGTGATGTTCTAGTGTCAAATGGTCTTTAAAAGGACTGTTGGTTCGCAAATATGAGTGCATGTGCCGTGTCTGCGCATGCACACAACCTGCAGCACATGCGCAGTGCTCACACATTACTCCTGGGCAGGTGGGAGGAGCCTCCCGCAGCCACCACTACCAGTTCACCCAAACCGGAGAGAACCGGCTGAATACCACCTCTGCTTACAATGGTTAAACCCCTTTATCACCAAAGTTCATTAGGAGGTTCCTTCTGCCATTGTTTCTATAATTTCCTTTGTTTGCATTGTCCTATTGATTTAGAGTTTGCTCATGTATAAAAAGAAGGCATTAATACTTTTATCAAAATGTATCAAAATGATGTAGAAGGGGAAAGTATAGCAAGGTAAAGAGAGAGAAAAACCTGTGATACTTTTCTCAATTCCAGAATTTACAATGAAGTGTTCTTGCCCTTTTGCCTGTTTTCTTATGCTTTCGATGTCGTTAACAATCCTTTATGGACCAAGCTTTATTTCATAGGGTTGCTCTTCTCTCTAATCTATCATTTAAGCAGATTACCTGAGCAGGTGGCTTTATCTGGATTTTATGTATGCATGCATTTCCCCCATGAAGCATATGTGTTTATGCTTAGGTTTCTAATTCATTGCATTCTTACCAAAGATCTTAGTAAAAAGTTTTTCATTTATCCAATTTTAGTTTATTTTGAATAGGGAAATGTCCTCGAGCTTTTTTGGTGGGAGGGTTGTTTAATTATTCTAAGACATGCTATGTGTCTCTTTCCCTGCACCATCAAAAAAGTCTTACTCATAATGAATTGTTCGCACAGCTATTCTCCCAAACAATTATGCTGGGCACAGAATTGTTGAGTACTGCAAAGAATGTTGGCAATACTCCCGAGCTGCCTTCTGTGCCAGCTAATTGGAAGCAGTTGTTATCCCATACCAAATTCTATCCTTTTTTTTTTTTTGTAACCACACACTGGATAGAAAAACTAAACATAGATATCAAACATTCTTGGACTAAATTCTGGATTTTAAAAGCTCTAACTTTTCATCCTTTCTGTCACTAAAAATCCAGATTACATCAACTGAATTATATAATCAGTTTAAAAACATCAGTACTTCTCAATAGTGCTACCCCTTCATCCAAAACGCAGAATAAAATACTATGTATCTGCTATAATATTGACTCTAATCTACACTGTTCATTCAGATAAACAGATGCTGATTTTAAGGCAAGTACTTGGCAAATACCTGAGTCATGGCATCAGAAAAAGTCATTGAAATATTTCCACTATGTTTGTATTTCTACATTTGCATGCAGTTACTTACAACCGTAATATTCAAACTGAATAGCAGTAGCAATTGCACTTAGATTTACTTCATAGTGCTTTACAGCCATAAGTGGTTTACATATTGCCCCCAACAATCTGAGTCCTCATTTTACTGACTTTGGAAGGAGGGAAGGCTGAGTCAACCTTGAACTGATCAGAATTGAACTGCTGGCAGTCGGCAGAATTAGCCTGCAATATTGCGTTCAAACCACTGTGCCACCACGGCTCATAACCTGTTTAAAATAGTTATTTGATATCAACAGCTTCCAACCCAAAATTTAAATAAAATATGCAAAGCCATTTCAACATGTTTTAATCTAAGTATAAATGAACAGATCTATATGGACAGGTAGGTTACACTGTTTTAATCAAATCATGGGAAATTGGAACCAGGCTTAGACTAGATTCATTTAAGTCATCCAATCATGCCTAAATTGTCCCACTGATTTACAATACAATAATACAATAGCAGAGTTGGAAGGGACCTTGTAGGTCTTCTAGTTCAACCCCCTGCGTGGGCAGAAACCTTATACCATTTCAGACAAATGGCTATCTAACATCTTCTTAAAGACTTCCAGGGTTGGGGCATTCACAACTTCTGGAGGCAAGCTGTTCCAGAGGTTAATTGTTCTAACTGTCAGGAAATTTCTCCTTAGTTCTAAGTTGCTTCTCTCCTTGATTAGTTTCCACCCATTCCTTCTTGTCCTGCCCCCAGGTGCCTTGGAGAATAGTTTGACTCCCTCTTCTTTGTGGCATCCTCTGAGATATCGGAACACTGCTATCATGTCTCCCCTGGTCCTTCTCTTCATCAAACTAGACATACCCAGTTCCTGCAACCGTTCTGCATATGTTTTAGCCTCCAGTTCCCTAATCATCTTGGTTGCTCTTCTCTGCACTATTTCCAGAGTCTCCACGTCTTTTCTACATCGTGGCGACCAAAACTGTATGCAGTATTCCAAGTGTGGCCTTACCAAGGCACTATACAGTGGCATTAACACTGTATTAACACTGATTTAATTGCACTGACTATTCTTACTAAATATGAATCCAAATGTGTATAAGCGAGACAAAAAACTAAAATAAATATACAAAACACCCATCTTTTTCAATTATCAAGATTTTTCAACTGGAATGATTCAAGCTATGAGGGGCAATAGTAAAGACCTATATCATTCACCTATTCAACTCTGTAGCTATTTTATATCTTCAGTTTATGATATTTTACTTGCCAATTTATTAAAACAGTGGGGGGGGGGAACCTTGTAGTGCTGCTAAGAGTACTAATACTGCAAGGAGCAATCAACAAATAACGCAGAAATGCCAACACTCACCATCTGAATAGGTTTCTTGTGCAAGTCTCTCTCTGTTACCAGTTTCTCCTGGTCTGTAACATAGAGGCCTTTTTGTGCCAAAGCTTGGATAACAGCATCATGACCCAGGAGTGGCTTGGCAGCATCGCTCTTCAGGATGAGACTTCCCGCACGACAGTAAAGTTCTGCAGACAGCAGCAAGTTAACCACAGGAGGTTTAATATGTTCCTGGTCATACTGATCTGTATAAAATGGTTCTCGAAGCTCCTCCGGTATATTTTCTGGAAAAAAACATACATGTCTTGAGTTAAAAATGATTAATTCTCAGAACAAGTACATAATCTGTTCTAAATCATCATAATACATTAAAATGACTTCATACTGTAATTGCTGTAATATCAGCATAAATGCCTAAATTCCACTAAATTCCATATTCAAACTATGTGCAAAATTTGTGTCTAGAAATGTAAAACAATTTAATAACAGAGGTTCTAAAAAGTAAGACATAAGTAAAAGAGAGTTTGAAAGAGAATCTGGCTGTATTGGAATTGAAAAAGGAATTTTGTTTGATATTTAGAGCAATTCCAGAAGATTCGGGTGAAGATATTAAATAAAAGGTTATTTACAGGTTAAGAATTTTTTTTAAAATTGGGATGATGATTCAGAGGCAGAAATCTATATAAATAAAAATGTAACAAGAGTTTGTTCAAAACCACTAATCTCCGAAAGTACTGCACTGATCACTTCCAAATTTTCACACAACGTTCCTTTCAAGTATGGCACCAATGATATATATAGATTGTGTAGATGTCACACCTGTGCCAGGTACACACAACGGAAATGTAAAAAATTGTAAAAAAGATAGGTAGATGGATACAGAGAGAGCAGTGGGCCACCCGTATTATGTCATCCTTTATGACATAAAATACTCTGTCCATAAGATTCAAGGAGAAATACAGTAGGTAGGTAGGTAGGCAGCTATAGGGATAGAGAGAGGGAGGGAGAAATGCAGTAAGTAGGTAGGTAGGTACTGTAGTTAGAGGGAGAAATAAAGTAGGTAGGTAGGTAGGTAGGTAGGTAGGTAGGTAGGTAGGTAGGTAGGTAGAGGGAGAGAGGGAGAAATACAGTAGGTAGGTAGGTTGGGGGTTATATGGTGGTTGTGTGTATGTGTTTGTGTGTGCAAGTGTAGATCTACACACAGATTGGTTGGCCATTTAACCAAACTGGGCCACAGCAATGCGTGGCCGGGAACGGCTAGTTTATAAAATATATAAAATAAATACAAGATTTGCAAGAATAAGAAATACAAAATATGAAACCAGCAGAGGTTTCAACTGAATTCTGTCAAGAATTTAAACATCTGTAATAAAATGATATATTGGAAGTGAGGCGGAGATAGCTTCAGTATATACATCTCTTAGACATTCTTTTTCTTTCTCTCTCTCCCTATCCAACCACAATCTATTGGAGTGACTCTTCTAATTCTTTCAAGAATTAAAAAAGTGTTGAATAAAAACCTATTTTAAATTCAATTTATAAACTTTTATAGCAGCTATAATATGAAACCCACACCATTAAATAAATAAAGATGTCACATATGCCAATATGTAAAGATGCCACATAATAAGTTAATAAGTTCCCCAACATGCTGGTTTACTCCATGGAGAAGAGAATTCTACGAGTCTGTGTCAGAAGTGATATAATATAGAAACAGTGTACTACTTCAGTAAGAACAGGACAGCTGTGGAAACAAGGCCTACTTGTTAAATTTATGACTTGCCAATTCAACTCTTCAGCCTGGAATATGAAGAAACATAAACTATACATGACAGAACTACTACATAAATTAACAGGTTTAAGAAGGTGCTTTGAAGACTGAAGTTGGATGACTTCTTTAAACTCTGCCAGCACTATCTGCCTTTTCAAATACCTCTGACTGGCTATAATAACTGAAAAAAATATCAGGTCAAATGATTAAAACACTTTTCTCACCCAAAAGTTGCAAATAATAATAATAGTCTGATCAAGAATCTTTCAAATCATTAGGAGTGACTTATATAAACACCAAAACATGTTAGAACAGTATTAACAAAAAATGTTCTGCAATGTATAAAATATTATGAATCTTTTAGGCACACAGTTAAAACAAGTCCTTCCCTTGTTAGAAGCTGAATCTTTTTTTTTGCCCTAAAACACACATTAATCTTCAGCCTGGTGCATCTTTTGGACTCTGCCAGTTATTATCAATAAAGATTATTTTTAGTGAAAGACTTATTACAATTCTTTTTGATGAATACTTGGAACAAGTAAGAAGATGAGAATTGCAAATATACTTGCTTTTTCCAATCTAACACTTTGAAGGACTAAGTCATTTGAACTTTTATTGCACAAATATTTCACTGAAGGCACAATCTTTCACATTCAGGTAAAAAATAAGGGAAATTGATAAAGTAAACTTATATTTTTAACAGATTAACAGAGTTGGAAGGGACCTTGCAGGTCATCTAGTCCAACCCCCTGCCCAAGCAGGAAACCCTACATCTGCCTCTACCTAGGATGGAACTCACAACCTCCTGATTGGGAGGCAAGAGCTCCACCTCTATATAGTATTTGATTTTAGATATTTTTATTATTATTGACATTGACATTGAGTCTTTATTGATTAGTCCTTGGGCCATGTCAAAGTGCAAATTTCCAGAAACAAATTATTACTAAAATTTGATAAAAGCAATTTAAAATGGAATTTGATAAAATACAATTTAAAATGAAATTGGAATAGAATAAAATAATTTAAGATGTAGATAAAATATGATAAAATTATATTTCGGTGTCACCCTTGGAATCTACCCCACATATGCAGATCTCAACCGAACCATTTTGTTTAAGTACTGGGCTCTGTTAAATGTTATTTTCAGGTTCTGGCCACACATAAGGTAAGTTGTTTTGATATGGGAATCCCAATGGGTCATTTGTTTGGTATATAGACCAAGGTACCTGTCTCTCACCCCCTTACCCAAACAACAGTCAAATAGGATGTGAGCCAGGTCTTCTACCTCTGAGGCAGACGCTCAATGCAGGGTATGGAATGGAATCTCCCATAACTGACCCTTGCGTCAAGCTGTTTGAATCTTGCTCACATACGGTAAATATTTCCCTAAGGTGTTTTGGCAGTTTTTATTAGAATATGCAATCTTATAAAGTTTTTTAATTTTGCTTTTAATTTTTTTTGTAAAGCAAATTAAAAATGTAAACATGATTTTTTTTTGTCCTGAACCTCTTTTCAATTTGTCCCCTTTTCATGTTCGTCCTCCCTCCCTCCCTCCCTCCCTCCCTCCCTCCCTCCCTTCCAAGAAAATATGGCCACCCCATACTTAGTTTATAAGTAGCGTAAGAATAATCTTATAACATTTTTTGGGGGAAATTCCCTAAATTATTTAGTTGAGGTAGATTTTGACATTTAGCGCCATGATTATGGTTCCCATAATGTCCCAGATGTTCATTCTGGTGAGGATTATGTGATATGAATGTAACACTCTCTGAGCAGACTCAGTAAGCTCCGAGTGGTGCATGTTTTATCCTCTGACATGTCTATATAAAAATATCTTCCATCAATTTTTGTTGCAGCTAGCACAGGTCATCCAAAGGTAAATAATTTTTTACTTAAAAAAAACCCTATGCCACTTTTAAAACCAAGTCCTTTAAAGTGTATTTCCACAAACAAAAGGAATACAGTGCTAACAATTTCAAAATAATCACACAACTAAAGCTACACTACTCCTCCCTATATCTAAGCTAGTTAAAATACACACAAACACACTGCAATTAATACAAGCATAAGCCCTTTAAGGCACAGATGTGAACTTTGCACTGAATCACACATGAAAGCATGTGTATTGTCTCACTTATAAAAACAGCTAAAAATGCAAGTAAGTCAAATGAAATGCATTTGCCTGAACGTACATGATGTTCTCTTTACCCTATAGCAGTGATGGTTACCTTTTAGGCACCAAGTGACAAAAAGGGAACTTGTGCGTGCTTGCTCATCGGGGGCACGACCTGGAAGAGGAGCTGCCCAGTGCACATGTGTGGGCCAGAAACTGGAACTTCTGGTTTCCGGTGCATGAATGCGCACCAGGCAGCTCCTTTTCCAGTTTCTGGCGCACATGTGACGTGATGATCAGCTGGCCGGCCTGCATGTACATGTGCACGCAAAAACTGGAAGACCAGCGCTTCCAGTTTCTGGCACTGCTGCATGCGTGAAGGCCAGCTGATCGTCACGCACACATGCATGCCAGAAACCCGGAAGAGCAACGGGAAAGACAGCGCATGCCAGGAGATATAGCTCTGCATGCCAATTCGGGCACACATGCTATAGGTTCGTCATCGCGGTCCTATAGCTTACTATCATATTTAATGTAACGATGTTGTGAGTTAGCATGATTTGTCCCTCAAATGTTGAAGTCTTTTGGTTTTGCTTCATTAATGCCTAACATACTTTCTTGGCATTGGACTCAGTCTCTGAATCTGATTTTGAAGAAGCTGCTCCAGCAGAACCTATTGGGATGTCAGCCTCAGGAGACACAAAGCCAAGAATCATCTGAGACTCATCAAACCAGCATTAAGATGATGACATTTGGCCTCCCAGCCCTGCACCCAGCAAGTAGAGCAAAGAGCAGGGGGGGGGGGAGAGACACACACTATGAGACTCCTTGCCAAGCAAGGGAATAAATCTCTTGATTAAAGACTGCAGCATGATTTAAGAGGCAACTTTAACCCATGTTCCTGTGCTGGAAACAATTGATTTCCTGCTTTGGTGTGTCATTCCTGTGAACCCTACTCATGAAACTCTGATATTGGACTGGCTATCAAATCCGACTTGGTTATTTGATATTCTGACTGGATTTGACTTCTCTTCTGTGCGTTCCTACTGAAAGTGAAACTACCCAGGCAAGTTCTCTTGTGCACAGACTCTGTTTGGTTTGCATTCCTTGACTGCTGTTATCTCCTAACTTTGAGTAAATTGCTAATCTCCATAGCAACAGTGGAATGTGTAATTGAAACCTGAAGCGGGACAAATATATAAATGAATTTGGGAAAAGAACACAAATCACTTGTTTGATTTGACTGACAAGGGTATTAATAAACCACAATAGCTCTTCTTCCTTTGTCCTAAACGATTAGTTTAATACTATAATAATTTATTTCCAATAAACAGTACAGGTAAACAAGATGGATTTATATTAAACAAAACCTAAATGTGAAATAGGATAGATTATTATAAAACTATTTTTTATTTAACCAAATAGAATGAAAATTGAAAGGCAGCCTAATTTTTGTTGCTGTTTTAAGTTTTGTTCTTTGTGAATACTTGGCATTGTCATGTCTACTTGACTTCAGATGTTATATTTAAGCTAAAGTAAATATTCATGTTCATAAATTTTGGACAATTTCTGGATCCCCTATGTCTCCAGCCCCTTTTCCGTGGCTTTGATAAAGACCAAGCTTTTGTAAGCCACCTAAAACTTGGTGAGTAGACAGCATACAACTTATTGTAATAAATAAATGGGGGTTTATGGTAGTACAACAGGCTCAAAAAAATCAGTAAAATTCTTTTTAACTTCATGAAAACTGTATGCAGCACTGTCCACGGAGAAAGTAAAAAAATCAAGATGAGAGTCTTGACAGTGTAATGGAAGCTCTGCGCCTTTTTGTACATATGCCAATGTGGGGGTCCTTAGTGCTCTCTAAATTGGCTGTTTTCTTGCAGACATTTCATCACTCAACTAGGTAACAACATCAGTGCTATTTGTCAACATTGCATAAATGTACAAAGAGGCAGGGCTTTGATCACTGTACCATAATTGCCAGGTTGACTTTAAAAAAAATCCCTGCAGTTGCCATTGATTTTAGGTTAATGAGTTGGCATTAAGGAAGAAACAATCCAGTATTTAAAATAGTGAGTAACAAATAGCTTTCTGAAATACAGATCTTCAATTCATATTCATTGTAAATATTGGATACTCAGGCATTCTTATTTCCACTTTCATAAAAACAGAACCTGCATATGGTATTAAAATGGGCATTTTTACAGTAAGTTTCTTTACAGCATGAAGGGATTTATGAAAAAGCTCTCAATTCAAGTTCACAGTTCACTAGGAAGTCCATACTAAATTTGGTAAATGAATGCTCTGTGGCGATTTCGCCACTATTCCGGAGAGCTTTGAAGTCAGAATATAAAGTTGATAAGCAGTTTAAACTAGCGGTTTGGGCAATCCAGCTCACCATAAATATAATGCTGGTTATGATTATCAGCCCAGCTGATTCCAGACATAAGAAGATAACATCAGGAAGTGATTTGCGTTCCATTTTCAGAAGGCACTGACCACAGAAAGACTAAGTCTTGATTATAGAAGGACAGCCCAAACCTTCTACTATCCCCAAAGAGGCTGTGGCATAAAAAAATCAAGGTTTTTTACTGTAACACCCTGATGGGCAGCTTTGCTATTTTCTTTTTAGGAGTGGAGATCTGCATTTTCCCTCTCCAGAAGCGATGGAACAACTTCAGTCTCTTTCTGCCTCAACCTAGTAACCTTCAGTTGAGCTCCTTTCCTGTAACGACAGTGCTGGGCTGCTACGGTTCCTGCTCGATATAGTACAAAATGTTCCCAAGTGCAAAAGTAAACAAAGATCTTTGAACAGCCAACTTGCTCGCAAAGACAAATCAAATGAATTGAAAGGGATTTTTCCCCTTTTTATCTCAATTTATATTCTAATTATATCACCCCCATCCATCCATTTCTAAAAACAACATACCACAGTGTGGTTTAAAACTGGGAACTGGTAGGAAATTTCAAAAACATAATTTAGAGAAATCTACAGTAGGTAAGTCTATTTTTCTTCAATGTACAATATTACTACATATGGATGGATCCAAATATAAAGGTAGACAGAAATGAGGAAGAACTATCTAAAATTTATTTACAGGATATCAAACACTTGTTCTAATCATGATGTATTGTTCTAATGGTTAAGGTGGTGTTTCTCAACCTTAGCAACTGTAATATTTGTGGGTTTCAAATCCCGGAATTCCTCAGGGAACAGTTGGAAGTCTGCACATCTTAAAGTTGTCATGGTTGAGAAACACTGGGTTAAGGTCCAAATTAGAGAGAGAACTCTAGTTTGAAGTCCAATCTGCAATGGAAAACCACAATATAATCCAGAGGTTGGGAACAATGGCTCCTTTATGACTTGTGGACTTCAACTCCCAGAATTCCTGAGCCATGGCTGAGGTTGTGTAAAGCCCATAAGTCATAAAAGGGCCACCATTCCCAACTTCTGATGTAATCCTATGTGCTTCACAGGATTGTTGTTGTGTGGGTGGGTGGGATGGAGGAGGGAATACTACATACACTACCTTAAGATCCTGGAAAAAATGGGGGGGGGGGGGAACCTAACAAATGTAAATACACACTTTCAGTAGATAAGTGAAGTTTGAAGTACCATTAATTTTCAGCACATTTTGTACTCTCAGTCCTATTTAGAGTTACCCAAAAAGATTTACTTATAGCATTTGGCAATATAACATGCTTCTGCTGTATTATATATTGTGATTTAGTAACGCAGGGCGGGAACAAGGCCTTCCCTTAAGCACCTAAGATCCAAGCTATATATCATACTTGGCATATAAATATATCATATTCAACCTAGAAATGAGTAATTAGTATGTCTGCTGCACTATAAAAACTCTAAATATCTCTATGGTTAATTCCAAAAATGAATTCAGCTGCCAAATGGAAACTAAATACAAATATTCAAACTTATTTCAAGGGCAAGTAAGCTCATCATATTAGAATACTTCTATATTGGACCAATATAGAAATTCCATAGGAAATTGGAGCATCAGTTTGATCATCCAGAATAGATCAAATGTTCCTGTTTCACTATACTTTTTTTTAATGTATAACTATACCTGGCCACGCATTGCTGTGGCCAGGCTGGTTAAATGGCCAACCAATCTGTGTGTAGATCTACACCTGCATACATACAAACAACCACCGTATAACCCTCAACCTACCTACCTACTGTATTTCTCCCTATCTATCCCTCTACCAACCTACCGCATTTCTCCCTCTCTATCTCTCCCTCTACCTACCTACCTACTGTATTTCTTCTTTCTCCCTCTATCTACCTACCTACTGTATTTCTCCCTCCCTCTCTCTTCCTCTACCTACCTACCTACTGTATTTCTCCCCTTCTATCTATACCCCTACCTACCTACCTACCTACCTACCTACCTACCTACCTACCTACCTACCTACCTACCAACCTACAGTATTTCTTCCTCTCTGTCTATCCCTCTACTTACCTACCTACTGTATTTCTCCCTCTCTATCTATCCCCTATCTACCTACTGTATTTCTCCCTTTCTACCTACCTACCTACCTACTGTATTTCTTCTTTTCTCCCTCTACCTACCTACCTACCTACCTACCTACCTACCTACTGTATTTCCCCCCCTCTCTCTCCACCTACCTACCTACCTACCTACCTACTGTATTTCTTCTTTTCCCTACCTACCTACCTACCTACCTACCTATCTACCTACCTACCTACCTACTGTATTTCTCCCTCTATCTATCCACCTACCTACCTTCCTACTGTATTTCTTCCTTTCTCCCTCTACCTACCTACCTACTGTGTTTCTCCCTATCTATCCCTCTACCTACCTACCTACCTACCTACCTACTGTGTTTCTTCCTATCTATCTATTCCTCTACCTACCTACCTACCTACCTACCTACCTACCTACCTACCTACCTACCGTATTTCTCCCTATCTATTTCTCCCTCTATCTACCTACCTACCTACCTACGGTATTTCTCACTCTCTATCTATTTCCCTATCTACCTACCTACTGTAATACAATAATACAATAGCAGAGTTGGAAGAGACCTTGGAAGTCATCTAGTCCAACACCCTGCCTAGGCAGGAAGCCCTACACCATTTCAAACAAATGGCTATCCAACATCTTCTTAAAGACTTGGAGTGTTGGGGCATTCACAACTTCTGGAGGCAAGCTGTTCCACTGGTTAATTGTTCTAACTGTCAGGAAATTCCTCCTCAGTTCTAAGTTGCTTCTCTCCTTGATTAGTTTCCACCCATTGCTTCTTGTTCTGCCCTCTGGTGCTTTGGAGAATAGCTTGACTTCCTCTTCTTTGTGGCAACCCCTGAGATATTGGAAGGCTGCTATCATCTCCCCTAGTCCCTCTCTCTCTCTCTCTCTCTCTCTCTCTCTCTCTCTCTGTCACCTGGGAGTTTGCTATCCTCTGTGTTTTGGCCCTTTTAGGCCTCCATACACCGTGGAATTTTGGAGGGTTATTTGCTGAAGAAGCGACAGTTGGAAAGCAACCGGATGGGTGGAGCTACAGGGAGGTGAAAACCTGATCAGTGGGTACATTTTACATTTGTGTACCTTGCACATGACACACAAGTGCTAGCCACGAAATAAGTAGGTATTCTATTATCGGAAGTCCTTGGGAACATTGTGTGAAAATTTTGTGTAAATCGGTCCAGTAGTTTTTGAGATTAGCGGCTTTGTACAAACTATTTTACATTTTTATTTATATAGATAAGATTTACATGCCTCTTTTCATTCCAGAACTGGAGATGAAATACATAATTTTTCCTTCTCTCAAGTCTTCTCCATTTCAATAATCCTGAGAGGTATTTAGGCTAAACGTGATTGGTCTAACTTCACCTGGTGTGCTTCTATAGCTGAAGGAGAACAGAAACTGCACCTCCCACTGCCAACACAATACCTTATCCAGTACACCAGAATGGCTCTGGGTGCCTAGTAATTAAAAGTTAATTATTGCTTCTTTATGTGTCTTTTGATTGCACACTGTCTACTTTATATGGAGAAGCAGATTATATATAATGTAACTCTCTGAATACTTTAAAAAAAAAAAGATTATGGGTTCCATAGTAAACTCTGGAGAAATTTTAAGATCCAGGATAGTCAAAAGAGCATGCTAATTAGTAGAGAATCCCATATACTTTGCACAGACATCTGTAATATGTCACAGTAGTGTTAGAAAGATGCACACCATTATAGGTAATCCTCAATTTATGAGGATTGAGCCCAAAATTTCTGTTGCTAAAATTTGTTAAGTGAAAATTGACCCATTTTACAACTTTTCCTACCACACTTGTTAAGTGAATCACTGCAGTTCTTAAATCAGTAACAAAGTTTTAAAATGAATCTGGCTTCCCCATTGACTTTGCTTGTCAGGAGGTCACAAAAGGTGATCACATGAACCTGGGGCACTGCAACCATCATAAATATGAGTCAGATGTCAAGCACCTGAATTTTGATCACATGACTACAGGGATGTTGCAATGGTTGTAAATGTGAAAAACGGTCATAAGCTCTTTTTCAGTGCCTTTGTAACTTTGAACGGTCACTAAGTGAACTGTTGTTAAGTTGAGGATCTGTATATCATACAAATATTGCAATTATGCCATGACATGATGCCTGATGCAACCGCACAAGTCATGTTATGGTGTCATGATGCAGTGTCATAAATTGTTGTCCCTTTCCCTTACAGAGTCAAGATTCCTTGTCCAGGAAAGAGATAACTGCCATGAAATGACTGTGTCTCACTTGGATTGAAATTCCTTGTAGTGTTCCTTATTCAGCAAACCGCTGACCTCAAGCAGTTAATCAAGGGCAAAACCACTGCGGAAGATTGTTCAGATGGAAAGGACAGATAGACACAGGAATAGCTTCATCTCGGAACAATCCCCACTCTCACCTATATAGGCAAAGGCAACCAAAGCAAGAGAAAAAGACGCATCTCAAGAAGTCAGGAAGAGAATTGTTACAGAGCCAGGGTCTGCGGCTGATGTTTTGCAACGCCAGGTCCGTTGTCAACAAAGCCCCCCTCATTAGTGACCTTGTGTCAGAGGGGGAGCCGGACCTGGCTGGTATTGCGGAAACCTGGTTGGGCCACGAGGGAGGACTTCCCCTCGTTGAAATGTGCCCACCAGGCTACCGCGCTTTTCATCAGCCTCGGGCCCTAGGCAGGGGTGGTGGGGTAGCGGTCATTATCAAGGAAGGCCTTGAGCCGAGAAAGACCATTGTGCCTCAGACCACCGGCTGTGAGTCCCTCTGCGTGAAGTGGGGCCTAGGGAGGCAGTTGGGCTTGCTGGTTGTATACCTGGCTCCCCGCTATGTAGCAGCAGCCCTGCCCGAGCTCCTGGAGGTGATCGCTACGGTGGCAGTTGAGACCCCCAGACTTTTAGTCATGGGGGACTTTAATCTGCCATCGTTGGGCGAATCATCCGAGGCAGCTCGGGAGTTCATGGCTTCCATGATGGCCATGGACCTGACCCAAGTAATTCAGGGCCCCACCCACGAGGGTGGACATACGCCGGATCTCATCTTTGTCTCGGGCCAATGGAAGAGTGATCTGGGTATAGGGGATATAGCCATCACACCCTTGTCATGGTCAGACCACTCACTTCTCCGGCTCGACTTTCCGACCGCTGCTCCCCTCCGCGGGGAGGTGGAACCAGAGTTACCAATCTGGTACCGCCCCAGGCGCTTGATGGACCCAGATGGGTTCCAGACAGCGCTTGGGCCATTTCCTGTACCCCTGACCCGCACCCCGATGGAGGACCTCACGGCCGCATGGAACATTGCGGCCGTGGGAGCCTTGGATCGGGTCGCGCCCTTGCGGCCTCTCTTGTGGCGGCGAACCACCCTGGCTCCTTGGTTCACTGAGGAGCTGCGGGTGATGAAACGCCGCAAGAGATGCCTAGAGGGAAGATGGAGGTCTACCCGCTCTGAATCTGACCGGACACAGGTAAGAGCCCATTTACGGACTTACATTGTGGCGCTGAGAGTGGCCAAACGTCATCATTGTGCCACTCTCATAGCATCCGCAGAAAACCGCCCTGCTGCCTTGTTTGGGGTGACCCGCTCCCTCCTTCAACAGAGGGAGCGGGAAGCCCCGCTACAGGGTAGAGCAGAGGAATTTGTGACTTTTCTGCAGGAGAAAACCGCTCAGATACAGAGTGAGCTAGCCCCCATTCATGGCCCAGTGGGATGCCACGAGAGAGATCTTGTTTGGGAGGAGTTTGACTCCGTTGCTTCCGAAGATATGGACAGGCTACGTGGGCGACTGCGAGCCACCACATGTTTATTGGACCCGTGTCCCTCCTGGCTTGTACTGGCATCCTGGGAGGTGACACGAGGCTGGCTCCAAGAGGTTGTCAACGCATCCTTACATGAGGGTTCCTTGCCCGCTTCCCTAAAAGAGGCTATGGTGAGGCCCCTCCTTAAGAAGCCCTCTTTGGACCCAGCTCTTTTAAACAACTATCGTCCAGTCTCCAACCTTCCCTTTTTGGCGAAGGTTGTTGAGAGTGTGGTGGCACAACAGTTTCCCCGTCACCTGGAGGAAATTGAGTATCTAGATCCGCGCCAGTCCGGCTTTCGGCCCGGGCATAGCACCGAGACGGCATTGGTCGCGTTGGTAGATGATCTCTGGAGGGCCAGAGATGGGGGATGTTCCTCCATCCTGGTCCTATTAGACCTCTCGGCGGCTTTCGATACCATCGACCATGGTGTCCTATTGCATCGGCTGGGGGGGTTGGGGGTGGGAGGCACCGTTTTACGGTGGTTCTCCTCCTACCTCTCTGGCCGATCGCAATTTGTGTTGGCAGGAGAGCAGAGGTCGACCCCGAGACCCCTCACATGCGGGGTGCCTCAGGGGTTGGTCCTCTCGCCTCTCCTGTTTAATGCATACATGAAGCCGCTGGGTGAGATCATCCGTGGTTTTGGGGTAGAGTACCATCTGTACGCTGATGATACTCAGCTGTACATATCTACCCCAAACCACTTCAACGATGCCGTAGCGGTGATGTGCCAGTGCCTGGAAGCCGTGCGGATCTGGATGGGAAGTAACGGACTCAGGCTCAACCCGACCAAGACCGAGTGGCTGTGGTTTCCGGCTGCCCGATTCAACCAGCTTTCTCCAACGCTGGCCATAGGGGGCGAACATCTTGCCCCTGTGGATGGGGCGCGCAATTTGGGTGTCCTCCTGGATACCCGGCTGTCTATGGAAGAGCAAGTGACAGCCGTGGCCAGGAGGGCGTTTTACCAGGTTTGCCTGGTTCGCCAATTGCGCCCCCTATTGGATCGGGACGCCCTTCGCACAGTCACTCATGCCCTCGTGACATCCCGACTGGACTATTGTAACGCTCTCTACATGGGGCTTCCCTTGAGGTGCACCCGGAGGCTTCAGTTAGTTCAGAATGCAGCCGAGCAAGCAATTATGGGGACCACTAGGTTTACCCACGTTACACCACTCTTGCGGGAGCTGCACTGGCTGCCTGTTGTCTTCCGGGTGCGCTTCAAGGTGTTAGTTATCATCTTTAAAGCGCTCCATGGCTCGGGACCTAGCTATCTGCGGGATCGGTTTCTGCCCCATACATCCTCACGGCCTATTCGCTCCCACAGAGAGGGACTTCTCCGGGTGCCATCCGCTAGACTTTGTCAGCGGGCGACGCCCAGGGGAAGGGCTCTCTCTGTGGCGGGCCCGGCCCTCTGGAACGACCTTCCCCCCGATATCAGAACGACCACGGACCTCCGCTCCTTCCGTATGAAACTGAAGACCCATCTTTTTCGACTGGCCGGCCTTGGATAGTCTCTCTGTCTATGGATTTCAAATGTATTTTTAAACGGGATTTTAGTCAATAATTTTAGCACGGGATAAATTGTTTAATTGTGTTTTAAGTTATGTACTTTTGTATTTATTGTTCTTATTGTTTTATTTTTCCCTGTGCACCGCCCCGGGTCCCTGTGGGGAGAGGGAGCGGTTAATAAATTCGAATTTATTATTTATTATTATTATTACATACCTTTTGTTACTATCAAGAATGCTTTTAAATGTTCCAGAGTTAACTGAATAAGCCACATGTAGCAAGATTATTCAACATATGAGCAAATATGTGGCAAATAAACTAATAATTACTTTATTGTGTAAATTAAATGTTTGTCCAAGATTCTAATCATTATCTACATTGACTGGACTGATGTCAATTTCCCGACTGCTGTAATACATAAATATATACATGAATAAATGTACTTAAATCAACAGAGGGTGCACAGATTCCTGCATAATAAAATGCCACTAGAAGACTCGTTTGTTTTTAAACTTTGTCCAATCAACTAGCTGAAAAGTTTTAGCCAACTCAGATATGTTATTATGTAACTGGTTTTAAATAGGTTATTTGAAGTGACAAGCAGAACAACTCCTTTGGAGAAGGATAACGTACTAAATGACACTTAAAACTACTCCATCTTATTATTTTTGCAGTCTTTAGGAATCATACTAGATCTAACATCAGGGCATCCTTTTGGAGTATATTTTAGGGGAAAAGAAAATTCAGAAATAATGCATAGGGGAATAAATTTAAACCACCTTCTTATACCCTTGCAAATCATGGAATACTAAATTTTGACCTCCTGTAATCTATGTAAGTTTCTATTCCTGATATCATCAGAGGTCTACATTTGTTTTCCAAACCTGATGCCCTTCACAATATGTTAGAACACCAACTCTGACAATTTCTCCATTCTACAGAATTCTTGAGAGCTGTGGTTCCAACACAGATTATGTTGCAGTCATAGCATGTGGTGTGGTGACTTTCTGAAAGGCATCAAGTTGAGAAAAACTGTTCTAAGTCACAATATGATTTATAATATATGATGTGCCTTATCGTGCAAACACAAGCAATTTTCAGATGCATGGACTTCAGTTGTTACATTTCTACAGTTAAGCAAACAATGACTCAGTAAAATATGTCTAGTTCAGCCCTTAAGACTTCGTGACACATGGATCCTTCATAGAACACATAACAGATTTGACAATACAGTTAATAAATCCTCTGAAGCTCATTCAGGGTTATGGTCTAGAAATACAAAAGCCATGCCAGCATGCAACCAATTAAGATACGTCTGTAGAAGAAATGCTGCCTGGGGTTTATAATGGTCACATTCACACATTGCTTTAATCCAGAGTTATCTTAATAAAATATTTATTGCATATATACCCACAGCTGGTAAGGTTCGCAAACTAGCTGAACTCTAAAATATGATCTACCAACAACAATAGCTCAATTTAAACTGCATGTTTGGTCAAAGCCAAGCAAATCACATCATGGATTTGTGAACTTAGCTTTTCATGAGCACTGTCCAAAATCCTTTGTTCTTTCATGCTACAAGATTTCATGTTAACACATAAGTAATTAGATTGTAAGGAAGTCCCTTGTTATTTCAGATGCAATAAGAATTAATTTCAAAGTTAATGCTTTGTAGAAAGCATTAACCTATCAGTGGGATAGGTTGACCAGGCCATGCTGTACAATGAGAAATATCTGACAAATGAAAACAATTTCTTTTTATTATTTATGGGGTTGCTGAAGTATTTATATTAGCAATTTATATTAGCAATGGGTTTAGAAATTGTTTTACCCAGATGCAGGCACACACAGTCACAGAGGCACCAATGAGGATGGCAAGTGTACGATAATGTCATCATGTACTGCATATTCTGCGGCGTACATACTTGTAACAGGCATTGCGACATAAATCACATCTGAATGATGATCTTATCATATACATGTCATTCTGATACCTCACAACTTGTTATTATGGATATTGCTGTGTAGATTAAAATGATGCTTATGTTTCTAATTACACTTTAAAACAAAAACAGGTACTTTGAAACAGCACAGGTAAATGTATGGCATACAATGTCATGGAAATCTACACATGCTAGACACACAATGCAATCCTGACAGCCTAGACTGCTAGTTCATTCTGTTTGGTGCCTACACGTCTAGCCTTGGTATACCTTGGGGAGTGAACTATCTTTACACCAGCATCTCTTGGGTTGCTGGCTTTTCTAGGCTCCTCCGTTGGTCTTGCGTCATGTTGTAATGCCTCACATCCAACCAGGTCCAATGCCAGATCCTGCTCTCTGTATACATTTGAAGTCACAATGGCACTGAAAAAACTGGTTTTCACTCATGACCATTGCAGCATTTCCATGGCCTTGTGATCAAAATTTGGTGCTTGGCTACTGGCATGTATTTATACCAGCTGCACTGTCTTGGGGTCATGTGATCACCATTTGTAACCTTCTCAGCTGCCTTCTGACAAGCAAAGTCAATGGGGAAAGCCATTAATGACTGCCTGATTCACTTAACAACTGCAGTAATTTACTTAACAGCTGTGGCAAATAAGTCATAAAATGGAGCAAAACTCATGTAACAACTGCCTTGTTTAGCAATGGAAATGTTGGGCACAATTGAGGTTGCAAGTCAAGGACTATCCATAATATCATCCTGAAATATGCTATGGACACATATGACTTCAATATGGCATACAAATGAATGCAATGAGTGCCCAGGATGCATTTAATTCAATAAGGGAAGGTTACATGACAGCATAGCTTTAAGGTGCTATAGATAAAGTCATTCAGCTAACTTTTTAGGTGTAATGGTTTAACATGCTATAACAGATTTTCTTTTCCAACTCAAGCTACTTGTTCAAAATTCAAAGCAATTCCCAGTCAGGCTGAAGTGCCTAGTCAAAACTGTATTCCTAGAGTTGAATCTCTGAAAATTTATTTTCTAGAAGATATTCTAGACCTGTCATTATTAAATCAGTACAACTTGAATCTAAATCCTACCTTTAAAAATTGACAATGTCACTCTACTACTGTATACCCCAGAATCATAAAGCTCTGCTAAAACAAACTAAATGGACCCATTAAGTCAATTCACTCTGCTGGATTATATTTGAACAATGCATATTGATTGCTAAATAGGACCTAAAAGACTACTGAAATTTTCTTCGTGACGTTTCCAAAATAAGTAATTTATAACAAAAGTTCATTAAATATTATACTATATTTCAGTGTTGAATACACAAATCATGCTATCTTTTAATTTTATTAACTATGGTTTGCTGATTAAATCGCAATTATTTTGATCCATACGTTTTAAACTAATCAAACACAATTTCCAAACCATAAAAGACAAATTCACAATTGTAAACTAAAAATCAAACAAACTATATTACATTGTCAACCTGTGTTGTAATTGGAGCACCAATTACTGTAAACCTATTTGCCATTTAAGAAGTCAAAAATACAGACTGAAGGATACTTTGTTTTTAATTTTATCTTTCTTTGCCTTCAAGGCACTTTTTGAAATAATGGAATAAGCATAGATAAGACTTCAAAATAATAATGCAAAGCCCATCCCATATCTTCCCTACAAAGATAGTAGTGATCTAACTTCGGAATTGCAATAAGCATTATTGTGATTATAGATAATCATATCTCTATCTCTCTATGAAATACTTTAAAATGCACTGTCAGTGTTTTTGTAGCAT
Organism: Rhabdophis nuchalis; assembly: GCA_039707465.1. Lineage (NCBI taxonomy): Eukaryota > Metazoa > Chordata > Lepidosauria > Squamata > Natricidae > Rhabdophis > Rhabdophis nuchalis. The sequence continues at coordinate 101,842,847 of CM077644.1, forward strand.
CGCATCCAAGGAACAGTAGGTTTTTTTGAATGTTACAATAAAGTCACTGTAAGGGCCCGGACCAAATATTTATTTGTTTATTTAGAGTTTTTCTAGAGCATCAATACATTTATCTGAAGCCCCTCAGAATCTTAACAACTCAGGCATTAGGAACGCGCTTAAAACATTTCCAAAAGTACAAATCAATTTGCCCTTCACTAAAGATTCCAAGAATAAGGGAGACTAATACTGCTTAGTAACAGGGATGCCAAACTTACATTGTCACAGTGGCATCATGTGACATATTTGGACGTTTCCCTCCTTCGCTAAACCGGGCAGGGGCAGAGCCAGCACGTGACGCTTTTGGCCCTTGGGCTGTGAGTTTGAGATCCCTGGCTTAGTACTATATAAATTATGAAAACGGGTAGCATAAACCACTTCCTTGCCACCAGTTCTAACTGCATGGCTTACTAATAAACCATGGTTTGGTTTAAATGAGTTAGTATGTTGCACAAAGATACCCTCCGTAAGGCCGAGAGCTTATCCAATTTCCTCCATCATTCAATTGATAACACTTAGTTGGAAGGCAACAAATTGGCTTACTTGCTGCCAGGAGCAACAGGAAAACAGCAGTTTTGATAACAACTGCTGGAGAGGGAGATACAATGGATGTACCTACGTATGTATAGTCTATTTTCATATTGCCCGATAATAAGCAACATTTCCTGTTGATGATTCTTATAAGAATTAAGAAAATCTTACAGGATCAGTATAGTTTGTCAAACTAAATAAGTGTTCCATTCTGTGTTCAGAAACACAATCGTTTCTAAGCAAAGCTGCTTAGGATTGCCTAAATTGACAGGGCATTGATTTTTGTATGTTGATGGCCCTGCATGCAATATTACAGGGGTTCCCAATCCCTGGGTCACAAACCAGCATCAGTCTGTGGCCTGTTAGGAACTGAGCTGCACAGCAAACCCAACTCTAAACTGTGTATGCAAGGAATCTAGGTTGTGCATGCCTCCCCCTCCTCCAAATCCATGGAAAAATTGTCTTCCATGAAACTGATCCCATAGGTTACATACATAGGTTGGGGACTACTCAATATTTGTCATTGATGAGATTCATTTATGCCTTGCATTATACCACAAGGTGGTTTGGCTGCTTTTTGGGCTGAATCCAGCCTCTGTGCTTTGTATAAATTCACTTAATTAAGGCACATATAACAAACCGTAGTTCAAGAGAATATAGTTTGGTGTGATGTATTAATGAATCCTACGATTCTCAGTCCTTTTGCTTTATGAAGGTAGCAAAAGAGGTGAAAGGGCAAAGAACCACACTGAATGTTGTGTTGGACAACCATGTTGTAAGAAATATAATTTTCAGAGCAATGACATAGAGATGCACAAACATAACTCCAAGAGTTTTTTTTTCTAAGAAAATTAGAAGAGTGATTCATTCATACATCCTAATGAGCTGCCATGGGTTGGTTTTTTAAATAGCAATTATGGTGGCCTCACAAACAACAATAAGCCATAAAGCAATGGTTCCAAACTGGAGTACCTAGATTTGCACAATGCATCATTCCAAAAAATGTCAACAATAATGGATAAAACATGATCTTATTTTCAGATGAGGCAATTATCAAAATAGGCAAAAGATGGGCAACTTAATGACTATAGTTCTTAATGATAACAAACATCTCCACCACTGACACCATAAAAGAACCTAGAGCAGAATACAAATTTTTAAAAGCTATATTTAATAAAAAGAATCAAAAGTAAAACAAGTCCCCATAAAACAAAAAATAATAATTATACCCACTAGAGAGAAGGACTAAAACAAGGATTCATTTTAAACAGCAGTCAGGGAATCCAGTCCAGGAGCAATTGTGGTAAATGCCCAGGAGAAGAAACATGTTGCCAATTGTCAAGTAAAACAAGACATCATGAGGGCCCTAGAAAAGTTTCCTAACTTCCCATGAAGAAGGCCCTACTCTAAATTGAGAGTCAGCTTCATTGGTGGTGTTACTTGGGCGATATAGTGGGAGGTAGTCTTTTACATTTCATTAAATTCAACAAGATGTTGATATACTGCTAAGCACTGGTGTCCAACATTGCCTTCATGTTCACTATAGCCTCTGTTCACTAGCCAATCCCCTATGGAAGATGGCTACAAGAAAGACAGCAATAAGATGAAGATGACAGGGAACATCCTAGAAATGGTAGCAGGCAGCAACTTGTTTGATTTGCCTTCCATCAAATGTATAATAAGGGGCAATTGACATTTTAGCAACAAGAATGTTACAGTTCTCTCATAGCAACCATTTTCTGAATGTATTCTCTATTACACTTGCAAATTTCAAAGCTACCAATTGAATAGGCTAGAAAAAGAGCAATCGGTCAAAACAGAAGCATTTTTTTTATCAGTAGCAGTTCCAATTCAAGTATGAAGTAAATAATGTCACAAAACAACAGTTACTTCGGAAATCAAAATGAAACAATTGGAGTACTATGAAAACATAACACAAAAGCCACATTTACACTTTGGTAAATTGTCTGTTGTTTTTCTGAATAGTAAGCCCATATGTTTACAAGACCTATGACTCTCTCTGCGGAGAGTAACTGATTTGAGAGGAGATGTTATAATGGTCTTCTGTTTCTGGAATCATTTTCTAAATTTTGCTTCATGCAAAGAAATAATATGCTTTTGTGTTTCACATTGCATACACTTATTTGTTATCCTTTCCTAAATTATCTTTGGAATCTTAATTAAATCGATCCAAACCAGGACAACTATGGACCGTTTAAATAATGTCTCTATAAAATAGTATTCTGCATTTGTTCAACAGAGTAAAGTTTGTAAACAGAAAACAGCTTGTATGTTTACTAAACCCTTTATCTTAGAATAAATTACACATTTCTCCAAGTTGGTCATGTGTGACTGTTTACTTGGAAATTATTCACTGACTTCAATGAGGCATAGTGCCTCTATGGGACACAATGAACACATAGGATTGTAGCTTACAGTTCACACATTCATACACATCACCTGATTTTGGTATATTTGATGCTTGTACTATTTTGGTGACTAGGAGCTGAAATTTAGGAATGTGGTTTCACTTGTTTACCAGACAAGAATTATTTCAACATTACCACTATGCATAATTAAAATGTTTTTCAAGATTGTACCTGCAAAGTAAAATCCTATGTGGCATATAATAACAGTATGCCATTTCTGAAATTTAGGTATTGTTCTAAATTTCCAGCACATCAGCATTTTTAGGCACAAGCATTCAAAGAAGGGGAAACACAAGGTCTTGAAAGATAATAACCCCCCTGCCCAAACAGACTGACAGTTGAATGTAAATCTAGCTACTCACTTATACCTTAACTTGATAATTTGTAACATCCACTTCCCACAGGATACATATTCTAAGAGAGGTACCATCTAATCTTTTATCAGGAACAAATCACAACTGTTATCTTGTTACATTATATATTAAATTCAACAGTTGAAGAGCTGAAAGTAGAAAGGTACTCTTTCCCCATTATTCTATAGTAGACAATAACAAAACAGAGGAGAGAGACTGAACAATGACAGATGGTGACCTTGTAATGGTTTGGGAGACGCCTCCATTATTTATCATTGCCTTCTCTGTTAATATTGTCACTTCTTCTTTCTTTTTCTTTTTTTGTAAATATTCCCTGAAAGCTTTTGATGGGGGGAAAAAGCTACTCTTCTCCTTACAGCCTACACTGCAATCAAAAGATGCTCCTCCTTTTCATACTTATTTCAAGCTTCTCCCAATGGATTAGACAAGGAGAAAACCCTGAGCATTGTTTCGAAAGGACACAACTGTGTTTCACCTAATCTGAATGACTAGTCATAACCCCCAGATGTCAAAAACACTGTGCAACATTTCTGTTTTCAGTTTATTTGCCCCCTCCCCCCCCCATCCTATTTAAATGGAAGAACCAGTGTCTATTTAAGGAGGAGGTCAACGGAAAGGAAGTAACCTTTTGCACACAATGATGGGAGGGCTAATTTTTAAAAAACCATCCACAGGGAGGCAATCCACATCATTCACTGTAACCCAAACCGCAATTGTAGCAGTGACACAATGCACATTGTACAATGATAATATTGATAGCATCTTTGAGTCATTTTCCTCGGTTCCTTTTGTTATTAGGGGTTCACACATAGACCAGTAAAAGAAATCCAGAATGGCAGAAAAGGAGGCGCTACAAGAAGCATCAACCTACCTGTCCCAAAGGCTTTGGCCACTAGCCACGCTAGATTACAGGCGATCTTTGCTCGGGCGAAATCGTAGTGATCAAACGGTTTGATGGCTGGAACAATGAACGTCTTCTTCATCTCCTTGACGTCCGCAGCATCCCCCATTTTTCTTCCCTCTCCCTCCCCCACCCCGGCCCACGGAACCTCTTCCCCTCCCCTCCCCTCCCTCTACAAGGGATCTACATGATTCTCCTGCCGGAAGGAGCCGCGCTGGGGGGAAACGGGCATCTGTCAAAACCCCGAATCACGTTTCGACCTGGATTTTGTTGCGGCAGAAGAAGCGAGAGCGGGCGCGACGCTTCACCGGGAGCGACCTCCCTCTCCGCCTCTCTTAGCCCGCTGCATAGGAATGTGGGGAAAGGGCTCGGGTGCCCTCTTTTTTTTCTTTCTCCCCCCCTTTCTCCTCGGGCGCTTTGTCTCGATCCCCGAACGCCAACCGTGAAATAGCGCAAAAATCAGGGCAACTTCGGAAGGTTCCTCAGGCGGATCGTCTTCCCCGCGCCGCCCTCGCTTCTTGAAAAGGAGCACCTCTCCGGCGAACCCAAAGAGATTCCCTCTTTCTCTCTCTCTCCTCCCTGCCCTTCCAACCCAAGGCGGCGGGGGCGGGAAAAGGAGTCCGAGTGGGAGGGAGGGAGGTGGCGGCGGGGCTTTTCCTGCAGTAGCTGAAAGAGGAAGGGGAGGCGGCGGCGGCGGCGGCGGCTGGGAGATGGCCAGCAGCTCTCCAGACCCGGCGAGACTGCCCAACCAGCCTGGCGCGCCACAGCAGGAAAGATACGCGGCGGAGCTGGGTGTGGCGCGCGTTACTCTTTTTTCCCCTTCGCACCCGGCTCCTCTCCGTTTCCTTCCGCGTCTCAGCTCCAAAACAGCCTCGTCCTGTCCTCCCGCTGCCCTTTCCGCGGCCAAAACCTGCCGCCGTTTCGGCGCTCGCTCTCCCTCCACCCGTTTCTGCCGCTGTCGGTGCTACCGCCGCCACCACAGCCGCACTAGGCTGGGAAAGGGGGGGGAAAGGGAGGGGGGGGGAAAGCAGCCGGGCACGCAGACGCATGCGCACTCCACTGCCTCGCCACAGCCCCCTTCCTCATGGTGAACGGGCTTCGGCTTGGGCGGAGCTGGGGGGGTGGAAGGGGGAGGGAAGGGGGCGCCCTAGAGGGGACAGAAAAGCGGAGCGGTCTCTCCGTGACGTCCGGCGTGACTCGGGGAGGGTCACGTGGCCGACCGGCTCTACCGTGGCCGGTCTTGATGTGGGTTGGGGCGCTCCCCATCATCGCCCCTGGTCCGAGGCGCATCCTCGGAGCAGAAGGGAGGCTGGTAATGGGAAGATCGCCGGAGAGCGCAATTGCAAAAGGAGGAAGGCGCTGGAAGGCCTGGAGAAAGAGGCGCCGACGGGGAACCGAATCGGCCGCTATGCTGCTTTGCCGTGTCGCGCTTTTTTTGCAAAGGAGGACGCCTTGGGACCGATGTCCGAGGCCCGGAAAGGAAGTAACCGGTCCTGGGGTTTGGTTCATTCAAATGTATTAGGGAGATGCTCCCCCCCCCCCTCCATCTCATGTAGAGTTTAAGATGCTTATGGACATCAGCTGAGTCTCAGAAAATCGTACATGTGATGGGTTTTAGTTGACAAAGGATTTTGTTTCTATTTTTTGTTGCTTTTTTCCTCTTTACATATTCTTAATTCTCAAGACTCTCTTGATTTTGTAAGTGAAAACCAGTTTGCTGTTAGTGATTCAAGGCACCAGGCTAGAAACTGGGAGACTTTGAGTTCCAATCCTGATTTAGGCATCAAGACAGCTGGGTTGACCTTGGGTCAGTCACCCTCTCCGTCAGCTTCTTACCAAGAAAATTTGGAAGGATTTGATCAGGCAATTCAAAAAGTATTAATTTAACCTTTTCTATCTTAAGGCATGAGTATAATACAAGTGGAATATAATCCATGTATGTTTCGATGTAATACTGCAAAATTATACAGTGGAATCATAAATGAAATGAAGAGCATAAAAATAGCAGATCAAACCAGCATGACATTTCAGACTGCCTGGACAATTGAGCCTTGCTCAAATGGGGAGGGCATTCCAGGGATAGATTAACTGCATACAAAGAAATCTTTTGAGTGCAAAATCCAGACAGTTTTCCTCAAGTTCTTAAGAACAGTTTGCCTATTAGGCAAACTGCTTTTGTTTGTTAAATCATGGTTTAATGAATAAACCACACTTGACTCATAATGTTTCTCATAAACATTTATTTAAATAAACCATGGAGTTGGGATCTCTCTCTCTCTCTCTCTCTCTCTCTCCCTCTCTCCCCCCCTCAACCATCTCAATTGTAAACTGATGTAGAGTAGCTGAATGTATTTGGGCTACAAGCTACAACCTATGTGCATGATTTCCTGAGAATGAATTTTACAGCACAATAACACATTTATTTTTCAATTATGAAAGGAATTTAGAATTGTATTGTAAAGCTGATTTGTTAAGGATTCTTCCCAAGAAGCAGGTAAAGTGAGTTTGATGAGCCATTATCAAGTTCACTGTACTATGTTGAAAGGCATGGATTGTTCTAAAAGAAAGGCATTTATATTCTTACAAACCTGCATTTAGTGTAAATATAAACGTTATATTTTCACTTGAAAAACTTGCTCACAACACTTGAAATTAGGTTCAAATAGCATTTCTGCTTTTAATTCTGCACTCTATATTTTATGTTTTTGTTGACATAGAGAATTAGTTTCAGTCAGAGCTGTATAAATTGTTATAACTGGGAGCAAATATAATTTTAAAGAAGTCTTAGCCTTTTCTTTCTAATTATAAATTGTTTAAAGGTATAAACATGGGGGGTCAAATTTTATTATACAGCAACTAAAAATAATATTTCAGGATCTGAATACTTACTTTTCTTCCCCATATGCTGTCATAAAATCTGCAGATTAAAATTATTTTATGCAAATGGTGCTTAAAGCATATGTGGTAGTATATTATTAGATATATTGGATGCCAGTATTTTTGAGATATACACAACTGGCTACCACTATAATGGTTGTAGGCTCCTTTAAGTCTATGAACTAATGAGAATTTTTCTTAAACTTAAAACAGTACTTGGAAAACTATTGGGCGCCTTCTTTTATCATGAATTATATCATCTGGACAGAGGTATATTCTTTTTACCAAGCAGCAACATCCTCTAGCCTGGTGGTAGAACAATGATTGTACTCTATTTCAGGGGTCTCCAACCTATGGACCGCGGCCCACTACCAGACCATGGCCCATTCAGAATTGGACTACATGAGTGGCTGGTCAGAATGTGTGCACCTCAACCCAGCAGGCAATCACACACATGCATGTCACCCACTGCTTATGCAAGTCGCACTGTGTGCATGGCCCACCACTTACAAAAGGGCTATGTACGCGCATGTGCGTGTGCTGGCCTGTTGCTCACATGGTCCAGTTCCTCTCCCCCACCCAGCTGGATTGCCAAGCCAGAAACATTGGGGATAGGTGCTCTGTTTTATATCCATTATATTCTGGAGGTGGATTGATTGATTAATGTCCTGGACAAGTGTACTGATTACGTCTACATAGATATAACAAAGCCCAGTTATTTAAAATGGACAGGTTGGAGAGGTTGCCATTCCAAATATGTACGGTATAAAGAAGTGACTGTCTCTCATTTTTCTACTAAAATTTTCAACTTGAACCTGGCTAGGAAGGGAAACCTGGACAAAGGTGGGGAAAAGTTACGTAAAGAGGAATCCTTGCGTTATCACTTTAAGACACATTTCACACAAAATATAATCAACTCTCACAAGTTTACACATTGGAGAGGAGGATTGGTAGAAGAGACCTGTGCCCTATGCTTGAAGTGCTGCCCACCGGTCTTTGAGTCAGCAGAAAACATGGCCAGCATTTGCTGCTTCACTTGCCAGTTCCCAGCATGTATCTATTGCTAGTTTCCAATCAATGTAGTCTCTTGACTGTTCTCCAAGGTGGCAAAGCCTAATATTTTGAGGCTGTCCTTGGTTAATGTTGGGGTATGGGTAGCCTTTAACCTATGACTGTAATTGAACCTGGCAATTACAGTTGTAAGTCGTAATGATTGTAAAGTGGGTAACTAGACCTGTTTTTGTGATCCTTTTTTGTGGTGGTCATTAAGTAAACTTTGCAGATGGTAAGCGAACCCATTGTTCACCGTGGGCTTGTTTTCACTAGAAACCAGACGTTAACGCCAGTTTCCAGCAAAAATGTTACAAAACGCAGTCCAATGATTGGATGATGTTGCAAAGGGCTGTAAATGTGGATCCGTTGCTGAGCACCCAAATGCAGTCAAAGGACCGCAGGAGGTATGGCATCAGAATTTCAAAATTGGGTGATAAATTCCTTTTGGACGAGGATCTGTTGTAATATCAAATGGAAAAGTCTTAAGTTGAGGACGACCTGTAATAGGGAAAATACTACTTCAATACTGGTGCAGCTGTAGATGACTTACAGTATATCACAGAAGTGAGTACACCTCCTCACATTGTGTAAATATTTAAGTATATCTTTTCATGTGACAACATTGAAGAAATGACACTTGGCTTCAGTGTATAGTAGTGAGTATGCATCTTGTACAATAGTGTAAATGTGCTTTCCCCTCAAAATAATGCAACACACAGCCACTAATGTCTAAACTGCTGGCAAGATATACTTAAATATTTACACAATGTGAGGAGGTGTACTCACTTCTGTGATATATGCTGTAAGTCTGTCTCACCGGGGATAAAAAGAAGGCAATATCCATGACGATGTGCATATGCCTTTGTGTCAGTTTTTGGCTTCTGGTGGTGGTTTGCCATTGCCTGTTTCCTAGGGCTGAGAGAGAGACTGGCCTAAGATCATTCCGATTGCTTCATTCCTAAAAAAGGATCAGAACTTGTGGTCTCCAGATCCTAGTCTGATGCCTTAACGGCTACACCAAATTAGTCATAGAGAGAATGAGAAAAACAAGGTCAGGAATGTTGGTGGTGTATTTGGAGGCAAATGGGCGAAGGCTCAGTGTCTTCCTAATAATCTTCTCCACTGCCATCCATTGCTTTTTGGTTGGTGAAGGCTCTTCACTTTTTCATAAAGTGATACAGGATTTGAGAGTGAATAGAACATATCTCAGTGACTGAATCTAGATAAGATTGCAAGACGACGACCAATAAGGAAAAGGTCAGCAGTGGTACATATATGTCCTGTACCAGTCTTCTCTAATGTGTAAATTCATGAGAATTGTGAGTATTCTGCAATGCATATTCAGTTCAGATAAAAGGGTGGTGAAACCTGACATGTCTAGTCAGCTTTTGGCATGAACTGAGGGCACCTCTATATCATCTGTGTGTGCCAGTTCATTATCAACACCAAGCCCGTGTTTCTATAAAGTCATCAATATTCAAGAGCTTAAGAGTTTTTCCCCATCTGGTTTTACGCACATTTACTTGAACTCGGAGCAAAGCTGGTTTTGTTCTGTGCACAGCTCTGTCAAATGTCTGGGTAGTTCATTTTCCCACTGGTGGGAACCTGTGCTTCATTCTGTCTCCTGCCTTCACCTTCTGCTTCTTGATACCTGTCTGTAGGCATTGTTTAAAAGGAATCCCTCCCTTTTCTGTAGTAGCTGTTTACAGGTAATGTGCAAACATGGTTAGAAGCGCTGAGGAAAATGCTTGCCTGCAGTATCCCAACATATTTTCCCCGTCATTAATTTTCAAGAGTCTTGCATCATTAAATGCAAGAGAAAAGATGTCTTCGGTGCTGATAACCTTTTCTGCAGAGCAATCAATCAATTTTTGTTTAAAAAGGCACTTTCAACAAATGTGAGCTAAAAATATAGACAGGAATGAAGGAACAGTAACCAATTATATTATTTCCCTTTTTGCTAATCTGGGAGAGGGGGAAATGTTATTGCTTCTGTAACTGGGATAGCTTATGGGTGGGACACTGATGAGATTTCTTTTTCGCACCTTAATATTGCTCATCTGGAGAAGAGTGGTGATTTGCTTGATGCTTCCTGCAAACATTTGTTTTTAAGCTTGGCAAGAATGAAAATAAACAGATCTGCTCTTTGAACTGGATAGAAATGAAGCCGCTTAGAGGCGCTCTGAGTGTGTCCCTACACGGCATTGTGGAAAGGGACTTTCTCTTGGATGATTAGTGAATAAATGATTCCAGAAGCTGAAAAACCTATTTTGAGAGAGTAACTGATTATTTTCATAATGGAACTCTGGGTGAAAAATCCTAGATGTCAAGTCCAGGTATTTTTCATTTAGCAACTGGCTTCTTTAGTGACTGTTCAGAATTAGAACAGTGATTAAAAAAAAGTATGTTTGTGGCCAATCCTTGCATTTACACCTTTGCAGGTCCGTAAAGGTGGCTCAGTAGCTAAGACACTGCAGTTGTCGATCAGAAAGGTCAGCAGTAGGCTGTTCGAATCCCTAGTGCCACATAACAGAGTGAGTGCCCGTTACTTGTCCCAGTTTCTGCCAACCTAGCAGTTCAAAAGCAAGTAGAAAAATATGGACCACCTTTGGTGAGAAGGTAACAGCACTCTGTGCGCCTTCGGTGTTGAGTCATGCCGGCCACATGGCCACAGAGACATCTTTGGCCAGGGCTGGCTCTTTGGCTTTGAAACAGAGATGAGCACCGCCTCCTAGAGTCGGGAACGACTAGCAAATATGTGCGAGGGGAACCTTTACCTTTATTTTAAAGCAAAGGAAAACTGAAGCACAGTCACAGTTTCACTTAGCAACCTCGTCAGAAAAGGACTACCTACTTTATAAATACGATTAGCATTTCTTAGGGAAGAGCTATCCAAAAGCCCTAGTTTAATTTGGTGGTCAGGAAAGGAAGCCAGAAGAAATGAAATAGAATTATAGGCTTCCAGGCTTTGCATATCAGACAAGGTCAATAAGCTTGGCTAGAAGCGTCTAAGAGGAGACAGAGATAGCAACCAACTGCCTTACAATCTGTTTTTAATACCATATTTAGAATAATGAAGGGAAGATAATTAAGAATGGAGAATTCAAAACTTGTCTCAATTTGCGTTACCAAGATAACAATTTTCTATCTGCTACTGCATCTAAGATACTGTATATCATCATCCATTTCTCTGGAGAAGCCTTCAAGAATTGGAAGTGTGCAATTTGTCACCATTCGTGGTGGCATTGTTTATTATATTTATATTCTTTCTTTCCTCAGAGATCTATTAACAGCGTACGTACACACTTCCTTTAAATTTATCCCCTAATTGCCCTTGTGAATAGATTGGGTGAACAAATAGCTAGTCCCAGTTGTATGCTTTTTTGTTCAATCACTGCTATTGCTTCTTATTCTTAACCCGTTACAAAACTAACAAGTCACTTTACTTAATTGTTATTCCTTCTTGCCTGAGCTGGCATTTCAGTAGCAACTTTTCCAAATATGGGAGCCATTATAAAGGTTACCCTCGCACATATATGCTAGTCGTTCCCAACTCTAGGGGGAGGTGCTCATCTCCATTTCAAAGCCGAAGAGCCAGAGCTATCCGAAGATGTCTCCATGGTCATGTGGCCGGCATGACTAAGCGGCGAAGGTGCACGGAATACTGTTACCTTCCCGCTAAAGGTGGTTCCTATTTTTCTACTTGCATTTTTTACATGCTTTTGAACTGCTAGGTTGGCAAAAGCTGGAACAAGTAACAGGAGTTCCCTCTATTACACGGTGCTAGGGATTCAAATGGCCAAACTGCCAACCTTTCTGATCGACAAGCTCAGCATCTTAGCCACTAAGCCACTGCATTCCTATTATGGGAGCCATAAGGGAAGTTTAATTATATCTTCTAGGAAATCTAGCTGCCATGACCACCTGACAGATACAGGTTGAGGAAACTGATTTACAGCCATTGGGTGGACATTGCGCCTTGATATCAGTGGGACATATATATAAACAAAGCTATTTTTGTTTCACCAATATGAAAAGAATTTAAATGTTGCTCATGTCTTGAAGCCTGTCTGCACTTGTCTGCCTTCTGAGCATTTCAATTTCATAGAAGACAGCATCAATAAATTCATTGTTTCATGGTCTACCTGCCCATTAGAAATATTGCTCAGTTGGCTAACAATAAATGCAACTGAAAGAACAGAGTTATAATTAAAATATTATTCATTAAATAAAATTGTGGCTTCCCAGAAACTACCTGTTGCAAGCATTTTTTTGTTGCTCAATGATTTTTTGTCGCAGTCACTTCATCTATTTATATATGTAGTCTATATAGCTGCAAGACAAGAAGGTAGCAATAGCAGACAGGGTGAATATTAATGATGGTGGAAATACAAAAAGAAGAGCCTGTACCTTTTAAATATGAAGTATTGGCTCAAAAGATTGGCTTATATAAAAAAGAGAAAGTAATATCCTGAGGAATAGTTGAAAAACATTGGAATGTTTCTTTTAATGTAGTCATACACTGCCTGAAATAATAATGTTTAAGATTACTAAAAAAAAAAGTATTATTGGGAAATGGAGATGCAGAAGCTATAGAAAGATTAATGCCCAAGAACCTCTGGTGAAGTTTCACCTTGGTTGAATTCCCTTTATCACCATAGCATCTCACAAAGTATGAGTTGAAAGGGATCCTATAAGTCACTGAAAGTCATCCAAGTCCCTATGCAATATAGGTGTCCACTAATCCAGGGGTCCCCAACCCCCGGGCCGGGGACCGGTGCCGGTCAGTGGCTTGATAGGAACCGGGCCGCAGGGCCGGAGAGGAGGATGATGGAGGAGGGGGCAGCCCCCTGGGCAGAGTGTGCACCAGGTGCGGGAGAGCGCAAGCGCGGCCGCTCGTGCCATTTGAGGCCCTAGAGGGCTGAGTGAGCCGACTCCCCCCCTTGCGTGCGCATGCGCCGCCTGTTCCCCCTCCCCCGCCCTGCTCCTCCTCTACGCTGGCCGGTCTGCAAAATTTTCTTTAAAACGAAACCGGTCCTTGGTGCAAAAAAGGTTGGGGACCTCTGCACTAATCCATAGACAGTTAGTGGCCACCGAGTTCCACTTTTAAAACTTCCAGCAATGGGAAGTCCAACATTGCTCTAGGCCAGGAGTGGCATGGCGTCATCATGTGACATATCACAACTTTCTTCCCTTTTGCTAAATCGGGCATCGGTGTGGCCAGCATGCCACGCATTAGCCCATGGGCTGCGAATTTGACAGCCCTGCTCTAGGCAGTCTTATACACTGGTTAACAGCTTTTACTGATTATAAATTCCTCCTAGTAATGTTTGAAATTTCTTTGTGTTAAATTCAACTCATTTATCCTTGTCCAGCCCTTGGTTTCCACATAGAACAGACATTTGTAAACCCTCATCTTTCCTTTTGCAAGTTAAATGTACCCAGTTCCTCTAACATTTCTCATTGAGCTTGGTTTCCAGGCTTAATATTCAGATAGCTTTCTTATAAAGCCACTCCAGCTTCTCCATGACTATTTTAAAGTGCAGAGCCCAAGATTGGAGGTAGGACTGCCAAGTGCAATTTAACAAGTGCAAAATAAGATGGTACTGTTTACTCCCTGTGAACTGGATGCAGGAATTCTATTAATGCAGACCAAGATTGTATTGCCTTTTTAACAATGAATCATGTTGCTTGCTTATGTTCAGCTGATAAATTACCAGGACTCTTAGTTCCTTTTCACATGGACTGTCCCCAAGACACAGCTCCCACATACTTCTATGCTTGATTTTTTCCCCCATATAAGGCCTAAACTTATGATCAGAAGAAGCAGTAGCCAACTACTTCTTCATTGTTGCCATAAAAACTGGCATTAATGTAATCACCAAGAACTGAACCCTAGCGGAAGGAATTCCCCTGTTGCTATCATGGCATTTCCTGTCAGTATTTTTCAATGCGTTTACTGTGACACAATGCACTACAAACTAGCCAACTAAAGTTGATGTGACCGAAGCAATTTATACATTCATAAAGCTTTATCTTATCATGATGTACAAACCTACTGAGATTAATTTATGTTTCAGTGTGTTATGCAAGTCCAGACAACTGCTTCAATTGAACAAAATATACCGTATTTTTTGGAGTATAAGACGCACCAGAGTATAAGATGCACCAAGGTTTTGAAGAGGCAAATTACAAAAAAAAGTAGGTAGGTAGGTAGAGGGGGAGAGAGGGAGAAAAAGAAAGAGAAATACGGTAGGTAGGTAGATAAAAGGATAGAGAGAGAAATAGAGAAAAATACAGTAAGTAGGTAGGGGGAGAGAGAGTAGGTAGGTAGGTAAAGAGATATATATAGAGAGAAATAGGGAGAGGGAAATACAGTAGGTAGGTAGGGAGAGAGAGTGTCTGTATAGGTAGGTAGGTAGGTAAAGGGGGAAAGACAAATACAGTAGGTATGTAGGGGGAGAGGGAGAATGTGTGTGTGTAGGTAGGTAGGTAGGTAGGTAGAAGGATAGAGAGAGAAATAGAGAGAAATACAGTAGGTAAGTAGAGAGAGAGAGAGAGAGAGATTAGGTAGGTAGGTTGATGTTTCCAGATGTATTTATCCATGTCCTGCAGAAGGAAATCGCTGACAAACCTTAAGACTTTGTTTCTTGTGGCACAGAAACAGTTAAAGAGCCTTCCGAAAGATTGGGGGGGGGGGAGCCTTTGCACTCAAACCTCTCCAAAACAGCCCATTTCTCCATGAAAATATATATAGGATTGGGAAGATATATATATTTCACAGCATCTTGTCTAAAACTTTTACAATAGCATGTATATTTCTGAGATCTATTTTGTGGTATTAAAACAAAATGTTAAGGAATATCTGCATTGCACGCGTCAATAAATCTTGTTCTGCATTCATGCCATCTTGACTCTTAAGCCTCCTGGTCACACCAGCACAGCCAATAAATTTAAAACTACTGGACTTTCAACTCTCTTTGTTTCAGAATCAAGTTATATATATTGAGGAGAATGATTTTGTCCTCCGTCTGTACTTCATGCCCTTTTGGTATCTATATATGTACGATATAGCTATATCTGTCTCTTTCTTTCTTTCTTTCTTTCTTTCTTTCTTTCTTTCTTTCTTTCTTTCTTTCTTTCTTTCTTTCTTTCTTTCTTTCTTTCTTTCTCTCTCTCTCTCTCTCTCTCTCTCTCTCTCTCTCTCTCTCTCTCCCCCTCCCTCCCTCCCTCTCTCTCTCTCTCTCTCTTTCTGTGTCCTCTCCACACACACCCATCCCTGTTCGTCTGTCTCTCTCAAAAGGGCATGAAGTAGAGACAGAGGTCAAAATTATTCTCCTCAATAAATTACAAGGTTAAATGCTTTCTGTGCCATGGAGGAAACAGATATAATTGAATCCAGTGAACTGGATCCTTCTCAATGACTCCCAAATAGCAGCAGCAAATCCTGAGAGTTTCTGAAGTTGCTGAAGACTAAAACAAACTTGAGCAGAGATGAATTAATCATCATAATTTGAGAACCAGTTTGCCATACGGGCCAATTAGTGAGTCACTGGAATGACAAACTCCAGGGATGCTGATCACATTGGATGTGGTGCAAAAGATTATTCCTGACTCTGACTCAGAAACTACATGAAATACATATAAGAATATGTCATAAATCTGTGACTGCACGTCTCTCTGTGTTGAAAATGGTGTGTGTGTGTGTGTGTGATATAAGATAGGCTTCTTATAAGCAGCGGCTCCAGCCATAGAGAGCTTGTCCCCAACAGGTTGCTTTAGTGCCTTCTTGGTTACCTTCCCAACAGTCAGTGAAAACCAGCTATTTGGTTGGTTAGTTTCTGTTTTAACTGCTTATGACCACCATTCGGACCAGAATTGCCATTGCTCATCAAGGGGGTTGTTAAGTGAGTTGCACCTGATTTTATGACTTTTTGCCATGGTTGTTAAGTGAATCTCTGCAGTAGTTAAAGGAATCATATAATCATTGAGAAAATCCAGCTTTCCCCATTGACTTTGTTTGTAAGAAGCTGGCTGGGAAGGTCACAAATGGCCTCGGGACGCTGCAGCTGTCATAAATATAAGCCAGCTGCCACTTGCCCAAATTTTGATCATGTGACCTTGGGGATGCTGCAATGGTCATAAGTGAAATATCAGTCATCAGTCATAAGTCATTTTTTTCAGTACTGTTGTATCTTTTGTTTGTTGTGTCAGTCACTAAACAAACCTACAGTATATATTTGTTATCTATCATAAAGAGTGATCCTCCAAGAAAAACAAGTTTTTGAAATGTTATGTTTTAAAACAACATTTTGAAATAACCTATAAAATCTCTTTCTCCTTCAGAGTAAGATAAATCTGTGCACAGGTAGAATTTTTAGTAGGTAAAATCAGTTTTTCTTTCTTTTAAAGCAGATGCTACTTCCGTTTTATTTTCTTTGCATAGAGTCCACACATGCCTTGCCTCAAGTGAACAAAATGCACACAAGGGGTAGATAACAAGGGAAAGTCTAGCCAGCCTCACATATGCTACTGAAGGAAAGAAATATTTTAAAAAATAGGCTGAAATAGGTAAATAGCAGTCTCAATTCCATCACTGGAAATTCAGTCTTCTGTATCTTTTAATCACAGCAGAACAACAATTTCTCATAGAAATAATTCCCCAATAACTATTGAATAACTAGGCTATTGATCTCCATGTAAATCATACAGAGAAACAGAAGTTGCTGTTGTGCACTGATGACATGCCAGCTGCAGCTTGGTACACAATTAATAATGAGACATAGTAAATAAAATTTGGCACTCAGGAATTGCTTCATAAATATATCTCAAATAGGCATGTTAAATGTCAGATGCTGACTCCTCATACATTACAGTAAAGCATTGATTCTTTCGTTTATTGAAACTGGAGTGGAATGGTTAGCCTTTTGTGCCAAAACTAAAGAAGCAATGTTATACTTTATAGCACAGGAGTGTCCATGTTTGGTGGGGAATTCTGGGAGCTGAAGTCCACAAATCTTAAAGTTGCCAAGGTTGGATACCTCTGGTTTAGCACAATGTATCAACACAGTGTAGACTAAAACTAAACAACTGGCTTACTGTACTGTGATTTATGAATCAAGCCTATCTTTGTGGAAGCGACATACAAGTAATTTATTATGTAGCAAAGACTATAGTGTGCTTCATATAAAACTGAAATATGTAATCTATATAAATAAAAAGTTAACTATGAGTTTGCTCAAAACCGCTAATCTCAGAAACTACTGCACCAATCGCCACCAAATTTTCACACAACGTTCCTTACAAGTGCAGCACCAATGATACGTACAGACTGTGTGGATGGCACACTGGTGCCAGGTACACACCACACAAATGTAAAACTGCAGCTCTTCTGTGTGTTTTCCCCATTCGCTCACACGCCCCCCTCCCCTTCGCGGCCCCTCCCACCTGGCTGCTTTTCAGCTCATGTCACTTGCATGAGCGGTGGAGAGGTCTGGGTCATATCCACGATGGTCGCCTCCTCAGAAGCCTCTCTCTCCTCCACCGCTGCCGCCCGCGCCGCCAACTCCCCCCCGCCAAGGCCGCTGCCGAGTCAGCGGCCTCTCTCGCCGCCCCACCGCCCACTGCCCCCCACAAGGCCGCTGCCAAGTCAGCAGCCTCTCTTCCTCTGCTGCCACCCCCCCCTCCACCAACTCGCCATCCCCCTCCACCAACTCCCCTCCACAAGGCCACTGCAGAGTCAGCGGCCTCTCTCTCTTCTCTAGGTAGGTAGGTAGGTAAGTATGTAGGTAGGTAGAGGGAGAGAGGGAGAGAGGGAGAAATACAGTAGGTAGGTAAATAGAGAGATAGAGAGAGGGGAAAAATAGGTAGAGGGATAGAGAGGGGGAGAAATACAGTAGGTAAGTAGGTAGAGTAAGAGAGGGAGGGGAGGGAGAAGGAGGGGAAACCGAGGCAGAGAAGGAAGGGGGTCGCTGAGAGGGTCTATGAGGGGAAAATTTTTTGTTTAACCAAACTTGGCCACAGCAACGCGTACAGCTAGTAAAAAAATATAAAATGCGATTTACTGTATATGAGATTTTATAACAAAAAGCATTCTTCCTACAACAACATTCAGTAAAGATTTGATTAATCCCACTGTTATTAAATTTGCTTCTGACAATATGATACTAACTTTTCTTTCCAATTTTTTTCCATGGTGCTGTTTACATTATTGATTTTAAAAGCATTTATCTATTTGTCACCAGCCATTTTTTAATTAACTGGTTTGACAGAGTTTCATAAATGTGAGACCTGAGTTCTATTATCTATTCCCAGTAGACTGGCTATATTTCAATTATCAGTTTTGGGTTTGAAAATCCTGATGACCACTAGATGGGAAGAAAGAGAAAGAGAAAATGATTTAATTCTTTGCTGCCAACTGGGGGTTTTCCGGATTTTTTAAAAAGCCTGACAGCCATAATATAAAGGATTGACAATATAACCTTGAGCAATGGGAGAAAAACTGCAGGCAAGACAATGCTCAAGCAAGAGAATCTGAATTCAAATCAAAAATATAATTTCAGAAAACATCTTATATTTTACCTTCCCTTAGTTTTCTTTAGGCTAAAGAATGGAGGTACATTCAGATATGTAAGATTCTGTTACTATAACCCTATAATAAAAGGACATATTAGCATTTGTAACTTTGGTTACTTGTCTGATCTATTGGTACCTCATAAGGCAAATATCTAGGCTTTCTGTATAAATGCATTGTATATTAAATCAGACTATTAAATCATTTTGTTCACAGAATGCATTATTCTAAGCTACACTTGTTACTGTTGCCTAACATTAACATAATCTGCTGATTCAAATCCAAACAATGTTATGACTGATTCAAATATTATATCAGATCATGTTTAAGTGTGGCTTGGTATTGTACGCTGCAGTCATTGTGATTTATAAATCATGATTGATGGGTAATCATGATGTGTTAATCAAAGCAATTGAGACTTGGCATGGTGACCATGGAGATGATTCTACTCTCAAAATGACACTTTAGGGCACTGCATGTCAGAACAAGAAGATAAGGATAGTTTTCCCCCGCATGCCATCACTCTGCTAAACAACTAATTCTCACAACACTGTCAAACTATCTAGAAAGGCAGTATTACATTATTCCCCTCTTCCCTATTGCCCATCTCTTTATCATCTTATGACTATGACTTTATTGCTTGTATCTTACGATTTATATTGTTTACTTAGTATCCTAGTATGATTTATGTTGATTGCTTATTTAATATCCATGACTATCACTAAGTGGTGTATCTAAGTGTTTTATGATGAATGTATTTTTACAGTGACTATGATAATGACCTATCACTGTTGTATGTACACTGAGAGTTTATACATCAGAGACAAATTCCTTGTGTGTTTTGGCCAATAAAGAGTTCTAATTCTAATTATGCAGAGAGAGAGTTTTGGGATTGTTTCTATGTCCTTGACCTCTGTATGCTTCCTTTTTCAAAATTAGTGATGTTTATCATAATGTTAAACTAGGCTAAACAACATTTTCAAAAGTTCTATTTTACCTCCCAACCCACATTTTTTTAAAAAAATTAAAATTTTCAATTCTGGTTTTGGGAAGTAAAACTGGTATTTGCATTTTGCCTGATTTGGAACAACCCTAATAATTAGGAACAGAGAAAAAGAAACAAAGTTTAGTCAGGAAAGTGAAGAGGATACAAGGGACACTGCACACTGAACAGGACTGCAATCTAACACAAAGTAGGACAGGGTTTGGGGCATGCTATCTATCTATATAAATAAAAATGTAACAAGACTTTGTTCAAAACCGCTAATCTCCAAAAGGACTGCACCAATCGCTTCCAAATTTTCACACAACGTTCCTTTCAAGTACGGCACCAATTATATATATATGTATGTTACGTTTTTGAGCTGATCAATAAATAAGTCAGGGAGACTAGGATCTATTTCGAGCTTTTTAGCTCTCATCAGCTAGCCATATCCTTACTGGGATTCGAACAGGGATTGTATTACATAACACACATTAAAAAAAATTACACAACGGAATTCATGGCTTTCTGTCTAGATGGTCTCTGGTGATGAGCCGAAAGGCAGAAAAGGAAAAGCAGTGTGCTTCCTCCATTGATTGGGGCCCTAACAGGGTGTTGTGGAAACAATTATACACACACACACACACACACACACACACACACATATTGTGTAGATGTCACACCTGTGCCAGGTACACACAACGGAAATGTAAAAAATGTTGGTAATTGGATACAGAGAGAGCAGTGAGCCACAGGACGACATAATACAAAATGTCATAACACTCTGTCCATAAGATTCAAGGAGAAATACAGTAGGTAGGTATGCAGGTAGGTAGGTAGGTAGAGGGATAGAGGGAGAAATACTGTAGGTAGGTAGTAGGTAGGTAGTAGGTAGAGGGACAGAGAGAGAGAGGGGGAGAAATACAGTAGAGGGTGAGAGAGACAGAAGGCGAGGGCAACGGAGGCCATCGCCTGTCCCTTCGGAACAGCACTCGCCTATCTCTCAGGACCGACTGATCCATGTTCAACTGCTGTTCACATGGAACCCTTCTCCACTTCAAAGTAGGTAAGTAGGGAGAGGGAGAGAGGGAGAGGTAGGTAGGTTGGGAGGTTATACGGTGGTTGTGTATGCGTGTTTGTGTGTGCAGGTGTAGATCTTCACACAGATTGGTTGACCATTTAACCAGACTGGGCCACAGCAACGCGTGGCCGGGAATGGCTAGTTGAATATATTTACCTTCTGGATTAAGGGAAAACAATTGTTAATCAAAAGACTCTATTAAAATGGATTTTAATCCTTTTAATTTTTCTTAGCTGGAAAAACAGGGGAAGAACTGGAATCACAGGCCAAGCCTTGCCCCTTATATATGAACCCTTTATATATTTTCTGTTCATGGAAAGGGAGTTCTTGTTCTTTAGCAGACAGATCCAATTCATACAGTTCTCTTGTTTCAACCATAGCTAAAGAAGCACACAGATCAATGGAGGAACTTTCAAGCTGTATGAGGCTCAAGTGAAAGTTATAGAAAATGAGTTTTAATATCTGCTCTACCATTGCTGACTAAAATAAATGTAATTTAAATTTTATTAAGCAAGGGCAAGGACTGTAGGACCTTTAAAAAGCCAGGTTCACAGCAATGCTATTAAATTTAAAGATTTTTTTTAAAAAATCAGAATGGTAAGAGGCCCTTGCAGCTATTTAAGAATGTCCATTATCCCATAACAGTAAGGCATGATGAAAATACATAATAGCATATGCTATTTCCAGTGGCGTAGCGTGGGTTGTCAGCACCCGGGGCAAGGCAAGTAATTTGCGCCCCCTAACCCCTGGATTTTAGCACTCGAGTCTCTTCCACTCCATTGCCCGCCGCAGGGCCCCCGCCCGCCGCCGCCCCCTCCTCGGCAGCGGCTGTGGCACCCGGCGGCGAGGCAACCCCTTCGCTCATCCTTCTCGGTGCCTTTCTAGCCCCCCCCCCGGGGGAAGCAGCGGCATCGAGGACGGGGAGGGCGCAGCATGCGGAGCGGCGGGAAAGCGAGAAACGGGAAGGGGGGAGAGGAAGGGTGCAGGAAGATCCGACGGCAGCGGGGTAGGGGAGGCAGCCGCAGCCGGCAGGTACCCGAAAGAGCTGGCCTCCCTTCGATCCGGAGAGCGGGACGCCTCTCCCGCCCTGTCAGCTACATCTCCGTGCATTCACAAGACCGCTGCTGAATCAGCTGGAACGCGCGAGCTCTCCCCACCTTCCGCCCGCCGAGCTCTCTTCCTTTTCCCTGCGATTTCCCGCCCCCTCCCGGTTTCCTGGATTCCGGATCCCCCCTCCCCCGCCCGAGAAATAATACTAATAAAAATATGAAAAATCCCCTAAGATCCTTTCCCCAAGGAAGAAGACGGGGCGACGGGGAGAAAACGCCTCCTCTTGCAGCCGCTCTTGCTTCTCCGCTTCTCCGGTCCCCGCGGCGGTGGCCACATTCCCCGGCTGCCGCTGTTCCTGCCTTACTCGATCCCCTTTCCCGATGCGACGGGAAGCTGCGAGTGCGAGCGCGCCCCCCCAGATGTTGCGCCCGGTGCGGCCCGCACCCCCTGCACCCCCCACGCTACGCCACTGGCTATTTCCTCAAATTTCTACATTGTAGGACTAGGAAAAACACCAGCACCCATTTGATTTTTATAATTCCAATTGACATTGAAATGATATTGTAATCTCTGACATTTAGATAGGCATATTAGGTAAAATATCAGGAAAGAAGTCAGTATTTATTAGCAAGTGGCTGTTACTGTGAGGGAAAGAACTGTCAATTGAAGTCAGTACTGTAAATCCCATTGAGGTCAATGGACATGATTTCTGAGTAAACCTATTTTAAGATTATATCACACAGATATATCTATAGATTGAAAGATCCAATCCCTTGCACTAGATACTAAATTAATAGCAAAAATTATATACTATGAACCCAGCCAATTTTTGTATGTAAATCCAACCAACTTTGATTTTTTTCACTAAGAGGGCTACTCTAATCATAGATTGAGCAATGCCTATGTAACTTCCAACATTCTAGGTAATTTCATTTAAAGGCATAACATTGAAAAAGACATTTGCCAAAGACTGAATGAACAATTGCAGTTAAGAAGGGAACATCAAATAAGCATTAAATGTGATACCTAACATACTGTGTAACGTATGCAAAGTATTTAAAATTAGAATGCTGCTATATCTATAGTTAGCTTGTTAATTGTTCTTTTCTAGTATAGGAAACTTTGCCTATTGGCTTTCTTCATATTAAGTTAGAGAGAACCATATGCTTCTTAAAGATAAGAAACTGGAGGGTGGAGAAAGATGTACAGTTTGTTTAGAGCTGCTGCTGTTCAACAACTCAAGATAGAAACATGGTTAAAAAATATATAAAGAGTGCAATAGCACCTTTAACTGACTCATTACAAGAAGTGTGGGTTTCCTTGGCAACAGCCAGCCTATTTCCCCACATGCATGAACCACGTAAGGTGATAACTAGCTTTCTATACCAGCAGGAATTATATTTAAACATTTGATTTTTACAGAAACCAGCTCTAATTTGAAGAATCCTATATATCTAGAAAGTTGTATGTTAGTATAATTCTGTCACTTTGCAAGATTCAGCCATTAAACTCTACATAGTCCCTCCCCTCTATTAGAATGCATAAGCAGAAAAATAATAGTCATGCATGTATAACTTTATCTGGACTGCTCTTGAATCAAGATTGCAGAATACAAAGGACTGGGAGACATTCAAGAACTGAATGAAAAGGAGGTTCCAAAAGTGCCTGCCAATTATTAATTTGGGGGGGAAGGCGTCGAACTCACCCCAGAACTTAAACCCAGGGCACTCCAACAATGTGGCTTCAGAATGCCTTAATATAGCCACCATATATTTATGATGTGCAAAAAATGAAGAGAAATCTGGATATTCTCAGATATTCTGCAACTGTTCTTTAAAGGCGTAGAGACATCTAGGAAGTGGAATGCTCAGCTCTTAGCACTGAAACCTGAAAGCAGGATAGACTGATTTGAGATACAATAGCTAAAAATGGTGTAGGATAGCCTTTTTTCTATTTAAGAAATAAAAAAATAATACCCTCTAAATAGGTTGTCTATTCATTTGAAAATAGAATTTAAGTAGGGAATATTACTCTAGAGTTGGTGGGGGCACCTAGTTGACAAACAGTTAAACATGATCAGATCTGCTATTGGTTATTAAAATTTCCATCAAGAAATCCCAGATGTACAGACTAACAGACAAAAGTGGGAATTTGGAATATCCCAGAAGTTTGCAAGAGGAAACCAATTCTGCATGTTCCATGAAAACTACATAATCAAACAATCACCAAGAACTAAGTTCTTGTTTATTAGGCTTTACTAAAAGACAACATACATATAGCAACAAACACTTAGAACGGGGTAGTCAACCTTTTTATACCTACCTCCCACTTTTGTATCTCTGTTACTCTGTAGTAAAATTTTCTAACTGCCCACCGATTCCACAGTAATGGTGATTTATAAAGTAGGTAAGTCAATTAAATTAAAAAAAGGAAAGTGCTTCAGTGCCGGACAAAACCCCTGCCGCCCACCATGAAAGCTGGAACACCCACTAGTGGGCAGTAGGAACCAGGTTGACTACCACTGACTTAGAACATGTGATCAAGCAAAGCCAGATAGCAAGACAGTTTCTATGTTGAGATAGGACTCATCATCATCATCATACAGGTCAATAGATCACAGTTGAGTCTTATGCAGTAATAAACTGAATGGTCATCATGGTGTCAAGATTCCCATTTTATCCTTCTTGAATCTGAATACTTATGTCGTCCAAGTGGCACAAATCTCAAAAAAACCAAGTCATTAAAACGTTTTATAAAATTCAAGATTTGCAGGAGATAAGTATTTCCTCCTTGTCCCACTCCATCTCTTTACCCCCTCCCTTTCCTCCTATCTATCCCCCTCCCTCTCCTCTTAATTTCCCTCTCCCTCCCTTCTCCCTTCCCTCTGGTAACCTGCATGGATGAAGTCATGAAAACATTAACACCCCCCCCCCCAATCCATATGTTTCTACCCAACCTCCTTCTTCCTGTCCTATCCGCTCCCCGCTCTCCTCCATCTTCTCCTTAGCCCATTGTACCTTTTTGTCCCCTTTCCTTCTTCCTTCCTATCCCCTTGCCCTTCCTGCCTCTCTCCCTCTCATCCCTATTTCCCTCTCATCCCTCTCCCTTACTTCTGATAATAACCTGCATGAAGTCCTAAACACAGTATAATTCCCCCCTCGTTCCTACCTGCTCCTTTTCCTTTCCCTTTCCTTGCTACTTCTCCTTGATCACTCTTACCTCTTCATCCCCACTCCTTCGTCTTCCCTATCCCCCCCCCTCTTCCCCCTCCCACCATCTCCCTTACCTCATATAATAGCCTGCATGGATGAAGTCACAAAGGTATTAAAATCCCCCCTGCCTATTTATGACTACTCTCTCTCCTCTACCTGCCCTGTCCCCCTTCCCTATTCTTTCCTACTGGGTCCACTCCACTTCATCCCCCTCCTCTTTCCCTTCTTGATCTCCTTTCCTCTCTTCCCTTCTCTCCCTCACCATCCTACTCCACCTTTTTGTCCCCCCTCCCCATCTTCCTTCCCCCCTCCCCTGCTCTTCTCCTACCTTTTTGCCTTTTCTTCCTTCTATTCCCCATACCCATTATCCTTCCTGTTATTCTTCCCCTGATCCTGACTCTCAACTAACTGTCCCTTTTAGCCTGTCCCCCCTTTCACTCTCACTCTCATCCGTCTCCTAACAATCTCACTCTCACCCCCACACCTACCTTAAAGCTAACCCAATTTCACTTACCCCTCTGAGAGCTGGCTACAAAAGGGGGGAAGCTTCCGGGGGCTCCATTGAAGAGCAACTGACTTCCAGGAAGGCATCTTCGCACTGATAACTGGTAACTGACAGTAACTGACACTTTAGCCTGCAGGGATGAAGTCATAAAGCCCAAGGAGATGACCAGCCTGTCTTTTCCTCCTATCAAAAGACACCTGCTACTCCACCTTTATGACCTACACTCAGGCCACACAAATGTCTCTAGGAAGCTACCAAACCAATCACTAAAACTGCCTGCTTGTTATTTTTTGCATGGAAGCCATAGATCTTTGGATGTGGCTTGCCTTTTGTTATAAAAGCCCAACTAAGCACTTCAGCACTCGAGCAGCTTAACGGTCGGCTGTTTGCTTCTAAAGTCAGGGGTTGGAGGCAGACTTGACTGTGTTTAGCAAAGACTTTGAAACAGATTGTCCCCTTGAAATCAACAGGACTGAATCTGACAGATCTCACTGATTTTAGTGAGATCCCATTGACTGGAAAGACCAAATGCTTTTAAAACCAAATTAGTCCGCCTGATCCATTTAGACCAGTTGCAATATATCCTTTGCATTGTTTTGTTTGAGATAGGAAAAATAATCTTCAAAATTTATTACTTTTGTAAAGTTCCAGCAGTTTTTCCCTGAGCCACTGAGATACCAAAGAGTGAGACTCGAGACGAGGCTTGCAAAAAGTATCAGCTTTTATTTATGGCCATATCAAAAGCTGGGTGACAAAACTATATCCCAAACATACAAACAAAAGCATGTAAGGAATAGCCACATCCTGGAAGAGTGGCTCAGAGTATTATATACCGCATTTTTCAGAGTATAAGATGCAACTTTTTTCCTCAAAAAAGAGGCTGAAAATCTGGGTAATCTTATATCTTATACACTGAATACAGCACTTTTTGCCTCCTCAAGCCCCCTTCACCACATTAGCCTTATGGAGGCTTTGCAGACAGCTCCTGGGGGCTGGGAAGGGCAGAAATGTGCAAAAAATGGGCTGTTTTTGCCCCCCCCCCCAGCAGCACTCTATAAGCCTCCATAAGGCTAGGCATGCAAAAAACAGCCCGTTTTTTGCTCATTTTTGCCCCCACCCAGGAGCACTCTGTAAGGCCCCCCCCAAGACTATTCATGCCTTTTTTTGGAAAAAAAATGGGCCCATTTTTGCGAAAAACGGGCCACTTTTCGGAGGTTTGCAGAGTGCAAAAACTCCCCCCCCCCTTTTGGAAACTCTTTGATTGATGAGAATTACTTTGATCAAGTGCTGTGCCAGCAGAAACACCTACCTATCTACTGTATTTCTCTCTCTCTCTTTATCCCTCTATCTCCCTACTTATCTACCTACTCTCTCTATCTCCCTACCTACTGTATTTCTCTCTATTTCTCTCTCTCTCTATCCCTTTATACCTACCTAACTCTCTCCCTACCTACTATTTTTCTCTATTTCTCTCTCTCTATCCCTCTACCTACCAACCTACCTACTCCCTCTCTCTCCCTACCTATCTTTATTCCTTTATCTACCTACCTAACTACTCTTTCTCTCCCTATTTACTGTATTTCTCTCTATCTCTATTTCTCTCTCTCTCTCTCTCTCCTTCTACCTACCTACCTACACACACTCTCTCTACCTACCTATTTCCCTACCTATTTCTTTCTCTCTCTCTCTCCCTTCCTCCCTCCCTCCCTCTCTCTCTGTCTCTTTATCTACCTCCCTCCTTCCCTAACTACTCTCTGTCTCTTCCTACCTACTACTGTATTTCTGTCTCTCTCCCTCCCTCTCTCTATCTACCTACCTCCTTTTTAAAAAAATTGCCTCTTCAAAACCTTGGTGCGTCTTATACTCCGGTGCGTCTTATACTCTGAAAAATACAGTACCTGTCAGGCAGATAGAAACAAAGTTTATCCAATCGGAGGCAAAGATTCGTTACCAACGTGATCTTTAAAGCGTTCTTTGGTTCTCCGTCTACTTTATCTATGGAGTATTCCTATAGCCTTCTGTAGGGGGTGGCTGTTCCCCTTTGCCAAGTTGTTTTTCGGCAGAATGCTTTAAGAATTTATGAGCCAGGAAAACTCCCTAGTTTGGTTTCTTTATCTATACAGTTTGATATTCCCGTGTAACAATTTCTTCTACTAGCTTTCAAGTTTTGAAGCCAAGAATAGAAGCGAGACACAGCAGTATTAAGGTTATAATTTGCTATGCTAGAACTAATTTCTGACAGTATACAATAATATAAGCAGAAGCCAATATTGATTCATATTGATTCATATACTCCTTCACTTTCTTCTGCGGTTTGAAGTCTCTGTCTTCCACATATATATAACTCTGTCTCTGTGCTGTTTAAGGGGTATTACTAGTATGGGAATTAAAAACTGTTTAAGTTAGTTTAGGAATTAATTACTGTTTATTTAAGGGACTGCCTCTTGGGTAAGACAGTCTTGCCTTCTGGGAAATGTAGTTTTATGTCACGTGGTCATGCCTGTGCTTCTGATTGGCCACTGGAGGCTTACTGGGAGTAATTCTGCCGTTTTTTCATAATGGGATAGATTAGGATCAATCAGAAGAATCTCTTCATGACTGTAAGTTACTGATTTGAGAATGCCTGATAATAAATCTGATCTGCTTGAACCTTTGCGTAAAGTTTCTGTCTGAGAAGAGCGATCGTATGCTTGCCTTGGATCAGAACAGTCACCTTGTCTTATTTCGTGAGTGATGCTCCTTCTGTTTCCCCCCATCGAAGAAGCAATGGTCTATAAACAGTTGAGTGACAGTGGTCGTGAAATATGGGGATGAAATTAAACTGCACGCAAACTTATTTTAGGGAATCAATCTTTTTGTATGCACCAGTGACAGGGCCTCCTGCTTGTGCAGGGGCGTGGACTAGAAAAGGTCCCTTCCAACTCTTGTTATTTTGTTATTTGGGAGAACAAAGGAGCCTTTGTCCCCTAGGGGACTACAGAAAGCTAAATGTCACGTTGTGGTGGGGAACGATGAGTAATAAAATGAAACGCTCATGAAAGGGGTGATTGGAGACAACAACCGCTTTATCCTCCCCCCCCCCTGCCCCTTTGTTAGGAAATATTTGGGCTGCAAAACTTCAAACGACCACTAGATGGAGCAGCAACGGATAGTAAACTTTGATCTTCTGTCTGGCTTTCCATTTCATGCACCACCAGCCGCTTCGGAAAAGCAGGGAATTAGCAGGCTTTTATAGAGGACAAAACGTGCCTTTGGTTTGCATGAGTGGTTGGCTTCCAAGGAAACCTTGGCTGCTTAAAAAAGACGTGCTCGCATTTTATGCAGACCGCCGGCGGTTGCTCAGGACGCAGCCCGCGTTTCCAAGAGGAACCGGAAATGAAGGGCCGGAAAGATCAGCCTCTTTTTTTTTCTACCTCGGAGAATCCGAGGCGCCGTGACGATGGCTAGAACGACAGGTTAAGTGTTGGGGGAAGCGGAGAGGGATCGGTCTCCTGTACGCTGGAGGACGGACTTTGTGGTAGGATGGTTAAGGAAGCCTGAATCGCTTTCCACGGGAAACTGGGTGCGTCGGTCGCTGTTGTTGCAAATGCCCCCCCCCCCCCCCCCCCGCTTGCTTGCTGGCTGCCTTTTGTATTGGGCCACCGCTTCAGCCTTTTGGGTCGCTTTGTCTATATCTGCGGTCATGTGCTAGAGAGAGTATCGGATCCGATGGGAGAATCGCTTGAGATACATTGATGACAGGTCTATGGGCTGATTTGCAGTAAGTTGGCAACGATTTTTGAATTGTTAAAGTTGGGAGCTATTTTTAACTTAAAAGTAAATATCGCCTAGATGCTTAGCTTACTTCAAGGTTGACTCAGCCTCCCGTTCCTTCCGTGGTGGATAAAACGAGGACCCAGATCTCTGTAAACTGCTTAGAGTGCTGTAAAGCCCAATGAAGCGATATATAAGGCTAAATGCTATTGCTATTATGGCATGACTACTTTGCCGTTTTATTGCATTGATCTGATCTGTGTGCTGCTCTCTAATTACACGTTACATTTTTTATTAGTACATTGACCTGCTGTGCACAGAACATGGATCCAGGGCTTCCACTGATTTTTATTATTTATTTATTTATTTGATTTGTTTATCGTTTACAAGATAATAGGTATCAGAATAAACATGAGTATAAATGAAATGGATACAAATAAATGGGGACAGTAGGACAGGGATGGTAGGCATGATGATTCACGTATGCACCCTCCCCCCACCTCTTAGGAATGGGTTGAGGTCAATACTAGTAGACGGTTTAAGGTAAAAATTATGGCAATTTGAAGATGTAACAACAGAGTTAGATAGAGCATTCCAGGCATTGACCACTCTGTTGCTAAAGTCGTATTTTCTGCAATCAAGTTTGGAGCGGTTTACATTGAGTTTCCTTCCTTCCTTCCTTCCTTCCTTCCTTCCTTCCTTCCTTCCTTCCTTCCTTCCTTCCTTCCTTCCTTTCTTCATTTTCTCCCTCCCTTTTTGTCTTTCTTTCTTTCTCCTTCCTTCCCTTTCTTTTTCTCCCTCCCCTCCCCTCCTCTCTCTCTCTCCTTCCTTCCTTTTTTCTTTTTCCCTTCCTGTGAAGAACCCCAGAAGGTCTTTAGTAGGAGGAAGAAAAGCCAGATATTTTGAAACTGAGAACATGTCCATTGATCATCTGGCATTCTTAGAGCTCCACTATTGATTAGCTTAGCCCGAGGAAGGATAGCTAGCAGCATTTTCAATAAGCTCTCAACTCAACCTCAGTGCACTTGGGGATCCCCAAATGGTGAGGATTTCTCTTTCTTTCTTTCTTTCTTTCTTTCTTTCTTTCTTTCTTTCTTTCTTTCTTTCTTTCTTTCTTTCTTTCTTTCTTTCTTTCTTTCTTTCTTTCTTTCTTTTTCTCCCTTGAAACCCCCCCTGCAGCCAGTTTTTGATCCCAGGGGGCTGCAGAGACGCTTATTGGGCACCCCACTGCACCCTGTTTTGGGCCTAGCAGGCCTCCCTGAAGCCGCCTGGAAGCCATAATGGGGCTCGTGGGGACTCCTGGAAGGGGCGGGGGAAAGTAAGGTTACAAGCATGGTGGGGATGGGTGGGGGGGTGCAGCAAGCTCCGGGGGAGGGGCTAGCACGACTTACCTGTAGGCAGGAGGAGGCAGCTCAGTTGGGCGTAGGGCAGGCACCACGTGGGAACTTGGAAGGCAGCTTAGGCAGGCAAGCTGCCCGGGAGGTGAAGAGTGACTGAGTTGGGCGGGCAAGTGACCGGGGACCGGTTTGGATGCGTGGCCAGTCTGGTGTCCCTCCGACCCAGGCTCAATTTCCACTATTGGTTCGCCCAAACTGATGTGAACCGGTAGGAACCCACCTCTGGTCCACGCACCTGGCTCTGATGAATGGACCTTAGATTGGATTAAAATAAAAATGAAAATAAAGCCTACCCTGTTTTAATTCAGAACATCATATATTGCATATGTGTAAGGTGCATGAAGACAGCCTTTTGTCTTTTTCCTCAGCAGTATTATTTTATAAATATTGTAAATCAAAACTCATGTTCTATAATAACTACAATTGCTTAATTGATTAAGTAGTGGGTCTTATTTAGAAATCATTTTGGCCTTTATGATTTTAATGTTAGTTATTTACTCATTTTTTGTGGAACCATCTTTATAGTGATTATAAGGGGGATATTAACTGCTACTCATAATCTGTTTAAAAACAACTGTTATGAAATAACATTAGTAAAGGAGAAAGTTCCCATCTTCTCTCCATCTGAAAATATGGGATCAGCAACCTCTAGTATTAACAAAGATCATGGTTCATTTATTCTGTGTCGTTTCCAGAGGACCATAATAAAGAAAGGCTGGAAAAGGTCAGCCTGTATGAACTTTGGGGATTTTCTTTTTTTAATTTCATAGAAAGAAACAGGCAATCAGAAGAGAACATTTGGGTTAACATGAGGATGTGCTGATTTCACTCAACTTGTAAATCCTATTTTAGAGGCTCAGTGGGGATAAACTGACAATAAGATAATGTATAATTCATGACTTTTTTTTTTTAATTGCAAAAGTTTTATTGGTTTTTACAAATTTTTTCAAGTAGGGTAGAGTATGGTGAAATACAGAAATATTTTGAGAACTTTCGCGTCGAGATCGTTGGCCCCTCCAGGGCTTCTTAATAAGACATTGGTGATACATTTTTCAATAATACTACAAGGTGAAAATAAATGCATACATCATAAATTCTAAATTCCATGCTGGCAGTCGTGTACAAACATCCAGATAAAATTTTTACTGTATTAATAAAGATAAAAGTCATTTTTTTGATCTAAGTCTCTTAGCAATTATGTCTTCTTGTTCTCCTTCCTGGCCCCCAGTGGGCGGGGCCGTGGCCCCCTCTGCCCCTCCCGGATCTTCCCCCAGGGTAGAGGAGTGTTTTTTAAGAAAGGCTTCCACCTCAGCAACTGTTTTAATCCTTCCTCTTCCTCCTTCCCAAATTCATGACAACTTTTTGATGCATGTAATATCGGGAGTGGAGAAAATACCACAGTGAGGCTTGGAACTGGAAAAAAAAATGAGTGGGGCCTCAGTTTTTCTAGCCACTGATGCAAATATTATTATTATTTCAATGAAAATGACCTTGGGTTATAACTGTATTGCTTCCAAGCAATGGGTGCTTTGTATTTGAAGAACAATATATTACTGATTTGGTACACTACTGAGTTGCTTTAAAAAACAACTTGTTTCTTAAACTAATTTTAGATTCTGAGACAGAGATTATATTATTAATTTAGAAATAAATGTTTGCCTCAGTCATTTAAACAAATACTAAACTGTGAGCACTGTCCAGAAAGCAATGGAAGATGCCTTGTATTTAATGACACAGTATTCTTTCCTATTACCACAGCCTCTGCTCGTTACCGTATTTTTTGGAGTATAAAACGCTCCGGAATATAAGACATACCTTAGTTTTTGGGAAGGAAAATAAGAAGGAAAAAAATTCTGCCTCTGCCTACCAACAGCCATGGTATTCAGCTGGCTAGCTTCCTGACTTGGCACACATGTTAACAAGGTCAGCCAATGAATAGGCATAGCAACTAAGTCAGCCAATGAAGACTAATTGGATTCTGAAACAGTATTTGCCATGTGAGCCACAAGGAGACAGGAAGAAGTCTGGCTTAGCTGAGAACTGAAAGTGAAACTGCTTGTGTTTTGTTTGTATTTACTGCCACCGTGGAAAACCTGCTTTTGGTATTGTATTGTATATTATTATTATTTTGAATCCTGCTGAATCAGTTACTTTTGTTTGATTTCTGAATGTGATTGCTGCTGCAAACTCTGACCCGCCAGGTCAGCTTCAGCACTTATTGCAGCCTGATTCGGCACAGTTGATTGGCAGGTGGATTGGACTGCCTGAATACCTCCAATCAGCTGTTCCAGGCTGCAGGGATTGCTACAGACCATTGCTGCCTCCATGCCTCGCGTTTTTGGCCTCTGGTGGGAGTGGGTGGGGCTACATTCAGTATATAAGATGCACCCAAATTTTCACTTTCTTTTTTTGGGGGAAAAGGTGCGTCTTATACTCTGAAAAATACGGTAAATAGCTATTGCAACAAAATTGCCAGATATTTTATTTCTTCATGTTAAAACTGGAGCAGTTGCAGCCCTTCATAGATCCATAATAAACAACCAACCAAAAAGAGTAAACTAACCTAAAACTATGCTCATCGTTTCAATTATCAGAAAAATATTTATGGATGGATTTGATTTTAAAAAATCCCATCTCTTAGAACATAGGTGTCAAACCGACCGAGTCATATTGATAGCGTGTGACATTATGATGTTTTTTGCCTTTGTGGAGCTGCTTTGGGCATGGCCTGCGCCTGACGCATCTGGCCTGCAGGTCGCCAGTTTGACACCCTGTCTTAGAAGATAATGGGCTTTACTTCCAAGATTAACTCAGTACTCTGCTACTTTTCTAACTGTTATTTAAATGCTGTAAAATGATCCATGAACTCCAGGTTTAAATAACTCTTCCACATGATAAAATTAATAGACTCTAACCACAGCTTATGTGATTCCAATTCAAATAAACTTACTCCTGTACAAATGGAGAATAATCTATTCTTTGAGCTTCCTGTTGCCCTTGCTGGATCATATGGAAATGTTAATTGCCAGTTCTAATGATTGTATATTTTCATGATAGGTTGTTGAAGAATGTTTGTTCCCAGATCTCTCAAAGTCAAGAGGAATGCTGTTGATGAGGAGTGTTGTGTCACCAAAAAACCCAAATCTTCCCACAATGAATATGCATCTGAAAAGCCTACAGAAGAGATTGGAGATTCGAGGTCTGACATCATAAATGCAGCAACTGTTGAGACTGATTCATTGAAATCAATAGAAGGACACAGTGCGCCACAGATATTTTTAGATTCAACTCTGGACCCTACTGAATCAGAGACAGAAAACAATGAGGACTCTTGCGATACAGAAGAACCCATAAAATCTTTCAGTAAAACTCAGCGCTGGCCACAATCTGGGGAACCTGTATGCGTTGTCTGTGGTCGGTATGGGGAGTACATCTGTGACAAGACTGATGAAGATGTATGTAGTTTGGAATGTAAAGCCAAGCACCTTCTACAATTCAAAGGAGAGGAGGAAAGCTCAAAGCCTACTAAGAGTGAACAAGCCATCTCTCATCCCACCTTACCTGATGCTGCTTATGCATACGAAGAGAATGAATTCGTGTTAAGCCTTGAGGATGAACAGATTGAAGGTTTAAAACAGCAGCTGGGCATAGCTGTTGAAGGGCAAGGAGTTGCAAGACCCATTGTTGAGTTTGAACATTGTGGCTTCCCAGAAATTCTCAGCAGCAATTTAAAAAAAGCAGGCTATGAAGTTCCAACCCCTGTCCAGATGCAGATGATTCCAGTTGGGTTACAGGGCAGGGATATTGTGGCAACTGCTGACACCGGCTCAGGGAAAACTGCAGCTTTCCTGCTTCCTGTTATAATTAAAGCTTCAGAAGAGGTAACCTTTGTTCATTGAGAGGATCCATGTTTATTGAGAATAATTGTTCAGAGCATTCCAATGCATTTGAGAAATTCTGCATAAGATCTCAAACTTTGCTGTTTTCCAGAGAAACTATGCGTGTACACTTAAAAAAAAAAAAAGGTTCTGTCTTTCTGTCATCTCACTTAAAATATTTGTGATGTTCACGTGAACATGTTTTGTGGAAGAAACTTATACCTGGGGAAATTTAAATGTTAATACATCTGAAGACTGGATTAAAAAAAACCATAATGATTACAATGAAAGCATAAGCAAATCTTCCCATCTTCAAATGACTTCTTTCCTTCTACTTGCTCTCACTTCTGCACTTAAGGCAGAATATTGGTGTAGTGGTGTATACCGCTCGAATATGTTAAACATGGTATAACTACTGACATCCCTAGATGAACTATGTAGTGATGGTGTTGAGTTGGTTAGATATAAATTAACCCCTCTCACATTTTATTTTTCTGAAATTTTTAATCAAAGGAAAAATCAGTAACCTATTATTTGTTTTTTTTGTGCTTTTTAAGACTGACACTTTGTCTGCTCTTATTCTGACACCAACAAGAGAATTAGCTATACAGATAGAGAAGCAAGCTAAAGAGCTCATGATTGGTCTACCGAATATGAGAACCGTTCTTCTGGTTGGAGGATTGCCTTTACCGCCCCAGCTTCATCGCCTGAAGCAAAATGTTAAGGTAAATCACATTAAGTTATATCCTTAAGGTCTGAATGAGCAATTGATGCAGTTTATGTTTAGAGTGGCATAAAAGTCAGAGAACCTGATTGAAATGGTGTGTCTATTTTACTGGCAAGTTCCAGAGTAGCAGATAATTATTTTCAAAGCTGGACCATAAAGGAAAAAGAAAACAAACTTTCTCCCTCTTCTCCTTCATTCATTCACTCAGCAAATTAATTAAAACTTCGTTATGAGTAAAACACCCAAACTTCATAAAACGAACAGTATTATGATACTATAAACGTTATAGTAAAGCAAGAGATAGTCCATGATTCATTGCTTCCATCTTTTCAAAGACAAAGCCTTTTAGCATAGAGAAATTTGTAGTATTTGCCCTCTAACATTGCTAACAGTAATGCAGTTCCTTGTAGGATTCACAGTTCTTCACAGAATTAAGTAACAGCTGTGGTTTGAAGAGTTTTGCACAGCACCATCTTATACCTTAATTGTACCCACTGCTGGATGTGGAGGTTTTTCTCAAAGTTATTCATATTTCAATCAAGTGATTGGATTACTGCAGTGTGTGTTCTACATGGGTCTGCTTTTAGTGCTCACTCAGAAGCTCCAATTATTCTAGAAAGCAGCAGAACAAGTAGTTCTGTATGTGCATTGATAGGTCCACATATAATATCTCTACTCTGCAAACTGCACCAGCTATCCCACAAAGCAAGAGTCTTGGATTAGATATCTTTTCCATTTCCAACCCCCTGAGCTTGCCCATAAAGAATAGCTGATCAATAGTATTGAAGGCTTCTGGCAGATTAAGGAGAACCAGGATTGATGTACCATTTCCACCTAGGTTTAGCATATGTGATCAATGCTAGGTCCTTTGGCCTGCAGCATGACATCCTTCTTAGTAATCGTCCTTTAAAATGAAAATGAAGACAGGCCAGAACTTATCCAACTGAGTTTGGTCCCCAAATGATTTCTTCAACTTCCTTAAATGCAGGCAAGATCACTCTTTCTCTTAAAAGTATTCACTTTTGGACGCAGTCACATACCAACCAAGAATGGCCTGGATATCAAATACTGGTAGATACAGATGTTCAAAGAATCTATCCCTTTTCTCCAGTAATAGGATCAAACTTTTCCCAGATAACCACATCGGCCCATATCCCAACTACATCCACAGAACCACTACACCCATCTCCAAGCAAATCTAAGTAAATTTTATGTTCCATGTGCTGTGAAAAATCCTGTTTTTCAAATTTAAACATTTTTTCACTTTGGATATTTGATTTAATAAGTTTGTTGGAAGTTATAATAACAATGAATTTATTTATTTTCTATTATTTGTATTTCCTGCCTTTATTTTAGGTAATCATAGCAACACCTGGAAGGCTCCGAGAAATTCTAAAGCAATCATCTATTCAACTTCATAATATTAAAATTGCTGTTGTTGATGAGGTAAGTGTATATTATTTTTCAAAAAAATTTGGGGATAGTCACTAGTGTAATGACTCTTCTATTTTGAGGAGGGAGGTTAAATGAATCTTTTTGTGTACAGTAATTAAACACACGGTGGGCAAAGTATTATAGTTTTAATACTGTAGCTTATGCATGATTAGATTTTTAGCATGTTTGGATTAATTTAGCTTGACATGTAATTCAGTAGTATCTCAAGACCTTTTCAACTGTCAATTTTTGAAGATAATGTTCCAGCAGTTACAAATTACAACTGAAGATCTTCTTGGCAAAGAGAGAGCTGAGTGTATAAAAGAGTTACTTTCCCCTACTTTGGTAGGCATTGAAATAGACCAAATTTTAAACAACATAATTATTGTTGACAGAAGCAGTGGGCAGAAAAGAGACATAATTCGAGATACTGGGAATATGTACTTCCTAGCCAGATTGTCTTTGTTACTCAAAAAAGCACTACTGTAATATATATTTTCCACTACAATCACTATATAAAAGAATGCGCTTTCTCTCTCTATGGCATCGATGTTCAAAACCATCTGCCAGCATGATTATTGCTGGCAGATGAAATTCTCACAATACTGAAGTAGTTAAGTTTGGGAAGTGCTGATCTGAAAGCCCAGATAGATGTTGCTAATAAATGTAAAAGGTTTTCAAATCAAGAAGAAGAAAACACTAGTTAATCCATTTCTTTGTTTAAAATAGGTTGATACCATGCTAAAGATGGGCTTCCAGCAGCAGGTGTTAGAAATTTTGGAAAATATTCCCAATGATCATCAAACCCTCTTGGTGTCAGCCACAATGCCTTTAAGCATTGAACAGCTGGCAAGCCGACTTCTGCAGAATCCAGTGAAAATAACAGTCGGAGAAAAGAATCTGCCATGTTCTAATATTCGCCAGATTATTTTGTGGATAGAAGAGCCTTCCAAAAAGAAAAAGCTTTTTGAAATATTAAATGTTAGTACCCTCAAACCATAGATATTTGGGAAAAATGTGCTAGAACCGTTGCTATAATCAGTTTTGTTCCTGGAAATGTAGCCATTAAAACCATAAATCTATTCCTCTTGGGCAATTTCTCTGCTGAAATATTGATAGTATCCATCTTATTGATTATGTAGACTTGCATATTACTGCAAGTTTGTATGTATATATGTGTGTGTTTATATAGGGATGGAGGCGGGTAGGTATGTTAACCTGTGATGGTGGAAGCTATTTAAATTAAGTAACAACTAATATTCAAATAATTATGCCATAGTCCAAGGCATTTTTGCTACGTTTGAATAGAAATCATGCTATGCTATACTCTACATAGTTTTCACAAGAGTGTTAAAATAATTTGTATTGTGGCATGTTTCCTTCATAAGAAACTAAAACACATAGCCTTTGGGCTGTGAGAATTTAAACAGCTCTTTTGATTTGGTTGGAATACTTAAATCCTCATGGTGTTAAAACCATTTTTAAAAACTATAGTAATAGAAAATAATTATGGATATTTGCATTCTTTTTACTATTCAAAAATATTTGAAACATTATTGCTTCAGGCTTAGTAATAATGGAAAATAGTACTTCCTTTGCTTTATTTACCACCACTAAATCTCACACTATTCCATTTATCTTTTTTGGGGTGGGTGCATAAATTAATCTTTTTATTTTTCCCTTTTGCTCACTGTGGTCTCCCTGTGCCCCTCTTTTTTAGGATAAGAAACTCTTTAAGCCTCCAGTACTGGTATTTGTGGAATGTAAGTTGGGTGCTGATCTTCTGAGTAATGCTGTTCATAAAATCACAGGTTTACAGACAACATCGATGCATGCTGAGAAATCACAGTCAGAAAGAACTGCAATTTTACAGGTTTGTAAATGAGCCTATCTAAAAACTAGCTAAATCTATGGTTAAAGAACTCTAAATCAGGGTTTCCCAAAGTGTGGTTTGAGGACCTTTCAGGTTCTGCAAAGTCAAATATTTCAGAATTTCTCAATTCTAATCAGTTTAGTAAATATCGATTCAGTAGCTACAGCCTTTATAAACCAAAGCTCTTTGGGGTTCTCAGTCTTGAGACCAAAACATTTTGAGAACTGCTCCTCTAGACACAGTACACTATTAGGTAGAGAGTTTGAGATTGACCTCTTAGTAAGTCTCCTTTTAGATGAAAGTTATTTTTCATATCATAAAATATATCTGAAGATTCATTGTGCTGGCTAAAGCAGCTATGGAATCAGGCTTGGGAATTTAAGTTCACAGGAAATGTGTCACAGGTAAAATGTTTTCAACTTTATAAAATTACATAGACTCTTCTTTTGCCTTATTGTTCAACTATTGTTTTTGTTTTCTTTGAAATGTATTCCGAATTTTTGCTGATGCCTTTGTAATGTTGAAAGGTATGTTTCTATTGATGAAAATAACGATTATATTTCCCTTGTGCTAGGGATTATTGCAAGGGAAATATGAAGTTGTAGTAAGCACTGGAGTCCTTGGGCGTGGACTTGACCTTGTCAATATTAAGCTGGTGGTGAATTTTGACATGCCATCTAGCATGGATGAATATGTGCACCAGGTAAATACACTTCCTGATTTAAAAGGCATAGTGTAATATTGAAACTTTCAACAAAAAGCAAGCCTCATTACTCAAAAGACTTACAAAGTGCTTGAAAGTACAAAATGGACTGCGGAGGAAGGACTTTTCAAATTAGAAGTTCACTCTTGAGTATGTTACACATTTTAAAGAGTGCCTAAAGAGCTATGTTCTGTATCATGCTATAGGTGTAAACAACAAATTGTAGTTTTCCAAGCACATTTTGAATAAACATGTAAGAGAACTAACATTCATTTCAATGTCTATGGAGATTCTCAACCATCCAGATCAGTGGGTCCCAAAAGTG
Organism: Rhabdophis nuchalis; assembly: GCA_039707465.1. Classification (NCBI taxonomy): domain Eukaryota; kingdom Metazoa; phylum Chordata; class Lepidosauria; order Squamata; family Natricidae; genus Rhabdophis; species Rhabdophis nuchalis. The sequence continues at coordinate 101,882,544 of CM077644.1, forward strand.
CTTTTCAAAAAGCAACTTGATTTAGTTTTTTTCTTGAAAATATTTTGCACAAGTGGAATCTTTTCAAGAAAAAAAACAGAAAGGTCAGTTGCTTTTTGAAAAGCACTTTTGGGTACATTCCTTTAAATAACTTCCTTACTAAAGCTAATTAAAATACAGTGAACAACATTTGTTTTGTGATGTGTCCATTACTCTACATGTCCTGGCAAAAAAACCTTGAAGTATCTTATGTAATCATAAAACATATGTGATTTATTTTGTTAGTTGCTTAGTGTTACTGTATCTATTTGCTACATTGTTTTTGGTTTTTTTTTTTTTTAAATTTTTGCTGGTCATTAACTAAATAAGTACTGTATTGTATTGTTCCTTTGTCCATGACTGAAACTTTAGTCAATTTAATTATTCGTAATTATATATATATATATATTGTACAGGGAGTCCTTGATTTATGACCATTTGTTTAATTATGGTTTGAAGTAAACAACAGCTTCAGAAAAGTGACTTATGATCTGCCTTTGAAGTTACCACTGTCACACTGCCTCCACTGTCACATGATTGCAATTCAGATGCTTGGGAACTGGCTTGGATTTAAGACAGCTGCGGCATCTTGTCGTGTGATTGCGATTTGCAACCTCACTTAGCTCCCAGCATGCAAAGTCGTTTGAGGAAACCAGGTTTAATTAATAGTCAAATGATTCATTTAACAACTGAATGATTCAGTTAACAGTGCAGTGATTTGCTTGAACTTTTATGATAAAAATGGTTGTAATATTCAGGTCCAGTTGTGTGATGATTTGCTTTATGATCACACCAGTGTACAATGAAAATTCTGATTAGAAGTGTCACTGTAAGTCGAGGTTATGTTACCTGTAACGTTTATCATTGATTTTAAGTACCATTGCTTTCTCCTTTTTTTAGGTTGGAAGAGCAGGTCGACTGGGTCACAATGGAACTGCAATTACATTTATTAATAATAACAGCAAGAGACTTTTCTGGGATGTGGTAAAGCGAGTTAAACCAACTGGCACCATTCTCCCACCTCAGTTGTTAAATTCCCCATATTTACATGACCAAAAGCGGAAAGAACAGCTGAGGAGCAAAGAACCTCAGAATAAGCTTGTAACTGGGGATACTCTTATGGACATTATTAGAAAACATGATAAAAGTACGTCTCAAAAGTAACAAGCTATATTTAAAAATATAATTTGTTTATGTCAACTTGTTTTATATGCAAAATTTTAATTCATTTCTATGGTTGTGCTTCAATAAAAATATAAGTTTGTAGCCCCATTAATTCAAAATGAGAGAGCTAAGCAAGGTATTATTTTTTTTCATTTAGTCCAATGCTTAATTTTGATGAGAGCTGATAGTTTATACATCTCCATCAGTGCTGGGTTCCGGATCCTGTTGCAACAGGGCCAGGCACCCACCACATAAACGCATGCAGCACACGCATGCGCAGTGCGCACATGCGTACTTACTGCCCACGATGCTCCATGACGCCTTAACTGCTAGGTGGAGCATCACGCAGGCGCTGTATGCTCCGTGCTCTTGTGCGGAAGCTGCAAACAACTCAAATATCAGTAAGCAGGGTGGGTGGGCCCTCTGGAGCAGCGTACCGGAACGGTACCTGGTGCTCCCGGCAGGCACGGGTACTCCCGTACTGGGAAGTACTGGTCATAACCCACCACTGATCTCCATGCTTATGAGGTATCAAGAGTGCTATTTTAGTAAGATGTTAATTTTGTTAATTGGAGATAATGACATCCTTGGTCATTTTATACAGTATTTCATTAAGGGCTTAGACCTCAGGTTAAATGACAAAATACATATGTATTTTCAATGGCTGGGTTTAGTGCAATATATGTAGACAAATGGAATCAGGAAATCTCATTTACTGTTACCAAATATTACAGTATTCCATATACACATTTATTTAATAGCAAGTAATCCTGCCAAATCTTAGGGTAAAGGTGGGTATTTAAACAGTCATGATCTAATTTAAGATGTGCCTGATGAACTGAAATGCTTTGTGCAAAATAATCAGTTGGTTCTGAATTTATTACTTGAAGTGGCTAGTTAGAACTTGGGAAAGCAAAAGACTGTAAGAAGCCTAGAGAGTAACTGAAGCATGGATTAATATAAAGGCTCTCCTAGTCTTAAACTTACTTAAAATGTACGTTTAAGTTCAAATGCAAAAGATATTGAGGCAAGAAACTGGTCAAATACTTCTGAAAGAAATTATTCAGTTGCATCTGTTAGCAAGGATTAAGGGGCAGGCCGATTATAGGACAGAGGAGATTAATTTTTTCTTACAAGTAATTAATTCCAGTCCCAGTTCAGACTGACAGTTAATTGGGCAAATAAATTCAATTCACATGTTTCAGATTTCTTGCCTGGGCAGGAAGGGCCTTCAAAATTGAAGAGGGGCAGAAATATCATGTGATTCTGAGCCAGTTATTCTTTTTCTCCCATTAGAGTCTGGAATAGTTACCTGTTCAATTTAGTAATGATAAATCTCTAGAATGAGTAATTGTACCCATTGGGTTTCTCATTTTGAAATGAAAACATGCAAAGATTGTTGGCTACCTGACTGAACAGTAATACAACTGTATAGAAGAACTGCAGTTGCATGCATATTTAACACACAAGTAGTGTGAGCTTCAATTTCGGTCATTGTTAATTAATGGAGGCAGATCAGCAAGAGATTTCTACGTTACCAAATCTTTGCAAGGCAATATCTAGTCAATAATGAGTATTGAGCTAGATAAGATTTTTCCAGTCTGGATACTTTCAAGATAGGTGGATGTTAATTTCTCAGATTTTGGGCAGTATTCATGTTGGCTAGGAATTCTTGGGATTACATCTGCACATTGTTTCTTTATTACAAATAATTATATGTTTCATGGGCCTATGGAGGGCAGTAGAGTTAAGTTGGGGAAAGCTGGATGAGACTAACCCAACAATTTACCTCAGTATAAAACAGCTTAAAATGAATATTGATGATTGCAGTGAAAGAGTGGATTTCAAAAGAGAAAATACAAATTGAACTTGAGATATAGTGACTGTGCAATCATATTGGTGTCAATTCTTAACCAAACACATGGATAGATCACTTCCAGCATGTCCTTCAGGTCTTCCAATGGTGCTGTGATCTTTGTCGCTATTCATTCTTTTTTTCTCTTTCATTTAATCTTTTCAAGCATTATATAGACTTCTCAAGAGGTAATATTTACCTACCTACTTAACCAACCATCAACTGAAACAAACTGTATAAAACCCATGTTACAAAGCTGTATGAGTTTTTAATTGTCACAAACATCTTTTTTTAATTTGTAGAAGACAAATGGCATTCTATTTCGCTTTCCTTTTTAATGAAATTCAAATAAAGAGTTAATATTTTTATTCTACCACAACCCAGCCCTTTATTTAGATTTTGTTCAATACATTTGTACTGTCCTAGTTTTATAAAACTGAAAGTCTTAAATGTGAAAAAAGGAAACGGACAAATCTGAAAAAATGTATGCCAATGTAGACCATGTCTTTTTAATTTGTCCTCTTGATTTTTATTAGTCTAGAAATATAACCTGAGCCAATAATTGACTATTGTTAGCCACATTCAAGGACCTACTTTCATCTAGTTACAAGATGGCTTTAGAGACACAGGGATTTAAAAGGCTGCTCTTAGATTTATTTATTTATTTAGCATATAGCATGAAAGACATGGATAGCAGCAGTAAAGCTGTATAGAAAGAACATAATTGTATGATACACATAATATGCAGATCCGTGGTCAATTTTGTAAGGTATGGGAAATTCAAGAAGTTATGTGATAAATTACAAATTCCATTTAAAAACCTGGTAAACTCTGATATGCCATATTTATCAATTGCAAGGCTTAAATCCAGAACCCCCCCCCCCCCATATCTGCACAGCAGTTGCACAATACTACCATATTTTTCGGAGTATAAGATGCACCTTTTTTCCTCTAAAAAGAGGCTGAAAATCTGGGTGCGTCTTATACATCGAATACAGCATTTTCTGCCTCCTGAAACCTCACCCCCTTCACCAAAATGGCTGTGCCTAGCCTTATGGAGGCTTCCAGAGAGCTCCTGGGGGCTGGGGAGGGCAGAAATTAGCCTAAATTGGGGCATTTTTTGCTCCCCCCAGTCCCCAGCAGCACTCTATAAGCCTCCATAGGGCTATGCGTTCAATTTATTTGACACAAAAATGGCCCGTTTTTGCGATAAATGGGGTGGTTTTTTGCTCATTTTTCACCCCCCCCCGGAGCACTCTGCAAGCCCCCCCCCCCAAGGCTAGTCATGCTTTTTATTTGAAGGAAAACAGCCACGTTTTCGCGGAGAAAGAGCAGTTTGGGGAGGTATGAAAATGCAAAAAACCTTTTTTTCCCCTTTCTGAAGGCTGTTTAGTTACTTGGCAACTTTAAGACTTTGGACTTCAACTCCCAGAATTCTCCAGCCAGCATAGCTTGTGGACATAGCTGGCTGGAGAATTCTGGGAATTGAAGTCTGCAAGTCTTAAAATTGCCACTTTGGGAAGCCCTGAGTTAGAACACTTCCGGAAAGCTCTTTTGGAAGGCTCTTTAACTGTTTCTGTGCCAGAAGAAGTAAAGTTTTAAGGTTTGTCAGCGATTTCCTTCTCCAGGACATGGATAAATACACCTGGAAACATCAACCTACTTACCTACCTACTCTCTCTCTCTCTCCCCCTACCTACCTACTGTATTTCTCTATTTGTCTCTATCTTCTACCTACCTACCTACACACACTCTCCCCCTACTTACCTACTGTATTTCTTTCTATTTCTCTCTCTAGCCTTCTACCTACCTATCTACCTGCACACACACACACACACTTTCCCTACCTACCTACTGTATTTCTCCCTTTATTTTTCTCTCTTTCTATCCCTTTATCTACCTACCTACCTACCGTATTTCTCTTTCTTTCTCTCCCTCTACCTACCTACCTACTTTTTTTTTGTAATTTGCCTCTTCAAAACCTAGGTGCGTCTTATACTCCGGTGCGTCTTATACTCCAAAAATATGGTAACTTGAAAAATCCCAGTGGAAAGAAAACTGGATTAGCGAATGTCCAGATTCCAGAAAGAATATAACTGACCCTATCCAAAAATTAGAAGATTTTGATGCTACCTGCCAGTGCTGGAAAACTTTGAACAGGATTCACAACTTATCTATCTAGACTCTCTCTTTAAATGAGGCAGAGTATCTTCTCTGCAACCTGAATGCAGTGCTCCCTGGTAGATACTGCTCATATTCTACCTAGCTGCCATCTGAGATCTTATACAGATCCTACAAAGTCCCTTCCAACTCTGTTAAATCTATTAATTTTCTAATAACTGAGTTCCAGCTCATTTCTTTGCAACACTGTGCTAGGGCCACCAGTGCCCTTTAAAGACTGCTTGGCATTCTTTAAAGTGTTGTTGCATCATCTGCATAGGTAGAATAGACATTTGTCTTTCAAGCAAGTTTGGAGGAGTGAAAGATCATGTTATAAAAAACAATGGAAAGTGTCAGTTGAATTGTTGAAAATTGGACATTACATAGGAGTACTGACAACCAGTGGTGGGTTTCTGCAGATTCGCACCTACTCGCGAGAGCCGGTTGGTGAAATTTAGAGAACCGGTGAGAGGGGGTTCCACCAGCATACCTGGAAGTAAATCTGGCCCGCTGCTGCCAGTGACCCAATGGGAAGGAAAGGAAAGGAAAGGAAGGAAGGAAAGAAAGAAAATGAAAGAAAGAAAGAAAAAGAAAGAAAGAAAGAATTTATCATCACAATTGAGTCCAAAATTTTGGTTGCTAAGCAAGAGCATTGTTAAATGAGTTTCACCACATTTTAAAAGGGGGCCACACCCACCCTGTCATATGACTGCCAAGCCACGCCCACAAAATAGGCCACACCTACAGAGTAGGTTCCAAAAAATTTGAAACCCACCACTTACTGACACCATCCTGTTATATAATTATTAGCCTCCGATATCAATCACAAGGCCAATTGAAGCCAATTATAGCTGGAATTAGGTACCACTTTGTATAACTTTAACAAATATATCAGGAAATGAAATTTACACACATGCACACATACCAATTTAAGCAAGACTAAATATTCTAGGAATATATATTTATGTTATCTTCCAAGGGACTCTTAAGGACATCAAATAATATACTATTTGTTATTAATTCCATTAAAGCACACAGACAGACAGACAGACACACACATACCTATTCTGTGGAGATTTAAAGAAATTAATACTTTTAGACCATATACCAGTTTTCTACACTTCCAAACGTCTGAAATAAAGTTTGGGAGGTCCGTTTTGCAGTTGCAAGCTTCATCTTATGTACATGGAAAACAGTGGTTTTTATTACAGAGATTTCGGGCACAACCAGCAATTTTATTTAATTTTACCGTTAGAAGTTAAAATAGAAAGGCCAACCTGAATCAGTTCCCCTAATTTTTCACCCGGCTCCCTGTAGGATCTTCCCATTGAAATGGGGAAGAGAGAAAAACATTGTGTCAAGTACCAGGCTCAGGTACTCGATTCATTTAGCATTTGGTCTCAGTTGCCAGTAACGGAAAGTGTTCGCTTCAGAACCAGAGGTGTCGCTGTGGGGCCCTAGCAGTGATTCTTTGACCACGTCAGGTCTTCCCCGCTTTCGGAGCCGCGTGTGATGTCATTTACCCTCTCAACCAATAAGAAGCATCGCGGCGCATTCGAAAAAGAGAGTCGGAGGTGCAGCTGAAATGCTAGTCTGTTGGTTTAATGTCGAAGGGCAGGTAAGGAGTAACGCGCGGAAAGGTCATTTCTGGACGTACCTTCCCTTTCTTTACTCGAGAGATTGTTTACTGACTTGCTAGATTTCTATAGCCCGCCGTTTCTTTAATTGGGTCTCTTTTTTTCTGGCATGCGAGAAATACTGTAAAGAGAAAACGAAGTCCCGTTGTTGTTTCTTCTAATGTCGGGTTCGAGAACTGGAGGATTCCCAAATGTCTCGATGCAATTTCAGTGCAAATCCGTACTCCCTACAGACGTGGGAGTTGTAGGCTAGCAACATCCGGAGTTTCAGAAGTGCCTATTGTCCCAGTTCAGTGTTTTTCAAACTTGGCAACTAAGATGTGTGGACTTCAACTCCCAGAATTCTCCAGTCTGCATGCTGGCTGAGGAATTCTGGGAATTAAAGTTCACTCATCTTAAAGTTGCTAAGTTTCAAAAAACATTTTAGTCCCTTTAGGAAGGATTTCTTTAATTTGGAAATGGTGTCAGGTGTTTTTTCTTCCTTAGGGAATTCTAAGGAATTATAATTTGATACCAACTTTATGATCATGAATCAAGCATTCAGGCCTTTTCAAAAATAACATCAGACCAGATTGATTGAGATCAAAAGATGGGATTTGTACAATTTTCATAATTGTATAGAAGTTTTATAAGCCTGATCGTAGCATCGGCAGAAACTCCCCTATCCACACAATCTATCAAATTATAATTTGCTGCTATATGGTAATTAATTCACTGTTTTGAAGTACTGAATTTGGAAATAAAAAAGCTTTTCATGTTTCTTCATTTTTAAAGAAAAGCAGATTGAACGTTTGATTTTTTAATATCCCATTTACATCTCAGTCTGATATACTTTTTCAGTCGAGACACTCATTTTGTGGAGTGCCCTTTCTCTGGAAGAAGAGAGATTCCTGTCCTTGATACATTTTGGAAGTGGGTCCCAAACAATCTTACTCCACTGTGAATTTGGACATTAGTTTACAGTACTTTAATTTTATCATTGACTTTTTAAGAAAAAAATATTACAGGTAGTCTTTCACATACCACCATTCATTTAGTAATTGAAGTTACAGCAATAATGAAAAAAGTGACTTAACAAAAGTGACCATAGCAATTTCCTATGGTCATTTGATCAAAATTTGAGTGCTTGGGTACCCTGTGTCCTGGGGTCATGTGATTACCATTTCCAACTGTCCCAGCCATCTTCAGACAAGCAAACTCAATGGGGGAAGTTGAATTTGCTTAATGACCACATGATTCAATTAACAACTGTGGTAAAAAAAAGTTGTAAAATTGAATGTGACTCAGTTAACAACGTAACACCTGCTTTGCTTAGTAACAGAAATTCTGGGTTCAATAATGCTCATAAACTGCAATATGTTAATTGTATATTGTTTATAATTTTCTTTGCTTTAGCTTTATTGTAACCTATTAGATTATGTTAGGAATAAGGAAAGTTATAAATATTGTGAAATAGATAGATAAATACTACTTAGTCAGAAACACATGCCACCAGTTAATAAGCCCTTTCTAGCAGTGCAGTCTTATTTGAAATTTAAGAGGTATTTTACAAGCTTGAATTATTAGTTATTTGGTTGCATATGCTACCACCTACAATCCTCACACTTTATTTTTTATTTTTCCCACTTGAAAATAACAATGCTTTTTTTGTTTTTTTGCAGATGCCATCATGACACATTTTGTTTACATTATATAGAAAGTGCGATTGGATGCCAATTCTTTTTTTCAGGCAGAATTTATTTGAGATAATTTCAGTTCTACAGCTGTAGTTAGTAGAATTTAGTCTTAATGTCTATGGTTTCTATTCCTAAGAAAAGCCACGTTAGTGAGCTTGTTCGGTCTTCGCAAAAACAGCCTTCAGGAAATGTCCCTTCAACACCTGGATTTGGACAACAATTAAAACCGAATGTATTAGAATATGAGAGAACTAGTTCACTTTCACAACCTTTGAATCAGACTAAAGAAATAAATAAGACCTATGTAGTTTCTGCCTGTAACAAATTGTCCAGTGCTTTACCTGCATATACATCAGAAATCAAGTTGACCCTCCAAAGAGGAAGAGCAACGAGGAAAGGAGAATCCAACATAGATAAAATCCATGGCAGTGATAGTACACTAGTGGAAGAAAGATTAACCCTCCAGCCCCGAACTGTAACCAGATCAACTGAGAAATCTAAGACAAATAATATTTATGAACCTAAAACAGAAAATGCTGGATACTTGCCACCGAAAAGTAACAATGCTCCATTTTCATCCAAAGGTAACAACAGTGATATTTTACTTATTAAGGCTACTGGGAAGACAAATTATAAGACAAATTATAGTAGTGTTACTGGGAATGTCACACCCATAAAACCCAGGACACCTACTGCTTCTCAAAATCAACATGAGATTTCTCAATTGTTGCGCTCAACCACAACTACTCCTAATAGTAAGCCATCACCATTAAAAACACCTGGAAGGCTCAGTAAATCAAATGGAAGTGAAAAGCGGCAGAATAATGTTACTAAAAATGAATATTTGGAAAGGCAGAAGACACCAAGGAAAAATACAGCAGAAGTATTTAAATCAACTGTTCGGTATGCCAAGTGTCCCATGACTTCCACCTTAAAAAATAGGATGACTTGCCTTCAAATTTCACAAAAGAAAAGCTGTGATGCATTCACTCCAAGCAAAATGCGAAATGTACAAGAAAATACTACATACGCTCAACGAGTTGCTTCAGTTAAAGAAGACAGCATAAAGCAGAATGTGTCCTTTAAAGACAATTCTTTTAAAATAGAAAATAGTAAAGTGACTGTGGCTGTGAGAGTACGGCCCTTTAGCTTCAGGTAAGTCTTTGCACAGATCGTTGTAATTGTACTCAGGCATTATCTTCTTTCAAGATTATGTTCACCATGGACGGCCTTTTAATGATGAACAAGAGCTATCCAATCTTATTCCTGTTGTCTCTTTCCCTAGTCCAGGGTTTCTCAAATTCAGCAACTTTGTAAGGTCTGCAGACTCCCAACTCTCAGATAGCTAAAGAATTCTAGAAATTGAAATTATGCAAATTAAAGTTGTTGTGAATGAGAAACACTGTTCTAGTCTACTAGCAAAGTTAATCTCCAGCTTTTTGCAATGCAGTATAATGGCTTTCATATTTGTTTTTTTAGTTTGCTTTCACCTATGTTGAATCTGTGTAGTTTTGGGTAGGTTGGAGACACATTTGCTCCCAGACTTACCAGCACCATAACTCTCATTTCTAGCGGGTATTATTTTGAACCTCAGGAGTTTAGGGGCCCTCCCTAAAATTTTATAGAACTAGGGATTCAAGTCCAGTTCCAGCAGAATAATACACTGCAGATTGTTGTATGATGCTAAATATTAAATATGCTTTCACTCAATATTTAAATGTATTCTTTTGTGTAGTGGACATCTAGTTGCATTATATCAAGTTCTACTTATTTTGGTTTTATTGCATATATTTTCTTTTGATTCTATTTTATTTGTTTGTTTGTTTGTGAGATTATATTTCACATTTTATTCAGGAGCTCAAGGTGACATACATACATTATATTTTTCTCCTATATTTCCTTGCAACAACCCTATGAGCTGACAGAGACCGATTACTCAAAGTTACTGAGTGATCCTCATTGACTGAAGCTGAACTAAAACATGGGACTTTCCAGTACAGAAAGTCCTCGACTTACGACCACGATTGAGCCCAAAATTTCTGTTGCTAAGTGAGACACTGGTTAAGTGAGTTTTGCCCCATTTGATGACCTTTCTTACCACAATTACTAAGTGAATCACTGCAGTTGTTAATTTAATAACACAATTGTTAAATGAGTTTGGCTTCCCCATTGAATTTGCTTTCAGAAGGTGGCAAAAGGTTGTAGAACACTGCAATCATCATAAATATGAGTCAGTTGCCAAGCATCTGAATTTTGATCACATGACCATGGGGATGCTGCAACGGTCGTAAGTGAAAAATTGTCATAAGTCACTTTTTCCAGTGCTGTTGTAACTTTGAATGTTCACTAAATGAATTCTAATTCGAGGACTTAATGGTACTGAAATAATTTCATCCAAGACCATTTCATATCTAAATTATAAGGCTCTAATGGGGTAAAACCTTAAGATATCAGTACAATTTATTAGTCTCTTATTCTGGTTAGATAAAGAAAAATGCAAAGAAAAATTATACTAATGCGAAAACTACTATAAAATGATATTCTTGATCATGATAGAGTTTTTATCTTTTCACAACTCTTATCCCAAATGTTGATCCTATATAAACTGTAGTTCCTAGAACATTAGCTACATAAATGCAAATTGTTAGTTTTCACGACTATTATAGCTCTAATATGTTGAGTGTTTACCTCGTTGCAAATTGCATTTATTTTGTGTTTTTATTTAGAGACAGAAATGAAGAATCTGTCCAAGTGGTTTCAATGGAAGGGCAAGAGACTGTTGTTCATCATCCATCTACAAAACATATATACAGTTTCAACTTTGACTTTTCATTCTGGTCTTTTGATAAGTGCCCTAACTATGCAAGCCAAGAAAAAATATACCAATCCTTGGCAATGCCTCTTCTAGAAACGGCCTTTGAAGGATACAATGCTTGCCTTTTTGCATATGGGCAGACTGGTTCTGGAAAATCTTACACGTAAGTTGAGTTGGTAGGGAAAATATGGGGGACAAATGAGGGTCACCAGCATTCAATGTATGTTGCCTTTGACAGTGATCTTTAACTAATAGTTTTACTGAAATATGATTGCATCTATTGAAATCAATGTAATCCATGAAACTAAGATAGAACCTTAGCTAGTCTTTGAGATGCCATGAGTCTCTTCGTTGTTTCTTTGCTGCAACAGATTATTAACATGTGTAATCCTCTCTAGAATATAATTAGAATAGAAGGCAGATCTCCAGTGATAAAACTTCTGAGAACACGATAAAACATCTTTCTAAGAATATGATAAAATGCACACACTCTTGTAAACTAGGGTAGAATAATAATATGGTGGCAAACAGACTTTAAAGCAGGAGTTTAACCAGAAATTCCTTGAAAATGTTATTTATTTATTTATTTTATTTATTTATTTTTCATATTTATAACCCGCTCCCATCTCACAACAAGGGACTCGGGGCGGCGAACATAGAATTAAATCAATAAATACAAAATACAATACATAGATATTAGATGCCTGTGTTGTAACCGTTTTTAAAACCCTCGTTTATAATTGGCGGTGCTGGGGTTACGCAAGGCCGGCTAGTTGGAAGAAGTGAGTCTTAAGACATTTGCGGAAGAGGCGGAGGTCAGGAATGGTGCGGATTTCAGGGGGCAGGTCGTTCCAAAGGGCCGGCCCTGCCACAGAGAAGGCCCTCCCCCTGGGCGCCGACAGTCGACATTGCCCGACCGACGGCACCCTGAGGAGGCCCTCTCTGTGGGAGCGTGTCGGTCCCAGGGATGTATGGGGCAGGAGACGGTCTTGCAGATAGCTAGGTCCCGAGCCATGGAGCGTTTTGAAGATGGTCATTAGGACCTTGAAGCGCACCCGAAAGACCACAGGAAGCCAGTGGAGCTCGCGTAGGACAGGTGTTATATGTGAGTGTTTAGGCGCTCCCGTAATTATCCGTGCGGCCGCGTTCTGGACTAACTGTAGTCTTCGGGTGCACTTCAAGGGAAGCCCCATGTAGAGAGCATTGCAATAGTCAAGTCGAGATGTGACGAGTGCTTGAGTGACTGTGCGTAAGGCTCCCCGATCCAGTAAGGGACGCAATTGGCGCATCAGGCGTACCTGATGGAATGCCCCCCTGGCCACGGCCGCCACCTGGTCTTCCATAGTCAGCCGGGAGTCCAGGAGGACACCTAGATTGCGTGCCTTCTCAACAGGGGCTGGTGTTTCGCCCCCAATGGCCAGAGTTGGAATAATCTGGCTGAAACGGGGTGCCGGAAGCCACAGCCACTCAGTCTTGGACGGGTTGAGCCTGAGTTTGTTACTACCCATCCAGATCCGTACAGCCTCCAAGCACCGGGACATAACCTCGACGGCATCATTGGGGTGGTCCGGGGTGGATATGTACAGCTGGGTATCATCAGCGTACAGATGATATCCCACCCCGAAACCACGGATGATCTCACCCAGCGGCTTCATATATATGTTGAACAGCAGGGGCGAGAGGACCGACCCCTGAGGGACCCCACATAAGAGGGATCTAGAAGTCGACCTCTTCCCCCCCGTCAACACATATTGTGACCGACCAGAGAGGTAGGACGAGAACCACCGTAAAACGGTGCCTCTCAGCCCCAACCCCCCCAGTCGGCGTAATAGGATACCATGGTCGATGGTATCAAAAGCCACTGAAAGGTCTAATAGGACCAGGATAGAGGAAAATCCTCTATCTCGTGCCCTCCAGAGATCATCGACCAACGCGACCAATGCCGTCTCGGTACTGTGCCCGGGTCGGAAGCCGGACTGGTGCGAATCTAGATAGTCAACTTCATCCAAATGTCGTGGGAACTGTTGGGCCACCACACTCTCAACAACCTTCACTAGAAAGTGGAGGTTGGAGACGGGACGATAGTTTTCTAATAATGCCGGATCCAGGGATGGCTTCTTGAGGAGGGGCCTCACCACCGCCTCTTTCAAGACGGTAGGTAAGGACCCCTCACTCAGAGATGCGTTGACAATGCCCTGAAGCCAGCCTCGTGTCGTCTCCCAGGATTCCAGTACAAGCCAGGAGGGACACGGATCCAGTAAACATGTGGTGGCCCTGAGTCTCTTTGACAGCTTGTCCATATCTTTGATAGTAATAAAGTCAAACTCCTCCCACAATGGTGTCTCAAGAGCTGCTTTGGCACTCTCGACAGGGCTATTGACAATGGAGGGTAACTCGCTTCGAATCCGAGTGATTTTCTCCTGCAGATAAATCCCAAATTCCTCTGCTCGACCCTGTAAAGAGGCTTCCCGCGGCCTCTGTTGGAGGAGGGAGCGGGTTACCTTAAACAGGGCAGCAGGGCGGTTTTCTGCGGATGCAATAAGTGTGGCACAATATTCACGTTTGGCCAGCCTTATTGCCACTAAATAAGTCCTAATGTGGTCTCTTATTAGTGTTCGGTCGGATTCAGAGCGAGATGATCTCCATCTGCTCTCTAGGCGTCTCTTGTGGCGTTTCATCCCCCTGAGCTCCTCGGTGAACCAAGGGGCCCAGGTGGTTCGTCGCCGCAAGAGAGGCCGCAAGGGCGCGACTCGGTCCAAGGCCCCGGCGGCCGCACTTAACCATGCAGTCACTAGGTCCTCAGCCGAGTCGCGGAGCAAGTCCGCAGGAATTGGCCCAAGCTCCTTCTGGAACCTTAACGGGTCCATCAGGAGCCTGGGGCGGAACCATATAGGAATGTTTGGTTCCGCCTCCTCACAGTGAGGTGTGGCGGTCGGAAAGTCGAGCCGAAGGAGAGCGTGATCTGTCCATGACAGGGGTGTGATGACTAAATCCCCTACTCCCAGATCACTACTCCACTGACCCGAGACGAAGATGAGATCCAAAGTGTGTCCGCCCTCATGAGTAGGGCCTAGAACTACCTGAGTCAGGTCCATGGCTGTCATGGAAACCATGAACTCCCGAGCTATACCAGAGGTCTCACTACAAGTCTGGGGGTTTCAACCGCCACCCCGGCTATAACCTCAAGCAGCGCGGGCAGGGCTGTTGTTGTATAGCGAGGAGCCAGGTATACAACTAACACGCCCAACTGCCTCTCTAGGCCCCACTTCACAAGGAGGGACTCACACCCGGTCGTCTGAGGGACTGTGGTCTCCTTTGGCTCAAGACCTTCCCTAACCATGATCGCCACTCCCCCACCCCTCCCTAAGGCCCTGGGCTGATGGAAGGCTCGGTATCCTGGTGGGCACATTTCTACGAGGGGATGTCCTCCCTCGTGGCCCAACCAGGTTTCCGTAATGCCAATCAGGTCCGGGTCCCCCTCCAACACAAGGTCATGTAAGAGAGGGGCTTTTTGTACCACGGACCTGGCGTTGCATAGCATCAGTCCAAGGCCCCGGGTCTGCGGTTCTTGCTCACCTAGTCTGCGATGAAGGAAAGGGAAGTTGGAGCGCGTGATCACCTGTAACCATCGGCCACGACGCTCCAACTGATGGTGTCCATCCCCCCTTCTACCGTCCCTGCCCCTGCCCCTCCCCAAGACCGTATTGATGGCAAATACCCTGGTGGGACCGACCCTCCCTCCATCCCCCTTCGTCTTTTCATTTCCGCATATTGCCGGCCTTCTCTCTTGGCGTTCCCCTAATTGGTCCCCCCACCCCCCTTCCCTGGGAACCCCTAAAAGCCGGATTAAAAATTTATACAGGAATCCCCTGAGCCTGCGCTTCGCCCACCTCTTAGGATTAATAAATCCATCCTCGAGGTGTGTCGGTGTTAATGTAGGGGGCCAGACCTGCGAGAGGGGACATTCTCGCAGGCAGAGGAGCTCAGATCTAGAATATGGTAGCATTTCAGGGGTCTTTGTTCCCCCGGAGGCAATCTGATGACATATGATAGTTTTGTTGGGAGAGGACTAGGATGGAAGGTAAAGTAGAGGATTATATATATTTGATGGTACATAGCCGAGCCAGGTGTCACAAGTATAAATATATAGGTATATAAATAGAGATGTTATGAATAAATATATAAATATATAGATATATAAATATACAATAAATATGATAAATAAAGGAAGGAGGCTCTAATCACCAGGGGGAAGGGAGGGAGGGACTGGGGGCATAGAGGAAGGACCTAGAGTGTAAAATTTATATAGTCATAAATTCATGAAAAGGAATCCGGGATAGTCATGATCTTTAAATAGAGGGAGATAATTAATTAGTTGTCCCTCACTTATCAGATAATTCCTTTGTTTCTGTCTATATTTTTACGTTCCTCATAAGCCACGATGAAAGAATAAACAAGCCCTCCATAGCAATGTTCTATTAGATATCGACTCCCTGGGTCCTTCCGTTAGACTTCCATGTCAGCCAAGCCTTCTTTATCAGATGTCTTCTATGGGAATATTCGGTTACAGTTCTTGGAGCAGATGTAATCTCTGCAAGCTGAGCTATAGGTTATGTGTCGCTGCTGGTGGGGGTGATGATTTCTAGGCCCACGTTTCCGGTCTGATAAAGTCTTCCAGAGCCAGTGGTGTCGTTTTAAGGCCTCTATCTGTGGGGCTGGTGTTTGCAGTTACCATAGACCAGCTAGATCACTTTTGTTTGATCTGTTAGAGATCACTGGACAGGTGAGATCGTCCGCTGGGCTGCAGGTACTGCTAGCTGAGCTGTTAATTTCATTCATTTGCCAGTTGGGCCTACCTGTTGGGCCGTTAGCGTCAGTTGCTGGGCCGTTGGTTATGTCCGTTGGTAGATAGAACGTTGATCTGCTGCTCCGGCCGGCCGCTTTATTTACTGGCCGACCCATCCGGCTGCTTTGAATAATGGGCGCTAAGCCAGGCCGCTCCGTCGACTCGTTTCTTTTCAGTGCCTAGTCCTTCTGGTCGTTCTGATTATCGGCCATTTTACTAGGCCATTCCTCTTGCCGGCCGCTCCACCAAGCTGCTCTGTTAATCAGCAGCCGCTCTAGGCCGTAACTCATTAGTTTCCAGGCCGTTTTTTTTTAACCGTTCCCTACACCCGGCTGGTCTTCAGCCACCACACCCTCAACATTTGATTTTAAAATCTAAAAATTTCCAGGTGTGGTGACTGGGTGTCCTGCTTCCCGGGCCAGCCCTCAGAGGTGGTCGAAGAGGGCTGGATGTCGCCTCCGGGGCCATTTGGCGACCCGGGATCCCTACCGGCTCAGGGATTTGCCTCCATTGCTCGTGCATGCGCATGGAATTATGAAGGAACTAAATGTTTGCAGGCAACCATCTTTTGGGTTGGATGCAGAAATTGTGCTAGGCCATAGATTCTTTTAAATGTGGTTTGCTGGATGAATAAGAGTTAGCTGGATTTATGTAACAGTCAAGAAGTCAAGAAGGAGAAAAATGTTTTGATTCAATTAACTGTTGAATCCACTTTTTGTCTTGGACATCTGTCAGCAATATAATTAGTAATTTATTTATTTTATTTATTTTATTAAATTTATACCCCGCCCTTCTCCTTGTTAGGACCCAGGGCGGCGCACAGGCATTATATAAAACCATAAATACAATATACATCAATTAAAAATATATTAAATTAATTCACCCGTGCTAAAACCCGTTATTAAAACCGTAACCAAATTATAATTTATATTTATAAGTCAGAAGCGGGGGGCTATCCTAGGCCGGCTTGTTGGAATAAGTACGTCTTAAGACGTTGGCGGAAGAGGCGGAGGTCCGAGGTAGTGCGAAGGTCGGGGGGTAGGTCGTTCCAGAGGGCCGGGCCCGCCACAGAGAAGGCTCTTCCCCTGGGTGTCGCCAGCCGGCATTGCCCAGCCGACGGCACCCGGAGTAGGCCCGCTCTGTGGGAGCGGACCGGACGAAGGGATGTATGGGGCAGGAGGCGGTCTCGTATATAGCTAGGCCCCGAGCCATGGAGCGATTTAAAGATGGTAGTCAACACCTTGAAGCGCACTCGAAAGGCCACAGGCAGCCAGTGCAGCTCGCGCAGGAGAGGTGTTACGTGGGCTTGCCTTGAGGCACCCATAACCACCCGCGTGGCCGCATTCTGCACTAACTGTAGCTTTCGAGTGCACCTCAAGGGGAGCCCCATGTAGAGAGTGTTACAGTAATCCAGCCGAGAAGTCACAAGCGCTTGAGTGACTGTGCGAAGGGCCCCCCGGTCTAGTAAGGGGCGCAACTGGTGTATCAGGCGAACCTGATAGAACGCCCCCCTGGCCACGGCCGCCACATGGTCCTCCATGGACAGCCGGGAATCCAGGAGGACGCCCAAGTTGTGCGCCCTCTCCACGGGGGCAAGATGTTCGCCCCCAATGGCCAGTGTTGGATTTATCTGGCTAAACCGGGGTGCCGGAAACCACAGCCACTCGGTCTTGGATGGGTTGAGTTTGAGTTTGTTACTACCCATCCAGACCCGTACGGCCTCCAGACACCAGGACAGCACCTCGACGGCATCATAATGTTGCTCTCCTTAGAAGGCATATGGTAAAGATGGTTGTAACAAGGTATGTGAGGTCCTTTAAACATGCCATACAAGTATTATTTACAGGAGTATTAATAAAAGTTTATTGCATTAATAAGCAATACAATAAGTTCCAAGGGTGTGTAGGAGGTTTAATCACATGTTTAGTAGCTATAAATAACTGCTCTTCTATGTGATTCAGAATGAATATTAAGTTCCCAGCTGTAGCTAGAAAGTCATAGCTGAGCTGCATCCTCTGAAATCATTCTCCAAAACATGGGATCTCCCCCCCCCCCAAACAACAACAACAACAAAAAACTATGAAGGAGAGAACAACCAGCCTTCAAGGTTGGTACTTTCCAGTAATTGGCAGTCTGATGTTGGCTAAAATAAAAATGAGGCATTGGATGTACTGAGTAGTTGGGTGGACTTTCTGTATCCAAAGGCCTTCTGGCTTGGATCTGGGGAGTTTTCACCCCCTCCCCTTTTCTAAATAAATTTATAAGGACAAAAACTTATTCTCTTTTGTTTCTGTCTTGCCAGCAGTAGCTTAGCAGCACTTTTGCTTGTTTTCAGGGTACTCTAATTTTGGAGTATCCAAGAAGGAAGGCAAAATTTCTTCGCCTTATTATATATGTTATCAGATATATTTATACTGATACTATATTGATATTGGTACTATTATATCATTTGGAGTTGAAATCTGCAAGAAGTTCCTACCTTTGTTATGAGAGAGAGAGAGAGAGAGAGAGGTTTTGTCTTTCAAACAGTGGTTTATATACAGAACTTACATATACATACATGTGTCAGGCAAATACTAGGCACGTAATCAATCTTCAACTCTACACGGAGAACTACAATGGAGAGAGATACACAAGGAGAGATAGGCATCTTCACATGGCCTCCCTTATATATACAGCTTCTTAAAGTGGCAATAACCCTGCTGACTCATCCCCATGTCATCATCTCAGTTTACAGCCTTACAGTAGCTGGTCAGCTATTAAATCTTCATTACCCTGACAATGTCTCATTTATTAGTTTAATGAAGATGGCTTTTTAATGCTTGAAAATTTTTCAGTATTCTCATTTTATAGAACAATTCTGATTTCTTTAAGTTGTTGTTTTTTAAACCTGGACCTCTTTTGTATGGAGAATGATTTGAAGAAATTAAAAGGTCTTCTGCTGAACTGAATGAATTTAAATTGTCATTACAGCATGATGGGTTTTGATGATGATGAACGAGGAATAATACCGAGATTCTGTCAAGATCTTTTCCATCAAATAACAGAAAAAGAAACAGAACAGGTACTGTGATGCTTACATCCTAATCAGTTTGGAATTGGTATTGTTTTAGCCTGTAATAATTAAATGTGCATTTCATCATTAGTTTCTGGAATTCAGATAGAATTAAAATAAAATTTCTTCACAATAGGGATTCAACTTAGCTAAGGTAGATAGAAGCTAACGTTTATAAATGTGCATATAAAGAACAATGTGATGCAGGTAAACTTTATGCCATCTAAAGTCTTTTAGTATGAAAAGCAAAATTTAACTTCAGATGCATGGAAGGATTTTTAAATTTTAAATTGGTAGATTTGGTACATGTTACCAAAAGTATGTAGTCAAATAGCATCAGAAACCAATTCTGTTCCTTCAGGTGAAGGTATTTACATACTATGCTTTTATTTCATTCAAGACGCATATATTGATATGTTGAAACAGTCTTGCAAGCATTATGAAGTTTGGCTAGCATTACAGAATAATGTGGCTTTTGTAAAATGTGAACAAAACATGCTTAAAATTGTGTCACTTTAAACCCAGGGTGTCAAACTCAAAGCCTGCGGGCCAGATTCAGCCCACGGGGTGCTTAGATCTGGCCCTTGCGGCTGCCCTGGGAACAGCGGACTGGCCTGCAGTGCCTCTGCCAGCGACAATTGAGCTCGAGAGAGCCTCCTGCAGCCTTCTGCCAATGAAAACATCCACACACCACTCCCGAGATCAAACAACCCTGATGCAGCCTCAGTGAAATCGAGTTTGACATCCCTGTTTTAAACCATTACTGGGGTAGAAAGAAACTTCTGAGACAATGATCCTTGATTATTGTGTATCCTAGAAATTGTTAGGGTTTACATTTGTACATTTGGCCATTCATCCTAATTAAGATATCGGCATATCTTATTTTGAAAAAATGTGAGATTGGTGTCTTAAGCATCTATGAGCTTTAAGGCATCTATTTTGCCTATGAGGAGTTTAAAACTTGTTTTCTCCGAAGGAGTAATAGGGTGCAAATATTTGGTTTCACCCTCTTTGTGGAGATTCTCTGTCATAAAAAGTCCTTGGATCACACTTTTGCACCTTCCACTATCATATAGTCAGCTTTATTTTCTCAAAGTACTTAACCAGCAATCAAACTTTTCTTCTTACTATTAGACTACTTGTCATCTTGAAATCAGCTACTTTGAAATCTATAATGAAAAAATTCATGATTTGCTTATCTTCAGAGCTGAAAATGGAGAGAAGAAACAACCTGTAAGTTAAAATGTTAATTTTAAGTAACCAGTCTGGGTTATTTTATTTTTCTCTGTTGTTTTGTTTTATTATTCTGTTTTAACTCTTATTTTTAAACCTCTTAAAAATTAATTTGCTTGCTGTTTTGCCTGATGCAATTCTTACAGTGAAGAATATTAATATTCTTCGTAGTTTATAAATAAAATGTAAACAACTTTTTTGAGAATTTTCACATTTTTATAGCATTTCACTGAGATCTTAATGTATTGCTGCCTGTATGTGAATTGTGTGGCCACATAAAATTGTTTGGTAAATAACTAAAAAGAATTAATTCTTTTTAAACATTCACATTTCTAATCAGCTTTTTTTTTTATTAAAAGCTTCGTGTAAGAGAACATCCAGTCTTTGGGCCATATGTGGAAGACCTGACAGCGTAAGGGATTATCCAATGAAGCCTTTTCTCTGATAGAATGGTATCTGCCAGGAGAAGTTATTTCTTCTTTCAGTCTTCCTGTTTTCTCCAAATCTGCTCTTGAACGGGTTTGGAGAATATGCAGTTACAATGAGGGGACTTAGAATTGATAGGAAGTTTGATTGTGCAAAGAGGACGTCTCTTTAGATATTCTTGGACAAGTCATACATTTTACTTTCTGAATTTTTCTATGAGTGCCTGGGTGCTGAACTGCAGCTTTATTTGATGATGCAAAATATAGCAAGAAATTTACCCTTATTTCTTAGCTGTTGTAAATAATGAAATTCAGTCCTCAACTAATCAAATTTCCTGTGGATATTCTCTCTCTCTCATTAACTTCCTTCTCTTCTCCAGACTTCATTTTATTTTACCCACTGACCTCCGGGGTCTTGTTTCCAAATTGATACCCTGTTTCCCTGAACTAAGACCTCCCCAGATAATAAACCCAACTGGGCTTTTGAGCGCATGTGCTAAAATAAGCCCTCCCCCCCAAAATAAGCTGTCCCTGAAAATATTGCAACACAGCCACAGCCATGAGGTAACCACGCTCACCACCTCCTACACCTCAAAAATAATAAGACCTCCCCAAAAATAAGGCCAAGTGCTTATTTCAGGAGTCAAAAGAAAATAAGACCCTGTCTTACTTTTAGGGAAACACGGTATCTACTATTTAGACTTCCAATAGAACAGCCATCCATCCATCTTGATTCTCCTTAACTTGGTCCCTTGACCAGTTTTCCAGACTTCAATCTGGCTTCTCCTTAGTCAATTATAAGTTCTAGTCCAACATTTTGCTTTGTTTTTCTACTAGAAGATAGATTGCAAAGATTTAGTTTATAATCTAACAAACTAACCATTTAATTGGTTCTAATTTGCCCAACAAGCAAGTAAAAATAAATTTCTCTATAAACTTTTGTAAGTTATGAGCAAGTATGCCGGTATGTGTTTATTGTTCTGTATTTATACTGAATACTAATGCTACATTATACTATTAGAACTTATACTATTAGAACTAAGAAATATAATTTAAGCAGATTGCTACATATGTGTCAACATTAATTTTTCTGACTAGATAAAATTATTCCTTTCTTTTTAGGAATGCTGTTAGTTCTTATTCTGATATCCAGGTAAATTTTGTTATTTAAATATAAATTATGAATCTTTCAATAGAATGTATAATGATATAACCATTAACTATAGTAAAGAAAAGATTATAGAGTAACAGAGGAGCGTATGTTACATTATACTGACTTTTTGTGTGATATTAACATATTTGAACTAGTAATAAGTACTGGCATCTTAGTAGAAAGTTCCTTGCATTATCAGTATTTTTAATTCATTTTCTTTACAAACTCAGGAAGAATTTGAGAAACTGTTTTTTTATTTGCATACCGTATAATTTCAAGAGGAAACTCTCTTTAAAGAAGTAACATGACAAACATAAAGTACAAATGCTAACCAATTCGTTAATAAATACTGATAAGCTAATTTTAGAGCTGCGGTTCAAAGACCATTTGGGTAAGCAATTTCCCTTGTTTCATCTGCATATATAAAATAGCTTATGGAAGCCTTTTAAAAAAATTAATGGAACTCTTCGCTTCCCTATTTGCCGTCCAAGATGAGACCATCCATTCTTTACCAAAAAGAATCTAATAATTTATTATCATTATACTATTGATATGTAAAGTTGGAACCAAGCAACATGGGCTGGGGAAGAGTCAGTAGCTAGAACTGTGAAGGTGAACCTATGGCACACGTGCCACAGGTGGCACGCAGAGCATTCTCTGCGGGCACGTGAGCCGTTGCTCCAGCTCAGCTCCACCGCACATGCGTGTGCGCCTCCCGCCGGGCAGCTGGTTTTCGGGTCTCTGGGAGATGCGTGCGTATGCGCATGGGTTACATGCACATGTGGGGGGGGTCACATATGCATGAATGGGGACGTGGTGCACATGGGGAGAGAATGTGCAGAGGGGAATGCGGGGTAAGGATTGTGTGAATTCAATTATGGGTGCATAATGGCACACAACAACAAAAAAGCCATCACTGAGCTAGAAGTTTGAGAAAAGCTTCACTTTAATGTGTAGAGTGTAGACCAACTGAAAGCTTGGGAATACAGTAGCATCAACGGCAACGTGAACTATTAGATTGAGAGATAGGCTTCACCTATTTCTCTAAGGGGCCAACAAGATGCTATTGCACTTATGCTAGATAGAGATAATTTAGGTACCTGTTTTTCCAAATGAATGCTTTTAAAATTTGAATGTTTTATTAGATTAAAAGATACTAATCTATGATATCTAAGTTCTAAATGTACAGTTACAACTGTTTTATTCACATTACCTGTTCCTCATGCTTACTTTGAAGTAGTAATGCGATAGAAAGTGCTTTTTAAACATTTGCACCTCCTCTCTTTTTGTCAGAATTGGCTCCAGCTAGGAAATAAGCATAGAGCTACTGCTGCCACTGGCATGAATGACAAGAGTTCTCGATCTCACTCTGTTTTCACGTTGGTGATGACACAAACCAAGGTATTAAGGGGACTGTGTTAAAAGATTGTGTACATTTGCTGATGGTGGCTTTATCATAAGACTTTTCAAACATTGACAATATTAATCAAATAACTTCCTTTTCTGAAGGAGATGTACTTTTTAACATGGACATAGTATTCTGATAGCTGAAAATGCAAAGCCTGCAAGTTCTAATAATAAAAATCAGGGAATACAGTACAAATAAATTGGGATAAATTTATTTAATATTTATTTAAATTTATTTAATACATTTAATAAATTAAATATAAAGAATATCAGTGGCAGGTATAACAAACACCCTTAGAATTGACAATGGAGATATCAAAGTGGTGGATAGCTTCTGCCTTTTGGGATCATCAACAGTAAAGGAACAAGCAGTCATGAAATACTTACAGACTAATACTTGGAATACAGCCTTGAAGATCTTGAAACAGATGTTTAGATATTGTGACATGTCTGCAGCTACAAAGATCAGAATAGTGCAAGCCATGATATTCCATATGGTACTCTATGTAGGCAAAAATGGACTTCAGAGAAGCAGGATATGAAAAATACTGATTCTTTTGATGTTGAAGAAAGTTCCTGAGAATACTGTAGGCCAAGGGTGTCAAACTTGTGGTATCACGTGAAGTATCATGGCTTTTTTCCCCTTCACTAAACCGGGCTTGGGCATGCAGGCGTGTGATGCATCTGGCCCATGGGCCGCGAGTTTGATAGCCCTGCTTCTAGGCAGTCAAAGAAACTAACTAAAATGTAATAAAACCTTCCAGAATGTAATAAAACTTTATTGCTATAATAATAATAATAATAATAATAATAATAATAATAATAATAATAATAATAATAATAATAATAATAATAACAACCATGACAATAATAATCAAAATAATGATAGCAGAACACCAATGGCATTGACAAATTCACCATCGGTCAATTGCAAAAGGTAGCTGTACTTCGAACTGCTTACATCCTTTGACAATAACTGTAGCACCATCAAGCATCCACATCTGCCTAAGTCGGATCCTTCATAAGGATTCAATAGGAAGACAAAAATACCAAATCCAGCCTGAACAACTGGCTGACAGCAACAAACCATGATAGTAGGCATCCAAATACAGGTAACTATTGTAACTCTCCCAAGGGCCTTTGGAGAAACCTTCATTTAAACATTTTGTTCAAAGACCACCAGTAAGGGGCCATTCTAATTTGCTAATAGTCTCTCTGATGAAAAAGTAGCAACCTCTGGCCTCAGCATCTCTCATTTCATGAAATAATGATGAGGTTGGAGGTACCTGGAGCAACTTTTACTCATGCTAGGTTGGTTCCTTCAAATTTCTCTACTTTCTGTTTACTTGTCCCACTTCATTTCAGATGGATTCCTTGATACAAAGAGTGAATTTTCTGGGTATGTAGGCAGATTTTCTCCTGCAGATAAAGCACAATTCCTCTGCTCTACCCTGTAATGGGGCTTCCCGCACCCTCTGTTGAAGGAGGGAACGGGTCACCCTAAACAGGGCGGCAGGGCGGTTATCTGCGGATGCTATGAGAGTAGCACAATGATGGCGTTTGGCCACTCTCAGCGCCACAATGTAAGTCCGTAAATGGGCTCTTACCTGTGTTCGGTCGGATTCAGAACGAGTAGACCTCCATCTTCTCTCTAGGCATCTCTTGTGGCGCTTTATCACCCTTAGCTCCTCGGTAAACCAAGGAGCCAGGGTGGCTCGCTGCCGCAAGGGCGCGACCCGATCCAAGGCTCCCGTGGCCGCAATATTCCATGCGGCCACGAGGTCCTCCATCGGGGCGCGATGGAGCGCGATGATTTTGAGGGATGACAAAAATGGGCATGAAATATGCCTTCTCTAAGAAGGAGGGTTCTTAACCTTTCCTGATCAAAATTCTTTTGGCTCTAAAGAAAGCTTGCCCTTTTGATGGATTATGGCAGAAAATGAAAACTGCTTCCTCTTGAATTTTCAAAATCCTCATTTGTCTTGAGTGTTGCCCTCTTTAACCTAAGCAGAGTTGGTAATCGTTCCTATTTAGTAGGTATCTATCAACAAAACTGGTCTCTGATTTTAGCAACAGATTTTTCTTTCTATCCTTTTATTTTTAATGTGCTGGCATTTGTTGACTATGCATGTTATTGCTATTTAAAATTGTAAATGTTGGAGAGCCACACTGTATGATCCTTCTGTATTTGTTATAAATATGTAAACTGATTTATTGCTATGGGGAGTTTATAGTGAGTTTAATCATAACAATCTATTTATTTGTTTTAGACAGAGATTGTGGAAAAGAAAGAATACGA
Organism: Rhabdophis nuchalis; assembly: GCA_039707465.1. Classification (NCBI taxonomy): domain Eukaryota; kingdom Metazoa; phylum Chordata; class Lepidosauria; order Squamata; family Natricidae; genus Rhabdophis; species Rhabdophis nuchalis. The sequence goes on from CM077644.1 coordinate 101,908,287, forward strand.
ACACAGAATCATTAGTCGTGTCAATCTAATAGACTTAGCAGGGAGCGAACGCTGTTCTACAGGTCAAACCAGTGGAGAAAGACTGAAGGTAAAATGTATACATAGGCAGTTTTTTAATGGAAGTGCTTGCCTTGTTTGTCTCATTCTCCGTACCAAACAGATATGCTGCTGCAGATTTTGAATCTTAATGGATTTAATTGCAAAACAAATAGCACATATGATCGTTTATAAGAGTTTGTGATCACCTAATTATTGCCAGCTCCATACAGCTTATAAGAGTAAAACCAGCAGAAATCAGTCAGTTTATTGCAGTCTTAGATCAGTAGAAGAAATTCATGAGTGATCTGTGAGCAGTTATACATCTCTCTTAAAAAATCAGTAAATAAAATGTGAAACAAAATTAAAATGCGTCTATAAAACAATTTGACTAGAATCCGTGAGTCGATTCCAAAAGAAGCAATCTATGTCTAGCTATAAATAAGTTAGTAACCTGCACAAAATAAATATGTCAACAATAAATCATTAGTCTAAAACAGGGGTCGTCAACCTTTTTATACCTACCGCCTACTTTTATATCTCCTGTTAGTAGTAAAATTTTCTAACCGTCCACTGGTTCCACAGTAATGGTGATTTATAAAGTAGGGAAGTCAATTAAATTAAAAAAAGGAAAGTGTTTCAGTATCGGACAAAATCCCTACCACCCACCATGAAAGCTCTAACGCCCACTAGTGGGCAGTAGAGACCAGGTTGACTAACACTGGTCTAAAACAATAGCTATCAATCCCTCAAATTGTATATGTTCGCAGTAAGAACCAATAATACCAAGAACCAATAATAATACAACATCAAAGTACATTTATTAATCAGCATCACTATAAAAGTAGTCTTCAACATATGACTGGTCGCTCAGCGATCATTTGAAATTACAAATGATGCCCTCATCATTTTATTATATTTCTCTGAATATGGCTTGATTTGTCTGAATGTGTCTAGCTGTAGTGCCCTTGATTTTTGAGGGTATCAGTTGTAAATTGAGAGTAGAAAACAGTTGTATTATATCTTAACTATTTATCCATGGTATTCAGTGCCATGTGATGGGGTTGCAATTTGTAAAGCTCCCAACCGGCCTTTGCAATGCTGATTGGGAATCCTGGGTATACTAGTCCCAACAAAGTGGCAGGGCACCAGGCTGCAGAAGGTTGTTCTATAATATTACAGTGCTGAAAATCTATTTCCACAGGGAATCAGGATATTAAATGTATTGATGTTTCCTTTTAATCAATACAGGAAGGAGCAAGCATAAACAAATCCTTGTTAACTCTGGGGAAAGTTATTTCTGCACTCTCTGAGCAAAATCAAAGCAGGAAGAAGTTATTTGTTCCATACCGTGACTCTGTTCTTACATGGTACGTACCTATTTTTAAGAACTGTAAGAGAAACTTTGATTCTTGTTTGACATTTGTCCTGAACTTTCTTGCTCGGTTATTACAAGAATAGGCAGTTATGACAGTAAGTATTAGAGCTACAGGTAGTTTTTAACTTACACCAGTTCATTTAGTGACCATTTGAAATTACCATTCATATTATTACCATTTTTTACACTTATGAGAGTTCAGCATCTCCATTGTCACATGATCAAAATTTAGAGGCTTGGCAACTGACTCTTCTTTATGACGGTTGAGGTGTCCTGGGATCACGGATCATTTTTTGCAACCTTCTAACAAGCAAAGTCAATGGGGGAGCCAGATTCACTTAAGAATTGAAAAGTTGTAAAATGGGGCAAAATTCACTTAAATAATGTCTCACTTAGCAATAGAAATTATGGGCTCAATTGTGGTCGTAAATTGAAGACTAACTGAATATCTTTATTAAGTCTCTGATTGCATTCTATTCATTTTAGCAAAATAGCTCTTCTATCTTTCTGCCAGTATATTTAAATTCTTTCATCTTTCCAGAAAGCAAAAAAATATGATGCTACCAAGCTCATCATATTTTGAGGCCTATATTTGGTCAAAAGAGTAGTGTTTGGGTACTTAATAACAAGCTTATGGTACGTACCTACTTATCCTGAAGTTATAATCCTTTGCTTACTTACTTACTTGGGACTTATGTGTCAGACAACACATGTAGGATTTCATTGTCCCTTTTAATATTTTAATAATTTTCTCAATATAAAGGTTTAGTCTGAAGCAATGAATATGCTTGTAAGAGAATAAGAGCAGACAAAAATCTTGCTTCAAGAAGTTTTTTTCAAGGGCTTTCATATCTCGTGAAAATTGTACAACCTTAAATGAAGAGTTCATTCAACATCTGAGATGAGCTTAAAACTCAAAAATAAAATGGATCAGTTTAAGACTGAAGCTAATACACATTTATAAGAATTTCTATATTAACATAACTTTCTAAGTTTTTCAGAAAGGATTGGCATACATAAAGGTACAGTTGGCATCTCATATGTATTTTATTTAATCTGCATTGATTATGTATACACCTGGATAAAAATGAATAATACCTTAATATTTGATAGATGGAAGGCTTACAAGTCCTTCAGTCCCAGAAGCTCATTTCAATAGCTTCTTCGGTAGCTTCAAAGTCAAACTAAGTACTGCTTTTTAACTAGTGTCCCAGCCATCCTATTATTGAAAGCCTGCAATATGTTGAGTGAACTTTGATCGGCTCATGTGAGGCTGTTTGTCAAATAAATCTACAGCTTATTTGTAATCCTAATACGGCATCACAAAATCTAATGAATCATCTCTAACTATTTGCATTGCTTTTCCTTTACTAGTTCTTACAGTGAGAAAAGGAGAAATATACCAGGGAAATAAATACAGATAGTCTTCAAATTACAATCGGTTGCTTAGCGACCTTTTGAAGTTATGACAGACCTCTGTGGAGGTTCTTATGGCCCAGTTCTGAAATTCTGATAGTTGTCCTCCCTACATATATATGATTGCATGTTGGATGCTGGGCTATATTTATGGCTGTTTATTTCCAACATCCCATAGTGAATCATTGGTTCACTTAACAACTACCCATTCACATTCAATGAGCAGTGCCAGAAGATTTCTTGGTCATGTGGATGACCTTTTTTAAAACCGTAATGACTTATGATCATAATGGGCATTATGTTCATAGGCGGAGGACTATCTGTGATGTTTAAAAGACTTCTGGACACCAAAGGTAGTATTCAGCAGGTTCTGACCAGTACTGGAGAACCAGTAGTGGAAATTTTGAGTAGTTCGGAGAATACCGGTAAATACCATCTTTGACTGGCCCGCCCCTATCTATTCTCTGCCTCCCAAGTTCCAGCTGATCAGGAGGGAATGGGGATTTTGCAGTAACCTTCCCCTGGAGTGAGGAAGGAATGGAGATTTTACAGTATCCTTCCCCTGACACCCACCAACGAAACCACGCCCACCAGATCACCACACCCACCAAGCCATGCCCACAGAGCCTGTAGTAAAAAAAATTGAACCCCACCACTGCAGGACACTGTCCCTTTTGAAGTTTAAGTGGAGAACAGGATGCCCTAGAAAGATTTTGCCAGTGATCAAACTTTGAAGAGGTAAGAAAGGCAGATGGTATTGATTGGTGGAGTGGTGCAAGGATCAGAAATCTGTTGGCTTTGTCTTAATTGGATTGATTTTAACTATTGTTATTGTTCCCTTTTAAAACTGTAGACAATACAAACATTTGTGACTTTCTTCTCTTTCAAACCAAGGCTGCTAAAGGAAAGTCTAGGTGGAAATTCAAAGACGTCTATGATTGCCACCATCAGCCCTGCAGCCAGCAATGTAGAAGAAACACTCAGTACTCTTCGATATGCTAAGCAAGCTTGTTTCATAATCAACACTGCCAAAGTGAATGAAGATATGAATATGAAATTACTTCAAGGTAAGAATGATAATTCTGCTTATTTGTCTAAATCACTCTTTTTTTTCCCCTATGCCAAGATGTGTGTGAATTTACTGGAGAATAGGCATTTTGTAGGAGCAATTCGAAATTGGTTTCATCAATTCATTAACCAAAGCTTATTAGCGATTGAACAAAAAAGTGAAAACTCGCTGAACTTGCAAACTAGATCTTGCTTGATGACAAGACTAGTTGAATGCGTTGATGGTTCCTAAATTTAAGATGATATTCTTCTTTAGAACCCAACCAAGTTTTATGTTTTGAAGATATAATCTGAATTTTATATTTTCTTACAATTGTTAAATGATTTGAATCCCACCACTGATTTTAACTTTTTTTTCAGTGCTGCTGTAACTTTGATTGGTCACTAAATGAATGTAAGTCAAGGATTGCCTGTATTGTAGTATGTTGGGAGTAATTAATGTATTATGATTCTTACATGAACATAAAATGCCTTCTGCAGCTTCAGATCTGCTTTTGAATGCAGCCTAATTGTTACACACAACTATTTTTTTTTAATGAGATGACACTTTAACCTCTTTCTGAGCAAGATCATCAAAACACTGCTAACAGAGGATTGGCTTCTGAGTAATTGCTAAACTTTTTTTTGTATATAGAACTGAAAGCTGAGATTGAGAAACTGAAATTGGCTCAGAAGAACGTTCAGAATGTTGATCCTGAAAAGCAGAGACTTTACGTGCAGGAAATTACGTCTTTAAGAATGAAGCTACACTATCAAGAGCGGGAGATGGCTGAAATGCAAAGGTAATAATGATCTTGCAGGATAATTAATTATAAGGTTGTAATAATGAACCACTAACATTTTAAGTTCATAAAGGAAATGATTTCTCCCCCGTTTTTTCCACTGTAAAATGCAATATATGTGACCTAATAAAAGAAATGTTAATGAAAAATATTAGTAAGTATGTACACCTTGATAGATACTAGAAATGAAGTTTACCCATTTAGAAACATCAGATTTGATTCAGACTGCTCATTGCAATTTGATATGCAAGTCAATGGGATTTAGAGACTTATGATTTAATTTATGAAGCAAGTTAATCTTGCTTCAGCCCATGACTGACATAGATAGTTAGATAGATAGATAGATAGATAGATAGATAGATAGATAGATAGATAGATAGATAGATAGATAGCTTAATCTATAATTTTAGACATTAAAATCAAATTTTATTTGACCTGCTTGGCAATTTTAATGTTTGCTTCATTTTGTTCATTGGCTATTGCATAATAAATCTGTGTACATGTTGCATAAACACTGTAGTTCAATTTTTTCACATAATTAAATTTAAAATACTGGTAATTACTGATTATATTTTAAAGTCCTATATTTTTCCTGGATAGTTGAAACAAATTCTGTTATGAGACTATGCTGCTTTCGTTTTTGTAAAGCTCATGTTTCCAATAATGAACACAGGCACAAAGTCTGTTCAGTTAGATTTACGTGTTCATTTTTAACTCCTTACCATGGCACTTGTAATATGTTTTAAATTTATTATTTAGCAGTACCAGGTGATATTTTTATTTTGTGTTAAAGGGCCTGGAAAGAAAAACTTGAACAAGTGGAAAAAAAGAAGTTTGAGGAAACAATGGAATTACAGGTACTTTTATTTGTTACAATTAGTTGCTGTTAATAATCCTGGATAAATTTATTTATCTACAGAAGCTTTAGCTGGCCAGGTGGACTTCAGATACTTCGTTTCACATAATTCTGAGCCATTATTTATACTAAAGTGGGAATAGAATTTCAATACATCTAGGAGGTAGAAAATTACAGAAGACAAACTTTGGTTTTAAAAGTTACAAATAATACAACAACTCAACTTTTACTAACATACCATTTTCAAATATAAATTGCTTACTTTCTTAACTCTTCATTTTAGAAAGCCGGCATTACATTCAAGGTGGATAACAGGTTGCCTAATTTGGTTAATCTTAATGAAGATCCCCAACTGTCTGAGATGTTATTGTACATGATTAAGGAAGGAGAAACTACAGTTGGGAAATGCAAGCCAAATTCATGTCATGATATTCAGCTGTCTGGCATCTTAATTGCTGATGATCACTGGTATGTTCCACTGATTTCGATCAAATTCAAAAGAGCTGATTACTGAATTGCTATTCAGATGCAATCAACATTTTTTTATTTGTAGTATTATCAGACATAAGGGTGGAGTTGTGTGTATTCTTCCTGTTGGAGAAGCAAAGACATATGTTAATGGGGACTGCATTTCAGGAGCTACACTTCTACATCATGTAAGTTGATAGACACAGTTGTAAATCTGTTTACATGTGGTTTTCAAGTTTTAAGTTCATATATTTGTTTTGAATAGACTATCTCTTTACAGGTAGCCCTTGAATTATGCAACTTGAATTATGCAACAAAAATTATACAACTAGACACGGACAGTTTTTCCCCAAATGCCATTACTCTGCTTAACAACCGATTCCCACAAATCTGTTAATAATGTACTAAGACTGTATTACTATTATTCTTCTCTTCTTTCCTAGTACAGTGATCCCTCGTTTTTCGCGGTTAATGGGGACCAGAACCTTCCGCGAAAGCCAAAAAACCGCGAAGTAGGATTCGCCCCTAGGAATTTTCGTGTATGCTTTCGCAGGGGCACAGCGCTTAGGCGGCATTATAAGGGCTTACTGTAATTAATAATGTCGCACCGGAAACCAATCACGCGCCTTTATGAGAGCCGATAAATCCACTCGTACTCTCATTGGTCGATTTTTTTTTTGCATTTTTTTGATGAATACTGTACTGTACAGTATTTTTTAAAAACCCGCGAAGCACTGAAGCTGCGAAACATGAAGCGCGAAGTGGCGAGGGATCACTGTATCTATCTCTCCCCACTTATGACTATAACCATGTTGCTTGTATCTTTCAATTTATATTGTTTTTGTTTCCTAGTATGATTTGATAGCTTAATAGTAATCTTGACTATCACTAAGTGTTGTATCTTTTTATTCTCCTTATGTACACTGAGAGCATATGCACCAAAAACAAATTCCTTATGTGTCCAATCACACTTGGCCAATAAAGGATTCTATTCTATTCCATTCCATTCCACAATTGATCCCAAAATTTCCATTGCTAAGTCACAGTTGCTAAGTGAAATTTGCCCGATTTTATGACCTCTCTTGAATGACCGCAGTTGTTAAGTTAGTAATACAGCTGTTAAGTGAATCTGGCTTCCTCATTGATTTTGTTTGTCAGAAGGCCGCCAAAGATGATCACATGACTTTTGGACACTGCAACCATCAAAACTATGGTCAATTGCCAAACATCTGAATTTTAATCACGTGGTCATGGGGATGTTGCAATGGTGGTAACTGAAAAATGGTCATAAGTCACCTTTTTCAGTGCTATTGGAACTTTGAGCGGTCACTAAATGAACTGTTCTAACTCAAGGACTACCTGTACTCTGCAGATATTTTCTATAAGATGACCTAAATACAATACTATCTGGATTTCCTAGGGTGATCGCATCATCCTTGGAGGTGATCATTACTTCCGATTTAATCATCCAGCTGAAGTTCAGAAGATAAAAAGTTTGTCCTGTGGGACTTCATTTCCTGAGGAGGGTCCAAAGGACTTTGAATTTGCAAAAAATGAATTGCTGGCTGCTCAACAAGCTCAGTGAGTAATAGCAGATGTTATGCTTTAAATAGTCCCTGTATTTTCCCTTGCATATGTTGTGAACTTAGCAACAGAAGTTGCAATTACTGTTACAGTTGTTAACTGGGACTACTTGTAAGTTAGTTTTTTTCACTTGGGTTACGTGTGTTGTCTCTTTCCAAATAGCAGTGACATTTAAATTTGAATTAATTATTTCCCAACAGAACTAATGTAGATCTAAAGTTTAAAAGAACTGTAGATGAAAGGTTAAGTAGAAATTCAGTGTAACATATTTTAGATTAAACATATTTTATGTATTATATATATACATACATACACATATAAAGGGTGGCTCAGTGGCTAAGATGGTGAGTTTGTTGATCAGAAAGGTTGGCAGTTCGGTGGTTTGAATCCCTAGTACTGAGTAATGGAGTGAACTCCCATTACTTGTCCCAACTTCTGCCAACCTAGCAGTTATGTACCGCTCTTGCGCGAGCTGCACTGGCTACCTGTCGTCTTTCGGGTGCGCTTCAAGGTGTTAGTTCTCATCTTTAAAGCGCTCCATGGCTCGGGACCTAGCTATCTGCGGGATCGGATTCTGCCCCATACATCCTCCCGGCCGATTCGCTCCCACAGAGAGGGACTGCTCCGGGTGCCGTCCACTAGACTTTGTCAGCGGGCGACACCCAGGGGAAGGGCCTTCTCTGTGGCGGGCCCAGCCCTCTGGAACGACCTTCCCCCCGACATTAGAACAACTATGGACCTCCGCTCCTTCCGTCAGAAATTAAAAACTCACTTTTTCTGCTTGGCCGGCCTAGGTTAGTCTCTGCCCAGGGATTAGGGATTGTTAATTTTAAATGGGAATTTTAGTGCAGGGATAGTTAAATTTAATTTGTTTTTATTGTATTTATTGTATTCATGTATATATTTTATGTTGTTTTATTCCTCCCTGTATACCGCTCCGAGTCCCCTAGGGGAGAGGACGCGGTTATACAAATAAATATTCGATATTCGATTCGATGTAGAAAAATAGGAACCACCTTTGGTGAGGAGGTAACAGCATTCTATGTGCCTTCGGCGTTTAGTCATGCCGGCCACATGACCATAGAGATGGCTCTTTGGCTTTGAAACAGGAGCACCGTCCCCTAGAGTCAGGAACGGCTAGCACATACTGTATGTGTGAGGGGAACCTTTATCTTTATCTATCTGTCTGTCTATCTATCTATACATGTGTGTGTGTGTATGTATACATACATATATATGTGTTAGTTTTATGAGCTGCTCATAAATTTATGAGCTGATCAATGTTACTTCCGAAGATATGGACAGGTTACGTGGGCGACTGAGAGCCACCACATGTTTATTGGACCCGTGTCCCTTCTGGCTTGTACTGGCATCCTGGGAGGTTACACGAGGCTGGCTCCAGGAAGTAGTGAACACTTCCTTGAGTGAGGGGATCTTGCCCACCGTCTTGAAAGAGGCGGTGGTGAGACCTCTCCTCAAGAAGCCTTCCCTGGACCCAGCATTGTTGGTGAATTACCGTCCGGTCTCCAACCTTCACTTTCTGGCGAAGGTTGTAGAGAGTGTGGTGGCACAACAATTTCCCCGCCACCTGGAGGAGATTGATTATCTGGACCCGCGCCAGTCCGGCTTTCGGCCCGGACACAGCACTGAGACGGCATTGGTCGCGTTGGTTGATGATCTCTGGAGGGCCAGAGATGGGGGTTGTTCCTCCATCCTGGTCCTATTAGATCTCTCGGCGGCTTTTGATACCATCGACCATGGTATCCTATTGCATTGACTGGAGGGGTTGGGGGTGGGAGGCACCGTTTTACGGTGGTTCTCCTCCTACCTCTCCGGTTGATCGCAATTTGTGTTGGCAGGAGGGCAGAGGTCGACCTCGAGGCCTCTCACTTGTGGGGTGCCTCAGGGGTCGGTCCTCTCGCCGCTCCTGTTCAACACATATATGAAGCCGCTGGGTGAGATCATCCGTGGTTTCGGGGTAGAGTACCATCTCTACGCTGACGATACGCAGCTGTATATGTCTACCCCGAACCACCCCCTGATGCCGTCGAAGTGATGTCCTGGTGTCTGGAAGCCGTACGGATCTGGATGGGGAGAAACAGACTCAGACTCAACCCGTCCAAGACCGAGTGGCTGTGGCTTCCGGCATCCCGGTACAAGCAGTTTTCTCCATCACTGGCCATAGGGGGGGAACATCTAGCCCCTGTGGATGGGGCACGCAACTTGGGCGTCCTCCTGGATACCCGGCTGTCCATGGAAGATCAAGTGACGGCCGTGGCCAGGGGCGCGTTTTACCAGGTTTGCCTGGTACGCCAGTTGCATCCCCTATTGGACCGGGATGCCCTCTGCACGATCACTCATGCCCTCGTGACATCCCGTCTGGACTACTGTAATGCTCTCTACATGGGGCTTCCCTTGAGGTGCATCCGAAGACTACAGCTAGTTCAAAATGCGGCCGCACGGGCAATTCTGGGAGCCCCCAGGCACTCCCACATAACACCGCTCCTGCGCGAGCTTCATTGGCTGCCTGTGGTCTTTCGGGTGCGCTTCAAAGTGCTGATTACCATCTTCAAAGTGCTCCATGGCACGGGACCTAGCAATCTGCGAGATCGCATCCTGCCCCATACATCCCTTTGGCCGATTCGCTCTCACAGAAAGGGACTTCTCCGGGTTTCCCCCCCCCCCCCCCGACCTCAGAACAACTCCGGATCTCCGCTCCTTCCGCTGAAAGCTCAAAACATATTTTTTCCAACAAGCCGGCCTGGCCTAATCTATCTTTCACACCTCCAGTCTGTACATTTAAATTTTTAATTGGGTTTTTAGGGGGTTTAGTGTTTTAGGTTTTTTAGGTTTTAGTGCAGGGTTATTGTAATTTAATCTAATTTTAGATATTTATATTGTTGTATGTTTTTATGTTTTATATTCCCTGTGCACCGCCCTGAGTCCCTTCGGGAAGAGGGAGCGGTATACAAATAAACATTCAATTCAATTCAATTCAATAAATCATACATATTCATTTTCTTTAGAACTTGAAAACAACAAATCCTTCTTGAGAATTCTGGATCCTTGTTAGGAGAAGGGCGGGGTATAAATTTGAAAAATAAATAAAATAAATAAAAATAAATAAAATAAATAAATACATAAATAAATATTCAAAAACTGTATCAGAATTGATAATTTTTTATGCTTTTGTATTTAGTATTTGTTCGGCATAAATTGTAGCGTAAATTTCAAAATACTTCTAGGCTTGAATCAGAAATAGAAGAAGCACGTCTTAAAGCTAAGAAAGAAATGATGCAAGGGATCCAACTTGCCAAAGAAATGGCTCAAGAAGAACTTAGTGCTCAGCAACAAAATTATGAGACCAAAATAAAATCATTAGAAGCACGACTGGTAGGTCATTACTGATGCTTTTATAAAGCAATGTCTTAATCTAACATGCAATAACGTGATAAACTTTGAAATGTAACTAAGCTTATGCTTGTGTGCAATTGCAAATCTGCACTCGCCACACAAGTAAGACGATAAAAGTAGAAACTGTAATAGAACTACTGGTAGGTGATGAGTTTGTAAGCAATTTGCAGTACATCCTTCCCCCTTCCCCATCTAAGCCTTTTTCTTGAAGCTTTGTATCCAGTTGGGTATGTAGGCTTAGCAGTTCATTTCTTTCCTCATTCAGCCATCCTTTCATCTCTGCAGGGTCTGATCTTTCAACCTATAGAACAGGGGTGCCCAATCCCCGGTCCTTGTCCAGCACTGGACCTATAGTATGCCAGAAACCAGGTTGCGCAAACAAGCAGCGCCCCATCCGCAGGATGCAGGCAGCATGTGAAACCACAACCCCTCTGGTCCATGGAAAAGCCTCTGTGTACAGAACTGGTTCATGGTGCCCAAAAGATTGAGGGGGGGGGCACTGCTATAAAGGGGTACCTTATTATTTGAAGGGCCTCTTTTCCAGCCCAACAGGGCCATGAAGAGATGGACTTTACTAATGTGCAAAATGTACACGAAACACAACTTCTCCTTGAAAGGAAACCCATGCTTGCAACAGCAGATCACTGAAATCCTTTGCTGAAGATAAAGACAATCTGGTCTGCATTTACAGACCGGGAATACATTATCCCATACCTAATAATACTGCAGATAAAGAGGACCACTTGCACCCACTTCTCTGAATGGATGAAGTCATAAATCATAATACTTTCGGGAGAGAGATGGCACCTCTTCTTTGTTCAAAGCCTCCTGTGAATTGTTATCTGTGGCACTGTTGGATTTTAGCCCTGAAGTTAAAAAGTTTACATTGATGTAAATCCATTCTCCACCCAAACGTCTTTAGCTTCATAACAGCTTTTCCCACAGCCAAATAAATAATAAAAGGCATACAGTGCTAATTCACCATACCATATGTTCTTATTTTTCTTCAACTGTTGTTCCACTGTGTCCAAACGCAATGGCTTCTATAGGCCAGTGAGCATTCTTTGTTCCTGTGATAGCAAACCAGAGGGATTTGTATTTTTATATTTGGCCTTCTTTGCTAATGATGATAGCACTGTTACACAGTATTAAATGAAGAGATATAGAAAAAAAGGGGGAAGATACGCATAATTGAAGTCTTTTTGTCCATTCCATACACATATGGAAAATGATAAAATATTGTTCATTTTGGGCAGTGGCTTTTATGAAATGAAATCTTCATGTTGGTGCCGATGATTCAGTCTCCTTTATTTTTTAGGAAGAGGAATCCCATGGGAAACAATTGCAGGAAATGAACAACCAGATGGCTGCAAACAAAATTGAGGAACTGGAGAAAGCAAAGCTAGGCCTTGAGCTAGAAGTAAACTTCAACAAGAAGCGATGGGAAATAGAGACATTAGCTGCCAGAGAGGTAAACAGTCTAACTTCATCTGTTATTACTTTTCTCCAGTAGCTTCAAGAACATGCGAGTCTCACATGTCCTTGAACAGAACTCTTCCATGAAATCCATGAAATCCATCCAATTAGAAATTAACAACATCACTAATGTATTATTCAGTTGTATTAAGGCTATAAGTGGTTAGATATTTAGAGTCTTAGTAGCAGGAATCACAATGAATGAATTGTTAGTTACATTTATAAAGCTAGACCCAACTAATTGACTCAAAACTGTTTACCATCAGTAAAAGAATTCCCAGTGAGATGGGACAATTTGATAAAATGAATACAATCTAAAAAAGAACACGATCCAATAATACAAGACAATAAAATAAAATCTTGGGAAAAACCCATGTCTCCAATTTTTCCTTAAAGGACAGCAGGATCAGAGGAATATGAATGTGGGGAGGATACCATTCCGGAGGGCAAACACCATGACAGAAAGCACATTTCTTAGGATTCCTTAATGATATTCAAGGATGGAATCACTGAACAATTATTTCTTTCTCAAATCAAAAACTCACATCTGTCTTTCAATGGAACTTGCATTTAGAATAGGAATGATAACCACAATAAACTGGTTAAAAACAGTAGAATTCTTTAGTGTTAAAAATTTGGGGATCTAGTTAAAGGGCTTATCAATACTGATATTCCTTAGTCTCTTGTTGGTGGTCAACCTCTTTCAGGGAGAAATGATGGAAACTGGGAACTATGAATTCAAAATATACAACTCTTTGGATTCAGAAGGGAAGTGATGTTTGGGAGTGTGTGGGAGTATCTATCACTTTTCTCAATGCTTTAAAGAGCTGGGTCTTTTCCAGGGATTTTGCTTCCCATAACATCTGTGGTGCAATCCCAGGAAAAATCAGATTTGGTATAAGGAAATGGGAGATAGGTGGTACACATGCATGACTATCCTCTCTGAAATACCGTTTTGCCTTCAGATCTGAAATGGGGTATCACCAGAGATTTGTTTATTTATCTGAAGAACTTTCATGGCTACCTATCTCACATGCTGTTCCTAAGGAGCTCACAGTAATTAAAAACAAACAAACCATACTTTTCTCACCAATGTTCTAGAACCACCTTTATTGCTAAATTAGGTCCACCCTATCTCAATGCTTTTGGAGAAGAATCGGGTCTTCACAGCCTTCTGGAAAACTTAAAGGATAGGACGCTCTGAATCTCAGGGCCATGAAGAAGTTGTGCCTCTGAGGTCCCATTATGTAACAATATTATAAGGAAAAGGCCTTGAGTTCACCTATCTAATGGATTGGAACAGGCAGACACCCTCAGCGAGAGGCAGTCCTGCATATAACCTGGCCCTGTGTCCTCAAGATTTCAGCCACGACAGTGCGATTCATCCACTATTTTGACTTTTTAAAATCATACCCTGCAGACACTCCGGTGTACTACCTACCATACTTTTATTTATTTATTTATTTTACAAATAACTCAAAGTGGCAAAGTACCTTCCTTCACCTATTTTCCCCACAGCAACATTCCTGCGAGGTGACATGAGCTGAGAGAGTGACTGGCCCAAGGTCACCCAGCTGGTTTTAATGTTTAAGGCAGTACTTGAACTCATGGTCTATTGCTTTCTAGCCTGATGCCTTAACCACTAGACCAAACTGGCCCTGTGTTAGACTGCATCCTCCAGTTTTAAAAACTTTTACCAACAAAACTAACCCTTCCTGATTTTGTTTTAGGTTTTAAAAGATCACACAGTTCGTCACGTTAAGATTCTTGAAGCTCTGGAGGCTGAGAAGCAGAAAATTGCTCAAGAAGTGAAAATTCTTCAGCAGAATCAGGGAAATAGGAATAAAGGTATGGCTATAATATTATGAAATTACCTGTCTAATAGTTACCCATAAATAAATATTAATGAATTTTAAATAAGTAACAGAACTGTTTTCTAGCACAGCTCTTCTATTTATAATGGGAAAGACAGAATATAATTTTCTACCACAACATCTAGGTCAGTGATGGCTAACCTTGCATGCATGCAACCTCCCTGCGCCCCGCCCTCCTGTGCATGCGACACCCCATGCCCACCCTGGCGTTCTCTTAAAAACTGCTTTGCTTAACTATTGAATTTATGGTCTCAGTTGTGGTTGTAACTCGAGGATTACAGTTAGTGCTAGGCTTGTGACCACAATTGAGCCCAAAATTTATGTTGTTAAATGAGACATTTGTTAAGTGAGTTTTGCTGCATTTTACGACCTTTCTTGCCACAGTTGTTAAGTGAGTAACAAGGTTGTAACTTGAGGACTATGTGTACTTCTAATCCCTGTTTTTGGGTAGAGGGCAGGCAAACTTCTTTTCATACTGAAATAAATTCTCTTCACCCTGTAATTCTGTCACAATCTATTCTCAAGCAAGGCTTCATTAGGTTCAGTGGCATTAAGCTCTTGATAAGTGTGTACCAAATTGCCAAAGCTATTCTAGAGTTTAATTCTGGATCCCATGGCAGTTATTATTTACTCTTCAGCTTGGGAAAAAAGACAGGTGCAGAAACCGGCAGGGCTTCATTCCATGCCAACCTTAATGATAATTTGTCATTCTGAACAATATCAGTCTTGTTAGTAAAAAAAAGGCCTTTAACAGACCTGGCTGTGAAACATTCTAGACTAGTACAAAACACTAAGAAAAAAGGCTAAAGCTTATAATAGGATTCTGTTTTAATTGCAAATCTATAATAATACAAGGGACATGGTGGTTCAGTGGCTAAGACGCTGAGCTTGTTGATCAGAAGGTCAGCAGTTCAGCAGTTTGAATACCTAGCACTGCATAATGGAGTGAGCTCCTATTACTTGTCCCAGCTTCTGCCAACCTAGCAGCTCAAAAGCATATAAAAAATGCAAGTAGAAAAATAGGGACTATTTTGGTGGGAAGGTAACAGCGCTCCATGCGCCTTTGGTGTTTAGTTATGCCAGCCACATGACCACGAAGAATGTCTTCTCACAAGTGCTGGCTCTTTGGCTTAGAAATGGAGATGAGCACTGCCCCCTAGAGTCGGGAACGACTAGCACATATGTGCGAGGGGAACCTTTACCTTTACAGTAATACAATTGATATACTAGGGTTTCTAATAGTTTCTAAGAAATTAAGATAGTAGAAATCTCTAAAAATGTGATGTCCAGAATCTGCCCAAATTGTATCTGCTACAGCACGACAAATTTAAAAGAAGAAATGACCGAACTGTCCCTGTGAATGGAAGGAAAATTGAGTGCCTATAAATACAGAAATATATTTGGATTTTTACATTCATTTATATCCAGAGAGACATAAAACCTGGGAAAAATTAGAGAACTTAAAAAATTATATACTGGTACTCTTATAAATAAGAAATTTCCGCTTTAATTTCCAGAGTTGCTAAACCTTTTCAAAAAAACATTTTGCAGAGCCAAACTGGGACTCTTTGAAACTGTCTATGATGCTCAGAGAGGCCAACACAATCAGCAGTACACTTCACAAGCACACCGTTTTTTGTAGGTATGTTCTTGACTAAAATATTGGAAGTCGTTCCTTGCATACCTTTTTCATTACTGTAATATGATGATTGCCTTTAAACAATCAAATTAAAGCCATATTTCGAAGTCGCATTTGGAGTCCAAATGGTCTCTAAAAATGACTCCCAAAAGTCTTTGTTTATTTTTGAAACGTTTCATTCTGAAATTAAGCACCTAGATAATTTGCTGTCTTCTCAATCTATAAAATGCAATTCTCTCCTGTCCCCACCAACGGTCAATTATAAAAGGGATGATGTATCAGATGGTGATTGTCATTGTTCTGGGAGTAAGTTTGTTATGTTCTTTTATCAGACATGATGTAATGGCTCAAGAAAATGGCCTTCAAGTGCAGGTCCGTAACATCAGGCTGGGTGTTGCAACATACTGGAGCCTTGAGAAATTTGAAGACAAACTGGCTGCAATGAAAGATGCGTATGAGGTTTGTTTATGCAAAAACCTGAAATGCTTCCTATTGCTTTTATGAAGGAGAGGCTGAGGCACTTTCAGAATTTGCCTATATGAGTATCATCTCATTGCTTGCCTCTGTAGAAGAAAAATAAGAGCTTGCTTTGACGCCCAGAAGAAATATTTTAATATAGATAGCCAATTGTTATCTCTGAAATGAGTCTGAAAGTACAAGTAATCCTTGACTTATAACTGTAATGGTCATAAGCTGTGACAGTCATCAAGTGGGTTGTCATATAACAGGGTTGTCAAACTTGTGGGGCATGGGCCAAATGCATCAGGTGCTGGCCACGCCCATGCCCGATATAGTTACGGGAGAAAAAAGTCCCAATATGTCATATGATGCTGCTGTGACAATGTGAGTTTGACACCCCTGTCATAACCTGTTTTTACAACATTTTTTGTGGCAGATGGTTTTGCTGAAAACTTCATGTGACTACAGGTAACATTGCAAATGTCCTTAACTGTGGGCTGGTCGCCAAGCACCTCAAATACAGGCATGTGACCCATAGGGGAAGGCAGATATTAAAACTTTACAACTAGGTTGTAAATATCTCTGGGAAGGTCTGATGTAACTCCAAACAAGGACTATCTGTAGTTTAGGAATGTGTGGAAAGAAAAAAATACTTTGGTGAAATCGCTGAGAACCTGTAGCACCCAAAACTTTGTTTCTGCTGGCACAGCACTTGTTATTTTTTATTTATTTTTTATTTATTTTATTGGATTTATCAACTGCCCCCTCTCCCCGAAGGGACTCAGGGCGGTGCACAGGAAATTAAAAAAACATATAAATATAACAATTATAAATATTTAAAACCACATTAAATAACTATCGCCCTGTGCTAAAATTTAACTCATTAAAAAAAAAACTCATTACATTGTTCAATGTAATTCTCATCAACTACTCTAACTAAATAGCTTTTCAAAGGGGGGGGAGTTTTTGCACTCTGCAAACCTCCCCCAAATGGCCTGTTTTTTGTGAAAATGGGCATGTTTTTTTCTTTTAAAAAAAAAAGTATGAATAGCCTGGGGGGGCCTTGCAGAGTGCTCGGGGGGGGGGGGGGAAGGAGCAAAATATGGCCCATTTTTCACAAAAACGGGCTGTTTTTTTGTCAAAAAAATTGCATGCATAGCCTTATGGAGGCTTATAGAGTGCTCCTGGGGGCTTGGGGGGGGGGCAAAAAGCAGCCCATTTTTTGCTCATTTCTGCCCTCCCCAGCCCCCAGGAGCTGTCTGAAATCCTCAATAAGTGTATGCACAGCCATTTTGGTGAAGGGGCGGGGCTTTAGGAGGAAAAAAATGCTGTATTCGGTGTATAAGACGCACCCAGATTTTCCGCCTCTTTTTAAAGAAAAAGGTGCGTCTTATACCCCCCAAAATATGGTAGATATTCTGTTGGCTGCAGTGATGCTCAGTTGTCTCTTAAAAAACATTTTATATGTGGCATAGAAATAGCACTGAGGGATTGTGGAATGGCCTTTTGTTATTTTTTCAAAGAAAAAAAGCACCTGAATCTCATCCAGAAAGTTATATTTTTTCTATGGAGAAAGAAATCGGATATACTCAGGTGCCTTTTCATAATATCAGTATACTAGTCTCTTTTTTAAAATCTTACTAGTTATTAGATTTGTTTGGGTGAACTGACTTCAGGAAGGCTCATTAAGTTTCAAAGAAAGGAATGTGTCTATATTACTATAAAGCACCCGAAGTTCTGAATAAACTCATTTAAGGAAAAAAAATGCACATTTTATGAGTGCCAGTAAGGGCTTGTACCAAGATTAACTGCAGTACCGTACTTTTCGGACTATAAGATGCACCAAGATTTCAAAGAGGTAAGTATGAAAAAAAGGTTTTTCTTCTCCCCGGCCCCCAGGAGCCCTCTGCAGGCTTCAGCAGGGCTAGGAGAAGGGAAAAATGCCCCCGTTTTTGCAAAAAATGGGCGGAAAACGGGCCGTTTTTCGCAAAAACAGGAGCATCCCTCCCCAGCCCTGCTGAAGCCTGCAGAGTGCTTCTAGGGGCCGGAGAAAGGCAAAAATACCTCCGTTTTTGAGAAAAATGACCCATTTTTCACAAAAATGGCATTTTTGCCTTCCCCCAGCCCTGCTGAAGCCTGCAGAGTGCTTCTGGGGGCTGGAGAAAGGCAAAAACACCTCTGCTTTTGAGAAAAATGGCCTGTTTTTCACAAAAAGGGGATGTGGGGACAGGCTTCAGGAGGCCAAAAATGGTTGTATTTGATGTATAAGATGCACCAATATTTCCACACTCTTTTAGGAGGGAAAAAGGTGTGTCTTATACTCTGAAAAATACTGTACTTATTTTCAGTAATAGATGGTAACTTTGAAAAATTAGTCACTTATAAGGATCCTGATATATATATTGTGGAGGGCAGCCCTAGATTTGGAGATATGTGAGAAAAGTTCTTCCATGAGTTTTAATCTTTGTAGAAACAGTATGAGTTTTAAAAATAGTAGGTTGGTCTGCATTTTAATATATGATCATATCCTAGTACAAGTTGAATGTTGCCTTTAGTCTTAAACTCTGAAAATGATCTTCAGGAAAACAAATTCTTTTATTTTCCAGATGAACAGCACTGAGAGAACTGATGAGATTTTTTATGATCCTACTGATGAGTGGGAACCTGATTTTTCAAATGCATCCAGCTGTTCTAAGTCTACAAGGAGGTAACTAGAACAGTGTCAAATTACGTCTCAAAATCACAAAATTGCATTTCCCAAAGTAAGAGGAAATAGATGTAAATATTGTTGTTGAGATGCTTAATTTTTTTTAATGAGGAAGCCAGTGATGTTCCTGAAGGGGTTCTGTAGTCATTGATCATTACATTTGGTAAAGCATGTTTCTTGTCATTATAGAAACGATAAGTATATATAATGCAAGGTTGGAGATTCCTGAAAATCTTTTGAGACTTGACACCAGTGTGTCCAAACTTTTTTCAAAGAGGGCCAGATTGGATGAAGTGAACATGGTGGAGGGCCGAACATTTTTCCGAACATTCTTTGAACCATTACAATTAAATGCAAATAAATTATTTTATGCCAATGTCATTTCATAACATTAAGATCAACTGACAGTTGAGTTTTCACAATGTATTGAAAATAAATTTAAAAAAAACTTACCTACCTCTTTCTCTCTTTCTCTCTTTCTTCCTCTCTCTCTCTCCATTTCTCTCGCTCTTTCTCTCTTTCTTTCTCTCTCTCTCTTTTTCTCTTTCTTTCTGTCTCTCTTTCTTTCTCTCTCTCTCTCTTTCTTCCTCTCTCTCTCCATTTCTCTCTCTCTCTTTTTCTCTTTCTTTCTGTCTCCCTTTCTCTCTCACTCTCTCTCTCTCTTTCTCTCTCTTCCTTCCTCTCTCTCTCTCTCCATTTCTCTCTCTTTCTCTCTCTCTCTTTCTCGTTCTTTCTGTCTCTTTCTTTCTCTCTCTTTCTCTTTTGCTCTTTCTTTCTTTCCCTTTTTCTCTTTCTCTCTTTCTTTCTCTCTCTCTCTCTTTCTCGTTCTTTCTGTCTCTCTTTCTGTCTCTTTCTTTCTCTCTCTCTTTCTTTCTCTTTCTTTCTTTCTTTCTCTCTTTCTCTCTTTCTCTGTGTGTGTGTGTCACTCTCTCTGATTCTCTCCCTCCCTCCCTCTCTCTGTATGTCTGTCTCTCCCTCTTTCCCCGTCTGTCTCCGATTCAATCCCTCCCTGTGTCATTCTCTATCTGTGTCTCTCTCCGTCTCTCTCCCTCCCTGTCTCTGTCTGTCTCTCTGTCTTTCCCTCCCTCCCCTTCGTCTCTCTCTGTGTCTGTCAGTCACTCCCTCTCTCCCCCCTCCTCCCCTCCCCCACCCTGGGAAGCAGCAGAAGGGCTGGTATGCCGGAGGTTATGGACGCCTCTTCCCGCAGCAGGCGAGGGAGCAGGCGGGGTGAGCACCCTAGGCTACCGTCATCTTAAGCACCACCGCGGTTCCCTCCGGCAGGCACCACGGCTTATGTTCTGAGGCCGCGTGTCCGTCTTCCCTGCCTGACGCCCCTGCCGGGCGACTTTGTGCGGCGGGAGCTGTACGTTCTGGGGCCGCGTGGCTGGGAGGGAGGTGAACGCGTGGCCCCAGAACGTAAGCCGTGGTGCCCGCCGGAGGGAGCCGCGATGGAGCCGCGACCGGCTTCCCTACCTGACGCAGGCAGGGAAGCCGGTCGCGTCTCCATCGCGGCTCCCTCCGGCAGGCACCAAGCGGACGTTCTGGGGCCGCACGTTCACCTCCCTTCCAGCTTCGCAGCCCCAGAACGTGCAGCGATGGAGGCGTGACCAGCTTCCCTGCCTGACGCCCCTGCCGAGCGACAGCCTCGGTGGTGCTTAAGATGACGGTAGCCTTGGGTGCTCACCCCGCCTGCTCCCTCGCCCGCTGCGGGAGGAGGCGTCCGTAACCTCCGTCCACCTCCCTCCCAGCCACACAGCCCCAGAGACAGAGGGAGGAAGGGAGGGCCACATTTACACAGAGCAGGGAGGGCTGTTGGAGGGCCGCATTAAACCGCCCCCCGGGCCGCAAATGGCCTGCGGGCCAGACTTTGGACATGCCTGCTTTACACTGTAGCCTTAGCTTGTTACTTCTGTTGCCACTACCTATTTTATTGAGGGGGCCAGCCCCTAACGCTAGAATGTGTGTGAGAAAACTCTCACAATTCTGTCTTTCTGGCAATCAAATATCAAAATGTTAAAAATGGAAGAAATTTCAAGAATGCTACCTCCCGATCAAGTCATAAGTAGAAGTAGAAGCATGTGACTAGAGGTTTCAACCCTTGGAAGGCAACTCTCATTGGCAGTAAACAAAATCAAACTTTATTCTTGTAAAAGAATAAAATAAAAAGTCAATGTTTAAACTTTAAATATTAAAATGCAGACAGTCCATCTTTTAAAAATATAGTCATGGATCTCTTCAGATTATGAGAACAATAAAAGCTTGACTTAAAATTTATCCAAGAATATCTTATCTTGCCAGATGTTACTGATCTATTCCAGAAGAATATTCTGCCAGAATCTACAGAAAAGAAAGGGAAGTTTCAAATTTATTAACTTAGATCAGAAAAATTCTTTTTAAAAAAATATTAATACCCAGCCCAAAGAACAGAAAGGCTTGGAATCCTTTAAAAAAAAAAACCAGCCTCATACAGAGAATTTTAATTTAAAACAGGAGACAGCAAATTGCACCAATAAACACAGAACAAAACTTTTTCAAAGTTTAAATCAACTTCTTGGGAAATAACCTTACCTAAACATCTATTCCTCAGATGCAGTTTTCCTGGACACAGCTGCATCGTTCTCTTCTTTAGATTCCTGAAGATTCCAGGAGTTTTTGGGAAGACAGTAAATCTCCCTCTTCCATCCTCAGTTCCCAGTTTTTTTCCCTTTGTCCTCTTCTCTGTTTCTGCTTTTGTTTAAAAGAAATCCCAATGTTCCTATTCCCAGCGTGGAAGGAGGCCTTAAAGACACTACTTCTGTATAAGGCCTAAAGCTATCCTCCTTGGGAATGAAAGTAGAATGGCATGAAGCTGATACTCTGGGAATGCAGACTGGCAAAGAATACTTGCATTCTTAAAAGTCTTACTGAAACTAAATATGATCTCTTTTACTTGGTTCTTGTGCAATTTTAGGAGAAGTAGAAGTTTGAGAAAGAGCAAGAGAATCTCTGGGTGCTTGTCTGGGATAAAGGCGAAACTGCACAATTCATGTGTAACAGGTATGTCTATTGTAATGCTCTGTCCTTCAAAAGTTTTCTTTAATCATTGTTTTTATTTTATTGGCCTCCTATTAAAGTCCTTGAAGTTTTATAAAAATTTTGTTTTCTTTGATATAGTTTACCCTCTGTCAAGTGATTTTTTTCAAAACAATTATATACTTTGCAGAGGGAAGTCTTGACTAAAATAAGGAAAGCCATGCTGGTTATCATGATGCTCATGTCTTCTTTTATCCTAGGTACAACTGATACATTGGCCAATCTGATCTCAGATCCTCACGAGTCATTTGTACCAGGCATTTGTAAGGAACTGCTAAGTTCATCTTTGGATGTCCTGGGACAGGTTCACGAAGAAGAAAGCATGGCACAAATTCTTTTTAAAACTTTGATTACAATATATACTCGAGTCACTACTATGACAAAAGCTTATGAACAAGCTGAAGAAAATCCAGAGAACTGTAAGCTCTACTCATTAAACACAAATCAGATTGGTTTAATTGAAATAATAAGTAGCTATTAAGTTTTCCCCAATTCTCAATTTGCATTCTAATTGAGGATTTTATCTCTGTGTTTAGTTTTCTCTGTTGATCAAGCTGCCCAGTCCTGCAGCATAGCAATTACATCTGCTTTCCAACAATTTGTTGTTCTGACTAACCAGTGGCTGAAGAATTTCCAAAAAAACAATGAATTTGTAAAAGTTTTCGATGAATTAAGGGAAGATGTAAAACATTTGGGAGAATATCTGCAATTGCTCTTTCAGGTAAGAGATCTTGCAAGTGACCCTTATAAATATCAATACTGTAAATATTGTTTAAATCAATTTATACATATTACCAGTTTAAATTTAGTCTATGCTATTTTAGGCTATGCCATGTGAATTGGAATGAATGAGGAAAATTTCAAACAGCAAACACTTCCTCATGCTATAAGTTTGTCTTCCAGGGTGGCTGTGCAGACCTATCATCAGTAGTAGCAGAGGCAGAGAAGAAAATAATGCAAATATTGAAACAGCTTGCTAAATACATAGGACATTTGGCAGCAGTGACAAGCTCAGAACTAAGTCTTACAGATGGAAACAGAGGTGATGAAAGCAATGCAAAGGTAAAGTAGGGTGTGTGTATTTATGTGTATAGTATGTGTGTGCGCGCGCGCGTGCATATGTATACAGGTCGTTCTTAACTTACGATCAAACTTAGCAACAGTTTGAAGTTGCAATGGACCTCCCCAGGGCTACTTATGATCCAGATTCTGATGCCCCCTCCACACCCCAATCACATTTTGGCCTCTCAGCAGTTAGCCTGCATTTATGGTCATTTGCAGCTTCCCTCATTCATATGGCCATCATTTACAACTTTTTTTGCTGGAAATAATAATAATCTTTATTGTCATTGTACTAAAATGACAATGAAATTGGTTTTAACTTCACTGGTGCAAAATTATAACAGAAACAAAAAAGAGAGAGAAAAGAAAAGAAAAAAGAAAAAAACTAGCATGTGGATGGAGTGATTGTAGTTGAATTTAAAAGTCTCACAACCCAAGGATAGAAGCTATCTTTAAAGCTGTTTGTTCGACTGGAAATCAGCTCTATACTTTGATTTTCCAGTAAAAACTGCTCATTGCAAAAAATGGATTTGTAAACAACTGCCGGGTTTGCTTAATGAGCAAAAAAAAATAAGTTTGTAAAATTAGGCAATAGTGATCCACCCAGCACTATCTGGGTGGTTTCTGTCAGCATATTGCCCCTAACAATCTGGGTCCTCATTTTACCGACCTTGGAAGGATGGGAGGCTAAGTCAATCTTGAACCCCATCAGGATCAAACTTCAGGCTGTGGGCAGAGTGCCTGCAATACTGCATTCTAACCACTGCATTTTACAACTGGTATAATTTACAACCATCATTCCAGGCTCATTTACAGTCATCAGTTGAAGATTGCCTATAAAAAAGTGAATGAATAATAGGACTTGGAGCCAAGGTAGCTGCAGACTTCCCATCTTCAGCCAGAATTGACTTTCCAAATGTACATTTCTCAGAAAAACTATTGTAGGTTCTTCACTTCCATTAAGTATGGGGTGTGGCTGGGGATTGAACCCAGCGGGTAGAAGTTTTTTTGTCTTGATTTGCCCAATATTGATATTATTCCAGAAACTGGTTGAGACATAACTTTTCTTAAAGGCTTATTTGGTTTAACAGGATATTATATACAGCAGATTGTTGTACATTATTTTAGAAAGGAGGTTGGTTTCGGTTTTTTCCTCTAATTACCACTTATTATTTACCTCAGATCTTTTATTTTTCCCTGTAAGTTTCATGACTGTTGCTTACCTTTTTGATGGTGGCACTGAAATGTAATAAATATTTTTTAAAAGATGGCTGTGTCAAATAGCCATGGCATAAATGAGCATTGAATTATTAGCCATTATAAGCATTCATAACTGTTAGAAAACTATAATTGAGTTTTTACTTTGTATTTTAATTCTGTCTTTCTGTTTGTGTCAGAAACAGTTCACACCAGATATCTGTGATGGAATAGACTTGGGACTGAGACACCTTTTAGATTATATACAAAAAACATGCAGGGCTATGCAGAAGGAATTCTCAAAGTGGTACCCACTGAATGAGGTGATGTGAAAATAAAAATATTTTTTTCAACAACATCTTGGACGTATTCTTTTAAGTCTTCACAAATTTAATAATTTTTTGACAAGCTTCACCTTGATTTTATTGAGAGTTTCTAGAATACGTTGGTGGCTCTCGTATACCTTCATAAATAATTCTTGATAGGATTTTTTTTTTGTCTTATGCCATCTGTTACGCCATATGAAAACATATAACCATTTGTACATGGGAGAGGAAAGCTGTCTATTTCAAGGTAAACAGATTTTTGGGAATGAAGGCCAATTTGCTCTGATGTGCTAGAGACCCAATCAATATGGAGAACAAAAAGTAATCCACATCCTTAACAGCTTAGTTTTAATATCTGTACTGTGTTTCTCATGGGGATGCCTTTAAAAATTGCATTTTACACACTTAGTCTGAATTGCAGTAGGTACTTTGGCCAATGAGAAGGACTACTCAGAAAATGCCCCAAAATTACTTTTGCCAATAGTAAAACATTTTTGAAGGGTTAGCAGAATCTAGCCTAAAGAAATTTAAGAAATATCTTATGCATTTTGATTTGAAAATTATTGTATGTTATTATTTCCATTAATAAAGTCCCTGCACTTAACTCAACTTTATATGACAAGAAATATATTTTTCAGATAGGATATGGTGTTAAATATTTTTACTACCAAACATTCAGCAGTTTCAAACAGCCCTGACAAAAAGTAAAACTTAATTCTCTTAGTGGAACAAATAATATTAATGCTTAATTAAAAACATGATTCATAAAGCAAATTTTAAATGATGCTTAGTTGTAGTTGTGATAAATGTTGCTTCCAGGGAAACATTTTGAATCACTATCCTATTAATTTGCGTTTTAATGAATTATTGAATTTATATGCACTAAGTTGTGTTTCTCTGGTTGAATTGCAGCTGTAAATGGCTTTTTTTCTTCTCATCCACTGAATAAATTTGTGAGTGATGGTTCTGTGCACAATCTTTAGTGCATGTATCCTCCCCTTATGAAGTGTTCATATAACTTGACTTGTCTAACAAAGGGTTAAAGTTTGATTTTTATTTATGTATCAATCTACTTATGTAACTTTCCCCCTCCCCTTTTGCAGTTCCTCTAGGTGGATTGCAATTTCTGGGGCTCGGCTGTACATACTTGCAGAATTATTTGGAACTGTCTTAAACCTTCCACAAGCCCAATACCTCTCTGACATGTGTTAAAGCAGGGGTCTCCAACCTTTGCAACTTTAAGTCTGAAGGACTTCAGCTCCCAGAATTCTCCAGCCAGCAAGCTGACTGGAGAATTCTGGGAGCTGAAGTCCTTCAGACTTAAAGTTGCAAAGGTTGGAGACCCCTGTGTTAAAGCAGCTGAAAACAGATGTAGCTGTTTTAAAACTCACATTAAAGAAGGGCTGCTTTAATTGCTCAAATCCTTAATATATTTTTTTCAGGTTCAGAATCAAATAAAGTACAAAGCAATTGAATTGGCTAAACACCTTGAAGAGATCCTGTCTGAGTGTAAAAAGGTAAGTAAAAACTCTACAGGTAGTCCTTGACTTACAACTCTTCATTTAGTGACCATTCAAAGTTTCAATGGCACTCACAAAAGTGACATGACCATTTTTTACATTTACAATGATTACAGCATCCTCATGGTCATGTGATCAAAATACAGACGTTTAGCAATTGATTCATATTTATAATGGTTGCAGTGTCCCAGGGTCATGTAATCACCTTTTGCAACCTTATGACAAGCAAAGTCAATTAGGGAAGTCGTATTCACTTAACCATGTTACTAACTTAACAATTGCAGTGATTCACTTAACAACTGTGACAAGGTCATAAAATGAGGGAAAATTCACGCAACAAATGTTTCATTTAGCAACAAAAATTTTAGACTCAGTCGTAAGTCGAGGACTACCTGTATTACATTTTTCATCACAATTTTCTTCCCACTACAGTTGGAATATAATTTTTCACATATTATTGACATGTACATAATGACATATTCGTTTTTAGCATTTTTTTATCTTTTATGCCACAGATATCAAACTTGCTGCATCATGTTGCCGTCATGTGACATAACATGTTTTTTCTCTTCATGGAGTTGGGGTGGACGTGACCTACGTGTGATGGATCTGGCCTGTGGCCCGCCAGTTTGACACCCCTGCTTTATATTTTTAAATAATAAATCAAATGACCCACAGAGGTTTTATTTAGTGCATTATACTACCTTGATATTTACTGACTTAAGTAGTTCTCAAATACTTATTTTTTTCAAAAGTGTCTTTTTTAATCTTGTTGAAAAATTTTTATTCCTACTGACAGAATGAAGTAGTAAGTCTATTAACAGAAGAAGAATCTGTTGACCAAGAATTAAAGAAGGCACACGATAAAGCTACTGAATTCTTGGAATTACAACATTGCTTAGATCAAGTCCACCAGATGATTATTCATTTATTAGAAGGTATTCACTTTAATTATCTGGCAAAATCATTTTGAAAATTATGGCCACAAAACTGCAAGAACTGATCCAGGAATTTTTTATTTTGTTGTGATGTTGTAAACCAGAGAGGCTAGTTGGCCACCAAGAGGCGCCTGAGGCATGGAGTAGTGGGGAGGATCAAAGGCAGTTTATCCATGACGCAAGAGTGAGAAGAGCTGAGAGGCGGAGGCAGCAGCTCCGTAGTCAGGCTCACAGACTGTGATTAAGCACCAGGTCGTTGTTGATTGGCCCCTCCCAAGAGAGCTGGCGATGGGAGGGGACATTTGCAGGAAACAACTGTTCAGAAAGGAGCCATGAATGTCTGTCTGTGAATTCAGCTTGTGCCTGTTTTGTGAAGGCGTTTTGAAGGTCTGTGTGAAAGGTTGTTGCAGAGTTAAGCTGGTGACGTGAATGTTCTGGGCTCTCAGCCAAAGGACTTGTCATCTTGCCTAATTAACAGTGGCCAACAGCAAAGCTTGTGTTTTTGTCTATTTGAAGGCCTCGGACGGAACAAACATGTATTAATCATTATGATTAATTTGCAAGGAATGTATTTCCACAGTTTCTATAGTCCTTTTCTATCTGATTTGCTCTTTTATTCTTGAGTTTGTTTCTTGATATATTCACAAGCAGCTCCTATTAAGTTCCCTTCCAGAAATGTAGGCTCTTCATAAAAACCTGGTGCCCTTCTTAAAAAGTGAACATCAACCATAGTTTGGAAATCTGTTTAAGGATCCCTCAAACATCAACCATAGTTATTTAAAAAAAAAACTTCCAGTAAATAATAATATGTAGACGCTGTTGAATAGCGTCTACATATTATTATTTACTGGAAGTTTTTTTTTTAAATAACTATGGTTGATGTTTGAGGGATCCTTAAACAGATTTCCAAACGTTGTAACAAATTACAGCCCTGACAAATGGTCATTTCTATAGTTATGTACATTTGTACACCATTTCCATAAAATAAGCTAAGTCAGAAAAAAATAAATTGTGTCTCTTTTCAAATAATGCATAAGTGACTCAACTCCTTAATTTTGAATTGTTTTAGACTTGATTTACTTTTTTTTTTCCCTTTGCAGGTGCCTATAGAAACAAACGTCCATTCAGATTTCTTATCAAAAAGATCTGCACCCTAACTGGGAATTTTTCAGCTCTCTACCCATCACTTACTTTGCCTGTTAGCTCAACAGACTGTCCTCATCATGAAATCTCACCAGTGGTGGACCAGGATGAGTTGAACTCTGTAGCACAGTCACTCATTATAAGTTTTGAACTTGAAGAGAGACAAAATTCATTCCACCTTCAGGATGGGAGCATACCAAATGCTAAATCTCAAGGAAAACAATTTGTAAGAGGTGAACCTACAAACTTTGAGAAGCGAAAAACAGTTCCCAAAAAGGAGTATAAACTTTTGTCTACCCCTGAAAACCTAGGGGAAACTTTACATTGGGTATAAATCACACACTTACCTTGGGATTGTATATGAGTCGATTGTGGATAAATTATTGCTTTAGATTAGGGATCGCTCAGAAAGCTAAATTTATATACTGTAAAGGTTCTATATTTTGATATAATAGTCTCACGAATATCTCAGGAGAACTGAAATTCAATTCACAATTGGCTCATATTGCCATCGCTTTTCCGGAATGTGGAAAAGCAAAATACATGTGTGTCTCCATATAATGCATGTAAAAATACCAATGGCTTTGTGTAGATTTGATTTAATTTTCTCACTAAAGAAGCAGATGAAAGTGCCATGGAAAAAGGTTCTTGGCTCACAAATGTACAACCTTGTTTTCATTGCAGATGAAATTTAGATAGAAAAATCCAATTCAAAATCACATTCATTCTGCAGGAATACAGTAAGTTTATTTTAAACCTCTGGGCTCATATCAAAGAAGACATATTACTTAATTCAGCACTGATCTTATATTTATGAATGTTTCATGAGGTAAGAGTTATTTTATTTGCTGCTTATAACTAGGCCAACTATATTCAAGGAGACTAACTTTCCCTTTCTTCGGAAAATGAGGGCATTGTTATTTAGATTAGTGGTGTGCCATTTGGTATTAATAAGAGAGGAATATGCAATCTATTTTGCAGTTAAGTCTTTCCTTGACAGCATATTGATCCTAGTATACAGCAAATGGATTTGTCAACAAGTGCGAAATGCACATAAGTTTTACCATTTAATAGTCATGTCTTCACCCCAATAAAAAGCTAGACTGGATGTTGCCTTAACCTTTGGCTATGGTTTTTAATGGTTTATTGAAAATTGCTTTAGAAAGGAAGGTGGAAAGCTTACACATAGCAATATCGGTCCCAGGTGATACATGGGGTAAATATGATGAGATAGTACAGTGATTTAAACACCTCCACCCACATTTTTTTGTCATCTCAGGGACTAGTATATTTTTTAATTAAAGGAGGGAGATAGTTTCTGAATAGTCCTTCCTTCTGCTGTTTTTTTTTCTTTGTAGTGCATATACAGTTTGAAAGCAAAAACTGTGTTGTTTTAATATCGCTCTGTTAAAGAATCAAAGGTTCACCATTGGCTGAAGATCTTAAAAGATTCTTGTCCTAACACCAAGAAACATTTTTGCTTTCATGCTGGGGAAAGAACTTCAGATATGATTGAAGTTTGACTATGTAATTATACACATAATCATGTCCTACCTATATTTTCCACAAATATTTGCACTTATATTGTATGTATGTAAAACGTCTGTGACATTAAAGTTAAATTATAAATATTTTACATGTAGTCAGAATTGTGGTTTTTTTTTTGTAACTGTATTTGTACATATTTAAAATGCTGAGGAAAAGTCATATTAAACTATTACATTGAAGTATGTTCCTTGGTTTTTATTTGTATATTTATATTTTAGAATTTTTACTTTGTATGGATTGATTTTATCTGTAATTTTTGTAATAGCAGTTCATACCTTTATTATTAGGCAGATGGTATTATGCTTCTGGCTGGGGATTTATACTGGTAGTCCTTGACTTACAATCACAATTAACCTCAAAATATCTGTTGTGAAGCAAGACGTTAAGTGAATTTTGCCCCATTTTACAACCTTTCTTGCCATAGTGGTTAAATGAATCACTTGAGTTGGTGCCTTAACTATTATTCCAAACTGGCTCTATGAAAACATTATTACTGTGTTATGAATTTGGGCTAGTTTAACCGAAATGTCTGTCTCATGATTAGTCCATGATTACATCACTTCTAAATGGGTCAACATTAATTCGATATAGATAGCTACGTGCAATTTATAGGCTAGTAACAAAATCCTTTGGTTTAAAATTCCTCTGTAGGCAATGCTCAAATATTCTTTCCAGTTTCAGTTGTTTTGGAACTCTTTATGCTATGGCACTGTTGAATTGAAAGTGTAGAGTAGAGAATTCATTTGAATTAAATCATCTATAAATGTCAATATGTTTTCTTTAATTATTAAAAGAAAGTAACCCACATTTAAGAATTAGGGCATGTTTTTATGTCCTCAAATACTAAGCCTTTGTATAATAGTACGCTTCAACTTTCTTTTTAGAGTAATATTGCCACCCAGAGGTAAAATAAAAAATTACATCTATTTTCCCTACGTATTTCCTCTGTTTGCAGAAATTTAACCAAATTTGATCACAATTGCCTATAATGCAATTGTGAATACCCTGCTTAGAAGATGCTAATCAGACCCACAAAAAATGTTCTAAGTAATTATTTTAAAATTTCATGTAAACTGAAAAGGGCTGAGCTCTCTAATTATGCCTGATCAATGGATTTACAATACAATACAATAGCAGAGTTGGAAGGGACCTTGGAGGTCATCTAGTCAAACTCCCTGCCTAGGCAGGAAGCCCTGGCCTATACCATTTCAGATTGATATCCTTTAAAATGTTAAAATGAATTGAGGATAATGTTGATTAATTAAAAATGTATTTTAAGTATAGTGGATTCCCCAAAAATGTATCTTGAAAAGATGAACATCAGATTTTCTTTGTAAGAGGTATATTCCCATCCATATAACATGTTCATGTGATCATCTGGTATCTTTCTGGAATAGTGTTTTAATCTTTAATCAGGGAAATATTTAAATGTTAACATTATATACTACAACTTTGGAATATGCTTTAGAAGGAATTATAGCTGTATAGAGCCTGGAGGTTGGATAAAATAATTATACTGAAAAATTTATTTCTGATATTAAGGAATGTGGGCTTTTGTAAGTGTGACATAACTGTTATGAAAAAGTGTCATTTTCTATTAATCAAAGAATAAAGCAGTAAATACTACTGTGGCAAAATTTTGTGACATGTATGATATTGTTATGTAAGATATTAGTAAACCAGTGACTATTGTTAAGTCTAATACTATATATGAAGTTTTGTTTCCTTTGGCTTTTATTACTAATTTTAAATTAAATTTACATACGGTCTTCTTTAACTGTATTTTTGGGTGTTTTATCAATTGTGTATGTAATTTGTATTTTGAAAAATAGAAATATATTTTTGTTTACAAAATAAGCCCTGCCATATGTACACTTTCTTTGTGGAAAGCTAGGTGTAAGGTTTTAGCTGTATAACAATATGATTTAAATATAATTTAAATTACTATTACTATTACTATTTATTAAATTTGTATACCGCCCTTCTCCCTTGCGGGACTCAGGGCGGTGAACAGGCATAATAAAACCACAAAACATCAATATACAATATACAAAATACTTTAAAAATCAATTAAATTTAGGGCCTGTTCTAAAACCAGGTAAAATTCTCTGATAAAATATAACTACAATTTATTTGTAATTACAAATGGTGCCTTGGATGTCTTGAGATACCTCTGTTACAGGCCGACGTTGTTGGGAAATGCTCATCCAGGAAGGGAGGAGGGCTTAAATGGGCAATTAGCCTTGAATCGTTACATAGCTGCAAGAGATTCAGGTCTGACTGCCCATCCCCCTGCCCATGGAACCTTATCTATCTGTTCCCAAGGGAAGGAAAGCAGTAGGGAGTATTTTAGTGTATTTTAGGCAGAAAGTAGTTAGCTTGACACATGTGTGAGTGTTCCTGCTTGCCCCTGACTTATATTGGGTATGTCTGATTTCAGCCAAGTAGGCAGTATTTTAAACTGCGTAGACATTTTAAATTGAAAAGTAAGTCCTTCTCAGTTCATCATTTACCCAATTGCATATTATATAAGAGGCTTCTATCTGAGCTCAAGATAAGCATCAAAAGTAGTTTTTTTCTTCCTACTATCCCCTTTTCAGATGTCTTAACATAATGTCTTGTTTATTTGTTTGTTTCTAAAGTAAAAAAAGAGTTGTTCAATTCCACTCTTCAAACTAAGAATCTGACTGTTGATCCACTTAACTAAATTATCATTTTTCCTCTCTTATTTTTAATGGCTAGAGGATGGCTTTGAACTTATAGCAATGGAAGACAATTAGATTAGGATTCTGTGTATTAAATTCTGTATTTCAATTTCGCTCAGGTTCAGCTAGTGCCTGTTTTTACATTCTACTACATTTTACTTTTATACAGATGACATACAGATAATCCCTGATTTACAAACATTTGTTAAGTGACTATTCGAAGTTACAACAGCACTGAAAAAAGAGGCTTATGACTGTTTTTCACACTTAACGACTGTTGTATTATCCCCATGGTCACGTGATCAAGATTCAGGTGCTTGGCAATTGGTTCATATTTATGATAGTTGCAGTGTCCTGGGGTCATGTGATCACCTTTTGCGACCTTCTGATATGCAAAGTCAGCGGGAAAGCCAGATTCATTTAACACTGTGTTACTAACTTAATAACTGCAGTACTTCACTTAACAACTGTGGCAAGGAAGTATATAAAATGGGGACCAAAGGTCACTTAACAACTTAGCAACATAAATTTTGGGCTCAATTGTAGTCCTGTCGAGAACTACCTGTAGAAAGTAGCCAATTTTTAAAAGCCAGATTCTTAATGGTATCATAACAGAAAATTAGAAAGCTTGCCCTTTGTGGTATAATAATATTACAAGCTTGAAAGGGGGTGGCTAGTCACACACACACATACACACACACACTCATGTACGTGGACATTGAAGTGCAGCTGGTATTCCTTAAAAAATTAGGTTTGCAGCCACAAAAGTTCAATCCTGGAAAAAATTACTGAGAAATGCAAGGTAGTGATGTCATATATTTGTTTTAATGCTTAAACATTCAAGGGGGAAAAGCATTCATCTGCTTTTATTTCAAGTCATTTTGAACTAAAATCCATTTCCTTTTTGGCAAGCATAGAATGTTCATTTTAAGAGTTTAAAAACTAGTATTTCTAATTAAGCTAGAAGCACTTGAATTATGTTTCTTCAACAAAAATTATATGGCATTGCTTATACCCCATCCAATAACTTCAGTATCTTTTACTGAAGCCAAAAAAGGGAGTTAAGTCCAGCAATGATGGACAATACATATTGCAATTTTAAAAAGTATAAACGGAAGCTTTTAATGTAGGAAATGTCCTAGATACTTTAAATATCTGGTGATAAATTAAGCTGTCAGGCATGATTATATGATGTGGAACAAGAGCAAATTTGTCCATCGGTGGCTGATAAAACTGCTCAGCTGCAGACCTTCAAACTCTGCATGTTTTTTAAAAAAAGAAATCTGAACAAGATCAAACATCAAGGAATTTTATTTTAGGAGACAGCAATGAAGCTGAAACATTAAATGAAATATATTGCCAGACTAATTTGGCATAAAAATGCCATCAATTAAAAAGTATATTGCAGACAATAGTGAAGTGATCTGCTTAATTCTTAATGTATCTTTGCTTGTTTAGAGACTGACTGCAAATATAAAAAACATGGTAAGATCATAGCTTTAATTTTCCTAATAGATTACAGTATAAAGCAGGGGTCTCAAACTCAATTTACCCGGGGGCCGCTGGAGGCAGAGTCTGGGTGAGGCTGGGCCGCATAAGGGATTCACTCCCCCTGCGGGCCGCACTAATATTATACTTTCATATCACGGTGGGGGCCACAAAATACCGTCCTGCGGACTGCAATTGGCCCGCGGGCCGCGAGTTTGAGACCCCTGGTATAAAGCAATACATAGGCAATGTCTTTATTAGGTCACAAGGAAGTTTATAAAGATTTTTCTCTTAGGTTATAAACTGGCCTCTCTTTCATGACTTCTATTCTCATTTTTATGTATCACAAATTAGTACTGTACATGTATAAATTAAGTCCAGTTTTGCTCTCCATTTAAAAATCTTCCACTTCCCAAAGGTAAGGATAAAACTATTTTTTTATTTTAACAACTGATTTTTTATGTTTCCAAAAATGAGGGACTGAAATTTTTTGCAAACACCCCCCCCCCCCCCCCCAAATTATCTTTGTAAGAATCTTTGGTAATTTTGGTTTGATCCTGGATACGTTTTATGTATTTGCTGATTATTCCAATGTGAATGAAATGTAATACTGGCATATGTTGAACATCCTCCACCACTCCAACTGTCTTTCCTGATACTTTATTTCTAAAAATGGTTTATTAATTTAGATACCACCATAGTTATTCTTTTATAAATAACTCATTTTTCCCCACAACAACAACTCTGTGAGATGGGTTGGGCTGGGCTGAGATAGAGTGACTGAGATAAAGTTACCCAACTGGCTTTCATGCCTAATAAAACTAGAACTCCCTGTCTCCTGGCTTTTAGCTGGTGTCTTAACCACTAGGCCAAATTGGGTCTCTTTAACTAATAATAATAATAATAATAAATTTATTTATATACCGCCTCCTCTCCCCGAAGGGACTCGGAGCGGTGCACAGGGAATAAAACCAATAGAAAATACATAGAAAAAATAAATAGTTAAGAAACGAATTAAATAATTGTCCCTGCGCTAAAATCCCTTAAATTAAATTATACTAAAACCCCTAAAGCCCTATAAAAAGACGGGAGCCTAACCTACCCCGGCCAAGCAGAAAAAGTGTGTTTTAAGTTTTTGACGGAAGGAGCGGAGGTCCGTTGTTGTTCTAATTTCGGGGGGAAGGTCGTTCCAGAGGGCTGGGCCCGCCACAGAGAAGGCCCTTCACTACTTTATCTATCTTCAATTTACCCTGATAAAGTTAACTGGCTCAGTGTAGACTTCAGATTCTTTTTCTTATGACTCATTTAAAAATCATTATCTCTTAAAACTGCTAGAGCAAAACCAAATCAAAGTAGATACTACATCTTGATTAGGAGACAAAATTCTTAATAAGAGAAAGGTGCAATATAACCAATATGTATTTTGATGGTGAGCTTTGAAAATGCATGTTCCGTGTTATTTCAGTACCATGTAGATAATTTTTATTCCACTAGATGGAAGCATTTCATAATATACGGCTACAATTTCTGCCTCTCTTTTAAGTAACGCTAAGGATTTCTCTCCCAAAAGTAAGCAATGCTCTGGAAAAATCATCTCTTTCCGCCTCCACCTCCTTCCCAAACTGAAAATGTCTTTTTTTAAAAAAAACTCCCACACCCTAGCCTATTCCTTAAGAAAGTAAGCAAAAACCTGACAAATTCTATAGTTAGAGAATAGCTATTTTTGTTGTTCTGTTAGAATATCTGCATGCATACTGACTATATTTTTAGCAACCAGAACTATATTTGTTCATACAGTTTAATCTTGCTTATTTTGACCGACAGTCACTTTGTAGGGCTCCAGCAGACCTTTTCAATTCATCTACTCCTTAAGTTTAAAACAAAAAAAACAAAATTAGATACACTAGAAAATCTGTAACCAAAATAGGTGTCTGATCCATCCTCCATTTAATCTCTTTAATGGAATTGAGATCCCATAGTAGGCTATGACTGGTTCTGATAAATGTACTTTCAACATGTATGTGGGGTTGGAGTATAGGAAGTACAATCTCCCTCTCCCTCTTTCTCATTTATCTCATCAGCTGTGTAATATAGTCAGTAGGTAACTCAGGGATAAAATGGTTTCCACTTAGGGGTCCTGCAATTTATGTAGAATAAAAACTTATACTATACAAGGACACTTTAAACAGCACATTTTTACCTGAAGTATATGTGTTCCAGTGGATCAAAAGCGGTTACCTCCCTAACAAACATTGAATACAATCTTATAAATATTTACATGACAATGTGCTACTGTATCAAACTGTTTTTGTAATATATCCTAGGATTCTACTTTATTTGTTTGTTTATTATTTATTGCAAAAATATATGTGGCCGCTAGGAGCCAAAAATTACTTGATGGCATATAATATCTATATCAATATCTACTTTTATTAAGATGAACTGAAATGACACAAAGCACAGGCCCAAAAATGAGCAGGCAAACTCTTTTAGAGATTGAACACTTACACCAATAATTTCATCTCTTTAATTAAAGCAATTTCATCTGTCATATTACCTAACCAAGTACATTGAAATCCTAAAATTGTTGATGATAATTATTTGATTGACCGTGTTTTCAAATGTTTAAGGAGAAAGGGAATAGTTGAGTTATCTGAAATGTCTGCAAAAATAATTTTAGTTTTAATATTAACCAAATGTGCATTTATCAGCACATCATTATTTAATTGCACATGAATATTTAATTGTAAAGAAACACTAAAGGAAGTGTTATAAATGGAAGCCACATCAGGAAAGCCAAAGTAAAAATTCTTGAGTGTAAGAAATATCATGTTTGGTCATTTCCCAGGAAAAAAGATTCTGATGAGGAGTGATGTGTGGCTAAAAATTCCACAAGGTTTAGTTTGTCAATTTCACTGCACCATGGTTGGAGATGACAATGTTCTCTCTAGACAAAATAAGGATTTGCACATTTATTACTTGGATACTAGAGATGTTTACGGATGTTTTGATTTTCTTTTCCAAACTGCAAACTGACTTAGGTACTATTGAGTGCTTTTCTGGACATTAATTTGATATACAAAAATAGTTGAAGATCTCATATCATTTTGTCAGTGGGCAATAAATCTTGCTTGACAACTGTCATTGTAAAAGAAACAGCATCTTTTATATTGATACAGATGTTAGCTTATTTTCAGCTGAGCATTGGAAAGTCTGAAATGAGAGCCCATAATCATAAATTTCCCTAAGCTGTTGTCCTTCTGATGGGAGTATTGAAATTCTAATAATTCTCTAGATGAAATTAAGGAGAAAGGGAACATCTGAATTGTGTAAGATAGCACTAGTCTTGAATGCAAAAATAATTTTAGTTTTAATAATAACCAAATGTGCATTTATCATCACATCATTTGAATATCTCATAGAAGAGAACAGAACAGAAAAGATTTTTTTATTGGCCAAGTGTGATTGGACACACAAGGAATTTGTCTTTGGTGTATATGCTCTCAGTGTACATAAGGAGAATAAAATATATTAATCAAGAATAAAAAGATACAACACTTAGTGATAGTCAAGGTTATTAATAAGCTATCAAATTGCATTAGGAAACAAATTAAAACAATTTAAATTGAAAGATACAAGCAACATGGTTATAGTAGTAAGTTTGAAGAGTTAGATATTAATAAGGAAGAGATTAACAACAACAGCAACAACAATAATAATAATACAGTCTTAGTAAATTATTTGACAATGTTGTGGGAAATTTATTAAGAAGAATGATGGCATTCATTCAGGGGAAAACTATCCTTGTATCTAGTTGTTTTGGTGTGCAGTCGTGTGTTCTGTTTTATTTGAATCCAGAGGAAGGCTGATATTTTCCTTTCTTCCATTCATAGGAACCTTTGCCTCACTCTGCCTGCCAGTTCATCTGCTGATTACTGTCTCCTTCCTCCTATTCCTCTTCCAGACTGTTTTCTCACAACTTACCTTCCCAGTGCAAATTATAAAAAGCAGCCCAGAGCTATGGGCACAGCTATTTTGGAAAACTGCCCGGTTGCAAATTTGCTGACACGTTATCATTTCACCTTCCTATATCAGGGGAACATTTAGAATGCAAGAAAGGGGACTGGAAAAATGTTTGAGTAGTTAAATGATTTCATTAACTTTTTTAAAAAAAATATAGCTTTTCCCTTGCATAGCTTTCTGGAAGAGCAACTTCTCGGATTTTGTTTTGTTTTTGGAAACCATCAGAGAAATAGACACAAATACATACAGCAAACAAGGTTAGAGAAAGCATTAGAGATGTATTTTAGTTTTATTTTGGGCAATAGGGGTGAGGAGGTTTTTGTTAGTCTTTTTGTTAATAGCTCAGAGGACAGGACCCTAACTGGATTATGTTTTTTTGGACTCTGGTAACCTGGAAAGGGAGTGGGTGAGAACTGACTCACTTGTGGTGTGCATAAAATCCTTTTTGGAAGGCTTGCAAGAGAAGTGGTCAGATGTAAAATGCAATTTAAAAAAATGAAGTGGAGAGAATTCAAATGGTGGATGTTAATTCAAATGGAAATTCTAGTTTTTTCTTCTTGAATGATATGCCTGCTAAAATTACAGCATGTGGGGAATACATTTTACTAAGATGCTATCTTTGAGAATGAATATGATGAAGATTACAAATAGAACATCACATTTCGTTACAGTTTCCTCCATCTTATTGAGTAGTTGTTTTTATATCAATACAGCTCATAGCTTAAAATGTTTTAGAAGGGTGAACCATCTCCTAAGGGAAAAGTTTTATTTTTATCCTTTGAATAGTAAGTTCCATGCCAAGCAAGGAGAGCTGGATTTCAACAATATCTTCAGGGGCACAAATTCCTCAAATATATATATATATATATATATATATATATATTTGAGAAAATCCCACTCCATTTGCAAGGGCACTTGGGAGAGACACTGTTTTGGACAAATACATATAGTTGTATTAAGAGTAGGATCATAACCATGTTGCATCCTATAGGGCTAATATGTAAGGTAGAAATCTTATATTCTGTTTCATGGACTGAGAACTGCATATTCATACCCTT
This sequence comes from Rhabdophis nuchalis, assembly GCA_039707465.1. Taxonomy (NCBI): domain Eukaryota; kingdom Metazoa; phylum Chordata; class Lepidosauria; order Squamata; family Natricidae; genus Rhabdophis; species Rhabdophis nuchalis. The sequence continues at coordinate 101,947,524 of CM077644.1, forward strand.
GCATAAATATTCTAGTATGAAATTAAATTGTGGGAGAAAATAAAAGTATCCTTTGCCCCACTGAGTTTTCATTTTAAATGTGGATTGTCCAATTCATGATTTGACCTTCTTTGAATGTTTAACTGGATTCTGTGGGTTTCCCTGCATCTTATTTACTTATGGAATATAATGCTTAGTGTTAGCGATATAAATGTTGCTCGTCAATGACAAAGTGTTGTTAGAGCTTTTCTTCATTCCTCAGACTGTCAGCTGAGTTGATGATGTGTAAGCATGAGCCTGGTGTATCAATTACCTAATAAAGCATGTTACAAAGCTCTGAAAACAGGATGAATTTGCCCTGTTATTTTAACAAAGTGCTGAAATGATTTTGAGGAATGAGTAATGATCTATAATTGACACTGGACAAATCCACATTTTGAGAAAAGATATTTTGTTTTTTAAACCTGTATGTTCCTTAGCACCTAAGACATGGACCAATGACTGAATTAAAAAGCAGGCAGTCAACTAGATAATTAGACTGAAATTATTTTTGAGATAAGATACAATTATATACTTAACACAGCAACATTGTATGCGGTTTGAGAGCTCACTAGCTTATTTTCTAGCTTGTGATGCTTTTAAAAAAGTAAATATGCAGTATTTGGTTGTAAGTATAGTATATGGAGTATCAATTGTTCTAAAGGCTTATTGTGAATTCAGGCTTATGTGAATGAGTCAGTGCAATTGCGATAGAATTTAATCTCTATTCATATACCATCTCATCATTATATATGCTGTTTCCAGAATATAGAAGGTCTATGTTTTGCGGGTTCCAAGGAAGCTACAATTTAACTTCCAATACAGGAAATGACAGGAAGGTTTAATTCCTATTAATCCTGCATACAGGCTGCTCACATGGAATGATTAACTATAGGAGGGTTGGTTAGTGTGTTGGGTGAACTAAAAAAACTAATTGATTCAGTCAATTAACACTGAGGGAGTTAGTTAGCCCTTAAAATCAGATTTGTTTGACACTAATCTAATTTTCTCCAGTCAATAAACTGCCACTCTGTTCTGTGAACTGCTTAACCCAACATAAATAACTTCCAACATCTGCGATTGAGGCAAGTCCTACTATTGCATTTCTGTTGCCATTTTGCCCCTGTGTCACCACATGGGAGGAGCTAATAAAGGGCCAGAAGCAGGTGGATAGGGATTCCATGGATGTGCTTTATGACTTAAATTTGATTTAAGATTTTAAAACAGGTTTTTCTCACTGTTGCAAATCAATGAACAAACAAACAAATATCAAAAGTATTAATAAAATTGTCGCGCGACTGCCAGAGATACCCTAGATCAGGGGTGTCAAACTCATGGCATCACGTTATCAGCACTTGATGTATCACAACTTTTTTCACTTTTGCTAAACTGGGGATGGATGTGGTCAGCACATGATGCATCCAGCCCATGGACCGTAAGTTTGACACCCGTGCTCTAGGTCAGGAATCTCCAACCTTGGCAACTTTAAGGCTTGTGGACTTCAACTCCCAGAGTTCCTCAGCCAGATTTGCTGCCTGATGCATTCTGGGAATTGAAGTCCACAAGCCTTAAAGTTGCCAATGTTGGAGACCCCTGCTCTAGATCATATATTGCTTCTTCAGAGAATTTGGCCAGAGGATAAGATTAGACAGCTGTGGAAACAAAAATATCCAGTGTATGAATTATGTAAACTGCAGCTGACCTATTCATACCTCATTTAAATTAAAATGTAAAACATTGTATTTTTCAGGCTTATGCATTGCATGCTACAGGCCGCAATTAAGTTTAATTTACTTAAATTTGCATTAAATAATAATCATTTATTTCCATACTGTATGTTTAAAACCTTTATGATATTTTCAAAGTTAGCATTTCTGGATGATTTTTGTAGGGCTTTGGGTTATGTGTTTCCCTTGAAATTTGAGGTTGGGTATTTTAGATATAAATTGCAGGACTAGGCCCAAATTCTGGCCCTGGCGCATGGATTTGAAAACTTTAAATTTTCCCAGCAACTGCTTACTTGCTCAATTTCTATCCCTTAAGATTTTTTTTTAAAAAAATCAATTGATGTTGGTGCTAAATTTAAGAGACGCTCTTAGCTGAAATGATTTTCCTCAGCAAACATAAACCCCAATCCTCTACCTTTATTACATTGAAATTACTTTTAAATCCTGTATAACAAGTTGACCCTCTATGTTCTGTTTGTATTTTAATTGTTTCAAGAGAATTTTTTTTATAATATTATAAAAGACCAGGGTTGCTCTATGAACTAGGCAGCTGGATGGAATATGTATGGATGTTTTCACTTGGTACACTCAATATATATAAGACAGGCAAATCTTTGACTGCAGTGTTGGGGTTACCATCTTGGCTTTCCTGACCTCACCCTGCTGAAAACTCTACCTGCCTCCTTTCTTGCAAAAAGTAAACTGGCTGCTAAATGGGGTGAATAATTATGGAATCATTAGCACTGGTTCCAGAAATAGCAAAATATTCAGTTGGAAACATTACTATCTAACAAAATGAAATTGTGAAAAAAATAAGATTCTACATTTGGGCAAGAAAAACAAAATACACAGGTACAGTATATGTACCTTGCTCAATAGTAGTACCTGTGAGAGGGATCTTGGAGTCCTAGTGGACAATCATTTAAATATGATCCAGCAGTGTGCTGCAGCTGCCAAAAAAGCCAACACAGTTCTAGACTGCATAAACAGAGGGATTGAATCAAGACCACCTGACGTGTTAATACCACTTTATAATGCCTTCGTAAAGCCACACTTGGAATACTGCATCTTGTTTTGGTCTCCACGATGTAAAAAATTTGTTGAAACTCTAGAAAGAGTGCAGAGAAGAGCAATAAAGATGATTAGGGGACTGGAGGGAAAAACATATGAAGAACGGTTGCAGGAATTGGATAGGTCTAGTTTGATGAAAAGAAGGACCAGTGGTGACATGATATCAATGTTCCAATAGCTCAGGGGCTGTCACAAAGAAGAGGAGAAAAGCTATTCTCCAAAGCACCTGAGGGTAGGATAAGAAGCAATGGGTGGAAACTAATCAAGGAGAGAAGCAAGGAGAAATTTCCTGACAGAACAATTAATCAGTGGAACAACTTGCCTCCAGAAGTTGTAAATGCTCCAACCTGGAAGTTTTTAAGAAGAGATTGGATAACCATTTGTCTGAAGTGATATAGGGTTTCCTGCCTAAGCAAGGGTTGGACTAGAAGACCTCCAAGATCCCTCCAATTCTGTTATTCTATTCAACTTCACTGATTTCAGATACTCTTATTTTTATGTCAACATCATTAAAGTACCGGTCATATTAAACAGATTGTGATCCCCAAAACCAAGAATAACTGATACCATCAGAAAGACAAAATTGATGAAGTAATTAGCCAAGGAGAGTAGAATAATTTATCCCTTCTTATTTTGGAATGATCAATTGTCTTTTATGTATTTTTGACTTAAAATAAGTTAAAATATGTTCCAAGTTGGAAGTTGGCAGATATTCTATTTTTCCACGCAAAATGTTATTTCTGATATATTTGTTAGATGTATGTTCCAGTTTTCCTCTAAGAATTTGAAGTGGCAAACAGACTGTAGCTCCCCCTATTCCAGTTGTTCCCTACCGCTATATGGTAGGAAGATGGAAGATGCTAAGCTGAGAGGTAATGTTTGCTCCCAAGTCATTTTCATGTCTGAAGGTAGATTTGAAATTGTGTTTCCCCAGTCCTATTCTAGTACAGGTAGTTCTCGATCTATGACCACATATAACCACTATGTGCTCAAAATTTCCATTGCTAAGCAAAACAGCTGTTAAGTGTCCCCATTTTATGACCTTTTTTTTTGCCCCAGATGGTAAATCAATCACTGCAGTTGTTGTGACTATTGTGGTGATTAAGAGAATCTGGCTTCCCCCCTTGACTTTACTTATCAAAAGCCAGCTTGGAAGGTTACAAATGGTGATCCTATGACACACACACACACACACTCCGCGGGCAGTGCAACTGTCATAAATACATGCCAGTTGCCAAGCGCCTGAATTTTGATCATGTGACTATTGTGATGCTGCAATGATGGTAATTGGGAAAACTGGTCATAAGTCACTTTTTTCACTGCCGTTGTAACTTTGGTCACTAAATGAATGGTTGTATATTGAGGACTGCCTGCAACATGTGATTACTTGGCATCTGCCAATCTCAGCAGGAACAGGATGTGTCAAAAATCTCAGGTTCTTCCTCCTAGACCCCATTATACCAATAAAGTGAGAAAAAAGCCATAAAATTCCCAGACACAACTTTGGGAAGAACATTCTAATTTAGGACTTCTCTTGTTTGTTTGTTTTTTTCTTTTTTTCCCATCATCACCATTTGATTTCCTCCCCCCCCCCCCATAGTTCATTTGATAGCAAAAGAGGGGTGAGTTGGCCCTGATGTTTTGCTGTTATGCTTTTATATACTGTTACATGATTACAGTATGTCCTGCTCTTCTACTGTTATTCTATTTCACAGTTATACTATTATACTGTTATGCCTTTTAAGATTAGCATTATGTGCCAAGTTTTTTCTTAATGTTTCTCACGCTGCTAGGTCCAATGTCTTTAGAGAGTGGGTAACAGAATATAGCAGAGAGCCAGTTTGGTGCAGTGTTTTTACAGCATTGGGCTAGAAACCGGGAGACCATGAGTTCTAGTCCTGCCTTAGGCACGAAGCCAGCTGGATGACCTTGGGCTGGTCACTCTGTTTCAGCCCTAGGAAGGAGGCAACTGCAAACTACTTCTGAAAAATTTTGCCAAGTCAAAAAAATAAATAAAAATAAAGCAGAAAACAGAGATCAGAGGCGAAAAGTCAACACAGAGAGTTTTCTTTTACTTTACTTTATTCGTATTTGTATCCCGCGCCCATCTCCCACCAAGGGACTCGGGGCGGTGCACAGGAGATTTAAAAATATAGAAATACAAATATACAAAATATACAAAATACAAAACCTGTTTAAAACTATATTAAACCCCATCCTGCGCTAAAACCTCAATTAAAACCCCCAAAATTAAAACATTTATCACTAAAAGCCAGATCAGAGTCAGGTAGTTCATGCCAGGCCGGCTAGATGAAAAAAGTGCGTTTTTAGGCGCTGGCGGAACAGGCGGAGGTCAGAGATGACTCGAAGTTCGGGGGGTAGGTCGTTCCAGAGGGCTGGGCCCGCCACAGAGAAGGCCCTTACCCTGGGGGTCGCCAACCGGCATTGCCCGGCCGATGGCACCCGGAGAAGCCCCTCTCTGTGGGAGCGAATCGGATGTAGGGACATATGGGGCAGCAGACGGTCACGCAGGTAACTAGGCCCCGTGCCATGGAGCACCTTGAAGATGGTCATCAAAACCTTGTAACGCACCCGAAAGGTCACAGGCAGCCAGTGCAGCTCGCGCAGGAGAGGTGTTATATGGGATTGCCGGGAGGCTCCCATGATTACCCACGCGGCCGCGTTCTGGACTAACTGCAACCTTCGAGTGCATCTCAAGGGGAGACCCATGTAGAGAGCGTTACAGTAGTCCAGACGGGAAGTCACGAGAGCTTGAGTGACTGTGCGAAGGGCGTCCCGGTCAAGTAAGGGGTGCAATTGGCGGACCAGGCGGACCTGGTAAAACGCCCCCTTGGCCACGGCTGTCACATGGTCAACACAGAGAGTTTTCAATTTACAACAGTAATTGAGCTTGCAATTTTAGTCTTAAGTTGTGAGGGTCATAAAGCAAATCATGACATGACTTCATTCAGTTTTATGACCTTTTTTCTGGTGATTGTTAAGTGAATGCCACAGTTGTTAAGCAAGTCCATTATTTAATACAATACAATAGCAGAGTTGGAAGGGACCTTGGAGGTCATCTAGTCCAACTCCCTTCCCAGGCAGGAAGCCCTACACCATTTCAGACAAATGGCTATCCAACATCTTCTTAAAGGCTTGCAGTGTTGGGGCATTCACATCTGGAGGCAAGGATTTGCTATGGACCATCTTTTTTGCCAGGAATTAGAAATAAATAAAATTATAAATCATGGTCAGATGATAGGGGACAAGTTGCTGAATGTCCAAAATACAACTATGTTGTATTTTGTAACTATGGGGGAAGGACAGACCCAGAAACTTTGAATTTGTATCATAAGTCCTTTTTTAGGGTCCATTCTAACTTTGGACGGTTGCTAAGCAACCAGTCCCAAGTTGAAAACTACCTGTGAGGTCTCTCTCTCATCATTCCCATCAGTCACCATTTAACTTCACCTCCAGTCATGTCTGCTGAAATGTAACAGGTTTTACATACCTTGAGGCTGCTGTTGTGGGTTATTGGAATAAGGGAGAAAATATGACTTTAAACCCAGTTCAGCTAAGGATGCATAAGCCTCACTCTCTCAGGGGCTGAGGAAAGATGAAGGCAACAGTATAGGGGAGGGGGGAAGGGTGGCGTCGAGAAAATGGTTAAATGCAAATGGAGATATGCTGGCATAGAGATCTAATTTTGATTAAGAATCACAGATTAAGCCGTTGTTGAGCACGCTGAGATATTGAATATCTTTAAGCTGAGTCGCATAACAGATTTTATGCTGATAAACTTGTTTATTCAATCCATTTACCAGATGTTCCCATATTCGTATTAAATATTAAAATTCCATTTTTGTAGTCAAGAATGTGGCAAATCAAATAAAATGTTAAGAAGCCAGAAAACATGCTGTTGTAGGCCTGTTGGCATCATGGTTCTCCCATTTAAATTAAGCCATGATTGTTGGTAACCTGTAACACCTGAAGTTTATGGTAATGCTGCTTGCAAGAGTTGGGGGGAAGAGAAAATATTACTAAAACTAGGAAATATTGTGGTTAAGGCCTTGGTTTCTGTTTACTGCCTGGAACACCGCCTTTAACTCTAAATAGAGCTCTGCAAAATAAGTGGTTGTCCCTCCATGTACATATACGTATAAGTGTAATATTTATTGTCATTGTACTTAAATACAACAAAATTGGTTTTAACCTCACTGGTGCAAAATTATAGCAGAAACGAAAAAGAAAGAAAAAGAAAAAAAACTAGCATGTGCATGGAGTGATTGTGGTTGTATTTAAAAGTCTGATAGCCCAAGGATAGAAACTATCTTTAAACCTGTTTGTTTGGCTGGCTATACTTTGATGTCTTCTGCCGGATGGTAGAAGTGCAAAGAGACACTGACCAGGGTATGAATCATCTCTGAGTATCTTCCTTACTCTGCTAAAGCAGCGACATCTGGCGATGTCATCCAGTAGTGTCAGAGGGCAACCAATGGTTTCTTGTTCTGAATTGATCACTCTCTTTAGTGCCTTCCTGTCCACAGCTGTTAAACCAGCATACCATACTGTAATGCAATATGTGAAAACACTTTCTATGGTGGACCAATAGAAAGAGGTCATCAGCCGTTGTTCCACCTGATTTTTCCGCAGGAATGTGAGTAGTATTCAAAGCACCTTCCAAAGGACATAGCTACTTTAATGCCAAGACACATTGTAAAGTGCCTCTTTTGCACCCTTTGCATAGCTTTATTGTTGTTGGTCAGCCACTAAATTGTGTCCAAATCTTCGTGAATAGTGCTAAAATCCCTAAGAAGCCAAATAGCAGAGAAAAGAATTTAATGGGAGTTGGTGTTAAACAATGAAGACAATGGAGATATCATTCTCCCCAGAGATAGGCACACATTTCTATTGTCCTATTATCAACCCTACTCAAACAAGTTTTGCAGTTTTGAAGACATGACATCATGAAAGGCCTTTTAATGGAAATTACAGTGGAATGAATGTATGAATTGGCACCTATCCTGTACAACATTTAGAAAGAAAAAAAACCCATCACTGCCTGCCTGTGGTCTTTTATTCAACTTCAAGTGTTCTCAGTTGACAGTTCTTGGTGCATAATTGCTGACGTATTTTTTTGTGATATTATTTTCATAGCTTGATCTCCGAGCCTTAATTAATTTCCTTACATACCCCTAGGATATATTTTTAATGACTCGCTTCATTCTGGCTAGGGTAAAGGTTAGCTTGTAATTTAGTCACAGTAAACAGATGGGATTTAGGCTGCCAACAATGAAAAGTCTGCAGTAACACGTACAGCAGAGGCAGACAAGCACCCCCCCTCCCTTACATGGAAATTAAACGAGACATTTTTGAAAAGAAATGGTGAGAGAGTGCAAAACAGACCTACAAGCTAAAAGGCTTGTAAATATGCCTTTTTTTTTAAATAAAAGGGACAAGAACGAAGAATTGCATTAATATTTTGACCATAAGTAGGAACAACAGTTCTGCTGTCATTTCCTCAGATGAACAGTTTTTCAAGTGGATTACAAGGCTGAGCAGTCAGTTTTTGAGAGGTGGCGTGTGGTAGATCTGGGGGGCCTGCTGAGATTGCCATTGATTAATGGATGTTGTGATAAGCAGGGAAAAAGATCAGTGTGGACTTATCCTGGTTTCAGCTGTCACAGCTGCATCTCTTTACTCTTCTAACCCTATCCGTCTCTCTGGAAGCCTTTAAAGTACCTCCTTTTTCTTTCTGGCAAATAATTTAACCAGATGCCAAGGTACCCAGAAACAGCTGTTTCTTTGGAAATTTGCTTCAGGCTTACATATTTGGTATGGGTAAGAATATTGCTTGTGGAAATGACTCCTTGTGGAAATGGTGACTAGGGTGTGTGTGAGCCCTGAGGATTGTTGTTTATCAAAAGTGGTTTCGTAAAAGATAGCAATTTGTAGCAAGTGCCAACGCTTTCTCTCTCTCTCTTTTTCCCTCATAAAACAATATTTAATATATATAGTACATGCATGTGTTTCATTGATTTGTCTGAGATAAACTACTTGCATTGAAACATAATTTGAAATGTAATTAAAGTTCCACATGATTGAATCAGTGTTTGCTGTTCCACATATGCAAGTTTTGCCTGGAAAACAGGTGGGCTTGTTTCAAATGGATGTTTAATTTTGTTCATGAGAATTGTCCCATGGGTGTCAATGGACCTATTTGTCAGAGCATACTATACTCATCTCTTAATGTGCATTCATATGCAAAATATTTGAGAGACATTTGGCTGAGATAGGTGGCTATAGAAATTGAATAAACAAAGAGTTCTAAAACCCTTTGATACTTGGGATGAGTGCAATGGAATTACATACTCAAAATGCAGGAAGGTATTAAGTGTTTGTGTCTCAAAGCTTTTCCTATCCGCTGTCCAAAGATACTAGAATGCATTGTATGCCATCATCAACCATCATATAGATAGTACTGATTTGGAACTGGAAACATGTGAGATCTACATCAATGAGAACTAGCTAGAAACCATATGCAGGTCACTCTAAGCTCTTTGAAAGCAGAACAAGGTATGAATCAGTCTGTTCTCACTGTCAGGAGAGTGAGTTCTTAGTTCCAGGTTAGATCTCTCTCCAACTAGTTTCCACCTTTGCTTCTTGTCCTACCCTCAGGTACTTTGGAGAATAAATTGACCTCTCTTCCCTTTGACAGCTCTTTGACTATTGGAAGATGGCTATAATGTCACCCAACCCTTCTCTTCATTAGGCTAAATATACCTAATTTCCTCAGCTCTTCATCGTATGGTTTAACCTCCAGACCCCTTACCATCTTTGTTGCTCTTCTCTGCATTTGTTCTAGGACTGGAACTGTATGTGCGTGCCATCACTAATGGTTTTTCAGGAAAAGATTGAACAACCATTTGTCTAGGGCGGAATAAGAATTCCTGCCTAGGGCAGGGGGTTGGGTTAAAAGACCTCCAAGGTCCTTTCCAGCCTGTGATTCTATGATTCTTTCAGAATAATACACCACCCACTTTGAACATGATCAAAGAAATGGTAGGAATTGAAGTAAAGAGTGACACTAGAGTTATATATAAAAGAGAATTGAGATCCAATGACTTTTTAAGGATGAAACCAAAGAATTGTTACTATTTTTGACAATACAAGAATACTGTCTTTTCTTCATTAATAAGTTGAAGACACCACTGAACCACTCTTGAATGTCTACATCAGGGATGTCCAAACTTGGGAACTTTAAGACTTGTTGGCTGGGGAATTCTGGGAGTTGAAGTCCACAAGTCTTAAAGTTCCCAAGTTTGGACATCCCTGGTCTACATGTCCGTGCCCATGTTATTTTCTTGGAAACATTTTACCATACCACATACTGTTTTTGATATTCACAGAAACGTATTGGGAGATGAGAAATGACAGTGAGTTCTGAGTTTCTGATGGATTAGAAGTGCTTAAAGAGGTAAATTGTAAACATGTAAAAAATATAAGAGGACAGCAATTTATATATATATATACACAAGATGAATATTTTTAGTGATTTAAAGTAAGGATTTTCAGAGAGAACAGCAACACTCCCTCTCCCTCCCTCCCTCCCTCTTTCACGCATTTTCCTTCCTTCTCACACATAGACACCACTTAACGGTAAAATAAAAATATTTTGAATCTTAAATTCAAATCAACTGATTTGTGTTTCTCACACACTGCCTCTTCTCTAAAGTACCATACAAACTCTATTTATGAAGGGCAAGGAGCTTCTAAAAACATTGTTATCTGGAGGTGGGTGGGAAACAGTTCATTTTTCATGTAAGTAAAAACGGCAATGAGCTTGTTCTTTAAATTCTAACGTTTGAATATATTTAAAATCAAGGACCTTATCTATCCATAATTTGCCACTTGGAATTTCCACTGAATACATGGGAGAGCGAAGTACAACCTTAGGGTTATCTCACTAAAATCAATGCAACATGATATCCATATCTACATTCTGCCTTGGCTGTTTTGATTTCAATGAAATGACTAGATTCTTCTGCAACCAAATTCAAATCAAGTAACTTATTGCCTCTTCTATCATTAGAGCCTTTTGCTCCTTTTTTGCAGGAGAATTGCTTTCTACTTTTTCCATAACGTATGTTAACACTTATATATGACAAACCTTACTTTAGTTATTTGTAGCTGAGCAAGACACATTTGATGGAAAACTATTTCTGCATCAAACAAGCAAATAAATCTTGGGCTTTAAAAAAAGAACACTACTTTACAAAACATATCTGAGAACCTTTGTATTTCAAAATCAAACTATTTATTTATTCAACCATAATACCATGTGTCAGCCATGTCTTGTAATGTCTTCTGTCATATAAAAGCAAACAAAGTCATGTTACATTAATGCCTTGTCTGAGATCATATGACTGACTGGCTATAATTCCATGCCCCTTTGCTATTAAAAACATGACCCAGAATGTTAAGCAGCATTTGAATAAGAGCACCTACATTTTGCACATGGTTACAAAAGCCGGGGAGATTATTTCTGATTTCAGTGTTTGTACTGTGTGTGTTTGTTTGAATTATCTCATGCATCCCATGAATGTTATTGAAATTGGATAGGAATAAGTTCATTTTTTTCATAGATGTGCACCCCAATTTTATACTTGTTTATTCAGAATTAAATCCCATATATGTCTTTTGCTCAAGGAAGTATGCATTGGATTACTGTTTTTTAAGTTTGCAGGTTTTTAGTACTACAGCATCCATGAAACTCCTTTCAAACTGCTTTCAAGTTTCTGTACAACTGTTCGTTGGAAATGAAATACAGTGGTACCTCGGACCACGAACGCCTCTCATCACGTCCAATTCGCTTCACGACCAAAAATTTCCCAAAAAATGTGCCCCGGTTCACGAACACCGTTTCGCTGCACGAACGGAAAAGTTCGTAAAAAATGCTCCGCTGCACGAACTCCGCCTCACTTCACGAACTCTGCCTCGCATCACGAACTCCGCCCTCGCATCACGAACGGAAAAGTTCGTAAAAATGCCCGGATTCACGACCTCCGTTTCGCTTCACGAACCGGAGCCGCGGACATTTTAAAAACAAGGTCAGAACGGATTAACCGGATTTACATTGAACCCTATGGGAAACTGTGCCTCGCATCACAACCAAAAAACAAGGTCGGAACGGATTAATCGGATTTACATTGAACCCTATGGGAAATTGTGCCTCACATCACAACCAAATCGGATCGCGACCAGAGTCATTTTACGAATTAAGTTCGTGATCCGAGGTACCACTGTATACACTTCTTCACCTTGGAGACAAAGAACAAATTTGGCTGAGTCACTTTCTATAAGATAAGAAAATCAACTTTGTGTGTGCGTATTTAAGAAGAGGTAATGCTGCCAATGAAATTGTTGAGCTCTTAGCTTTTTGTCCAACCCTCGTTTTCAATCTTTAGCTACTGCTTTATTATCAGAGGGAAATTTAAACTTATGAATTCGCTGCAACATGTAGTCAGATTAGCTAGAGGTTTTTTATTCTCAACTTCTTTCATGAAGTATATTCCATCTTCAAACCACAAATATTCCATATAAACAAACTTATGTTTATATTCACTTTAATTAAATGAAGATTTTAATTCAGAGCTCTGTAAGCTCACAGAAAGTCAAAGATATTTTTTTCCAGTGAAACAAAGATCTTGGTTTTTCAATATTAGGTCTCTTACCAGGGGGAAAAAAGGGATCTATGGATTTCTCATCCACTTTTTGTCTTTCTTGTTATTCCTGCCTGCCCATGCCTCTCTTCCCCTGCTCCAAACCAGCAAATGTGTTCACTTTTCCAATAATCCCCTTCAGCATGAAGCTGCTTTTATGCTCTTCAACAAGTGTTTGTGGGAAAGCGTTGATGCTTATTAATCTGTTTCTTGTCTAGCAAGTGAGCTTGTGCATGATTTCTGGCACAACTGGCATTTTTGATCGCTCCCAATGTGTGCTTCAGGGCGGTTACACTGAACAGATGTGGTTTGGAATTGTTGTTCTTTGTAATTACCCTCATTAAATGAAAGCGTGTGTCAATCAGCTAGGTACTTTATACACACCAATCACTTGCAAGAGATTTACATGTATATATTTTATACACATATGTGGGAAAATATCTAAACAATGTGAGTACTTCATTAGATTTAATAATTTAGCAAACACATGCTAGTTACTTGAGACCTGTTGATAAATAACCCACCAATTGGTTTCAGGTGCTTTGTGGCCTGCAATATTACACCCTTTATGGCACAAACCATATGGATTGAATCCTTCAGAATGAAATACTCTTAATATACTATAAATTATGTACATTGGATAGGAAAATCATACACAGTTCATCAGCATTAAAGGAAATAACCATCTCTCTTTAAAACATTTAGCTCCTTTCAGATATTTAAAATTTGTCAAAACACATTCTAGTTTTATCTCACCTCCCTACATTGAATGGAAATTGAGTCATTCTGCAGGAGCAAACAGCAGCATTCCTTCTCTAGTTTTCCTTCACAAGCACTTTGTATAAGGCTGGTACATATTCTCTCCCTATTACACATTTTGAATGCCAGAAGATTTTTAGGGAGACATGTTTCCAATATATAAAGTATAGTGTAACTACCATATAGATCCAGTTTGTTTACTTTCTTTTAGTGTTCCTATACAGGTAGTCCTCCACTTATGACCACAATTGAGATCATAAAAATTTTATGTTGCTAAGCGAGACATTTGTTAAGTGAGTTTTGCCTCATATTATGACTTTTCTTGCCAGTTGTTAAATGAATCACTGAAGTTGTTAAATCAGTAACAGGGTTGTTAAGTGAATCTAGTTTCCCCATTGACTTTGCTTCTTAGAAGGTCACAAAAGATACTGAGACCGACATAAATATGAGTCAGTTGCCAAGCATCTGAATTTTGATCACATGACCATGGGGAAGTTGAAATGGTCACAAGTGTGAAAAATGCTGCTATAAATCACTTCTCTTGAATTCCATTGTAGCTTTTTTGAGTGCTATTGTAACTTTGAGTGATCACTAAACAAACTGTTGTAAGTCGAGGACTACCTGTACATAGCAAAGGTCTTTTTTTTAAGTTTGGTGAAGAATGAGGTGGATCAGCTTTTGCCTGACACCCAACAGAAAGGGAATCATAGTTCCATGCCAAATGGCTTAGCACTACTTAATGAAATATAAAATGGGATCCCTCCAACTGCATAATCTTTTTTTAAAAGGGCCTTTCTCCCCAAAAACCTGAGTTCAAAACTATGTCAGCAATCTCATTCCCTATGGCTTCAGAAATCTTTAGGAAGAAGAGCTTCAGGTTTCACACAAACAGAGCATCTATCTGCAATTCATCAAAGAAACTCAACTTTTTTTCAGACACATTTCATATTGGTTTCTAGCCAGGTGCCTTAACCACTACTACACTAAAGTGGCTCTCAATATGTGTAGTCCTAGTAATAATTATTAGGCATACTGCTGAGATGAAGCTAAATGTCCTACTGTAATAATAATGTGTAATAAAGATAAGTTTGACATAGTAGTCTGGTGCCAATCTATCCTGATTTTAGTATATGGTCTGATTTTAGCCAAGTAGTATTACAGGTGGGGTACTGAATCTTTCCTCTCTTTATAGTGGCCATCATGGGGAAATAATTCATTCCATTTCCTGTTATAACCTGGCCTTTGTATCTGATTGGACAACTAATTAGAGTTTATTTGGAATTTGCAGTATTAACTCAAATGGGATCAGTTGACGTCAGTGTTAAGAATAGCATATTAGAATATTAGTATGTATATGTAATTCTTAGTTTGATTAATGATAATTATGGGACTACAACCAGAGGTAGGTTGCTCCCGGTTCAGCCTTGATTGGGCAAACCAGTAGTAGCGGTGGGAGGCTCTGCCCACCTGCCCGGATGCTTCTGCGCATGCGCATAAGCATTACATGCGCACGCACAAGTGAACCAGTGGTAAAAAAAATGGAAAGCCACCACTAACTATAGTCCAACATGTGTACAGGCAGCAGATATGTACATGACATACAACTGAAATACATACAAAGGTCTTAATCAAGGCAGTGTTCTTTTTTTTTTCTTTTGTGATTACATTTTAGAATATAATTGCCTTCTTTTGACTTCCTTTCTCCCTTCCTTCCCCCCTTTCTCCCTGTTGACATATACATTAACATTCAAAAGCAGCTGCCATACTTTAAGGAAAGAAAAAAAATGAAATAATATTTTTCTGATCTTATATGTTAAAATCTGAATCTAGAAATTTTTATTTTCTCACAATGAAAAGTAATATTTATCTTCCTCATAAAACAAGCAATCTATGTGGGTTTTGTGTGTGCATACAGTATATACTAGTGTCTTTGCTATGTGCAGAGTTCTATAACTGTATTTGGGGAATCAAGAATCTTGGCTTGGCAAAAATGGTCACTTAGGTAACAAGGTGGCTTAAGATATAGTTCAAAATAAGAGGGAAGCTTCTTCCTTATTCTCCTCACCTTACTCCCCTGTCAGGGGATAACAGAATTTCATAATAAAACGACCACAGGAAGAGATGAAAACCTATGTTTAGAATCTTTTTTTTTTTAAAGAGCACATGTTTTGTTTAAATGCGTGCACATCCTTCTGGCTGGAACATCTGTTTCTAACTGGTTGTTCCTCTTGGCTGCTTTTCAATTGGATTTCCTTGAGCAGGTCCAAAGCTTGTCACCTTAGCCAGGGTCTGTTAGCTATCACCACTGGTCCCACATTAAGTAGGAGGTTCAGGGCTAAACTAATAACTCTTCTGCTTTCTGACTGATCACAGCATTTCTTGTGGTGGCTACTTATCATGTTAGCTCCTCAGGGAAGTTGCCTTCTTTGTCTGTGTCTTTTTGCAGAAACTGTTTTCTTCCGTTCTCTTCTGTCATCCCTGCAGTTGCATTAGGAATAGCAAGAGAATTCTTGCTTGCATGAAAATGTTGTTTAAGCCTCACCTGCTGTTTGCATGCTGCTCTAGTCCACTTAGTGCTACCTTTTACATCTAAATTACCTGCCTACCTGTATTCCTGACTCCTTTCCCACCCCCCCTCCATGGTTGCTTATGATGAAAGAAACAAAATGGAGTGCCTGTGAACATGAAGGCTGATTTTCAGCCCAGCATGTTAGCATGGCAGCAATCTCACTTTCGATGCTTATTTTAAATATTCAGAATTGTTTAATTTGGTTGGGAGTTTCCCCCCTCTTCTCTCCCTATTTGCTCTCCTTCCAGCATATCTAAACAGATATCTCACCAATGCAGCTATGAAAATACTGGCAGCCTTGAAATTTCCACCATAATCTCTGGATTCGGATGTTTTCCCATCCCCCTCCCTTCTAAGCAAAGAGAGAGCTTCAAGATGGATTATTCTAACATATTGGTTATTTTCCCTTGTTCTAATATGAAGCCATTGGGTGGCTTTGCCATCTTTTCCTCCTTAATTGATTGTGATAAGAAAAGCAACCAAAGAAAAACATTTAATTCCTATTTTATCCCTTGGGGGAAGAGCCAGCTCTCTCTCTCTCCCTCTCCCTCTCTCTCTATCTGTCTCTCTCTCTCTCAGTTTAAGAGGGAGGAGGCCTGCCAGATCTCCAGGGAAATGATGTTCCACAGGATAGGAACTGCCACAGAAAAGGCATGTTTTATAGGTCTCACTAGAGAGAAATATTTAAGGTAAGGTTGGCCTGGAGCATGCCTCCTCTATCCAGTCTGGTGAATGGGCAGATACCACATTTTCCCAGTTCAATCCCTCATACTTAAAATTAATTAATAGAATTTTACTAGATAGATCACTATCTAGGTTGCAAAAATCAGGGCAACCACTAGAAGGCTACAGAAATACAGAACATGCTAACTCATTGCTGGTGTCGTTTAATGGCCGTCTAGACTTTTGGAGGCAAGAAATGGCACTCCAAGCTGAAGAGAGTAATAATATACTCTTCTTTTCTTCTAGATGTCGTGTGATGGCGTTAGAACATAATCTAAGTTCCACAAGCTTCTTGCTAAAACCAGCTAACTCTCTCAACATTTTCTTCATCTGTAGTAACAATGGGACAGCATGTGGAATTAAATCAAATTATGGAGTTACTCTTATAATTTGTTGAGGATCATATGCCAGTGGGGGATGGGACCAAAACAAGATGAGATGCCAGAACTAAATTAATCACCCTCTGACCACCTTGTCTCTGTCCTAAACAGGCTGTTGGAAAAATAACAGACTATTTTGTACCATCAGACTATTTTGTACCATCAGGACCTTGGTGTCCTGGTAGACAGCTCAATGAAGGTGTCAAACCAGTGTGCCGCAGCAGTGAAAAAAGCAAACTCATTGCTAGGGATCATTAGGAAGGGTATAGAAAATAAGTCAGCAAGTGTCATTTTGCCTCTTTATAAATCTATGGTGAGGCTCCATCTGGAGTATTGTGTACAGTTCTGGTCACCATACCTTCAGAAGGATATTATGGAAATGGAAAAGGTGCAGAGGAAGGCAACCAGAATGATTAGGGGGCTGGAACACCTTCCTTACCATCTGAGGCTGCAACGGCTGGGCCTCTTCACTCTAGAACAACGGTGCCTGAGAAGTGACCTGATTGAAGTCTATAAAATCATGCACGGTGTGAACAAAATAGAAAAGGAAAAACTATTTTCCCTATCGCACAACACTAAAACTAGGGGGCACTCCATGAAACGTTTGATAGCTAGACCTCAAACAAATAAGAGGAAGTACTTTTTCACCCAGAGGATCAATGGTCTATGGAACTCCCTGCCAGAAGAAGTGGTGACAGCTGTCAGCCATGACACCTTTAAGAAAGGATTAGATGAGTTCATGGAGAACAAGGGTATCAATGGCTATCATTAGGGATGCCTAAGGACACATTCCGGGATGGAGAGATAGGCAGGATATTTCTCAATGCCATTTGCAGGGAATCATAAGCAGATGAAGACATCTGCTTGGGAATACCCTGAAGCAAATGGTGAGTCACTGTGTGAGATAGAATGCTGGACTGGATGGGCTGTGGCCTATTCCAGCAAGGCTATTCTTATGTTCTTATGTTCTTATCAGTCTGACCTGAGTTCCTGTAAAAGGCCTTTTATTAGCCAAAGGGTTGCCATTAAATTTGGATTGAGGCTATCAGGTTAAACTTGCCTATTGTAGTAGATAAATGTCTAGTATTCAAAACTCCAGAGTTGTAGCTAGTTCTTAAAAGTCCTTAATGTGCCCCTTAGGACCTCAGAAAATGACCAAATTATGTTAGGGGGAGAAAATTTTGAAATACTTTATGGAATATATGAATGTTGATCTTATTAATTTTTATTAACATTTGAAATGTGAATGAACATCAAATTAAGGTTTTGCTCTGGTTCCACCTGCTACATTTCTGAATTGTGGCTTTAGCAAAATATATCATGAATTCTGCAGAACCTCTAGCTGAGAGCAAAGATGATTTTATGGTCTCTGGTGAATGGGTTAAGAGTTCAAGTGATTTTTCTGGCTCTTGTAACCTTCAGTCTGATAAATTGGATGATCTACATCACTTTTTTATTTTTTATTTTTTTATTTTTTGGATTTATAAACTGCCCTATCTCCCCGAAGGGACTCAGGGCGGTGCACAGGAGAGAATAAAACAAAATACAATAAATACAATAAAATAGTTAAAATGAATTAAATATATGGGCCTGTGCTACAATAAATTTAAAACCCTACAAAAACCATCTTAAAATTATGCCAGGCCAGCCATCTGAAACAAGTAGGTTTTTAATGTTTTTAAAATAGTTTTTAACTATTTTGTACATGTTATAGCCAATGTAGCTAGATTTTATATTGTCTTTTGATACTGATTTTATGAATGGTCTAACTATGTAATTTTATGTGCAACATTCCATTGCATTCAGTTATGTCTAGCTATACAACAAGACCTACAGAATAACATGCATGTAGTGTATAGAAATAATGGGTGGTAGGATGAAAAAAAAGGAAGGAAGTATATCTTAATCGACTGATAATGACATGGAATTTACTTTGGGATTTTGAAGCAAAATTTAGCAGATCATAAATAGCATCCATTATGACCTTAATACTCAGTTTACATTAACACCATATAACAACTTATTGTTATTGTTAGTATTATACTTAATGCTGGGTCTATCTTAGAAATGAAAATTCTGAATTTAATTTATTTTTAAATAGCCAAATAGATTTGTTATAAAAAATAAATATTATCTACTATTGCTTTGTGGATTCAGATATAAGCAATCTTCATTTTAAGCCTATATTAACATAAGACTTACTCATTGTTAATATAAATTATTAAAAGTTAAATCAGGATGAAAGGTTAGATTCTCAGTTGGAGTGATCATGAAGTCATTTGTCACTCAGCGTCTATTAATAACTACAAATCTGTTGACCTAAGAAATGTGCATGGTTGTTAAATACAAATTTATAATATGTACTTACAAATATATATATATCTGTACAACATTTGTTAGCATGAGTGCTAGCATGAATATTACAATACATGTACAACATTTGTTAGCATGAATGTTAATCTTCAAAATATATACTAAACTTGCCATTTTAATTTTGGAATCAGAACGGAATCTGAGGTTGGACATTAGAGCAGCTAGAAAACGCTACTAAAATATTAATGACTCAAATGAATACTTTAGCTTATTGAAATGCACACACATGTACGCCCAAGATGATAATAAGTATTCAGAGCTTTTCATGTTGCTTTGGAAGGTTAAAGAGAATGTGCCAAAATGTTTCCCATTAACATGCTTTAATTATTCTAAAGGGTTTTTTCTTGATGTTGATTTTAAAAATTCATTTCTGCCTTCAGGTCATTATAAAATAAATACCTGTTTGGGGAGACAGTCCTTTCTATAAAGAATGGTATGATAATTCTGCCACATATTGTCTTAAGTCTTTGTATCATTGACAACAATGGGAATGACAAACCTATGCTGATAATTAATAAAACACTTGGCCTTTTCTATAACTTTCATGTGATACTAGAGCATTGTTTCAGCATGCGGTCCTTTAAAGAGACAGTCAGCTGCGAAAGAGGGTTACCAGGACTACTAAAACTGTTGAATGGTCAGACTCCTCTTTGGACTATGCTGTCATTCATTATTGGATGTCCTTGAGGGCACTTGAGTAAAGTGATAATTCTGAAGAGCCCTCCGTGATAACACAAAGTGTTAAAGAGGAATGCAAGTAAAGCTAGAAGATTGTCTTTGCTGGCACTTTTTTCTGAATGAAGTTGTTTGAGGCCAGCAGCTTCATAGGCCAGATAGTACAAAGAAGCAAGGATAACTCAAGAAGAGCTAGGAGATCAATCTTAAGATCCAAATGGTCACCTTTGTTTCAGTTCTTTGAGATGCTTGCCTTACATTATTATTTGTGGAACTTCAACCTGTATATTTGGTCAGTTATCATTTTATAAACTGAACTGTAAGCATTGTATGAGAGGACTGAGTGATTTATGTAATAGAAGACTGGGAGCTTTCCAATGAACCATGTGAAACAGTTCATTAAAATGTTTATGCATTTGGCCGCTTAATGAAATGGAAGTTTTACTGCTGACTTATACAACCTTGACAATGTTTAGGCTAAAATAAAAGGACTTGATTGTAATTTAACCCAAGTTGTGATCATCTTCATTTTCTCAAGTTCACATCATCATCATCATTTTCAACCTTCTGACAAGCCATTATTCAATTTTGATTTTAGTGATTTAGACACCTTAGGAAAAAGATAAACATACTTGGTTTTCGCAATCCCATGTGGCTAAGAGATCTCTCCCATTCAAGACGTAAAAAATACACCAGCTAGGTTCCTCCCATGCTGCATGAGGGCCAAAACATAAGAAGAGTCATGCTAGATCTGATCAATGGCCCCGTGCATTTATTAATTAAAAGATTGTATATTCCTTGTATAATTTGATGAAGCCTAGAGTGCTTCATTATACAAATAATAACAGAAAAAATAAACATTAAACGAAGTTAAGGGCTAGATCAGCAAAACTAAAGAAGACGTAGAACACAAACAAAAGACCTACATTCCTAAACCTCCGTTGTGTACAATGGGACGAATGAGAGTTAGTCCTATAGAAAAGGAGTCACTCCAGAGGGGGTGCCTCTCTTTTAAATGGTGAAATGACAACATTTAAAAGCTATGGCACTGAAGCCTGGGAGACTATTACCAATGGAAAACTAATTTTAGGCTCCAACTGGTTAATAATTTTATATACTACAGGTAGTTCTTCAGTTATGATGGCAATGAGGACTGGGGTTCTGTCACTAAGCAATATATAATGTATTCAGAAAGTATTCATTCCCACTTTTGTCAATTTTATGTGGCAGCCTGATTTTACAGTTGTTGAAATTTATTTTTTCCCTCATTAATCGGCACTCAGTACTCCCTCGCAGTACTCCTCGTGCTCCATACATCCCTTAGACCGATACGCTCCCACAGAGAGGGCCTTCTCAGGGTGCCGTCGGCCGGACAATGCCGACTGGCGACACTCAGGGGAAGAGCCTTCTCTCTGGCGGGCCCTGCCCTTTGGAACGACCTACCCCCTGAACTCCGGACCATCACCGACCTCCGCCTCTTCCGCCAATGTCTAAAGACATACTTTTTTCATCAAGCCGGCCTAGCCTAACCTCCCATGGGGACTGTAGAAAAGTTTTAAATTGGGTTTTAATTAATAATTGGTTTTAGCACAGGTTTGGGATCTAATATATATTTTAAATTATTTATGTTCTATTTTTGTATGTTTTTTAAATCTCCTGTGCGCCGCCCTGGGTCCTTTGCAGAGAAGGGCGGGATATAAATGTAATAAAATAAATAAATAAATAAATAAATAAAATAATGACAAAGGGAAAACAGAATTTTAAAAATGCCTGTAAATTTATTAATGCTCACAACCCCGAGCACTAACTCTGTCTTTACTGTAAGGTTACATTACAGGATTTTGCAAGCCTGAAAGAATTTCTCTCCTCTTCTCCTTTTAGGAAACTAGGGAAGGCCCGTTCTGAAATGCTTCCCATGCCCTATGACTGAGAATTTTGTTGCAGCAATTATCACGTACAGAGCTAATTCAATATACTTTGAGGAGAGTTGCTCCATCACTGTAGGCTTTCAAGAAAAGATTGGATAAACATTTATCCAGGATGGTATAAGGATTTCTGTTTTAGGCAGGAGATTAGACTAAAGACCTCCAAGCGACCTTCCAGCTCTATGATTTTTGGATTTACGTGATGGTTGTTTAGTCTTTTCACCTATCTGTTCACCTGGCTGCCAAGATCATTCCCACATCCCATTATAAGTATTTCTATTACTGTCCATGAGGCAGAGATTTCTATAATAGTAATTGCAAGATTTGTGGAGCATCGTATCTTGAATTTTCTGTAGGCAGAGAGGAGGCTCTGTTATACCCAAAACAGTATTCTAAAGCACTACAGTGACTTATCTGTAAGTATAAAGGTAAAGGTAAATGTTCCACTCGCACATATGTGCTAGTCATTCCTGACTCTAGGGGGAAGTGCTCATCTCCATTTCAGAGCCAGCACTCCAAAGACGTCTCAGTGGTCATGTGGCCGGCATGACTAAACACTGAAAGTGGACGGAACGCTGTTACCTTCTCACCAAAGGTGGTTCCTTTTTTCTACTTGCATTTTTACATTGTTTCGAACTGCTAGGTTGGCAGAAGTGGGAAAAGTAACAGGAGCTCATTCCATTACATGGTGCTAGAGATTTGAACCATTGAATTGTCGATGTTTCTGATCGACAAGCTCAGCATCTTAGCTACCTAGTCACCGCGTCTCTCATATGTAAGTATACTACATCTCTTGGATTGCATTGGGATCCAATAAAGACCAGGAATAAATTCCAATGCATTTATAAATTCTCTTTATTCCTGTTGCAGAGATTCTTGTGCAGTAGTTGCTTAATCACAGTTTTAAAAGAATTTACATCAAAGGGAGCTTGGAAACTGCCTGTTGCCAGACTAAGCATCAAGTTTCTAAATGGCCACTCTTTTCTCATCTTACTTGAATGAACATGGACCATCAATTTCTTTGTAAGGTGAAGTAAATGTAAAGCAGTGGTTTAGCATCCTATACATTATCTTGCTTTTATGGTTACAAATTGCATACTTATGTGCACTGACCCATATCTCATACTGGTTATCGGTAGCTAGTTGCAGGTTATTGTTCCAATAGTGTATTAGGGCCTCAAAATGAAATCTGATCCGAAAAGGTATCTAAGGCAGTTGCATGATTGGAACAATTTTGCTGTTTGTCATAGTTGTGAACTATATATTGTGACAGGGGTTTAAAAATGGAAGCAAAGGAACCCCAATAAAAGGCCAATTCGATGAACTAATTGTCTTAATTAATAGTCACATTCAATTGTCTCAAATAATATTCACATTTTCTTGTTCCAAACTTTATAAACTTACTTTAAGAGAGCTGAAATCTCTTTTTCTATCTGAGTTTTCCCAAACTCTACTGACTTTAATTGTAAATGTAAATGCTCCTGGGTCCTGGATCATATCAACTTGATGTCTATAATTGATAGGCAAACATTTTTTACAGACGGCTAAATGGTAAGTCTAAAATATAATATCTGCATGCATATATATATATATATATATATATATATGTAATTGTTTCACAACAACCTGTTATTATTAGGCCCCAATTAAAGGGAGGAGACATACTGTTTCCCTTACTGCTCATCGGCTCATCGCTAGAGACCATCCAAACAGCAAGCCAAGAATTACGTTGTATAATATTTTAGATATGTGTGTTATTGATCAGCTGATAAAATTAACACATATATATATATATATATATATATATGTATATGTATATGTATATGTATATGTATATGTATATGTATATGTATATGTATATGTATATGTATATGTATATGTATATTCTTTTGTAGAAGGGGTCAGAGACATTAGGAAGTTAAAAGAGAGTGTGGGCTCTGCCTTTGCACTTTTAACCTGTTTGCTTGATGTGTTTCTATAATTGATCCCATACACTGGCTTGTAGAGAATTTCTTGTCAATTATCATATTGCAAAAAAATCACATTTATTTAGAAAGGAATTCACATTTGGATTGGGACACTACACAGAATGCCCAGCAATTTACAATACTCATTTAATAATAAAAATTATTAAAAAGGAACAATTGAAAGCACTACAGAAGCTTGTAATTGGCTGTTTTAATATCACAATTTTAGAAAGAAAGAAGGAAAGAAAGAAATCCTAAATTAAATCTGAAATGGATTAAAATGGATCCCTCCATGATAATTGCTACATAATTTTGTTTGGATTGTAATTTGTGGTGTTATTTTTATGGCTGACATGAGACATAATATGTTTCCCAGGTTTTGCAATTGCCAGCCGACAAATGGAATCTGTCAGAAAATATTTGCAGCTTCCCTTTGTGAAGGTTGTAAGACTTTGGAATACAATTGCATGCCACAATTATTTAATACATATATCCATGATTTTTTTTTAATGAGGTAATAAAAACTACAAACAGATTCAGCACAATATTCTTGTTCGTTATAGCAGTAGATTATTTTACAGGATTTCAGATCAACAGCTTTCATTCTCAAATGGAAGCATCCTCTATGCCAGGGGTCTCCAACCTTTGCAACTTTAAGTCTGAAGGACTTCAGTTCCCAGAATTCTCCAGCCAGCTTTGCTGACTGGAGAATTCTGGGAGCTGAAGTCCTTCAGGCTTAAAGCTGCAAAGGTTGGAGACCCCTGCTCTATGCTCAGCACTAATATCAACCAGTTTGGATGCACAAGACACCTCAGAAATTTCAGATTGTGGAGAAAGCAACTGTTTGTTATTGGGGTGATAATGTTGGTGAAATTATTACTTCACTTAGTACTTTTATTACAATTTGCCTTCAGCGAATAATACTGCTTAAAAATTGGCATACATCAATTATGACAAATATCCATTATTGACACAATTAATCAGTGGAATTAATCCCAGAATTGTGGGTGCTTCATCTCTGGGAATTAAAAAAAAAAAAAAAGATTGGACAATCATTAGTTCCAGATCATAAAAGGTCTTCTGTTTTGGGGTTGGGACTAGAAGATGTCCAAGATCCCTTTCAGTTCTATGATTCTATGATTTATTATAAATCATTAAATGCTCTTGAAAGAGGTATTTCACCAAGTGAAGTAGCAAGAATGATCTAGATTCCCAGTGATGTGCAGAGAGAACTGGAAGATGGTATCAAAGAAGCAGTGGTGGGTTTCAAATTTTTTTAGAACCTACTCTGTAGGTGTGGCCTATTTTGTGGGCGTGGCTTGGCAGTCATGTGACAGGGTGGGAGTGGCCACCTTTTAAAATATGGTGAAACTCATTTAACGCTCTTGCTTAGCGACCAAAATTTTGGACTCAATTGTGATGATAAATTCTTTCTTTCTTTCTTTCTTTCTTTCTTTCTTTCTTTCTTTCTTTCTTTCTTTCTTTCTTTCTTTCTTTCTTTCTTTCTTTCTTTCTTTCTTTCTTTCTTTCTTTCTTTCTTTCTTTCTTCCTTCCTTCCTTCCTTCCTTCCTTCCTTTCTTTCTTTCTCTCTCTCTCTTTCCTTCCTTCCTTCCTTCCTTCCTTCCTTCCTTCCTTCCTTCCTTCCTTCCTTCTGTCCTGTCCTGTCCTGTCCTTTCCTTTCCTTCCTATTGGGTCACTGGCAGCGGCGGGCCAGATTTACTTCCCGGTACGCCGGTGGAACCCCCTCTCACCGGTTCTCTAAATTTCACCAACCGGCTCTCGTGAGTAGGTGTGAGCCTGCAGAAACCCACCACTGCAAAGAAGCCATGGAAATCGTAGAAAGGCATGTCTGCTTGAACAATTGGAAGTGAAGTGCTTTGTTTCCATTCCTGTGCATTGCAAAACACTTCTTTTGAAGGCTCTGCACATAGTCCACATGCTTCATAATGTGGTAAATTGTGCTGTAACGTAGTTGAAGCAGAAAGATGTTTATAATCCTTCGTGCCAAAAGGTGCAAAGACCATCCTGGCTATGTGAACAAGCTAGGTATAGAAAGTTCTCTAGGTAAGGCTTCAGTAATTTATCATAAGGGGCAACAATATTATTGAGGGCAACTAATTTTATAAATAAAGGCAACCAGATCTATCAAAGGTTCTTAATATTTAAAACATTAAAGCACGAAGAATGCAAAGGGCAGAGATATGCAATGGGGTAGAAAGACTGAACAAGTCTGAAAGCTGTGGGTCAGTATATCTTGAAAGCACAAGGCTGGGAAAAGCTGCATTCAGAAATAATGATCACATATGTGTCATTGGCTGCTAGAGCCCTGTAACACAGCAAAGTCTATTAGGAAACCTAAGTTGGATTTCCCCTTTAATTTGCTCCAGAACAAGGCAGATGGTTGTATCCGGCCACCATACATATTTTCCTTAATGAAGGAGACTTAGTGTGGTACACTGATGTAGATGTCAGCAGATAACCCATGAACAAAGGAAGGAATTCATCAGATGGTATTTTGCATCTGTGAGGATCTTTAAAAAAGTTAAGGGGTATCCTCAGCTGCATAATTAAAGCTAGCCACTTAAAAAAAATGTATGTTGTATGCAACACAGTAAAATAGAGGTGTGGTTTTCATTATGCTACAGTGACCACTATTTTCCTTTAGGAAATAATTTGGGAATGTATTTAGCTTTGGATAATTGTTAAAATTATTTTAGGATATGCAATGCATATGTCTTGAAATGGTAGGAAACATTGCCACTGATTTTCTGCAATGCTAGTAAGAAAGTGCTTCATAAACTACACAGTAATAAGTATCCATAGGGGTATCAGACATGCTGAGCAAAAAGGATGCAGCCAAAGCAAATTCCATAAAGATATCCTCCATCTCCTTGTTAGTACATACTACTTGTTTCAGTCATGGATAATCTTTTCTACTATTTCACAACAAGGTATTTTTGTACCACAACAATATCTTGTTCTTTTCTTTCGGGTCCTATCAAACTACCTTAATACAACTCTGAATGTTCTACTGCCAAGTCCATTAGTACTCTATTAGTACATGGGATGTATGTTACCCATTTTCTGAATACTCCTGCCTCCTCTGCCTTCAGGTTCTTGCTGACATTTAGGTACTTATTGCAATCTTTTAAAAGCCTTCTTTATTTCAGCATCCTTCTTTCATCTCCATGTTTTTATGCCTTTATTGCCAAATCGCTTAGCTTTTCTTCAGGCTTTCATTTACAGATTACTTCATATTGCATTTCCCCCCCAGCTTTTCTGGGCCTTTCAAAATAGTTTTTTTAGACTATTATTAGTCAACCAGTTCAATCTATTATTATTAAAATGCTATTTAGGCTAATCAGAATCAGAGACTTTATTAGAACAAATAGATTATAGAGTTAACCATTACATATGAATAAAATGGAAAGATATGGTTTCATCCCTGTTGTATTTGAAATTATAAAAATCATATTGATACACATGCAGAATGATAAGCATCTTTAGGTTTGTACCATTATATGTTAAAAAAAATTTTTTTTAAATAGAATTAATATTCCTTGGAAAACATTGCCTATTTCTGGATGTGTGTACATAGACAGAAGCAATAGATTAAATTATGTGTAAATCTAGCTTATCATTGTCCTCATAATGGACAATGCTCATAATTAAAATGCTGGCAGGAAAAATATTGGATAGAAATATACACATTTAATTCACCAGCAATGTACCATAAGGAGGCTGATTTTATTGTTCTTAAATTAGTTTATTTTATTGTTCTTAAATTAGTTTATGTTTGGCAGAGAGGAATTTTTAAAATTCCAATGATGAACTGAAGCCAGAAAACAGGTGCTTGCAGATGAATGAAAAGGAAATAATAGTTAAATTCAAAATCTTTAGGTAAAAGGTACAATTATACAAATAAATTATGTGAATTATAATTAAATTGAACCGGTTTGAACTCAGTTGCAAATTAGGTGAGCCAGCTGGTTTGACATTACAGTATATAAAAAAGTGTGTATAAGATAATTTTTTAAAAATAGCATTTATTTATAAACTATAGAAACCAAATAGTGATGCATACAGTATTTAATTTTTAATTTTTTAAAAATAGACTGGCTTTAAGGTCACTACTGCTTTTCTCTATTTATCTTGTACTGTTTTGGCATTTACACTTATTGAAAATTAGTTATGTTTCCAACTGAATAATTTCCAGATCAGAAGCTCATTAATTCAGTCACGACTGGCTTTGGCAGAAGTTTCATTTAAGGGACAAGAGCGCTGAAGTTAGAAACATGTTTGTCTCTTTTTTTTCATGAATAGCCTATGTCTATTCTCTATGAAATTGATGTCAAAAAAGTATTATATATTTTCTGTGGGAAATAGAAGGCTGCCCTCTACTATCCTTGTCAGGTCGTCGTATCCTTTTAATCATACTTTTCATTTCAGTACATTGAAATTTCCGTTACCAAGGACAACATCATAAATAAAAGTGTTTGTGAAATTTTTACCTGCAGCTTCCTAACTTTGTGCATTAAGCATGAGACTAGCAGAGAGGTGGTCAAATGTGAAAATTTATAATCATTTATTACGTACGGCTGAAGCGAGAAGGGAATAAAAGCGTGAAGGCATACATCTATAAACTGGAGCAGAAAAGCTTAAATGAAAAGTAAAGTGAATTTCTGTGTCTTGTCATAAAGTAATGAGAAGCTAGAGCTTTTATTCATAGCAACCCAAGATGCATTTACTCTCAATCTAGCTTCAGCAGTAAATGCTCTTCTGATGTATTGCTTCACACTTACAAAGAAATATTTGTGCTCTACATAATCGTATAGTTAGGAGAATTACTGCACGGTTGAGAAGATTCTATAAAGGTTTATAGCTGATGATGTTACTGTAATTTAATCATGATCTAGCTAATGTAGTACTTTAATATCACAGGTTACTTTTTTATTTACCATTTATTAGTAACTGACAGAGTCAATCATCACTACATCATAAACAAATCATGGAGAATTCTGGTGCAACCTTACAATGCTGGATCAGATGCAGTGTAGTGTTTTTATAGAACAAGTCCCATAATGAGTTAACCATCAAATTGTTATTTAACTGAATGTTGCTCATCTTAATCCATTGGCCAGTGGAAACCCTGGTTCATTTACTCTATGAATACAATTAGTATGGTATGTGGTACAAACTCACCAAACATGTTGACAGTCACTAAGTGCAATGATGAGGGTTGACATCCTAAGAAGTTTAAGCATCTCAAAAATATTAAGAAAGCTTGACAAGGTTCCTTTCCCTTGGATTCGTATAAGGCATGGGTCCTCAAACTATGACCTTGGGGGCTACATGCAGCCCGCTGAAGCCATTCATCCAGCCCACACAGGACTATGAAGCTGCCCCACCCACATTGCCCCACCCACCCTTCGGCCCCAGGAGGCCAAAAAACAAGTGAAAACGGCCTATTTTTGGCCAAAAAATGGGCTGTTTTCCCCGTTTTTGCCTGCAGAATGCTTCTGGAGGTGGCGGAGGTGAAGAACGGGATGCACAGATGCCCCAGGAGGCCAAAAAATGGGCCAATTTTTCACCTTCCCCCACCTCCAGAAGATAGAAAGAGAGAAAGATAAACAGAGAGAGAGAGAGAGATAGACACAGAGAGAGGGAGACAGAGAGAGAGACGTTGATTGTAAGCTCCTTGGGGCTGAGAAGAATTGCTACAAAACTGAGTTTCCTGCAGTAAACCACTAGACTCCTAAACAGCTGAAAAAACGATCTAGGAAAAAGAAAAGTCAACCAAAAGAGCAACATGCAACAAAAGCAAATAAACACCCCCTGGAGCAAAACAAATCAAAGTTTAATTTGTGTGCATTGTTTAATGGACTGTTAAATTGTCCATGCCAATTTACCTGACCTAGCCACGCCCACCCAGTCACATGCCCACCTAGCCACGCCCACCCAGCCGGTCTGGCCCCCAACAGTCTGAGGGACTGTGCATTGGCCCCCTGTTTAAAAAATGTGAGTACCCCCCCAATATAAGGTTTATTCTTATTATCAATATGTTAATCCCAAACTAGTTGATGGTTGCCTTTGCCTGGAATTTTAGCAGCAATGTGTTTTGTATTGAGCATCCCCTGGTATTCCGAAGACAGAATTTATACGAACTGGTAATATTGATTATTAGTGATGGTTTTGTTTTACCTTGTGTGCTTAGCTTAAACTGTCCTTCCAAAATTATTACCATAGGAGTACAATTGAGAGAAAAGAAAAACGCTGATGCAGAGCATTGGTACAATTTGGTCTTGAATCTTGGTGATGATTGCTTTAATATAACCCAACCTTCCAGATTATGGTGTTGTCAGATGGGGTGGGATTAAGAGACCCAATACTCTCAGTCAGCAAGGTCATCAGCAGATAATTAAAAAAAAAATTTTTTTTTGAAGTTGGGTGAGTATCATTGAATAATATCCATCTTCTTAGGTTATTAGATGGAGTGGGAAATAAAGATACATTAATATATTAAACATGCTTGTAAATGCAATTAAGTTGAACCACTTATATGAATTAGTTTCTTGGACTGTAATTTGATATACATTTAAAAAAAGTGATAGGAGTATGCAGCTGCCAGGAATTTAATTCATTTAAATTACTTGCATAGTATGTGTTACTTACTTGGTAACTTGTAATTTGGGAGGTTATATTTGTAGAGTAGGCATTTTGCAAATAAGCAGCAGAAAGCCGAAAGGTGAAATAATAGCAAAGGTTTTCTGAAAGCTCTGAGGACAAAGGCTGAGAGCTGTTTGGTATTATATATGGCACTTTCAATGACTCCAGGATTTGCTGTAATAAAGACTGTGGATGGAAGACCATGCACCTCAGAGATGGGATTCACTTACCTTCGCTATTGGTTCGCAAATGTGAGTGCATGCGCCACCTCCACACATGTGCACAGCCTTCTGCGCATGCACTTTTGGATTAAAAAAAAGGCCTAAATGGGATGCTGTAGAGCTGGGGGCAAGTGAGCAGGGGCATCCGTGATTTCCGCTATTTGTTTGGGCAATCCGGTCTGAACCGGTAGAATACCACCACTGATGCACCTCTATGTATTTGGCTCAAATCACTGCACGTGGCTATGGCATGTTGAAAATGTGTGCAAGAAAAAGTGCTTGATAGCAGAAAATACTATTTGAATATTTTGAAAGTTAAAATGAAATAAAATTATTGTAATATTTTGTATTGTTATTTTGAAAGATCAGCTGAACTTTTCATAGAAATATAATGTTAGAAATGCCAGTCAGCGCACAATAACATGGAAGCTGCTTTATTTGAGTATGTGTCACCCGGGGAAGTGAAAGCAAGGAAACTTGAAAGGAAAATAAGACGCTATGGTATTTGCAGCTCCTGTAGAAATGAAACCACCTGCTCTTAGCTGACCGTATAATCCTGATTATACAGAACCTTCATACTTTTAGGCAAAGCAATTTTAACTATGAATATGTGCTTTAGAAATCTTAGTTATAAATATAAAAGCTAGTATCACCAATACAAAGCAGAAAACCACCATATGTTGGGCATTTGATTGCATAAAAAAAAAATTATCAGCACCACAACCTACTCTCTTGATATCTTGCTATCCAAATCTTCCTCCAAGAAACTGAGGGCACACAATGAGTTTTCCCTTCTTCCCTCCACTTTATTTACACAATATCTGATAGATTAGAAGTGTAGTTCAATTTGGCTGTGATCATTCTGCTAGTCTTTTAGGCCCAGTAGAATTTAGATCCTAATCGTCTACTTCATCTGTTCCACTATCTATCTGATAGTAATCTAGATGGTCCAGATTGTCTCCTTCAAACTTCTGATGAGCCGTGTGTTAAACAAGCTCCTGACCTGAAGCCTTAGTATTTAATATCCTATAGGAATCCTCCTGCCTTTAAACTTTAATTGACTTTTCCCTTGCTGCTTCTGAATAAAAAAAAACAGAATTTCTCTGCTACTTTCATTTCATTTTCATTTTATTTATTTCAATTTATATACCGCGCCTTCTCCATCAAAATGGACCCAGAGCGGTGCACAGGAATTTTAAACCAACAATAATAGAAATACAATAAATACAATAAATAGGTAAAAAGAATTAAATCAGAGCCTGTGCTAAAATTCCCCCTAAAAATCTAACATCCATTTACGTGTTTGGCAGAAGCTATATTACAAAAAGTCTAAACTATTAAGCAAGACCAGCTTGCTGAAAAAAGTATGTTTTAAGTGAACGGCGAAAGAGGGGAAGGTCCGTGATAGTGCGAAGTTCGGGGGGTAGGTCGTTCCAGAGGGCCGGCCCTGCCACAGAGAAGGCCCTACCCCTGGGCACCGCTAGCCGGCATTGACCGGCGGTTGGTACCCTCAGTAGGCCCTCTTTGTGGGAGCGTATCGGACGCAGGGAGGTATGTGGCAGGAGACAGTCCCGCAGGTAGCTAGGCCCCGAGCCATGGAGCGATTTGAAGATGGTGACAAGCACCTTGAAGCGCACCCAGAAGGCCACTGGTAGCCAGTGCAGCTCGCGCAGGAGAGGTGTTATGTGGGAGTAACGAGAAGCTCCCAGAATCCCCCGCGCGGCCGCATTCTGAACCAACTGGAGCCTCCGGGTGCACTTCAAGGGGAGCCCCATGTAGAGAGCGTTACAATAGTCTAAGCGAGATGTCACGAGTGCTTGAGTGACAGTGCGGAGGGCGTCTCGGTCAAGAAAGGGACGCAACTGGCGTACCAGGTGAACCTGGTAGAATGCCCCCCTGGTCACTTCTACCAGCTCATTCCCCCTATGCCATATGGAATTAGTTCTCCCTTTGCTTCAAGAGCATTACAAGCTGGGGGGAGTGGGGGAGAAGGAACAATGATTTCATTTTCTTTCTTTGTCCTGTAGAAGAATGGCATGATTTGGAAAGGTGATGGTTGCTTCAGAAGCTGCACCTGTCCTAGAGGTTGAAACGTCCCTGTGCTGCACTAAATCATATGCTGAGGCATGCTATATCTATCCAGCCACTAATTCTGGAGCTACAGCAGTTTGGAAAGCCAGGGGAACAGGGAAAGGGAAGAGAAGAGTAATGGAAGCAAGACCAGGTGAGGGAAGGCCAGATATGTAACTAGAATTAAAAAAAAATATTTACTGCTGTAAATTTAAACACTGCTGAGGTAGTATTCAGCCCCTGAGGAGCCTTTACAATACAATACAATACAATAGCAGAGTTGGAAGGGACCTTGTAGGTCCTCTAGTCCAACCCCCTGTGTAGGCAGGAACCTTACACCATTTCAGACAAATGGCTATCCAACATCCTCTTAAAGACTTCCAGGGTTGGGGCATTCACAACCTCTGGAGGCAAGCTGTTCCACTGGTTAATTGTTCTGTCAGGAAATTTCTCCTTAGTTCTAAGTTGCTTTCTAAAATTATTTTCATTTTATTTTTACTTTAGAGGTAACCCACTCATCAAATCAAAATGGCTGAATTGAATGGGGATCTCCAACCATTCAGCATATTAAATAATATTGCTTGCAAACTATTAGAAGTGATGCATACTTACTCAGGAGCAGAATGTATATTGGCCTGTAATAGCATCCATGTCTTCATTAATTCATAACCAAGAAGGACTATAGCATGGTGCTTGCCCCAGAAATGCTAAAATATTTTATATAGGTATCTTTCTTAAGAACAATAGTTGATATGATTTCCAGTATTATTGGAATTATTTGCATATATGAAAAATATTTTTTTTTAAAAGAATTTTTATTGGTTTAAAAACATTTATGGGGAAAAGGTAAAAGGGTACATAGAAAATTTTGGTAGCTCCCATGTTAGTAGTTAGAAATCCCTCCAGATCTTACAGTTTTACAATTTTAAAAATAACATAAAAAAGATAAGCATAAACAGAGTTCTTACTTTATATCAACCTTATGTTCAATCATCTCTTTCTTTGCCACTTTCTACTATATCAACAATTACAATAATATTTCAAATACAATTATTTTTGTGATCTGAGTCTTTTGGCTATTGCTTCCTCCTCTCTGCCCCCAGATGGAGTCATAGCCCCCACCCACTTTCCCATGTCTTGTACATTGCTGCCTTTCCCCCCCCCCCCCGCCTCCACTATCTTTGTCCTCTAGGAGAGAAGAATGTTTTTTTAATAAAGGCTTCAGCCTCATCCAATGTCTTAATTCTAATTCTGCTTCCCTCCCAGAAAATCAGCATTCCCTCTGGCAATAACCATCTAAACCAAATTCCTCTACTGTGTAGTTTTTTTGATAAGAAAGAATACTTCCTCCTTCTTTCTCTTATTTTTTTCGGGATTTGCTTTAGAATGGTAATTTCTTTATCTTGATATTTTAGAGGTCCCTCCCTTTGGGCCCCCAGCACCTCATCCCTCTTGGACCTCCTGAGAAATTTAACATGTACCTCTCTTGGAACATTATGGGTTCTAGCATTGCATATATGAAAAATAATTTATCTGTGAAGTGAGCTTTAAAAAATTATAGTTGATAAATGCCCTCACATTAGGCCATGAAATAAATGAATATAATTAATGCTGTGTATTTTCATATAAACTCTTGTCTTTCTTTGTCTAACTCTCCATGCTGTCAGTTATATAACTGCAAGTTAATTTTCAGTATGGCAATTTATTTCCATTAAAAAAACTGGTTTATTAGATTTTTAATTTTAAAGCATTTGTTAAAAGTCTTATTCATTTATTTATTTTGAGTGTTTATTTGCTAGACGTGAAATTCTGACTTTGTGTAATTTCCTTCCTGTTTTATTTTTAGTATTTGAAAAATGTAAGCATTCAAATTAAGGCTGCCAACTGTTAAAAATCTTCAGTATATTTTATGTGACCAATTTTTAATGATTGGTCAATCACACAATTAAAATATTGTGATATCCAAGCATATATATAATTAACATTTTGGGAGTATATATGATTCTATAGAAACCTTATCTATGACTCCCTTTTTAAAGAAATTATTTTGAAACAATATGTATAGAAAATTAGAATTAGTGATTCAATTCACCAATCATCTGTGTGTATGCAAGTGCACAAAGATTTCCTTGAAGTGAGTAAAATGTGACCTTCTCTTGACCAACTTCAATTCATGCCTAAAAGTGCTACTTGAGAGTGACAAGTATTTTTATTATGCTCACAAAAACATTGTTCAAAGAAACTATAGGGCTCTTCGAAAGTAGCTTCTGGTGCAATGGAAGGAGCTCTGGTCACAATCACCAAAAGAGTAACATGTGCAAAGGATATTGTAAATGGATTAAAGAACAGGTGAAGTTACGAACACTAAAAGTTTTAACAAGAGAGAATTGAAATTAAAAATATGGATGTGATTTCTAATATATGTACTGATATTTTCAGTCAACAATCAAATCCAAATGCCTATTTGGAAGGCAGAACTCAGAAAATGGTGATGTCAGATTATTTTCCTATCCTATAAAATGTAATCTGTAGGGTACCTAAAATACTGCTTCATCGTATCACAATTTATCAATATTCTGCTGTTTCCTCTATTGGTATCTCTCTTCATTATATTTCTGGAAAAATAAGTAGTGTAGGTGATCTTGAAAGAGAATGATTTAAAGTCACCTTGTGGGTTTTCATAACAAAGTGGAATTTGAGTTTTTTGAATCCTAATCCAGTCCTAATCCAATCTTTTAGTCACTATCTTGACTGCTTTTAGCATTCTCTCACTGTAGATATAGCCCTAGGAATATCAGCAAATTTGCTTTACTTTATGAAACTTCTGGAGATTATCCAAAGATTTGGTTTGAGATAATCTCAGAAGCAAGCACTGCATGACTTTCCTTCTCCTTCCTATAATTCAATTTCAAGAGACGATAATAGTTATATATCTGCCTTAGGAAGCAGTACATGGATGTGGTTAACAAACTGAAATTTATTCTAGATTAGATGGAAATACTTCTAAAGAACTTTAAGGATCTATTCCCTCAAGGTAAATCTGATCAGGAAACAGAAATTGCAAGGATTACAACAATGTTACTTTATTGTGGTAAAACCTGCCTGAGTTATAACCAACTCAAGCAGGTTTTACCAAGGTAGATTATTCTTAATTTCATTCTCATGCCTTTTTTAGGACTAAGTTTTTCTTCCATTTTTGTACCTACATTAAGCTTATCTCCTCATTCCTTCAAAGATATTTTTGCGTGTTCAGTCTTCTTAATCTATCATTACCTATATGGTTATTGTGTCTTCAGCTGAATATTTGTACAATCAGCAGGCCTCAAAGTTTTTTAGATTTCTCATAGCCTCTCCTGTTACCAATGTTGGTAAATTAAAATTAAACTAATGATTTTAAGATTGGATTAGATGAAGAGAGGGAAGTAGAAGAAAATTAAGATGGGTAAGGTTTAGGAAAAGTGTTTTTTTTTAGAATTCTTTTTTTTTATTTTTAAAATAAATTTTATTTACAAACATATAAAATACATATAAAATACACTCACACAAAACTTAGACATACACTACATTTACACCATACAATACGAACAGGAACTTCCTGTTCTTTCTAATAGCAATTGTTAATCGAAGCCGCTCATCTTATATTGTTTCCCCTTCTGTTATATTTCATTTGGATTTCACCATTCTAAAACCTCTTATTTTACTCATAACTACTGTTTTTAAGTTTTGCTGTATTCCTTCATTAGTTCTTGTTTCTTTCCTCCATCCACCTATACCATTTTTTAGAATTCTTATTGTTTCTATTTTGTCCTACTTTTCCCTTGCTTGTGTGGTCCCTGGTACATTCTCCAAGGCTCGTTTTTAGAATCTGAAAGAAGTTTGTGGCACACCACTTGTATACACTGGGAGAAAGCAACTTTGCTCTACTTTTCTTTAAGTTATCTTCAAACAGGATTATAGCAAAGCATTTTAGTTAAAGTTTTGTCTTTTCTCATTTCAATCCTTTGAATTATTCAGATCTTCCATATAAAATTAATGGTTTACTGGGACAGAGAGATGTTGTCATGGTTACTGTCCTTCCTGGCTAACGTAATGTATTGTCTTCATTGATGGGAGAATAACTTAAGGATGCCGATTGGCTGATAAATAACCAATGACATATATTGTTCACAAAAGATCCACCTCTCCAGGGATCTACCAATGACTGTTCATAATGGTATCTGACCAATAAACATGAAAAATGGTGGGGAATATACAATATAGTCCTGCCCTGACTGAAGCAGAGATCAACCAATTATTTTCTAGTGTGGGAAAATCCAGCAAAAAAGTATTTATATATAAAATTGTGGGGAGGAAACTAAGATAAGAATTAGTAAATAATCTAGGACTATTGAGGTTATTAGTATAATCTGATGTTGAAGTTCAGGACAAATAATGAAAGTGCATTTGACAACAATTTAAAGCTTCTATTTGTATAACATTTGTTCAGTATTTATAGTTTTAAGTATTGAACTCAGTCATATGCTAATTCCCTTATATTGCTAATTACTTCTAAGACCCTACTAAAATCTGGATTTATAGATTAAATTGGCTTTGGGCCAAGTATTGTATTACTTGACTGCAACAGGGGTGGATTCCTGCCAGTTCTAGCCTCTTCTACAGTGCCGTTCAGAACCGGTTCCAGCTCCCTCCCCCCACCTGTCTGTACGTCATCATGGTAAAGAACGAGAGGAGGAATTCTGGGAGTTGAAATCCACAAGTCTTAAAGCTGTCAAGTTTGAACACCCCTGGGGGTTTTTTCCTAAAGGGTTAGGGGTGCAAGGGTCTTGTAAATTGACAGCTTTAAGACTTGTGTGCTTCAAATACCAGAGTTCGTGAGGCAACATTTTGGTTGCTAAGCAAGAGTGTTGTTAAGTGAGTTTCACCATATTTTACAAGTTGGCCATGCCCATCCAGTTACATGACTGCCAAGCCACCCCCACCCGGTCACATGGTTGGCAAGCCACTCCTACAAAGCAGGCTACACCTACAGAAGGGTTTCTAAAAATGTTGAAACCCATCACTGGACTGAAACCACTACCTCATAAATTGAGAACATTATGGGTTACCAACCAGCTTTGTGCAATTTTTGGTTCTTATTCTATTTTAAAACCTTTTTTTCCATGATAGTTCTTTTTTTTGTCATCCTTGATTGTGTGATCTTATGATAGCGACTGCAGCATGAAAATACTTTGAGGTATTCTATTACTGCTAGTGGTGCCAGTCACAGTGCCACTTTGGCAACCTTCTTCCCAATCTTTACTTTTTATTTTGAGCTGTAGGAATAGCTCTGTGAAAGGAAAAGAAAGATATGTCTTCCATTAGTTGGTTGTTGCCAACCAGGCTAAATATCAGCTGCTGTTGTTTTTCAATCTATTTTTCTTTGTGTACCTACAGAGATTATGGTTAATTGTGCATGTTCTTTTAATGTGTATGCAAAAATGATCTTATAGAAATGGGGGTCATTTATCCTGAACACACATATTTGAAATAATGCTTCTGTTATATAAGTTTAAGTAGATCACACTGTTTAATCAACAGACTTGGGCCAATGTGCTCTCTTTCAAAAACTTTCCTTACCTTCTTTCTATCCCCCTGTCTTTTTCCTTGGTTGAGAAGCATTCTTTTACACAAGAATCAATTGTCTCACCAATCTATCAGATCATATTTGCACCATCCTATTCACATTTGCATCATCATCCCATCCATATTTGCATCATCAACTTCTATTCAGTGCATAAGAAAATGTATTAATTGACGACAAATTTAAGGCATTGTCAAAAGTATCCAAGGTATATTGCTTAAGCCCATAGGAAGAATAGTTACTGCAAATTGTCAGAGATGAAGTGTCAGTATTATATTGCTCAAACCTGTAGGGTAACATATTGATTTTTCTTTTTAGTTTGTAAACATGGAAACCATTTAAGATCACTGCAAGGTACACTAAATTTGACACTAAAGATTCTGTCTTGGAGTTTCAACTGCAATGTTCATGAATCAGAAACATTGGGAAGCTGCTAGTCTATAGTACTCCTAAAATATAGTAATTTAAAACCATATCACATCATCCATTACTTTTAACAGTTCTAGATGTTTCAAGTCATTCATAATGCAATTTAACCTAGCTCTGTGATGGCAAACCTATGACACACGTGCCACAGATGGCACGTAAAGCCATTTGTCAGGGCACTCGAGGCGTTGCCCTGTCAGCTGGCCAGTGCGCATGCGTGCGCTGGCCAGCTGATTTCGG
This sequence comes from Rhabdophis nuchalis, assembly GCA_039707465.1. Classification (NCBI taxonomy): domain Eukaryota; kingdom Metazoa; phylum Chordata; class Lepidosauria; order Squamata; family Natricidae; genus Rhabdophis; species Rhabdophis nuchalis. Next base: position 101,986,676 of record CM077644.1, read on the forward strand.
CCTTTTGATGCCATTTTTTGCCCTCCAGAGGCTTCAAGGAAGCCTCTGGAGCACGAAAAACCAGCCCTATGGACAAACTGGAAGCTTGGGAACATATTTCCGGTTTGCTTGTAGAGCCAGTTTTAACCCTCCGGAGCCTTCAGGGAAGCCTCTGAAAGGTCCCTGAAGGCTCCGGAGGACGAAAAACAGCCCTAGAAGCAAACCAGAAATCTGTTCCTGGACTTCCTGTTCCTGTTCCCGGCGGCGATGGACGAACCTTGGGGTTCGTCTGCCGTTTTGTTCTTTTTTCTGCCCCTAACGGGGCGGGGTACCCCTTTTTTTTTGGGTCCCTCTGTAAAACTGGCTTGCCTGGGCTGGTTTATCCTGGCGGCGGCTGGGAAACGGCTCTTGTCTTCGGTTTAGGTGAGAGAAGACATGCTGCGGGGGGTTTCCCTTCGCCAATGGAGGACGGCAACGTACGATGAATTTGGAGAGAGCTGAGTGTTCGGGTCGGAAGGCTTGCCGGGGCTTTGGCGGTGAGGTGGAGAGTGAGTGATTTTAATCTTATTTGTGCTGGCAGCCTGGACTGAAAGAACGTGGAGGGGGGTGTTTGTTTGTTAACCCCCCCCCTCGGATTTAAAGCGGCGCTTAGAAATGGCTCCTCGTTGCGAGGAAGCGGACATTTCGCATCCGGATTGCTTTGAAGCAAGTGAAAGTGATTTGCGGCTTGTTTCTATACGATGTATCTAAGTCCGGCTGGCTTGAAACAATTTTTCTTTTGCTACTTTCTCCTGCTGGCTCTCAGACTGGGTGGTGGAAGATGGCTGCCCTTTGTTCCTGAATGACTATTTTTACTTATGGAAAATTGCCAACATCTCTTTGTGATTTGGATTCCCTCTCTCTACTAATGAAGAAATTTCTGGATTAATTGATTCCTTCCCTGGAGTACCTTCTCTGCTATAATTATTGACTATGAAAAGTGTTTCTCTTCTGGGTCCTATAACTCTTTACAACTTTGATTTGAACTGTTTTCTCCTGATCTGCTCCAGCGGCCCCACCCAAAAAACGCCATCTTAGTGGCACTGACTTTAACAGCTTACCATGGCATCAAAATCAGAATTGGCAGGTTTGGAACAAAGAATGACATTAATGGAATCAGTGTTACAAGCTTTGGTGCAGGAAATTAAAGCTTTGAGAGAAGATAATAGCAGCTTCAAGAAGGAACTTTTGGAAACATGGAAACAAGTGCTGGAGAACACACAGAAGACTGAGGAGCTGGAAGGGGGGCTGGCTGGGGCAAAGGGAGAACTTAAAAATGTTAACATTGAGGTTGGAGAACTGAATGGGCATATGTCTAGGATGGATTTTGAAAGGATGTCATATTTTTTAAGATTTCAGAACATTTCTGAAGAATCTGGTGAATGTCTTCCTGAACTCATGAGTACAATTTTAGCAGACTATTTACATAAACCTAAAGATGAGATCAGGGGGGACATTGACCTAGTCTACAGAATAAATTCGACATATGCCAGGATAAATGAAGTACCCAGAGAGATACATGTGAAATTTGTTAGAAGGTCAACCAGAGAGGGAATTTTGAAGGCGCAGAGAGGGGGGCCCCTACTTTACCAACAAAAGGAAGTCGCCATCTTGAAGCAGATCCCAAAAAAGATTAGAGAGATGAGAAGGAGGTATTCCTTCTTATCCAAAAAATTGTTTGACCACGGGATTTAGTTTAAGTGGGCGATGCCGGAAGGGATGTTGGTGTTCTGGGAAGGAGGGAGAGTTAGGATTAAAACAGTTGTTGAGGCGGAAGCCTTTCTTAAAAAACATTCCTCTGTCCTGGGGGAAGATTCAGAGGGGGCAGGGGGGGCCACGGCCCCGCCCGCTGGGGGCCAGGAAGGAGAAAAAGAAGATACAATTGCCAAGAGACTTAGATCAAAAAAATAACTTTGCTTTTTTTATTAACATAGTATAACCTTTTTATCTGGATGTTTGTACACGACTGCCAGCATAGAATTGAGAATTTAGGATGTATGCACTTATTTTCACCTCGTAGTATTTTTGAAAAATGTTTTTTTATTGTTTTATTATGAAGCCCTGGAAGGGCCAATGATCCCGACGCGAAAGTTCTCAAAATGTTTCTGTATCCCTTACCCTATCCTTTTGGAAAATTGTAAAAACCAATAAAACTTTTTCAATATAAAAATCTGTTCCTGTTCCAGTTTACCCATAGGAGCAGTTTTCCGTGCTCTGGAGGCTTTAAGGAAGCTCCTGAAGCCTCCGGAGGGGCAGGGGAGGCTGTTTTCGTTCTCCCCAGGCTGCTATAAAGCCTCTGGAGTCTGGGGAAGGCAAAAAAAGCATGCCAAAAATGGGAGGGACCACTGGTTGTGCACACATATGTGCTGGGATCATGCGCAAAGCATTATGGATATAGCACACGCGTGCACAACCCGTGTTCCCCTCTGCTTTTAGCACGCGAGCCAACAAAGGTTCGCCATCACTGACCTAGCTCATATCATATACCAGCTAATTAGGAAATCATGCTGATGAACCTAAAGCATGCACCAATGTGGAAACATTGAGAGGATGCATTAATCACCATTCTAATATACCTGATCCTGAAGTACCCAACTGCAAAATGTAAAAAAAAACCCAGTGTTTTTCAACCTCTTAAAATTGCTACTTTAAGATGTGTGAACGTCAATTCTCAAAATTCCTCAGTCAAGGTGAGGAATTCTGAGAGTTGAAGTCCAAGTATATTAAAGTTTCCTGAGGTTCAGAAACATTACAATCAAATACCAAATCATAAGATAGTTACTAAATTACTGGGGAAAGGCTGGAGCTCAATATCAGGGCTTCTACTTTCCTTAGGAATGGTCCTGGAATCCTGAACATATCTGTAGTGCTGGAAGCATCCTTATCTGAATCCTTGTGCAACCAAAGTCCTCCCAAGGTAGATAATACAAGATGAATCAGTGACACAGGCAATGTCCTCCGTAATGTGGATTTTATAAGTGAGTGTCTGTAATATCCTGAAAATCCTGCATCAAGTATAAGTAATTTTTGGTATAATTTATAAACATAAAGGAATATCTGTCATATTTAGGCTGGCATTTATAACAGCCAACATACCTATCCTTGAACTAGCATAAATTCTTCGTTGAGAATTTTCCTACCAGTCAGAACTGGATGAGAAACCAAAAAAGAAACAAAGTCCAGTTGCTTTTTGTGGGGAAAAGCACTTTTGGGACAACCATGATCTGGATGATTAAGAATCTTCATTGACATTTCTTGATCTACTTTTGTGAAATTGTCAGAATTCACTGTTTTTCTCACACAAACAACTAGAATTATTTCTACAAGACAAAAATCCCTATCTTACAGAGTACTTGAAGCAGATCACTTTTGTAGACTCCTGCAGAATTCTACAAAATCAAAAAGAAGAATCTGAATTCTTGATATTGAAGTAATTTTCATACCTATAAAATTGTATGCAGGTTTTTGAATACATTTTACTAACTATTCCTTCTTTATCTGGGAACACTGTAGTGTTACATTTGTAGAAAATAATTTTTAAAAAGCAACAATATGGAAGATAGTCATGCAGTTTGTGACAAGGCCTTGAATCCATGACATTAAGTCAATTTTCACATATTTTCCAGACAATTGTATGGAAAAACCAAAAGTGATTCTTGCTATAAAAACAGTATACATTATTTATATTACGTTTTGTTTAAAATTAAGGTGAATTTAGCATTGTTTTGCATAGTTTGAGGACTTAATTTTGAAAGTGCAGAAATTTCAGCAAACATTTAAACAAATTTATGATAAATTCAACTCAGTTCTCTTTTGCACTTGTAAATATATGTTTCTTTAGTCTAAAAAAGTAGGTTCTCTGATTAAAGTATATTGTATTGCAATCCTGTTTGGTGAATGACACATTGGTTACAAATCTATTAGTCTTTAAAGCCTGACTAAGATTTGTTGATGTAAAAAATGAGCCAATTTGGTCTCAATTTTTAGTTTTAAAACTACTGAAATATGTTTTAGGTAATAGTAAATACTGAGTGTTTTTCAAGCATAATTTATATATATATGTGTGTGTGTGTGTGTGTGAGGTTTTTTTGAGCTGATAAATAAACAAACAGGGAGACTAGGATAGATCTATTTCGAGCTATTTAGCTCTCATCAGCTAGCCATACCCTTACTGGGATTTGAACCAGGGAAGTATTACATGTGAGGCAGTTGTAATTGCCACCAGACCACTGGTTCTATCCTGATCAGCTGAGACAGGGGAAATAAGTATATGCTTGTGTCACAACGCCCTGGTAAGCCCCAATTAAGGGAGGAAACATACTGCTTTCCTTTTCTGCCACAAGCATATACTTATTTCCCCTGTCTCAGCTGACCAGGATAGAACCAGTGGTCTGGTGGCAATTACAACTGCCTCACATGTAATACTTCCCTGGTTCGAATCCCAGTAAGGGTATGGCTAGCTGATGAGAGCTAAATAGCTCAAAATAGATCTATCCTAGTCTCCCTGTTTATCTATTTATCAGCTCAAAAAAACCTAACACACACACACACATATATATAAAAAGACACAACGAAACTAATAGCTTTCTGTCTAGATGGTCTCTGGTGATGAGCCGAAAGGCAGAAAAGGAAAGCAGTATGCTTCCTCCCTTAATTGGGGCTTACCAGGGTGTTGTGTCACAAGTATATATAGTCTCCTGAGCTATAATTATAAAACGTTGTTAAGCTTTTTGTTAATCATTAAGTACTACTCATTTTATGATGCATGCATTAATGATTATTAGATATTGTATGCATTTCTCTAATGAATATTTTAGATCTTTGATCTCTTTTATGCCAAATTCTTCAACAGCACAACTATAGTACACAATTCACTCCCATGTTATCAAATAAATGCTCAAGGTACACTTTATAATGTTGAAAAATAGAAAAATAAATTGACCTTGATGAAGTGTGTCTTCTTTTGTCTGTTCCCAGGAAAGTTTATTTCAGGTATTTCTACTGCTGAAATGATTAGAGTTAACAGCTTTTTCCCTCCATTTTATTTTACAGGGTCTCTTCATCTTCCTGATATATGGGGTGTACAACACAGAGGTAAGTCTGCTCAGAGTATCTCAAGGCTGACAGAGTGAATGAGAGAAATGACAGGTTTCTTATCTTGATAACTGAGGGACAAACTTGGCTTCCCATATGGGTGTCCTACTGCCCTTCATGCTTGGACTAGCTTATATGCATCCCAGCTTACCATTAAACACATACACCCTGAATGAAGGGACAGACTCATTTCTCATAGACATTGACTAATATTTTACTGCTGCTTTAAGTTTTTGAATTCCCAGTCTTTTTAACACTTCACTACACTTGGCTGTCTTAAAACTTCTCAGACTTAGAATGCAGGTTATATTCAATAGATGTAGTTTCCCACATTATTCATGAAGAAGAGGGATAGCCCAGATATTGTCATGAAGCCTCAAACTGGTTCAGAATGTGTATGTGTAAATGCTCTTGCTTTGGTAGCAGGACATAGCATGTAAATTTGATTGGATCACTTTAGATTGTCTTCTTTTACATATGCTAGACATATATTTTTGTGGCTGTATGTACATACCTATGTCACTCTTTTGTGAGTATATCAGCCAATCTTGTGCCAGATAATTTGACCTCTTGGCTTGAAGATAAAACAGAAATACTGTAGTTAAATGTTTAATCTTTCCTTGGTAATCAGCTGAAGAAGTTACTTTGATCTGCCTAAAAATTCTGACGTGATTTACATGTTATAAACTGTTGGAGAAAATCATTTCTAATTTTATTATAAGCTGTTTGGTAGTCTAATAGCAAAACCAAAAGAGGAAATGGAGGAGGGAGAGGGGGGAAAAGTCACTTTCAGTTTAATCATTTTACTTTGGTAGATTCCAATTGGTTTAGTGCGACTTATTCCCAATGCACAGAAAATTTAATTAGAGTAATTCATTTTTTAGCTGGCTGTAATGAAGAATATTTTGAGGTTCGCCTTATATTTGCTCAATAATTCTGAATTTGGGTTTCCTCTTTTATCTGAGAAAACAATTTACAGCACATTTCCCCCATGGATTTACCTGTAAATGTATTTAATTGAATAACTTCGTATTTCATAGTTTTGATTTTCAAAGCAATTAATTTTACAGGAACAGATTTTGATAAGATTGAGTGATAGAAAGCAAAGGAAATTTCCTCTGTATAAATAATGTGATTATTGTAAGTGCCATTGCACTTGCTATATAGAAAGCTGCCTGTAGACTGCATCTTATTAACTAATTGTACAGAACATTGCCTCCACTTTTAAGTCAACATAAAAGATCACTGAAAATTTAAGGAAGGGCCTGCAATATATTGGATGGTACATATATTATCACTGGAATATTATCTGAACAAAATAGAAATGAACAGAGTTTGGAATGATTTGATGGCCCTATGTAATCAATATAGATAAAATATACTGCAGCTTTGAATCTTTTTCACATATATGATCTCTATATATAATTATTTATATTTATAAAATTTGAGGTTGAAAAAGCAAAAAACAGGTAAGCTATGTTTAGCTGATCAAATAATTAGAGCACGAGTGTATTGAATGGGATAAGTAACAGCAAATATTGTCAGAGTCTATTGAACATCAATACAGTAATGAGAAGTACTGCTTTCCACTAACTTGTATTAGGACATATTTAAAGCAGTTATTTTGTGGTGTGATGAGCTTTTTATTCTTTACACATTTCTCCATCTACACTTGCACCAATGTTATTTTTAATTACGGTTGAAACGTGTTTCTGCTGACTTGTACTGGGATTTGGTATATTTCATTACAAATTTGTTTCATTCTAACTATAGTTTTTTGATGTTGCTTTACTTAATTTTATAGATTAAAGATTTGTGTTTTAATTTGTGAAGGAACTTACAATTGTTTGCACACCTCTTAGCTTTTCTCAGGCAGTTGACAGAACAAAGAAATGTATCCTGAAGCTTTGTTGAAGGTAACTCCCCTTTTCTAGGATAGTGATTAACAGATTTAACAGATTAGACTAACATTGTTTTAAAACTGCATAACAGATAGAAATGCGCAATATAGGATAAATGTTGTCTATTAGTATTCTTTACACCTGGCACTTTTCCCTAAAGACTTTACATGACCCATTATATAAAATTGCCTCTCAGGCATGATTTGTGGCAGTTAGAATGGGACTGATTGCTAGATATCATGCCCTTATCTCTTTTAGTAAACAAGGGAAGGAACATGTGGCAAGGAACTAGAGATTCCTTAAATTTAATTCTACAATTACAGAATGCATGACATTTGAATTGGATACCTTGTCAATCATTGAAAAATGCTATTGACAGAAATATTTTCAAAACTTCTATGGTCAATGCAATCTGTTGCACAGTACTGGTTTTACATTCAGGAAGTCATTTCCTCTATCTAATTTGAACCTATAATAATAATAGCCGTTTCAACGTTTAAACTTTCCTTTGGGGGAAAAAACCTATTACTCATGTAATAGTCTGCAGATTAGCTGCAGGAAACACAACCGATAGCCTTTTCTCCCACACTTCACGCATGCTTTAGCGGGGAGGAAGCCCGTTTGCAATCAGGGGCATTCACGCTCGAGTTAACATGCACCCAGTTATTCATAATCCAAAAAGAACATTCGTAACCAACGAATGGGCCAACGGTGAGCCGGATAACTGTGCTCCCTCCCCTCTCCAGACACACAGAAACTATGCAGACACGCGTGTTCACTGCATACGTGTGAAACTAGGTTTATTTACATCCCGCTAGGGAAAGAGAGAGAGAGAACTCCATTTATTCGAATGAGGCCAAGTGACCCCTAACGCGGCCACCGGTGCCCCTTTTATAGAGCAAGTGCCCTGCCGGCAACAACCGAGACTGGCCCTGTCGCGGTGACAGTGAGGTAATGCGCTCGAGGGAAGCGACCCAAAGGGAGGGGGCACGTGAGGAGGGGGGGGGGAGAGAGAGAGAGAGAGAGAGATGCAGGGGGTCAACCCGCGCCTGCGCCTTCCTGCCTCCCCAACATTAGTGCCCTCCTGACTGGGCAATCCTTCCCAGCATGCCGCGCGTGGCGCATGTGCAGTACAGGCCTTCCAGGGGGCTCTGCTAATTCCATTGTGGCGATATTTTTAACTGGAGGCGGCGGCCGTCAGGAGGAAGCAGCGGCGGAGGCGGCGGGACGAGGTTGGGCCGGGTGGGGCCGAGCGGCTACGAAGGATGCGCCCGGCTGTCGGCGGCCGTGACTGGCGGACTAACGAGTGTTAAAAAGCACGGAGCGCGAAAGAGAGCGGGCCGGCCGGCCAGCCGGCGGGTGAGTGAGTGAAAAGCGAGCGAGCGGCGCAGCTTCGGGGTCCGGCGGCAAAAGCAGCCCCTGCGGGCCGCGCCTCCTCCTGTTTCTTTTCCCCGGCTTGGCGGCTCCCTTTCCTACCCGCGAGCGAAATATGAAGCTCGGCAGCGGCTTCCTGAGCGGCGGTGGCGGTTCTTCCAAGAGGACGGCGATGGAGCCCGCGTTCCCCCCCAGCATGGTCATGTTCAATCACCGCCTGCCGCCAGTCACCAGTTTCAGTCGCCCGGCCGCGCCCCCGCAGCATTGTGGTTTGACTTCTGCCTCGGCTACCGCCACAGCAGCCTCCTCTTCATCGTCCTCTTCGTCTTCCTCGGCCGCTGGGACGTCTGCCCATCCGCCGCCTCCCCACCCTCAGGGCATGACTTTCAAGAAAGAGCCGACAGGAGGGTTTCCTCTCACTGCCACCTCCTCCTCCTCCCAGAGGAACTCGTGGGGTTTCTTCCATTCCTTGGTGAACATCAAACAGGAGAAGCCCAGCGATCAAGAGGAGGAAGAACAGCAGCAGCAGCAGCACCATCATCACCACCACCATCACCATTATGGGGGTCTCTTCGGTATAGCTGGGGAGGAGAGGCATCCCAATTTTGGTGGAGGTGGAGGAGGCGGAGTGGAAGGGGCCAACCAGAGTGTGATCCAGGACCTCAGCCTTTTTCACCACCTCCATCATCATCCCCATAGAGGAGATTTGCTACTGGGCATCAGAAGCAGTGGTGAAATGAGTGCTGCTGGCTCAGATGAGCATAAACAGGATGCCCATGCCAAGAAGGTGAAGAGGCCAAAGTCAGAATCTCAGGGAAACAAAGCCAAGAAGAAGCCGAGCACTTCAGCCAAGGCCCTTGTGGCAGGAGATGGAGAGGCTGCCATGCTGTCCCCTAGCCAGAAACCTCATGTCTGTGAACACTGTAATGCTGCCTTCAGGAGCTCCTATCATCTGCGCAGGCATGTGCTTATCCATACTGGTGAGAGGCCTTTCCAATGTAGTCAGTGCAACATGGGTTTCATTCAGAAGTATTTGCTTCAAAGGCATGAAAAAATCCACAGTAGGGAGAAGCCATTTGGATGTGACCAATGCAGTATGAAGTTCATCCAGAAGTATCACATGGAGAGGCACAAGAGAACGCACAGCGGAGAAAAGCCATACAAATGTGAAACTTGTCAGCAGTATTTTTCAAGAACTGATAGACTTTTGAAGCACAGACGTACATGTGGAGAAGCCATAGGGAAAGCAGGTGCTGGAATGGATCCTGGGCCATCAAATCATAGCATGGGCAACTTGTCTATGTTGTCTCAGGGAAATACAGGTTCATCAAAGAGAAAAAGCAAAGCAAAATGTATACCCACTGAAAACAAAGAACATAAAACTAGTCATAAAATATCTGAATCTCAAATTTCATCTAATATGTCCTTGCAGAATTACGCAGTAGAAATTCCAATAGTGTCTTCCAGTGGCGGCTTGATTGGCACTGGGTTGGAAGAGCTACAGAAAAAGGTGCCAAAACTAATCTTTAAAAAAGGAAACCGGAAAAGTGCAGATAAGAGCTTTCTTAATTTTATGTCACCATTACCAGACCTCCTTGGTCAGAAGCAATTTTCTGGAAAACCAAGTAGCTCTCTTGGCCTAGTCGCAAATTCCAGTGTTGATGCTATTGGCCTTCTCCAAGCAGCAAGTGGCAAATCAGGTCAAATAAGTAGCAATTATGATGATGCCATGCAGTTTTCAAAGAAAAGAAGATATTTGCAAACCGCCAGCAGTAACAGTGCCTTTTCTATAAATGTTGGGCATATGGCCTCCCAACCGTCTGTTATTCAGTCTGCAGGGGTAAGTGTTATGGACAATGAGACCCCATTATCTCTTATTGACCCAGCGTCTCTTAATGCTGACATCAAATCTTGCCATGATAAGTCTGGCATTCCTGATGAAGTCTTGCAAAGTCTTCTAGATCAGTACTCTCACAAATCAGAAGTCCAGAAAGAAGATCCCTTCAACATCACTGAGCAGCGTGTGGACTTGCAAGCTTCAGGAGAGCATACAGAGATGGTTCAAGAGGAGAACCTGAGTCCCAGCTCCCAGGCAGCTTCAAATGACAAACCAAGCATGTTGCAAGAATACTCAAAATACCTCCAACATGCTTTTGAAAGAACAACCAATAGCACTGGTTTTGCTTTTAGTCCCAGTTTCCAATTTGTAAGTTTATCTTCAAGCCTTCATAACCATACTTTGTTTCCAGACAAACAAGTGTACACTACGTCCCCACTTGAGTGTGGTTTCAGCCAATCTGTTACCTCAGTGTTGCCATCTGCATTGTCAAAGCCTCCTTTTGGGATGTTGCTTGGATCTCAGCCGGGTTTTTATTTGTCTGCTTTGGAGGCAACCCATCAACAGTTGACTCCTTCACAAGAACTAGATGACCTGATAGATTCTCAAAAAAACATAGACACTTCATCAGGCTATCATACTGCACCTCAAAAACTGAATAGCCAGAAGGAACAAAAAACCCTAGAAACTTCAACAAGCTTTCCCATTCCATCTCAGGAGCTAGCTAACCAGATAGATCCTCAGAAGGACCTAGAACATCGAGCAACATATCAGATAGAGACCTTTGCACAAGCATTTGGTTCTCAGTTTAAGACGGGCAGCAGGGTGCCAATGACTTTTATTGCTAACTCTAATGGAGAAGTGGACCATAGAGTAAGGACTTCAGTATCAGATTTCTCAGGGTATTCAAATATAATGTCTGATGTTAGTGAGCCATGTAGTACAAGAGTAAAGACCCCAACTAGCCAAAGTTATAGGTAGAGTCTCAAGTATAACTAGGCTTTAGGGGATGGTCTTAATGTGTTAGTTTTATTTTGATAACACTGCCATTGGAATGTTTCTACATGATCCTAATACAAATAATGTAACACGCCCTTTCAATGCAACTTTTCATATTTAGTTTTGTTAATTTTAGATCGGTTTGTATTATGATTTTTAATCAGATCAATAGACATTATAGTTTGCATTTTTGTGTTTATGTGACAGTGTTTAGCAATCAAACTTACTTAACTTAGATGGTCAGGGAATAGCCCAAAAATTGCAACTGCAAAAAGAAAAAAAATTAAAAACCAAGACAAAAAAAAAACACTTTTGTTTTAGGATTAAGATTATGTTAATTGCTTTACTCTCAGGAAAATGTAAAGAAGCAAGGAGATTCTGTACACTGTTGGTGTATTGGACTTTTTAATTTACAAATAAGTGGTAACACTATTCTGCCATTTAACAAAGGGTTCTAAGACATTGCAAATTGCTGTCTTGTATCTGGGTGATATAAAATTCTGAGAATTTAGCTGCCTAAAGCTTGTTTATAGTTTTTAACATACTACTTTATTTCTTTTTCCAGAGGATAATGCCCATTCCATATTTTTAGGGTAGCTACTCTCAGATCCTTGGTATGTTTCCTGGAATGATAGCTTTAAGAAAAATAATGTCCATTCTCTCTCCTCCCTGACCCTAGAAGATTATAATTCTGTAAAGAGATATTAATGGTATAATTAATATTATACAAGAGGATTTTTGAAGTAGTAATTTCATGTAGCCCCAAATTCAAATTACAGTAATAATTTATATACACTTTGGAATGCATTATTTATTATATATTTTAAAAATCCGTTCAATTGGCTTCCAACCTTTTATTTCCCTTTGCTCATTTTTTAAACATCTTAAGCTGTCTTTTTAATCATCTGTTTTCTATACCAAGTTTGTTTGCCAAGATTGTGATATTTTTTCTTGTCCCCTTAGCTTAACAGCTGGAATTTTAGAAGATATACATTCCAGAAGATTGCATAATATTATGTACTTTCAGATGTCTCATGACGTCAGGAGTTAAACAGTGGAATGCCCCCCTTTATTTTAGAAGTCTATAAAGTTTTCTATATAAAATACAATAAAGAACAATTAGTTGTACATAGAGAAGTCTCCCAGTGTGCATTGGGATTTACATCCACAAACTGTCTTGAATTCTGGGGTGGGGTTCAGATTACGTGTGGGTTTTAAGGATGTGTAGAAGACTTTGCAGGCTTGGGTCATGAGACTTTACTTGGATTCAGAGATTGGCCTCAACATATGAACCATGTGACAGGTACCTATGTGGTCTCTTGTAGCCAGAATCTTCCTAAGGAATTTGTTGCTCAAATTAATGTATATTTTGTGGTACATTATTTATGATATGTGAATCTTGATTAAAGCCTGTGAAGCCACAAAAACCTTCTAGAGAACTTAGTGGCTACTTTAAAACTGCTAAAAAGCAGTTGCACTGTCCAGAACCACTTTTTTTGCAGATTTTTAAAAAAAATTAGTTTTTAAATGTAATTTTGGTGATGCTTTTGCAGATTTTTTAAATGTACTTTTGGTGATACTTCTGCCTTAGGGGCTTTCAGAAGGCAGAAAAATACCAGTGGTTGTTTGCGGTCTTATTGTGTAATTGGCCTGTTTCAGGTGTTCATGTATAATAAAGTGATTAACATTGTGCAAGTGTAAAACACTTCAGTTATGAAGATGTATTACAAAACTTTAAATTCCCAAATTGTTACAGAATGCTAAATATACCCATTTTTTCTCTTCTTCCTGACTACCAAATCAACTTGAACACTTCACCAAATGAGACATCACCTTATTACTAATTCGTAATTAATTAAATCTCATTTAAGTATATATATATATATATATATATATATATATATATTTGATAATGTATTTCCCGTCCTTCAAATTAGTGCTGTTAATTTCCCCTGCCATCTAGTTATAGAGCACAATTTATCATCAAGGGATGGACTATATCTTAACCACTGTGTAGTTCTGCTATGGGTTTTTCTTTGTCTTTTGGGGTATTTTGTTCCAGTGCAGTTATTTTTCTTTATGTTGTGTGTGCTGGATAGTGTGGATAGGGATTATTTGCTTTAGACTGTGACCAATTAAAATGCTGTTCACACAACTAAGAGAAAAAGATGCCATTGTATTATCTATCCAGTTACACCTCTGGCTTTGTCAAGACAATTCCATAAAATGCTTGAAACTAAACGCTGGAACAAAAGAAGAATAACTTGCTTGCTTTTAAAAGGTATTTTTATTGTAAAACTTCTTTAGGTGAACAATAAAAACACAGTTTTTCGTTATTTTGAGCTTTATTTATCCTACTGTATATGGATTTCTTTGGAGATGCTTTTCAAACGAATGAACTATTAGTAGTATCAGATTACTTACAGTAAAGGGTACAATTTGACATATTTAGAATACTGAGATGTGTTAGCAGTGATTTTATTTTATTTTATTTTAGTAGCTCTGGAATTTTGTTGGAGAGTTGGATGTCAATTGGATAAATTATAGTATTGCATTGCCTCATTTTATATATTTGGGAAGGAAATGGAAGGGAAGCACAGTTTTACATGTTGGGTTAAACCAAGGTTTATTTTAACCATTAATTGTTGAATTATGATCAGATATGTAGTAAAGAACCAGGAGCCTAATTCAATTTCACCTGATTTCCTAGACCCAGTAGAAAATTGATGAAAGATTTTGGCTCTTAAAAAAGAACTATTTTAATATCCAGATGGATTAAACTAGACCTAGCCTAGGTAGAGTTTAGTAGTGCCTTCTGAAGCATATTACTCTCCATTGAGGTTGATCTGATTTGATTTCATTACATTGCTTCAGTAACTAGCATCTGTTCCTGGGATGAATAATACACGCACACGCACTCTGTTGCACTAGTTAGAACCAGGCTAACACAACAAGTTTGGGACACTCAAAGAGCACTTCCTTTGTTGTGAAAATGAAGTGCTGCTTTGAAAGCTGACAAACTGCTAATGAGCTTAATGAACTAGTCATGAATGTCAGCAAGTTTTATTTTCGATATTTGGCAAGGACAGCTTCAAATGTGGAGATTAATAGAAAAGTATAGGGAGGGTACCAAGAGTTACTCACTGCATGATACTTACACATTTTTGTTCTAGTAGCTCCTATATACTATGCTATTGTATAATCCTTGCAAAAGAGTTGGTTAAAACATTTTTTAAAAGAGATAACACCTTTTGTATTATGTAACTATATATTATGTAACTATAGCAAATGTTAATGCACTGAAACACAAAAATGTAATTCTTTATAGTTCCAAATAACCAGTGGGGAAAATACGCTCTAAGACCAACAGAAAAATAGATCTATTGTTAGACTCCTGGACCAAATATGGCTGTTAAGGGAAAGAAAGATACTTCCCAGGGAAGATTTCTTAAATACTTTTTAGGATCAATTTTTTTCATGCAGATCTTTCTTACCTTCATGTTTCCAGTTAATCTGATCCTGTATTTTAGGCTGCAATAATAAGTAGAGAAATAGTTTTTTAAAAAGATAGCATATGAACCTCATCATGTAAGGAAGATATCTCTTCCTTTTTAATCCCATTTTCTAGCTTTGTTTCTTGAAGTTCTACCTTGGTAGTATATGGTGTTGCTTAAATGTAAACCCTTTTGGGTTTTCAACATTTTTGCATAAATATAACCTAAAATGTGATCTGTTCTCCACTTGTTTTCCACAGTTCTAAAATGATAAAAAAAACCAATTAAATAAAGTAAAAACATTATACTTGTTCATATATTTACTGAAGAAAATGATCCAAAGTTCCATATTTGTGTGTAACAAAAGTATGTGAACCTCTAGGATTATCAGTTCATTTAAAGGAAAAATTGGTGGATTTCAGTCATTGGGATGATGTAAGGGCAATGTCCTGCCTTATTTAAATAAGAGAATTGTGGGTATTCACTATCAGAGTCTGATCTTTAAAACATTGCTTTGTGGAAGTGTTTCGTGGACCTCTGAAAATGTTGCTCACTAGCTGAGTTTGACTTCTGGTGATTACTTGTACATGCCCATCTTTTCTTGAGTTGCTTTTAGACAAATACCTAATATGATTGAGGAACTATTGATATCCTGTTGATGATAGTATCAGTCATAATAATAATAAAATAATTTAATAATGGCCAGTATCTCACATAGTTGTCTTGTAAAAAATTGTGTTTTGATCCAAAATTGGATAAGATTTCACTCCAGCATACCAAAAGTTTCTAGATAAAAAAGGGCTGTCTTCTCTCAATTTCTACCTGACCAATTTGGTCATGTAGACTGGAGATGCTATGGTCCTGTCAGCCAAGGGATATAGGCTGGTGGGGACCAAGAGATGTGCCTTCTTGGCAGTAGCCCTGCCCTTTGGAATATTCTTCCTTCAAAGTTTAGGATGGCCTCAACCTTGTTAGAGGCTTTGATACCTGACTGCACTGTTAATTTTAATGTAATTACAATTTCAGTTGCCTAAATGTATAATTTTAACTTTTTGTGTTTTTATGGTTTAATTATTGTGATATTATTTGTTGCCCAGTGTCAATTGAATTTAGATGGGCAGCTATAGAAATTGAACAAATAAATAAAATAACTTGGCATCGGAAGAGTTCCATGTATTGCAATGCCCATATGTACCATGCTGCTAACTGCCAGCTTATGTAGTGATCCTCAAAAGCTCTATGACGATAGAGAAGTAGGCATGAAGACCTCAAGTAATTCTGGAAACTAAAATAGTAGGTTACACATTTTTAAATTCCATTTGATGAAGTACAATCAGATGTAGTGGACAATAAATAATTGGAAATAGTTCTTCTAAGATGCACATGCCACAATCATACTGTGCCTGTGTTTTTCTGGGCAAAGTTTTCTTGGGCTTTACAAATGCTACTTTTACAAAGCAGATATTTTTATCTGTTAAGTGTAAATAATTAACTGAGCAGTAAAAAAAGAAAAATCTACCGCACATTATTAGTAATGATAACATACTGAGAATTTACCTATTTTCTCAGACTCATACAATATTAAACTTAATTCTTTTGAAAGTTCTTGTATTGATGTGTTGAAATTTGGGAGAAATAAAAATGTTCTTTTTTTATTCTTCCCCTTCAGTTCTGCAAATAACTTTAGTCTATTAACTTAACACGTTCTATGATTCCGACCAATATCTTGTTTTGCCAAAACTAGAGCTCATGAACCATTTTTTGGGTCTTTCAAGGCAACTGAAAGCAAGTGCTCTTTGGATGTATTACAACCTCTTGCAGAAAAGATGATTATGTGCCTCTCATTGTGTATTGGACTCTGAAGTTGAGCTTAATGAAACATCAATTTTCAGCCTTTGAATTGGCTCTGTAAGTGGAAACAAAGATTGGACAATAGAGTTCCTTTTGGTTTAAGTGCAATTCATTTAAAATACTATTAAAATTCTTGTGTATGTAACTTTCAATTGAAAAAATAGGGCATTACAGAGCAACAATTTTTGAATCAAGGTTTTGTAATTAACTTACAGAATGCATCCAAAATCTGGGACCCATTATTCCCAGGAGATTTGGAAAATCATTGCCTGCTTCAGACTGTCATGGTCAAATGTCATTTCCAATGTTCCCTGCCAGTTTTCCAGAAGGAAGGTCAACAGGGAAGTTGGCAGGAAGTTGGAAGTCCCAGGCTGGTGGGCAGGTAAATGAATGCTGCCAGGTGGAACGGGGAGTGAAATGCTGTATGTAGGTGCAGAGGAGATACTACATAAGTTAGGGAAGATGCCTGAGAGGCATTGCATAGGTCAGGAAGGATGTGGATTTAGGATTTAGGATTTATTACATTTTTAGACCGCCCTTCTCCCTTGCGGGACTCAGGGCGGTGTACAGGCAATAATAAGATCAATAATATAAAGCATAAAATACAATTAAAAATATATTAAATAGATTGGCCTGATCTAAATCCTGTTAAAAAACCCTTACTAAAACAATTTAAAAACTAAAGCAATTTAAAAAGCTACGCCAGGCCGGCCGCACAAAACAGATAGGTCTTTAAGGCCCGACGGAACTGGCGCAGGTCCGTGGTTGTCCGTAGGTCAGGGGGGTAGGTCATTCCAGAGGGCAGGAGCTGCCACAGAGAAGGCTCTCCCCCTGGGGGTCGCCAGCCGGCATTGCCTGGCCGACGGCACCCTGAGGAGGCCCTCTCTGTGGGAGCGGACTGGTCGGTGGGAGGTGTTTGGTAGCAGGAGGCGGTCTTGCAGATAGCCAGGTCCCTTGCCATGGAGCGCTTTAAAGATGGTTACTAATACCTTGAAGCGCACCCGGAAAGCCACAGGCAGCCAGTGCAGCTTGCGCAGGAGAGGTGTCATGCGGGAGCATCTAGACGCTCCCAGAATGCCCCGCGTGGCCACATTCTGAACTAACTGGAGTCTCCGGGTGCACCTCAAGGGAAGCCCCATGTAGAGAGCATTGCAGTAGTTCAGACGGGAAATGACGAGGGCTTGAGTGACCGTGCGTAAAGCGTCACGATCCAGAAAGGGGCGCAACTGGCGTATCAGGCGAACCTGATAAAAAGCCCCCCTGGCCACGGCTGTCATATGGTGGTCTAGAGACAGCCGAGAATCCAGGAGGACACCAAAGTTGCGAGCCCTCTCTGTAGGGGCCAATGACTCACCCCCAATAGCCAGCGATGGCACCAGCTGGCTATATCATGACGCTGGAAGCCACAGCCACTTGGTCTTGGACGGGTTGAGTCAGAGCCTGTTTCTCCCCATCCAGACTCGCACGGCTTCCAGACACCGGGACGTTACTTCCACGGCATCGTTGGGGTGGCCCGGGGTAGAGATGTACAGCTGAGTATCGTCAGCGTACTGATGGAACTCTACCCCGAAACCACGGATGATCTCACCCAACGGCTTCATATAGATGTTGAACAGGAGAGGCGAGAGGACCGACTCCTGTGGCACCCCACAAGTGAGGCACCTCGACCTCGACCTCTGCCCTCCTGCCAACACAAATTGCGACACAAATTGCAACCGGTTGGAGAGGTAGGAGGAGAACCACCGTAAAACGGTGCCCCCCACCCCCAACTCCTCCAGCCGGTGCAACATGATACCATGGTCGATGGTATCAAAAGCCGGTGAGAGATCTAACAGGACCAGGATAGAGGAGCAACCCCTATCCCGAGCCCTCCAGAGATCATCCACCAACGCGACCAATGCTGTCTCTGTGCTGTACCCAGGCCGGAAGCCGGACTGGCACGAGTCCAGATAGACAGTTTCCTCCAGGTGCTGAGGGAGCTGCCGCGCCACCACACTCTCAACAACCTTCGCAAGAAAACGAAGGTTGGAGACAGGACGGTAGTTGGCCAACACAGCCGGGTCCAGGGATGGCTTCTTGAGGAGGGGCCTCACCACTGCCTCTTTCAAGGCAGCCGGCAGAAACCCCTCACTCAAAGAAGCGTTGACAATTCCCTGGAGCCAGTCTCGTGTCACCTCCCGGGAGGCCAGTACCAACCAGGAGGGACACGGGTCCAATAAACATGTGGTGGCATTCAGTCGCCTCGGCAACCTGTCCATGTCTTCGGAAGTCACAGGATCGAACTCTTCCCAGATGACAGACTCAAGACCTGCCTCCGTCAACCCGTCTGAACTAGACCACTCTATGTGCTAGAGTAAGCATATGCAATAAGCACCCTAAGAGTCAAAGAGGATGTTTTACAGTGCAAAAGGGCAATGTGTAGTTCAGGGAAGTTGTGTACAGGTACTAGCGGTGTGAAAGGATGCGAGGGAGTGTTTAGGGAAGGTGTGAAGGTACATGGGGATGTGCAAGAGGCGCAGTGTCGGGGACAAGGCAAGGAAGTTTGTGAGAGATCTCGGTCAGGAGTATGATGTAGGTTAGGGAGAGTGTGCAGGTGTGCCCAAGTGATAGGTAAGTAAATATCTCTGAATGATGATCCAATGGTTCATGGTGCATCTAGTTTTGTACAGAGACATAAACAAGGTTCTTGTAGAAAAATAAATATATTTTATTATTGTATTATATATTTTTTAATTCCATTTCTTTTTTCTGCCTGGGTTAATTGTTACTTTTTAATCATTTAATTTAAAAAAATACTTTAATTCACATTGTTTGAACCAATGGTGCAAGTATTGCTTTTCTACTTCTGTCTTCAGGAGAATCAAACTGTTTTTATATCTATTCTTTAGGAGAATCAATATTATTACTTTTTAAAAAAGTAATTTAGGAGAATCAATATTATTACTTTTTTAAAAAGCACCTGCATTTTCTAGAAGCTTGCACCATGCTCATTCTCTGCATATTCAAAAGAATTGGGAAAAGTTTTTTGTTTTGGACAGAATGAAATGCTTTGAGCTCTCTCCCTCATTTTAATTTACGTGAGAAAGCAAAGCATGAGAATGTCTATGTTTGGACTGACCAATGTTCATTTTGATTTTGCATCTCCTTTGGCCAGGGTGGGAAGACTCATCTCCTACAGTTAAACTCTGTATTAGCTCTGAGCAAATTTAGATATTGTAGGCATTCCCAACTTGATGTCTATAGTTTTGGATTAAAATTCCTATACTCCTTGATGGGCTAGGTATAATGGAAATTGTGGACCAGTACTTCTGGAGGACACTAGCTTGAGCACAACTATTGGAACCTTAACTGCCTAAAATGTAGGTAAAAGATGCCTACATACTATCTTTCCTGTTTTCCTCCAGTCTTTTTAAAAAAGATTCTATATGCTGGTTGGCACTTTCACGTGAGGATTTAATGTTACTTTGTGTCAGTGTTGCATTCCTGCATTTCTACCCAGATGATCTGTTTTGAGTAACTGACCTACGGTGCCGGTTTATTTTTTGAGATGAAGCTTCCTTTTGTAGAAACTCATTTCATTCCATTGTCCTGCCACTCTGTAAGTAATCCACTACTACTGCTTAACCAATTATAACGACTCAAAAGGTCTTGTCACATTTTCCTTATTATGAGAGCTTATAAAAAGTGACAAACCAGTCATTTTATTGAAGACTGAGTTAGGACACTGATGGAGTGCCGTGTTTTGCACTCTGGTCAGCTGGGTGATATGAGGATGGCGACAGTGAAAACCACTTTAAACTTTCACGGGATGTGCATGTGTGCTGGGAAACAGTGGCAGTAGCAATTTTAGATCAAATCCATCTCTATTACAGTGATAGACAAGCATAACAACAGGAGCACGCAAGTGCCAAAAATGAATTTCTGATCTTAATTCTACTATTGTAGTTATAAATGACATTGGACCTTTTGGGGTAGATCTGTTAGAGAGCCTGTCAATAATTATGCCCTACTTTTTTCAGTTACCAGGTTTTATTACAAGGCAGATACCTACGCTGCTGAGGCAGGATAGAAATGTGAATAAATAAATAAATACAATGTTACCAAATTAACATATTAAACATGATTGTACAATATTTCATATGTGGGTACATGTTATGCCCTTGGGTATTATTTTCTCCAATAAGATGCAAATAGTTTCTTATTTGTTTGTTTGAAAGAGCATAAGCTATCTGCGGGATCGGATCCTGCCTCATACATCCTCACGGCCGATTCGCTCCCACAGAGAGGGACTTCTCCGGGTGCCGTCCACTAGACTTTGTCAGCGGGCGACGCCCAGGGGAAGGGCCTTCTCTGTGGCGGGCCCAGCCCTCTGGAACGACCTTCCCCCCGACATTAGAACAACCACGGACCTCCGCTCCTTCCTTCAAAAATTAAAAACATACCTTTTCTGCATGGCCGGCCTAGGTTAGTCTCTACCTTAGGGTGCTAGGGAACGCTAATTTTAATATGGGGTTTTTAGTGCAGGGACAATCAGGTTTAATTTGTTTTTACTTTATTGTATTTATTTTTGTATATATATCTTATGTGTTTTAATTTTCCCTGTGCACCGCTCCGAGTCCCCCTGGGGAGAGGACGCGGTATATAAAATAAATTATTATTATTATTATTATTATTATTATTATTATTATTATTATTATTATTATTATTATTATTATTATTATAAACTAAATAGGAATATTCAGTAGGGTGAAAAGTACACTGAAGACAGACTGAACATGTATTACAGTTTGAACTAGTAATTACTAAGAGATTTAGATGGCAGTTCTAAGTAAGAGATAAGGTGGGGTTTTCCTTGTCATTTTTGCTTCCTACCTGCTTTCTATGGTATGTATAAAAATGTTTCATTGGAGTGTTCTTAAATTTTTTTGACTTTAATATAAATTCTACTTGATATTAGTCCAGGGGGATTTTAATTCAGTTACTCATCCCTTGAAAGGTTAGAACCTCTCATTTTTATGACATTACAATCAATTTCTGAGAGGATGAGTTCAAATCTATCTTTTGCACAGACTGGGGGAAGTCTTCGGGTACTACACAATATATTTCTGTTTTATTTCCATCTGTGCTCCTATTCAAATCATTTTTTTAACAGGACATGCTAAACTCAATATTGTGTTAAAGGGTAAACTATTCAAAAGATTGTCAAGTTTGATTTCTGAAGGCGAGAGCTATTTTCAAGGTTAAATTTACTTTTATAGGAGTGCATTTTTTCTTTTTCTTTAGAAAAGAAAGGGTAAAATGGCAAGTAAAACTGAATAAAATAGGTTCCACATAATAATTTTTAACTGGACTATATTTTGTGCCGAAGAAAGATTTGGTGGCCTGTTGATTGCTGTGAAAGATAATCAACCTCTCTTCATTACCTTCAATAGAGTGTTTCTGGATGTTTCTGATCTCCTAATTTTAAATTCATCTTTCCTCAGTGTAAACTTTCTTTTAAAATACACAACGGATTTGTTCATCTGTATTTTATATTCTTTGAATCAAAAGTATAGCTGTCCCTTAATGAACGATTGTGCAGTCCTGACACAATTGAGGCAAGGATTTAGCTTCAAATAAATCATTTCCGCATTCTTGCTTAAGTGGCTCTTTTAGAGTATGAGAAGATTTGCTAGTTCTAATACTCGGCTTTCCTTGACCCATTTTTTTTAGCAATATAGGTTAACTTAACTAGAAAAAGAGTGACAAAATATAAATAAAATATGTAAATGTGAGGACTTTACAAAACGAATGTAAGCATTTTTAAAAGAATACTTAACAGACAAAAATGCATATGATTCAATGGAGACTCTGTAGGTTGAGGTGGCTGGCACAGTGACAGAGAAGATACTACCTCTGCTCAGCTCAAGGCCTTTTGGTTTGAATTTAAACCTCTGCAATTTGACAGTTTTTATATTTATAATTGCTTTTAGATATCTATTTTAATTACATTGTAACCCACCAGAATTGCTTTTGGCAATGAGGGGGTGGCATATAGATTAAACAAAGAAACAAACAAAGACAAGAAAAGAATAACCATCTTGTATTGTTGAGTTCAGCATAGGATGTTCCTTCCCTCTATGAGGGAAAGGGAAAAGAACCTTTACAATTTCTTGCTTGTGGATATAAAAGCTAAGCTATGGAATATGGTAATCTACTCATGTATCAAATTTTCAGAAAATTACGTATTTGGAGTTGAATTTTACTTTTCAGTTATTACACCTACTTATAATGGATAGATACTGTACAAAAATTAGCAATGACAGAGGCCCATACTGTCAAAGATTTCTGCTCTGTTTAAAAAATCTTAAAATGGTTGTCAAGCAAGCTGACTATCCAATAATAAAAAAAAGACTGGTAAGTAACCTAGAGCTCCTTCTTAATAGATATTAATCACTAGATGTGTATTCAGTGAGATACGTCTGAGGTCAATGGGGCACCCTAAAGAAAAAGAGGCTTTTTCTTTTGTTGATTTCTTGGAGTTGAAAGTGAAAATTTAGGATATTTACCTCTAGTAGAAGAGATAGTTTGAAATTTTGTAGTTGTGTGAAAGCATGTTCTGTTTGCTTTGGAAGACTTGAGTCTAGCACTGTTTTAAATATTAGTGTTGTGTGCTAACCTGTTTGCCTGTTCCTCTGTTTAAATGCTGCATATCCATGAATAGAAGTTACAGAAAAGTCACTAATCTATATTTATTTTATCCTAGAAGAAAACTGACCCTGTAAAAGATAAAACTCATGAATATTCCCCTGGGAAACTATGTGTGTCTAAGATTGCCTTAGCTGGTAGAGCAAAAAAAAATCTGCAAAGGTCTTATTGGAAATTTTAAGTGTCATTTACAATTGTGTTATATTTTTTTCTCATTTAACATTTCATGATACCTATCTCTGCTAAATTGCAAAAGTTTCAAAGTATTCAGAAATATAGACGGGGATACAAAACCATGTCTTCTGTTTCAGTCCCCCGCATAAAATTTAATTAAATTACAAAACCAGAAGATGACTTTAAAGTATAAGATGGTTGTAACTGTGAGATTATTGTTTTACTATTCAAGGAAGTTGTAAATCTGCTCCTTTTGATTAACTAATACATATACAGTACTATAAAATATCCCTTATTTCCTTCCAAAATTACAAAGCAAAAATGTGGATGTAGAAACATTTTGGTCAAATTTGTCTTAGAAAGAATAATGCTTATTTTATCATTGCATTTCAAGTTTAATGAGTTAGGAAAATAAATTACATAGTTTTGTTTCACTTCACTTTAGCTGGGAAAAAAATATGAAGATTTCAGTTTTGTAATTTTTGTTTCAGGAGAAATCATTGCAAAATATTATTCACTCCTAGAACTGTCTAATCCAACTTTCATGGGATGTATCCCTTATACGTAGTCTTCGACTTATGACCACAAGTGAGCCCAACATTTCTGTTGCTAAGTGAGCCATTTGTTAACTGAGTTTTGCCCCATTTTATGACCTTTCTTGCCACAGTTACTAAGTGAATCACTGCTATTAACACTTAACACAGTTGTTAAGTGAATCTGACTTTCCGCATGGTCTTGTCAGAAGGTCACAGAAAGTGATCACATGACCCTAGGACACTGCAACTATCATAAATATGAGCCAGTTGCCAAGTGTCTGAATTTTGATCACATGGCCATAGAGATGCTGCAATGGTCATAAGTGTGAAAAATGGTCATAAGTCACTTTTTTCAGTGCCATTGCAATTTTGAATGGTCACTAAATGAACAGTTGTAAATCGAGGATTAGCTGTATTTTGTATATATAGGTGGCAGCTTTTATTGCATGATTCCATTTTGTTATATATATAGCTGCAAAAATAAAAAACAAAAACAGCTTAGAAATAAAATGTCATCAGAGAAAGATCTCAAAGAAGAACAGGTAGTATACAGGTAGTCCTCGACTTATGACCATAACTGAGTCCAGAATTTATGCCGCTAAGTGAGAAATTCGTTAAATGAGTTTTGCCCCATTTTACGACTTTTCTTGCCCCATTTGTTAAGTGAATCACTGCAGTTGTTAAATTAGTAGCATGGTTGTTACTGTTCCCCATTGACTCTGCTTGTTAGAACGTTGCAAAAGGTGATCGCATGACCCTGAGACACTGCAACCGCCAAAAATATGAACCAGTTGCCAAGCGTCTGGATTTTGATCATGTGACCCTGGGGGTGCTGCAACGGTGGTAAGTGTGAAAAATGGTCATGTCATTTTTTCGATGCTATTCTAACTTTGAACGGTCACTAAGTGGAACTGTTGTAAGTCGAGAAGTACCTGTATACTGTATCCAAGGAAAAATGCCTAAGATTTCTCTATTGAGTCTCAAATTCCCAGTCCAAACTTAAGATTCCATTCAATCTCTAAAGTAAAAATCCTTGTAAACCAGTGACCATGCTGAACCAATAACCAACGTGATAAAATTATTTGATATGTGTGTATGTGGGGAAATAATACCCCCCCTAGTTTATTCTCTTCTTCCACGTGAATTATTCATTGACTTATATCAGTTAAACTTGGCAACTTGAAGACTTGTGGACTTCAACTCCCAGAATTCTCCAGCCAGCCCCTGAGTTAAACTCTTCACATTCAAAATTTCTAAACCCAGCTTTCAAACCAGTAAAAGTGATGGCTTTCAATCCACGTTTATATCAATAAAAGTAAATATTTGTAGCTCAGGATTGAAATGAGGGGCTCTTGGCTCTCTCTGAGGTAGGTTGTTTTCTTGCAGACATTTCATTACCCAAATTAGGTAACATCATCAGCCAGGACTACGGTAGCACTGATAATGTTACCTAGTTTGGGTAATGAAACACATTTTCGAGAATACAACCAAGCTCAGAGAGCATTAAGAATCAACTCCCCCACCCGTCCCTATTTCTTATCATTAGAAAACAATATAAAAGGAAGAGAAAATGGAGCTGGATGAAGGAAAGAAAAAACTAAACACATAGCACCAGTTCTTGGTTTATTGTTCCTGTAATCATGGATGGAAATGGACTGCTCGGAGCTACCTCCAGAGTCTATAGTCTGCCACTCTTCCTCCCTTGAGAGTTGATCCAGTGGCCTCTGTGAGGGACAGCTCAATCCATTTGGTAGTATCAAGCAGATATGGCCTTTTCTTGCTGTTAGCCGCTGTTTCTTTACCCTGCAGAGCAGCTAATCTTCATTCTTCACGAGGGAAAGAATGTATTCCCTGACTGTAAACCCTTTGAAAAACAACATTGGGGTTGCTCAACGCCACGTTCAGTTGCTGTCCTCTAGAGATTGAGGCTGGGAGGCCTGAAAGCAAAGAGGTGTCCTGAAATACAAAGGTTTACTTCCTCCCACCCAGAAAAGTCAAATGATATGGGCTATAGGCAGCATTTCTGATGAGTCAGGCTTTTGCAATGATTTTGCAATGACCAGATTTGTACAGATTAATGAAATGGAAAACCAAAAAACCCCAAAAGGACTCTAGATGCGGCCTAGTGCTTTTTAGGTCATCACGCTGGTGTTGCATCATTTGCATAGTTGGAGGATTATGTGTACTTTCAAATTTGGCGGGGGGGACGACAACGGGTCATGGCTAAAGAAGAATCTTTTGCTTTTATTCAGATGTTGCTATAAGAGAACAGAAAGTCTACAAAGTCCACTGTTTTCCCTTCAGTCTCCATATCTGTGGGACAAAAGCGGTCATTAAAGATAGTTTAAGAACAGTGTCTTACAATAACAATGCTATGTCTGGAAAAAATATTTTTATTTTCACATTTCTTTTCTTGATAGGGAAGTCTGAAGGATGTTGTCAGTAGGTAGATATGAGAAGTACTGTTATAATGCTATTTTATGTTTTGGAACATTTTAGATTTGGGATGAACATATCCTAAAGTTACAGCAAAAAAAAAAAAATCAGCAAAGGCCTTCCTTTTCAGGTTAACTTACACAACTTGCAACTATAACATGGGTTGCAAACATATAGTTAAAAATCCATGGAAGCAATACAACCAGAGCAAATAATTATAACATAATAATATAACAACACACTAATGTATTATCTGATTATTTTGTTTTTAGATTTTTCGGCTGCTCTATGTCATTAATACATTGCAATAGATTTTTTTTTTTGCTTACTGGTTCTCATGTACAATTCTAGCTTTGTTTGGATAGCTTTACACAAGGTTGTTTGTTTAAATCTGTCATATTTACACACTGACAGCAATGTTTAGTGTGTTATAAAAATGTTTTTAAAATATTAACAGGATTGATATTTGTAAGAGTTGGAGATGTATGCAGGATTCCTAGAGATAACTATGCATGAGTTAGTATAATTCTCCCTGATTCTTTTCTTATTCTCTTCCTCTGACTTAATATATTTTATAGGTGAGGCCATTGTTATGCTATCAGACTAGTTTATCAGTTCAGGCAGTCTCTGTTCTTATCTCCTGATTGCTTTAGTGGATTCTAGCATAAAGGCAGACTGGAACAAGAGACCTGACCTAATCAGTATATCAAAAGTTAAGTCTCTGGTATTTTTGTTTTGTTTCCCCTTTGAGAACCAGTTTAGTCACAAACAGTCTCCTAAAAAGTAGATCATATTCAAACAGCCACACACCATAAATGGCTAGGCTAAGTTACAGTGACCACTAGAAGTTGTGGATATTTAATAGTAAATACTTTGGACTAGTCTAGCTAAGAAAGATATTAAGTTCTTTTATTTGCTTAAACAGATAACCATGGCCTCTGATGAATTTCCATCAAGTACAAAAAAATGAAGCTTTCTCTGCATTTTTACACTCTGGCACTTTCATGGCCTGGTGTTAAGGATACAGGAGAAGCTGCATTGGACTGAGACATTGACTAAATCTCTCTGTGTTTCTGTGTTGCAAGTATTCATTATTCCAATGTTAAGTTCTCCCCAAACCTGAAGAGAACATTGAGGTTATATTCACTTACAATTTCATGTGTTTGTTAACTAGCTTCCTCCTGTGCTTTAATTGCAATTTGAGACAGAGACATTAATCAAAGCTTCCATATATGCACTGGAATTTCTCAGGTTTTAAACTGCTTTTATACCCGTTTTTGATTTATCCCGAAGACAAACAGGATGTTGTGTTGGAGACAATCTCACCTGCTGGGCATCTGCTTATAATGGGAAAGATATAAAAATCCTTTCAACAAATGATACAGTCAAGTTATGTTTGCTGTATTCCAACAGGCTGTTACCGAAGTTAATCTCTTTATCCCTTTATCTTTGAATTAATCTCTTTATAATTTGCACTAAAATTTTTCCAGGTATCGATGTCAGGTTGATCTGTAGTTTGTTGGATGTTCTTTCCTCCCATGTTTGAAGTAAGGACAACATTTTCAGTCATCTAGCGATTCATCAATTCTTCAGGTTGATTCAAAGACAGTAAGTAATGGTGCAGGCAGACAAATAGCTGGTTCCTTCCCTATTGGAGGAAGCATTTCATCTGGTCCTGGGAATCCATTCAGAGGAAAAAGGCACTGTGGCCATTTTACAAGCTTAAATGTCAATTCTATCTACTCTATGCAATTTGCTGATAAAATGCATAGGAGTTTTGTTTGAGGATCTGAAACACAACTGGAGTGGTGTGGCATTGCTTTTTCTTTTTTTAATCCGAATGTTACATCATCATTTTATTTTGAACATATCTAAATAATCTGTGGTTATTTTTATCAGACTTCAAACATCTCAGCTCCTTTTGAACTTTTGCTTTCCAAACACCAGCTACCCTTTCTGTAGTTTTTCTTGAGAACTGATTTCTTTTTATTTTCTGTATACAGTGGTACCTCGGTTCACGAACTTAATTCGTGAACTGACTCTGTTCGCGATCCGAATTGGTCGTGAAGCGAGGCACAATTTCCCATAGGGTTCAATGTAAATCCGGTTAATCCGTTCCGACCTTGTTTTTTGGTCGTGATTCTTGAATTGACTCTGTTCGCGAACAGAATTGGTCGTGAACAGAGGCACAGTTTCCCATAGGGTTCAATGTAAATCCGGTTAATCCGTTCTGACCTTGTTTTTAAAATGTCCGCGGCTCCGGTTCCTGAAGCGAGGCGGGGTTCGTGAATCCGAGCATTTTTACGAACTTTTCTGTTCGTGATGCGAGGGCGGAGTTCGTGAAGCGAGGCGGAGTTTGTGAAGCGAGGCGGAGTTCGTGAAGCGGAGCGTATTTTTACGAACTTTTCCGTTCGTGAACCGAAACGGTGTTCGTGAACCGGGGCACATTTTTTGGGAAATTTTTGGTCGTAATCCGAATTGGTCGTGAACAGAGGCGTTCGTGAACCGAGGTACCACTGTATCTCCTTGGTTGTTTTTTTTCTTCACTAAATGTTTTGTGTTCTTCATTCCCCTCCTGTTGGAATTATTTGGAATTGTGCTTTTAACACAATCTCCTTCAGGAACTCCCATACATCCTGAGCAGCTATTCTCATTAGTTTCTCCTGTCATTGAATCCTACCTATCATGCTCTGAGTAGCCACTCTTATGTAAAATGCATCTTACGTGATGCTGTGTCTGTTACTTATTCCTTAAATTGCTTTGTAACCTAAGCTCTCTTTCAAAGCATTTCCTTTTCAGGCAAGTAACATACCTTGCTGGAGCTATGAATTGCAACTGAATTGTAAAATGTAAATTAAAATCCAGCTGCAGCCTTACACATGTTAACCTGAGATGTGTTAACTCCACCAAAATTAATGCAAACTTTTTTCAGAGATGATTTTGATGCTTCTTCAGAAATCTAATGTGGGGGACAAAAACAGACCTCACTAAAATGCACTTTGTCCCCTTTGGGGTCTCGCTCATGGTCACATAAATATGCTTTCTTCCAGCCCTTAAATTGGCAGAGTAGTATGTGGCATTCCCCTGGCTTGGTCTCCATTCCCAACTAGCATCACCCACTAGTGGGACATGTAGTGAAGCAGGGTCGGGCAAATGTTGGAAAATAGTTGGAACAGAGACTTTAACCATTTTTCACACTGCCCAAATGAAAGATTGCAGATGCAGAAGTATTTCATGCCTGCAACCTGTTGGGTTATTTCCGAACATGAATCCAGCAATCATTTGAGAGAGCTAAACCTTTGTCTAGCAATAGTTCATTTAATAGAGCATAGTAGGAAAGAGACCATGAATGGGGTGAAGTGGGAAATAATATTTCTTAAAATCAGACCCTTCAGGTTTTGTCCTTAGGACTTAAGTATACTGTGTGTTGTACAGGTAGTCCTTGACTTATGGCCACAATTGAGCCCAAGATTTCTGTTGCCAACTGAGACAGTTGCAAAGTGAGTTTTGCCCCATTTCCTGAGATTTCCTGCCACAGTGGTTAAGTGAATCACTGCAGTTGTTAAGTTAGAAACACGGGTTATTAAGTGAACCTGGCTTCCCCATTGACTTCGCTTGTCAGAACGTTGCAAAAGGTGATCGCATGACCCTGAGACACTGCAACCGCCAAAAATATGAACCAGTTGCCAAGCGTCTGAATTTAGACCATGTGACCCTGGGGGTGCTGCAACGGTGGTAAGTGTGAAAACCAGTCACAAGTCACTTTTTTTCAGTGCTGTTGTCACTTCAAGTGGTCACTAAACAAACTGTTGTAAGTTGAGGACTACCTATATTCCTCCGGCTTTCATATTCATATATACAGTTTATGAATTTGAACAATGAACAATTATATATACACACACACTGTGTGTATATGTAATTGTTCTGTATGCACAAAATGCTCTAGTCATAATAAACACCATATTTACAGTTAAATCAGTGTAATAGGAATCAGAGGCATTTATTTATCAGAATGCTATTTTTCCTCACTTTTTCATGATGTGTTGCAATGATCTTTTGCCATCAGTTCTCTTCGATGAGCTAGGTACTTGTAATCCACAATGAAAAGAAACAAACATTCCAACCACAAAGTACTCCTGATGATAAAACAACTAGCTTTAATTTGTTCGTCTGAAACAGAGTTACATATTTTCTTCTCAGAGCTTTAGGAATGCCTAGTGTTCTAAGGTGTTCTTTTCTCTTTGCAAATTGACTCATGAAATAGTTAGAAGAATGCAAATAAAAGTCTTTTACTTCTCTGACATTCTCGGTGGACATTATTCGGAGGACACATACCTGATTATTATTAGTATCGAATCCGACTTCAGCTTCTGCAGGTTCACTCAGGATAGCCGGTGCAAATCCATACCTTGCTGAAACGTTCTTTCCAGAGAGACAAACCATCAAGCTTTGAATATAAAACAATGGCAGCTGCGTTTGAAACCAAAGCAGTGTGGGTTCATTGAAATATAATGCAGGAGTTTTGTGTCTGTCTGCTTTCCTTGCAGCAGGAACTTAGATATACTTTATCACAGCAACTTGCTGCCGCATATTCCATTTGGGAATGAATCATTGATACCCTGCAGATCTGAGCTAATCTGTTCATCCTTAATTAGCAAGGGCATTAATTTCATGCAGTTGCTATGTGAAACTGGCATGTTTGGACTCTTAAACATGTTGTGGTATGAAAAGTTACTGATGGCATCTCTCTTTCCAATTACTGGAAAACTACTATTACTTTACAGCTCCCGAGTGAATGCAGATGATTCACATAGTAGATACTTAATAGCCCATGTCACCTGCCCAGTGTTGGTCAGATCACTATCTTTAGCCTCTGACCAAGTATTTAAGTTGAACTGCCATTGTAATTCTTCACACACAAAGGATGCATTTACTCCCTTCTAATGTTACATAGAAAGAAGCTTTACACTGCACATTATACAGTTCACTCAAAGCATCCCCTTCCCTACTAAGGCAGTAATAGGGAAAATTTTAGCCTTAGAGCCACGTTTACACTCTAGGAATTGTAACTAAGGGTATTATGATACCCTGAAGTTACGTCTATAATGTTCAATCCATACCCCACCACACCCCACCACACCCCCTTTTTTTCACCTTGGGCTCTTTAAAAGGTTTAAAGCAGTGGTGTCCAAACTTTTTTCAAAGAGGGCCAGATTGGATGAAGTGAACATGGTGGAGGGCCGAACATTTTTCCGAACATTCTTTGAACCATTACAATTAAATGCAAATAAATTATTTTATGCCAAGTTAATTGCAAATGACATACTTTTCATTTCATAACATTAAGATCAACTGACAGTTGAGTTTTCACAATGTATTGAAAATAAATTTTTAAAAAACTTACCTACCTCTTTCTCTCTTTCTCTCTTTCTTCCTCTCTCTCTCTCCATTTCTCTCGCTCTTTCTCTTTCTTTCTGTCTCTCTCTTTTTCTCTTTCTTTCTGTCTCTCTTTCTTTCTCTCTCTCTCTTTCTTCCTCTCTCCCTCTCCATTTCTCTCTCTCTCTTTCTCTCTCTCTCTTTCTTTCTGTCTCCCTTTCTCTCTCACTCTCTCTCTTTCTCTCTCTTTCTTCCTCTCTCTCTCTCTCCATTTCTCTCTCTTTCTCTCTTTCTTTCTCTCTCTCTCTCTTTCTCTTTCCTTCTCTTTCTCTTTCTTTCTCTCTTTCTCTTTCTCTCTTTCTCTGTCACTCTGTGTGTGTGTGTGTGTGTCTGTCTGTCTGTCTCTCACTCACTTAATCAGTCTCTATCTATCTGTCTCTCCCTCCCTCTCTCTGTCTCTCCCTGTCTCTGTGTGTGTCACTCTCTCTGATTCTCTCCCTCCCTCCCTCTCTCTGTATGTCTGTCTCTCTCTCTTTCCCCGTCTGTCTCCGATTCAATCCGATTCCAATTCATTCTCTATCTGTGTCTCTCTCCGTCTCTCTCCCTCCCTCTCTTTCTCTCTGTCTCTGTCTGTCTCTCTGTCTTTCCCTCCCTCCCCTTCTGTCTCTCTCTGTGTCTGTCAGTCACTCCCTCACCACTCGCAGCGGGCGAGGGAGCAGGCGGGGTGAGCACCCAAGGCTACCGTCATCTTAAGCACCACCGAGGCTGTCGTCAGGCAGGGAAGCCGGTCGCGTCTCCATCGCGGCTCCCTCCGGCAGGCACCACGGCTTACGTTCTGAGGCCGCACGTCGGTCTTCCCTGCCTGACGCCCCTGCTGGGCGACCTTGTGCGGCGGGAGCTGCACGTTCTGGGGCTGCGTGGCTGGGAGGGGGGTGAACACGCCAAGCGGACGTTCTGGGGCTGCACGTTCACCTCCCTCCCAGCTTCGCAGCCCCAGAACGTGCAGCGATGGAGGCGCGACCGGCTTCCCTGCCTGACGCCCCTGCCGGGCGACAGCCTCGGTGGTGCTTAAGATGACGGTAGCCTTGGGTGCTCACCCCGCCTGCTCCCTCGCCCGCTGCGGGAGGAGGCGTCCGTAACCTCCGTCCACCTCCCTCCCAGCCACACAGCCCCAGAGACAGAGGGAGGAAGGGAGGGCCACATTTACACAGAGCAGGGAGAGCTGTTGGAGGGCCGTATTAAACCGACCCCCGGGCCGCAAATGGTCCCTGGGCCTGACTTTGGACATGCCTGGTTTAAAGGATTGAAATTGCAGTTTTAACCACCCTCCAGGGAAATTAGTCTGTTTGGGAGGATATTTCAGAGATTCGCTTTGCCCATGTTTGATGGAACATGGTGTGATACCTGAGGGTCACAGGTTTGTCAGTCTTGCACTGAAAGATGGTTGGTTTAATGTAGTGGTGGAATTCAAATTTTTTACTACAGGTTCTGTGGGCATGGCGTGGCTTGGTGGGTGTGATGTGGGCATGGCGTGGTTTGGTGGGCATGTCAGGGGAAGGATACTGTAAAATTCCTTCCCCACTCCAGGGGAAGGTTATTGCAAAATCCCCATTTCTTCTTGATCAACTGGACTTGGGAGGCAGGGAATAGATGGGGGCCAGTCAGAGGTGGTATTTACCGGTTCTCTGAACTACTCAAAATTTCCGCTACCTGCTGAATACCATCTCTGGTTTAATGACTAGAAGTATTAGCTCAGCAGATATTCTTTCTGTGCTACATTGGACTTTGGGCCCATAAGAAGGCTTCTTCCCACATACCATCTCTGTTTCTTCAAGGATGATGATTGGATTCCAGCACAATGCTAGGTGATGGACACTAGAAGATGCTGGATTTTTTTTCATCACACAAAGGGGAACCAGTCAGTGTGCAATCCCAAACAGTGAGCCAATAATGGCCTTTGGTCTCACAATAGTCAGTTTGTGGCAATAGTTTCTGATGAGAGATGTGATTGCTATCAGACCCTTGAGATGTTGTATTGATGATAAACTCTGGACTCCTGTTGAGCTGCCATCTGTCAGCTCAACAGATATATACAGCTGCGTATCATCAGCGTAGAGGTGGTACTCTACCCCGAAACCACGGATGATCTCGCCCAGCAGCTTCATATATGTGTTGAACAGGAGAGGCGAGAGGACCGACCCCTGAGGCACCCCACAGGTGAGGGGTCTTGAGGTCGACCTCTGCCCTCCTGCCAACACAAATTGCGATCGACTGGAGAGGTAGGAGGAGAACCACCGTAACACGGTGCCCCTCACCCCCAACCCCTCCAGCCGATGTAATAGGATACCATGGTCGATGGTATCAAAAACTGCTGAGAGGTTTAATAGGACCAGGATGGAGGAACAACCCCTATCTCTGGCCCTCCAGAGATCATCCACCAACGCGACCAGTGCCGTCTCGGTGCTGTGCCCGGGCCGGAAGCTGGACTGGCGCGGGTCCAGATAATCAATTTCCTCCAGATGACGGGGGAACTGTTGTGCCACCACACTCTCTACAACCTTCGCCAGAAAGTGAAGGTTGGAGACCGGACGGTAATTTACCAACAATACTGGGTCCAGAGAGGGCTTCTTGAGGAGGGGTCTCACCATCGCCTCTTTCAAGACGGTTGGCAAGAACCCCTCACTCAAGGAAGCGTTGACCACCTCCTGGAGCCAGCCTCATGTAACCTCCCAGGATGCCAGTACAAGCCAGGAGGGACACGGGTCCAATAAACATGTGGTAGCTCGCAGTCGCCCACGTAACCTGTCCATATCTTCGGAAGTAACAGAGTCAAACTCTTCCCACAAAACTGTCTCAGGATCTGCCTCGGGGCATCCCACTGGGCCACAGGCTTTGCTTTTAATGTTTTTGATAGATGAGGAAAGAAATGGCTATTTAGGCACAGGCCTGGTGATCAGTGCTCTGGATTCAGTTATTCACCAGAACGAGCAGCTGCATGTGCCCATAGTATCAGCTGCATGTGCCCATAGTACCTTGTTATACAATTAAATCCATAAATAATCAAAATAGTCCAGATCTGTTGCAGGTATATTTTGACAAGAATTAGAACATAAAAAGTACACCATTTGGATATTTTTGAATGAGGCCATTGGTCAAGCAAGTTAATATTCTAAGCAGCCAGCATTTTTGCAAATACTGTATGATACCTAGATTTATTGAGTTCATATGTTCCAGTTTCTTGTAGCTGGAGAAGATGTGCATTGAGCTTAGTATTCTCTACATGCAAAACATTTTTTTCTTTAACTACTAGGCTACATAGATTACTATGGGCTACAGAGTTTTACAGCACACATAGATTTTTAAACAGAAGTCAGGGGAACATTTTTAAAAATGGGAAAATTAAATCTCAGAAGGACATTCTACTGAGATCAAGCACTGTGTTTATCTTAATGTATTTTAGCATGCATAATTAGATTTTTAAATATTGCAGCAGCCTCTGGAGCCTTAGATTAATAGGGAATGTATATGCAAACATAGTGCATAGAATTTCTGCTTTATGTCTAAATTTGAGCATATAATCAACTCCCTGAAAAAGTGGTGTGTTTTGATTTACAGTCTACGTACGTACATTTGAAAATACTGCTGTTGAATGTGAATGATGTGATTCATTATACCATTATCCAAGACTTGCCTTGGGTACATAGAGTGAAGAATTGTCTTGTGCCGCATATAAAATACATAATATAGTTAATGTATATGAATCACAAACTTTATTTTTTTTATAAATCTTGTGGGGCTGCATTACTAGCTGTCCAAGGCTTCATGTGGTTTGTGGGTCACGGGTTGGACATGTCTAGTATAACCCAAGTTGCATTTCATTGTCTGTGCAGAGGGACAGATTTCTCTTTATTTATTTTATTTTTATTTAATTAAATGTATACCCCGCCCTTCTCCGAAGAGGACCCAGGGCGGCGTACAGGAATTTAAAAACACATACAAAATGTCACAATACAAAATTTAAAAAACTTATTAAATAACCATCCTGCGCTAAAATCCAATTAAAATTCCCCAAAATTAAAACTATCTAAAATAGTCACAGCGGAGGTTACGTTAGGCCGGCTTGGTGAAAGAAATGTGTCTTTAGACACTGGCGGAAGAGGCGGAGGTCCGAGATGGTGTGAAGTTCAGGGGGTAGGTCGTTCCACAGAGCAGGGCCCGCCACAGAGAAGGCCCTTCCCCTAGGTGTCACCAGTCGGCATTGTCCGGCCGCCGGCACCCTGAGAAGGCCCTCTCTGTGGGAGCGGATCGGTCGAAGGGATGTAAGGGGCAGGAGACGGTCTCGCATATAACTAGGTCCCGAGTCTTCTGTATTACTAGCTAACACTGTGGTCTGGTTTGTGGGTAGCAGCAACAGAAGGTAAGACAATCATATAGCATCAGATTAGAAAACCCCAACTGAGTGTTCCCAACTAAAAAGGAAAAAGAAAAAAGAAAAGAAAAACCATTATCACCACAATAAACTCTCAGGTGATTGGAAAGCTAGAATATCAGGAAGAGAGGTTTTATTTAGTATCCCTAATGTATTACATTTCTGTGAGTTATGATTTCTTGAAGTAATTCCCCAGTGACCTGCCTGCAGTCTGAAGGACAGTATCTGTTTTTAAAATATCAGATGCTCAAATCTTCTTAAACTGACTTTTATAGACTTACTTTCACATTAGGAGCTGCTTGATGTTGTTCCTATGTGAATAGTACATTGTAGTTATAATTCCATTAGAGGCTTTAAGATTCTTGCTATAATATTCCTGCTATGCTGTACAGTACTAAGTTGTTTTAAACTGAAATGTTTTAGTATGCGTGTGCTGGCTGCCTGTTTTAGTTTAGTGTCTGTTTTAAGTGTTTGTTTTGTTCCTTTATATTTTTGGAGTTGAATATTTAAACATTGATTGCATGTTTAAAACTAACTTTACTGCATATCATCATGAGAATAATTTTCTGTTGGGCCACTAATACATGTTTACAAATACATTTTAGAACTACTGCAGGGACATTCCGTTGCATAATATTTTATAATCTGACATTGTAAAATTGACATTTGTCCTCTTGCCAAATTGTTTCAAGTCAAATATTCAAAATGTACAGATAAGATTATATAGAGCTATTCCTCCATCTATCTAATCATGGTGCAAATATGCTTCTGTCACTGTTTTTTCCCTGTAATGTCTTCATGACATTACCTTTGTCTTCTTTCCAGCCCCAAAATTAAAACAGGTCAAAGTTGTATTCAGTTATTCAATTTCTAAAGTAGTGTTTCCCTTCTTCTCCTGAAACAATTTCTTGCTGTGGAAATGTTCTGAAATAGTTTGTTAATGATGTGCATATCAGAACACCCAGTGGCTCTGAGCCAGTTTAAGCTTCAGTGGAACTACTGTTTCCCTTCTGGTTGCTGGGCACTGCATCTACAGACATTTGGTTTGGGCTGGGAGAAACTAAAAACTTGGTTTCCATAGCATATGTCCATCTAAAGTGTGACTTGTGCTTTCCAAGACTTAAATGGTGTGGTGGAACCAGCTTGCACCGGGTCATGAAAGCTGATTATTAATTATTCTGAAATTTTGCAAGCTGTTTGAGAGAAAAGCTGAGACATGATAACTAACCTACTGCTCAGTTCTGCAGCTAGCAACATGGCATGACGCTAGCAGTGGAGCCAGCAGATGGGATGTTCAATAATACCACCAGCTTCTTTGGTGCATTCTGAAATAATGTTACACTTGTATTAGAAAGTCTTTTGATGCACATAAAATTGACTTAAACCTGGAAAGAATAGTGCCAATTATATTTTGTTCATTCTATCAATAAATGAATTAGAGGTTTACTGCAGCTTCTGTTGACTGGGAACTTTACATGATCATCCTTTTTGCTGTTTTGTAGTCATTTTGCCTACTCCATGGTCTTCTTACAGGTTAACCCGCACATGTCCAGCTTCTGCCCTGGGCACAGCACTGAGACGGTGTTGGTTGCGCTGATAGATGATCTTTGGAGGGCCAGAGACAGAGGTCATTCCTCTGTCCTAGTCCTGTTAGACCTCTCAGCGGCTTTCGATACCATCGATCACGATATCCTATTGCACCGACTGGAGAGATTGGGACGGGGGTGCACTGTACTGCAGTGGTTCTCCTCCTACATCTCTGGTTGATCGCAGTTTGTGTTGACGGGGGGAGAGAGGTCGACATCGAGGCCCCTAATATGTGGGGTGCCTCAGGGGTCGGTCCTCTCGCCCCTCCTGTTCAACATCTACATGAAGCCGCTGGGTGAGATCATCCGTGGTTTAGGGGTAGAATACCACCAGTATGCTGATGATACTCAGTTGTACATATCTACCCCCAACCACCCCAGCGATGCCGTCGAAGTGATGTCCTGGTGTTTGGAAGCCGTGCGGCTCTGGATGGGAAGTAACAAACTACGGCTCAACCCATCCAAGACCGAGTGGCTTTGGTTCCCAGCGTACCAACATAGCCAGCTGATCCCATCGCTGGTTATTGGGGGCGAATCACTAGCCCCCGTTGAAAAAGCCCATAACTTAGGCGTCCTCTTGGATTCGCGGCTGTCCTTAGATAGCCATATAGCAGCCGTGACCAAGGGGGCTTTTTACCAGGTACGTCTGATACGCCAGTTACGTTCCTTTCTTAACCGGGATGCCCTCTGCACTGTCACTCAAGCACTCGTGACATCCCGCCTAGACTATTGCAACGCTCTCTACATGGGGCTCCCCTTGAGGTACATCCGGAGGCTCCAGTTGGTACAGAGTGCGGCCGCGCGAGGAATCATGGGAGCCTCTCGATGCTCCCATATAACACCTCTCCTACGCGAGCTGCATTGGCTACCGGTGGCCTTCCGGGTTCACTTCAAGGTGCTTGTCACCATCTTTAAATCGCTCCATGGCTCGGGGCCTAGTTACTTGCGGAACCGTCTCCTACCACATACCTCCCACCGACCGATTCGCTCCCAGGGGGAGGGCCTCCTCAGGGTGCCGACCGCCAGTCAATGCCGGCTGTCAGCATCCAGGGGTAGGGCCTTCTCTGTGGCAGGGCCCACCCTCTGGAACGACCTGCCCCCGACCTTCGCACTATCACGGACCTTCCCCTCTTTCGCCGCTCACTCAAGAGTCATTTCTTCCAGCAAGCTGGACTAGCCTAGAATTTTAGACCTCATATACGCCAAAACTCCAACCAAACTAGTAAATGGTTAATAGGTTAATGGGAATTTTAGTACAAGTTAATTTAATTAATTTTAATTCTTTTATTGTATATGTTATTATTTATTATGGTAGATTTATTTGTACACCGCCCTGAGTCCATTTCGATGGAGATAGGTGCGATTTACAACTCGAAAATAAATAAATAAATAAATAAATAAATAAATAAATAAATAACCATTGTCACTTGCTGCCAGCACTACTTTTGTAGTCATTGTCAAGAACAGAGTTTGCTTGTTATGGATTATTTTCTCCCTGCTTTATTTTGCAC
Source organism: Rhabdophis nuchalis (assembly GCA_039707465.1). Taxonomy (NCBI): domain Eukaryota; kingdom Metazoa; phylum Chordata; class Lepidosauria; order Squamata; family Natricidae; genus Rhabdophis; species Rhabdophis nuchalis. The sequence continues at coordinate 102,025,979 of CM077644.1, forward strand.
TGCTTCTCTGCGCCTTGACCTGTCAGCCAGGTTGTTTTTGGACACAGGTTCAGCACCCAGGATATGTGGATTGAAATAGTCTGACTGACAGGTAACAGAGATAGAGCACTTTGGGGACAACATTGATGACCACATTCCATTTGTGAAACAACTTGATGGGAGATTAACCAACATTTTATACTGGCTCCACCTCACTTCACCTATGTTTAGGAGAATGATTGGTGTTTCCCCCCCCTTCTCTCACTGGCAGTTGATATTTGGTGAAAGAGAAAATGCAACCATGGTTATCCCCTCCTTGTTTTCCTTAACTTGTCCTTCATTAAAACAGTAAAAACAGAACCATGCCTTTTCTAGTGTAATTTAGTTTATGCAGTGAAGTTTATGCTGGCACACATTTCTACCGACTCACAGACTGGAGGATAGCCTGTTAACACAGCCCTCTGGATGTCTTTATGGTCAAATCATCACATAACTATGTTTAATTTCTCATTTAAAGTTGTTAACTAGGCCTGAAGATGTGTCCCTCTAAACAAGAGAAGTGGTTCAAGAGCACCAAGCTGGCAAGAGGATTAGGGTTTATAATGTGCTACCTTTGTCATCAGAACATAGTTCAAATTAATGCAGAGCTGAAATTCCAAGAAAGCACCCCAACTACCTTAACCCTTCCTTCAACAACGATGCTACACTATTGGGTTATACAGTTTTAATCCCAGAGGAGTTGTCTCTTGACATTAAACTGTCCAAATAGTATTTATATCTAGGGCTGCCTTGCAAGATCACTTAACCCTGCACAGCAGTTTAAAAGTAGTTAATGACAGCTCCAGCTTGACTTGTCCCTTATGAATGATCACATAAGTTCGACCTGTGCTGTCATGGTTTATGGAGGAAGGCAGTTTGTCCATAGCCCGCTGCTTCAGCCCAAGCAGGTAATTTGAAATGAAATGAGACAGTTTCTACAAGCAGATTGATTTGGGAATCTTGCCTGTTCTTCCCTTTGACCCTTGATAAGTTGACACTACAAAGATTGTGACTTTAAAAAATGATTGGGTGCAAATACATTTAGGTAGATGATTTACCACATGTTAAAGCAAGGACAGTGCATCCAGAGTGAAGCGCTCGACAGGAAGGTAATTGTGAACTTTAACAACTCATGTTTTATGTTTTTTTGTATTTCATTAATTATTTGACCAGATGAATCCACTGATAAGTAGATAGAGTGCGATGTTGGTAGCCACTTTTGGAGAGATTTCAGTTTTGGTGATTGGTTAACACAGAACTGTGTAACCATTAAATGCCTCTTCCCACTGTGGCAATCCTGTTGAAGCCTGTGGCATTTGGTCAGTTAGAATGGCAGAAAACTGAAAAGAAAGGGTTAAGTCTCAAGATAATGTAGTATGAGTTGCTCTTTGAAAAACTATGAATTCCCAGCTCTGACTCACTTTTAAGTCCGCCTTCTCGAAATGCTTTTACAAACATCCGATAATGGAACACTGAATATGTATTCCCCGAGAACAATGCCAGAAACAGCAATAATGACAACAAGGAACCTCTGTTACAGATGCAAAATATTTATTGCAGCTAATTAAAAATAGCCAGGAGGGAGGGGACACACACACAGTGAATGTAGAGCTGCAATTCCTGTCTTGGCATCTTCAGTAGGACAGGAAAAAGTCCTGCCTGAAGATGTGGAGGATTGCTTCTAGCCTGTATTAAGAATACTGGACTGGAGAAGTTAATAGAGACTGAAACAGGCCATTTCTTAAATTCCTATTAGCTTTTCAGTGTTGCTTCACAGACAGCTCCCTGTCTGAGGGTCTATGATAGCTTGCCATGGCTGATTTGCCATGACCAACTTGCTTTGAGCCAAATCACCATGGGACAAGAGTTACATTAATATCAAAGAAAGGGTTGAATAGTGTCATTAAAGAAAGAATGCAAAAGGGGGGACAAAATGAGATGTGAATGACAAACATTGAAATAATTTTTAGATTATTTTAAATAATTGAATTGAATTGTTAAATTGTCCTATGGTGAGTTGTTCCCTGGTAGGTTGGCCACAGTCAGTTGTCCCTTGGTGAATTGTCTGAAGCAAGTTGGCCATGGCGAAGTGGCTGTGGTGAGTTGTCCCACTCCCCTGTCATATTTTCAGTTCAATTTCTCTGTTAATCTTAGATAGCAAAGGACAAACTTGACTTTCCTACAGATATTTATGCAACGTAGAAATCTTTTATTCAAACGAATGGCTTGCTAGGAGCATTGTAAAATTACTGAGTTAGATTCCAAATAAATGACTCACACTTAGTCTCATTGAAATCAGTATCTATAGGGTAAAGTTAAAGCCCATTCATTTCAGTGCGATTGAAATACTATTCACTTCCTTTTCGCATTCTTTGGATCAGATATGGAAAAATGCAGAATGGAAACAACTGGCTGAATTTTGCCAATGAAAACATTCTGAACATAATATTAAAAGTGATATTTTTTTAAAATGGAAAATAAATGCAAAGCTGCTTTGAAATAAGGTTTATTATGTCCTAGAAATTTGCCAGCTATTCGCAAGGAATGTTGCATTTTTGCTGGTGTCAGCATGAAATGTCTATGCCTTAATGAAGAATTACTGTCTTCATCTCTTGAGCACATCACTCTAAAAATCTTGGATATAGTGATGGGAGAATAAGGGGAGACACAAGAGACACCTCACATTGGGACATGGTTGCTATATCCTTGAACATAGATCTCCAAATATCTTGGGGACAGTGAGCATATCTGAGAATATCTTCAATTTTTATGAAATTATTGTAGCAGAGAATGCATGGCTAATCATAAGGGTACATTTGGGATCCAGGACAGAATGCATTTATGAAATTTGTTGTCCACTTTACATTAGAGCTCAATTCCATAACAGGGACACAAAACAGATTTAAAATTGGTTTTAAAATCCTCATCTCCCCATAAAGAATAACAATGCCTTAACACCTGAAGAACAAGCTTTGCAAGTGATACACATGGATATAAGGTAAAGGTTTCCTTTGCACATATGTGCTAGTTGTTCCCGACTTTAGAGGGCAGTGCTCATCTCCATTTCAAAGCTGAAGAGCCAGCGCTATCCAAAGATGTCTCTGTGGTCATGTGGCCGTCATGACTAAATGCCGAAGGAGCACAGAACACTGTTATCTTCCCACCAAAGTGGTCCCTATTTTTCTACTTGCATTTGTATGTGCTTTCGAACTGCTAGGTTGGCAGAAGCTGCAGCAAATCTTACACCTTTTGGTTCAAGATGCAGCTGAACAGGAATGGAATTGTACCCAAAAGTTGCATTCCAGAGACGGTATATTCCATTTCCCCCCAGGCTATACCAATCTGGCTATTTTGAAGTGATGTAACCATTTTGGGGATGATCCAGCTGTTCTGGGAAATGATTAGAACATCATGGACAAAGAATATAACCTTCTAGTGTTTAGTTCACCTCTGAAAAGGAACATCGTTATTATTCCTAACATTACTATTACTTTAAGTTGCTAATAAGAAAATGTGAAAAAAATACAGCACCACCAAGGAAGCATCCTCACATGATCAAAATAACCGGACTTGTATGTAAGAAGAAGCTAACCAGTCATGTATCCAGATATATGCCATGTAGGGTTTTATATGGCTATACAAGAACCCTTGGGATGTGTTGCTTTTTAAAATTATCATCATTATTTTGTTGGCAAACTGGCACAAATTCAGCTGTTCAATCAAGCGTAATTTGTTTACAATATATTTACAATAGAATTGTTAAAACTTATTTATTATAAAAATATTTTTAAAGTGTAAGGGAATGGCAAAGTAGAAATAATCCAACAATTCAAGTGGCAAATCACCGATCAAACAAAATGTGCCTGTTAAGCAAAGAGTAGATAAAACAAAATAATTAAATGAAACAAAGCAATGAAAAACACCCAGGGGCAGAATATACCAATGTCAAAGCTTTGAAAAATAAAAAACACTTAGTGTTTCCTTAAAGCCTGCTGAATTTCTCTAAGGCTATATATCTCAACCTTGGCAATAGAAAACGGTCTGTCTTTTACCATTCAGTCAATTTCTTTGTGAAAAAAATTGGGGGGGAGACATAGTGGAAGACATTCCTTCAAAAAGTCCTATCCCCAAACCTTGTTATGGTTAAGAAGAACCAGCATTTTGAACTATGGAAACAAACTAGAAGGCATTAGTGATGGAACGAGACAGTAAAAGGGCTCCTAGAACCAAATTTGGTTGTGATGTTTTTATACTGAAATATGGTGTTCAACAATCAAGTATTAGCTTACCTTGAAAGAAGTGCAAAAAACCAAAATATAATAATGTATGAGTTACTGTAGCCATTACCAGCTTCAGACAGCTGCGCCGATTTTTTTCTGAAAGATTTCAAACATGTCATTATTATTCATTTAATTCCAAATATTTGTCGCTGGATTTTTTTTTCTTTTCTGAAAATGCAGGGATCCGACTTCTATGTTGGCATCATTTAAAATTATTTACTACTCCTTCTGCTCATATTTTCATTGAACTATGTTAAAAATATTTTCCTGGAATGTTTCTTTATGTTGTCCATTGCCTTTAATAGACGTGCCATTTAATAAGCTCTCTACCTGTAAGGATAGACTATTTGACCTCTGTGACCTGCCACTGGTAGACATAGTATAAGATTGCTTTGTGAAATAAAGCTGTCGGTAACATCAACAAAATAAAAAATGATCGTATTCCAATACTCTCTGCTGAGTACTATGACAGCACTGAAATATGGAATAAAATTGAAAGTAGATTAGTTTTGGGCCCTAAGTCATGTTTTGACAAGATATAAGAGAAGAGAACATATCTTTGAACTTTTAGTTTTAAAGTTTTTTAATGAAAATATTTATCATTTTGTAAGGTTCCTTTCTTTATCACAGATGGACTGTATAACCTTAAAACAATCCATTCTCTTATTGTGAGGGATATAAATACTGGTCTATCTTCTTTTATATTAAACAACACAAAGGGACCATACACAGGCAGAATGAAATTGTGTGGCATTCATACCAATACTTGTACCATGATAATGGTGATAATAATAATCTTATAGAGAATGTTGAAAAATCAATTCCTAATAAGCTACATATTTTTAAATTGCACAGAACAGGTAAAATATTCCAAGCAGGGAAGATTTTTGTGCGTGTGCATATTTTCTGCTTACTCTGAGAAAGATCTTAGATCTGAATCAATGGGATAAAAGGGCTTGACTGGATTATGTTCTTAGGGAGAAACTGAAGTGAATTTGCAGTGTTAGAAACATTTGCAAATGCATGTATTTACATAAACATTATTTAGATCCTCACTGCTTGTCTGAAAGCAGGATGTTTTAAGTGCTGTTGCCCCACAGCACATGAGGGATTTCCTCAGGTTGCTCTGAACAGTCAGATCAAGGACATTAACCAAATTGACTCTTTTTAAAAATGGTTTCATCCATGGGATTTGGATGTCATTTATTGTAATTAAAATTTGCCAGCAGTTTCCCTTGAATATAAAGAAATATTTATATCAGCTTCCCTGATTCTGAAAATATTGAAATTGATTGGAGTACCATTTCCAGAATTCCTGGATTTTATGTATTCAGTGTCATCGATGCTGCCAAATCCAAATGGATTTCTTATAATGTTATTTTAAAAAAAGTTTGAATTTCCCCAAAGAGATTAATAACAATGAGGTTCTTTCTAACCAAGAAACATAATTGTCTGGAGGGTAGGGGAGATTTACCAGAAATGCATAATATACTGTAATGCAAATTCCACTCCTTATGGACAATATGCAAGTATAAATAATAAAAACGTATGTTGTGATACCCTGATACATGCATTTTGAGTTAGGGACAGGCAGCATTGCTGGAAAGAAAAATTATCCTGAAATGTCTGGGCATAAATAAGCTGTAATGGGTGGTGTCAATCAGGAGGAACAGGGAGGACAGTAGGACTTTCCATCTGTAGGCTCTGAGAAAAACATTCGCCCCTGTTGTATCCTGTTTTTTGAGTGAAAGTGAAGTGTATATGGGCAGTGAGAAATCTTTCATTTTTAGTTTTGGTGCTTAGGTAGAGTCTCTGGGGGGAAAAATGCTTCCTTACCTTATTTCTATATCATGTACGTTGCTATTTGTTTCCTTTATACATTAAGTTAAAGGCTTAAGTGATTATAGATGATAGATGATAGATATTCCTCCCAGTGTATTTCACAGATGTTTTGTAAAACAATTCTATCCATCACAAATATAATGTGCTGCTTGCAGAGCGATAAACTCTCCTTCTGCTTAAGTGGAGTTTTAAAATAGAAGGAGAAATAAAAGAATTAACACAGGCAAGGTAGCCACAGTGATGTCATTTAATCTACTTTATTAGACAATATATATGTGACGGTGAAGCACTTTAATCCTCAATATTAATACACTGCTTCATAATCTATGCTACTTTAACAAATTATGCTGTCCTCTGCTTTCATTTTAGATGGCAGGCAAGCAGACCAGTACAAGGATATCTCATTTTGATATGTTTCATTCAAAAAGTTCCTCATCAAACTAATGCTCATCCTCAAGCAATGATCAGGAATTTTTTTTATTTTTTTAATGCCGTAAAATAAAATGTTACATAATATAATGTTAGAATATTCTTACATGTTTGTTACATGTTGATGTACGGTGATGACATATTCATGGATGATCATGATAATGATGATGACAATGATGATGATAGCACTGTTGACCTAAATTGACTTATTGGTAGCGTGGTGGCTCAGTGGCTAAGATGCTGAGCTTGCCAATCAGAAAGGTAGGCAATTTGGCGGTCGAATCCCTAGTGCCACGTAATAAAATGAGCTCCCATTACTTGCCCCAGCTTCTGCCAACCTAGCAGTTCGAAAGCATGTAAAATGCAAGTAGAAAAATAGGAACCACCTTTGGTGGGAAGATAGCAGCATTCTGTGCGCCTTCGGTGTTTAGTCATGCTGACCACATGACCAAGGAGACATCTTTGGATAGCGCTGGCTCTTTGGCTTTGAAATGGGGATAAGCACCACCCCCTAGAGTTGATAACAACTAGAAAATATGGTAGAGGGGAACCTTTACCTAATAACAATATGAATATCCATTTTGATTCAGAAAGTCAAAATTGTGCTCGGGGGAGGATGTCTCTCTATGTTTGTCAAAACATAGTTTAAGATATAGTAGGCAAAAATTAAAGAGAAATTGAGAAGGAAGGACACAAACGACATGCTCTTTCTAATATAGTTCAACCCTGTAAATAATAGATTTTTTGAAAAAAATCACAACTGCTGTGATTTAGACTATTGATTCATTTTCATTTCCCAAATCCATCCGTTTTATTTTCATGAAGAACTAAACTATAATATGCTTTTTAACAAACAAACACATTGAATTATTGCACCACTTGAATGAATAAATCAATGAATGACACCTCGTATCTCTCAAAGTAAGGATCATAGATACCTTATGGTACCCGTTTCTAATTTAATCATTTTCAGGGGAGATAATGCTTATACTTTAGACTTTTGTAATCAGGTGACATGAGATTAAACAATGGAGAGGCATCTTTGAATTAATCTGGTTGAAAGAATACTTCCTTATTTTTTTTAGCTAGATGCAAAATCATTTTAAGTAGATATCCTTCACCAGTACGTCTCTCTCTCTCTGTTTCACAGTCTCCAGTGGGAGCAGTCTCTTCATCTTACCACTAATAGCAAGGTTGCCTCTTCTTAACCTCTAATGGGAAAATTGCCTGATTTGTCTGACTTGATTAGTTAATTAATGTTACATTCTTCCTCTAGTAATAAGAAGAATAACTTGGAGCTCTTTCTCTGTCGTCGTCTTAATACAAATGACCAAGAGATGGCAGCACTATCTCCTCTGTCTTTGCCCGCTGCTACTTTTAAAGAAGGCTGCGGGGAAAGCAAACTATCCATCCGTGGCCAGCCATAAGACAAAGGCTCAATAGCATTGTGGGTTGTGAATTTCAATTGTTACTAACAACGTTTTCTTGTAAACTGACGATTAGACAAGTAATAACAATGCCACTATTTTGTTCATTCAGTGAAAGATATAATGAAAGATATTCTTTGGAATTAGTGACAGGCATGCTGAGGCTTTTGCAATACACAAGAGGCTCGGTTGAGCTAGTTTGATTTGCTATCATGACTCGGTGTTTTAAAAAAATCAACAGAATCCTTAAGACCAGGGGTCTCCAACCTTTGCAACTTTAAGTCTGAAGGACTTCAGCTCCCAGAATTCTCCAGCCAGCAAAGCTGGCTGGAGAATTCTGGAAGCTGAAGTCCTTCAGACTTAAAGTTGCAAAGGTTGGAGACCCCTGCTTAAGACCACCTAATCTTTTTCAATTGTAGGATTGTATTACCGATAATTCTTGCTTTATGACCACAATTGGGACCAGAATTTCAATTGTTAAGCAAGGTGGTTGTTAAGTGAGTCCCGGCCAATTTTACAAACTTTTTGCCATAGGTTGTGTTGTGGCCCAGCCGGCTCCGGATGAGCTGCTGAGTCTGCTCTGGAGGAGGAGGGTGACCTTGAGAGAGCAGAGAGCCTGGCTGGTCATCAGGAGGCACCTGGGTCTTGGAGTAGTGGGGAGGATCAAGGTCAGTTTGTCCCTGATGCTAGATTGAGAAGGGCTGAAAAAAGGAGGCTTCAATTGCATCAGAAGCAAACTCGAAGGAGTTGAATTAGTCCCAGCTGCCTAATGACTGGCCCCTCCCAAGAGAGTTTAAAAGGAAGTCTTTGCTAAGAAAGTCCTTGCAGAGAACAATGTTGGATTTCTAGGTTCGTGTTTATTTGTGTTGATTTTTAGGTTCGTGTTTAGTCGAGTTAGGAAGCTTCGTATCTGTTCAGAGTCATTCAGGTAAGCAGCCTAGAGAGTCAGTGGCAAGCAGCCAGTCTTGTATTAGTCGGTGAAAGGGGGGTCAGAACAGGTTGTTTAGCAAAACACTGTAGTTGTTAAGTGAATCATGTGGTCATTAAGCAAATCCAGGCTCTCCCATTGATTTTGAAAGCTGCAGGGGAGTCATAAAAGGCAACCACGTGACCCCTGAGATCCCTGCAACCGTTGTAAATATATGCCATTTGCCAAACACCCAAATTGGGCCAGGGAGCATGATCAAGGAAGGCCTTCATAGCTACAGTGTTGCTGCTAGGTACATAATGGGGACCAAGCATTACAACCACATTTATCAAATATTTCTGCTTTCCTTGACAACCGGTAACGATATGATATGAATGATTCCGATAAAGGAAAGAATGAAGTTTCCTGCATATTTTACAAAATAAATAGAAAGGAACATGAAATCAAATTGTATGAAGTGTTGCTGCCTTACTTTTCCTAAAAGGTTTGATTTCTTTCCAGCTTCAACCTCACATGACCTGGGAACAAAGACCTCATGATGGATGGATGGATATTAGTTTCTTAAATGGCAGCGCAACATGGCAGAGGCATCAAGTAGAATTAACTTACACCTGGAATTCAAAAGAAACCTCTTTGGAAATTATTCTTTTATAGCTCAGTTTTCTTTCTCCCACTTTTCTTCTTTTAAACAAATTTAACATTATCAAGGGGTGATAAAATAAACCCATATATCTTATCAGTGCTAGATATTTTTCCAGAGTCCCCGCTTAAAAGTAAGAGAAAACATTAATGGGAGGACAGTGAATTAATTATTATGTTAATTTGGAAGATCAAGTTAGTTCCTGTAGAAGATAAACTTGTTAAAAATAACCAGTGCATGGTATGACTTGTTAGAGAAATGACAAAACTTATAATGATGTACTCCAGAAGGGAAGATACCTCAAGTGGACAAAGTCAAAAGATCTAAGTTTTTCTGAAGAAGAAGAAGAAGAAGAAGAGGAAGAGGAGGAGGAGGGGAGGAATGGGAGGGGGGGAAAATAATATTGTTTCTTTAGTATCAGATTGATTCAACTACAGTAATCTCTAATATATGTTAGCATACTGCAAAAAATCAATTTCAATTTTAAAAAATGTTATAATTAATTAATTGATTATGTGACATCAAGTTGAAGTTGATTCCTAACAATCTCATGGATAACTTTTCTTTTTTTTTTATATTGAAAAAGTTTTATTGGTTTTACATTTTTTCTATAGGATAGGGTAAGGGATACAAAGAAATTTTGAGAGCATTCACGGCAGAGTCGTCGGCCCTTCCGAGACCTCAAAATACACAGTAATAAAATAAAAATAAAAACATTTTCCATAACACTACAAGGTAAAAGCAAGTACATATACCTAAATTCTCAATTCCATGCTGTCAGACATTTATAAAAAATCCAGATACAAATATTATGCAAAATTGTTCAGAAAAATCAAGGCAAAGTTATTTTTTTGATCTAAGTCTCTTGGCTATTGTATCTTCTTTTTCTCCTCCCTGGCCCCCAGCGGGCGGGGCCGCGGCTCCCTCCGTCCCCCCTGGATCTTCCCCCAGGGCAGAGGAATGTTTTTTAAGAAAGGCTTCCGCCTCAACAACTGTTTTAATCCTCACTCTTCCTCCTTCCCACAACACCAGCATCCCTTCGGGTGTCACCCACTTGAACCAAATCCCATGATCAAATAAAATTTTAGACAAGAAGGAAAATTTCCTCCTTGCTTCGCGAATCTTTCTAGGGATCTGCTTCAAGATAGCAACCTCTTTTTGTTGGTAGATTAATGGACTACCTCTCTGCACTTTCAGGATTTCCTCTCTGGTTGACCTTCTAACAAATTTCACATGTATCTCTCTAGGCACTTCATTTTTCCTGGCATATGCTGAGTTAATTCTGTAGGCTAGGTCAATGTCCCCCCTGATCTCATCTTTAGGTTTTTGTAAATAGTCTGCTAAAATTGTGCTCATAAGATCAGGGAGGCATTCACCAGATTCCTCAAGAACGTTCTGAAATCTCAAAAAATATGTCATTCTTTCCATATCTATCCTAGACACATGCCCATTTGTTTCCCCAACCTCTTTAATAACATTTTTAATCTCTCCTTTAACCCCCACCAACCCCCCTTCCAATTCTTCAGTCTTCTGTGTGTTTTCCAGCACTTGCTTCCGTGTGTCCAATAGCTCCTTCTTGAAATTGATGTTTTCTGCCCTCTGGGCCTGAATTTCTTTTACCAAAGTTTGTATAACAGTTTCAAGAGAAGCCATCCGTTATTCTAAACTTGCCAATGCTGTTTCTTGAGCCATGATTAACTGTTAAAGTCAATGCCACCAAAATGGCGTTTTCAGGGTGGGGTTGGTGAGACTAACCGGGAGCCAAAAGTTCTGATCAAGGTTGAAACGTTGTAAAATTCAGGAACCAAGAGAGAAACAATTTTCCAACTCAATAGTTATAATAACGAAGGTACTCCAGAAAGGAAATCACAAATCCAGCAAGAGAAAAATTCTTCATCAATATCCAGAGAGAGTCCCAATTGTAAAGAGACGCTGGGAATTTTCCATAGTTGAAATAATCAGGCAGGGACAAAGAAAAGCCACCTTCCACCGCCCATCTCAGAGCCCAGAGGAGAGAGTAGAAAAATAAATTTTTTTTTTATCCAGCCAGACCTAGAAACAATGTTGCAAGTAGCCGCATACCACTTCCCCTTGTTAGAGACAGTCCGGATTTAAGATTTCCGCTTTCTCTTCCAGAGAAGCCATTTTAAAGTGCCGCTTAAGTCCGAGGTTTTTTTTTTTGAAAACAAACACCCCCCTCCCAGTCCGTTCAGCCTGGCTGGCAGCAAGGAAAAAAAAGTCTTTTTTAAACTCACTCTCCCTCGCAGCTGAAGCCTCAGCAGACCTTCCGATCTCTCCGCTCAGCCCTCTGCATTGAAGTGAATGGCGCCGACAGCCGTTGGCAAAGGGAGAACTCCCCGCAGCATGTTCCTCCTCACCTAGGTCGCGGAGGGGAGCGCTCTCCCCACCGCCGTGAGGAAGAACGTCCCCTCCGAGCCGACCCTACGGGAGACCTCCAGTAACCGGAGTGTCTCGCCCCTGTGGGGGGGCAGAAAAGGCAACAAAGCGGCGAGCGAGCGCTAGGCTCGCCCGTCGCCGCTGGAGCCGGAACCGGAAGCCATGGATAGCTTTTCTTGATGATGATCTGTCCCTAAATGAGTTTTTCAGCTATCTCAGTGATGATACTATAGTACAGGGATCCCCAAACTTTTTGGCACCAGGGACCAGTTTCAAGTTAAAAAAATGCTGCGGACCGGTGGCCATGGCTCGGTCGGCGTAGAGGGGGAGTGGGGGAGATGGGGAACAAGCGGCGCATGTGCCCGGGGGAGTGAGTCGGCTCACTCACCCCTCTCGGGCACCCAACGGCGTGAGCGGCCACCCCTGCACTCTCCTGCCCCCAGCGCACGCTCTGCCCAGGAGACTGCCCCCTCCTCCTCTCCCTCCTCTAAGAGTTGCGCCGCTCACTGCGGCCCGGTTCCTATCAAGACATGGACCGGCACCGGTCCGCGGCCCGGGGGTTGGGGACCCCTGTTATAGTACATTCTAAATATATACAGTAATTTATGAAAAAGCTCAAATATGGCCAGATATGAATTTGGACCATTCCATATATTATGGAATTATATTTACAGCATAATGCCAGTGTGAACAAAAAAATGTCTACAGAAGGTAAACCGTCTGATTTTTTTTTTGCTTAATGATTTTGTGTGTGTGCAGTCTTTAGATCCTAGGCCCATGATGGTGAACCTATGGCATACGTGCTACAGGTGGCACGAAGAGCCTTCTCTGAAGACACACCAGCTGTCGCCCCAGCTCAGCTCCACTGCGCATGTGTGGGTGCCTCCCGCAGCCCTCTCTGCAGACACACCAGCCATCGCCCCAGCTCAGCTTCACTGTGCATGTGTGGGTGCCTCCTGCCAACTGTTCTTCAGGTCTCTGTCACGCATGTGGGGGAAGGGGCAGGGCACATGCAGGGGCCGTGCATGCACATGTCCGGGGAGTGGGACACGTGTGTGTGGGCACTCGCATTGCATTTTGGGGCCTCACAAAATGGAGCAAATGGGCCCCATTTTGGCTTCCAGGTTGGTGCAGGAGGACTTCTAGGCCCAAAATTGGGCATGGGGGGCTTGTGACAGTGTGAGAGGGAGTATGGGGGTGCTGTGTGAAGCCACAAAATGCAATGTGAGTGCCCCCCCATGCATGTTCCTTACCCCTACGCTTGTGCGGCAGAAACCCAAAGACCAGCTGCCCAGTGGGAGGCACGTGCGCATACGTGGTGGAGCTGGGCTGCGGCGATGGGTGGTGTGCCCACCTGCTTTTGGCACGCAATGACAAAAAGGTTAGCCATTACTGTCCTAGGTCCTCTTAGCAATGGCCCCCCCAAAAAGAAGAGTTCCCACTTCTTATTGTTTGTAACTTAACTTATGATTGTAACTACCATGTGATTATGACCTGTGACCTATTACATGCTTCGCACAGTCACTCAAGCACTCGTGACATCCCGACTCGACTACTGTAATGCTCTCTACATGGGGCTTCCCTTGAGGTGCACTTGAAAGCTACAGTTAGTCCAGAATGCAGTCGCGTGGGTGATTATGGGAGCGCCTAGACACTCCCATATAACACCAATCCTGCGCGAGCTGCACTGGCTTCCTGTGGTCTTTCGGGTGCGCTTCAAGGTTTTGACGACCATCTTTAAAGCGCTCCATGGCTCGGGACCTAATTACTTGCGAGACCGTCTCCTGCCCCATACATCCCTTAGACCGATACGCTCCCACAGAGAGGGCCTTCTCAGGATGCCGTCAGCCGGACAATGCCGACTGGCGACACCCAGGGGAAGGGCCTTCTCTGTGGTGGGTCCTGCCCTTTGGAACGACCTTCCCCCTGAACTTCGCACCATCTCCGACCTCCGCCTCTTCCACCAGTGTCTAAAGACACATTTTTTTCATCTAGCCGGCCTAGCGTAACCTCTGCAATTGACTATTTTAGACAGTTTTAAATTTTGGGGGGATTTTAATTTGGTGTTAGCACAGGACAGTTATTAAATAAGTTTTTTAATTTATTTATTTATTTTGTATGTATTTTAAAATTCCTGTGCGCCGCCCTGGGTTCGTTTGGAGAAGGGCGGGGTATAAATTTAATAAAATAAATAAAATAAAATGCTATTTATATGTATATCGTGAGCTTATGCATCATAGACAAATTCCTTGCATATCCAATCACACTTAGTCAATAAAGTCATACACCCCTTCGACCGATCCGCTCCCACAGAGAGGGCCTTCTCAGGGTGCCATCGGCCGGGCAATGCCGGTTGGCGACACCCAGGGGAAGGGCCTTCTCTGTGGTGGGCCCTACCCTCTGGAACGACTTGCCCCCCGAACTACGTACCATCTCAGACCTCCGCCTCTTCCGCCAGCGTCTTAAAACGCACCTTTTCCAACAAGCCGGCCTAACATAACCCACCGTTTTGACTGTTTTAGATAGATTTTAATTAGGGGGATTTTATACGATTTTAGCACAGGGCATGGATATAATAGCTTTTTAAATTTTTTTATATTTTTTGTTATATTTGTATTGTTTTTTTTAAATTTCCTGTGCGCCGCCCTGGGTCCTTTTTTGGAGAAGGTGCGGGGTATAAATTTGAATTAAAATAAATAAATAAATAAATAAATAAATAAATAAATAAATAAATAAATAAATAAATAAAGCATTCTATTCTATTCTATTCTATTCTATTCTATTCTATTCTATTCTATTGAAAATTGTTTAGAAACCACCTGCCATTCCAGGAAGCATCAAGAAACAAGTCTCTATTTAAAACAACAACAACAATTAAAGGTAAATAGTACCTTGCAGCTTTTTCTAGATAAATGTGGAAAATCCCCCACCAGATTGATTGGTAAGGAAAAAAAAATTAGCCTGAAAATTTGCCAGGATGCAAATCTGGTCCTGAAAACAGGATATGAAGTAGGATGGATCGATTCTGGTTTGCTCATTCCTGCTCACCCTTTATACATATAGTCATTATCTGCTTGGCTACAGTTGTATGTTGTAGGAATAAGCACGAGGGACAACATTGGCTTCACCAATCATAGGAATGCACTATTAGGATTGCAGATACCACTAGTCCTTGACTTACAATAGTTCATTTAGTGACTACTCAAAGTTACAATGGCACTGAAAAAAATGACTTATGGCCATTTTTCATATTTATGGTAATTGCAGCATCCCCATGGCCACATGTTCAAAATTCAGATGCATGGCAATTACTTATGACGGTTGCATTGTCCCAGGATTATGTGATCATCTTTTGCCACCTTCTGACAAACAAAGTCAATGGGGAAGCCAGATTCACTTAACAACCATGTTGCTAATTTAATAACTGCAGTGATTCACTTAACAACTGTGGCAGGAAAGGTCATAAAATGGGGCAAAACTCACTTATCAACTGTTTCAATTAGCAATGCTCAATTGTGGTCGGAAGTCAAGGACTACCTGTAGTGTCCTGTTTTTGCATTTCTCAATAATATGAGAAAACATACTAGTCTATACTCAGTCAATAAATGAGGTGAGCAAATTGAAGTGAATAGAATAGCCATAGCACTTAGACTTACAAACTGCTTCATAGTGCTTTACAGTCCTCTCTAAGAGGTTTACAGATTTGGCATGATGCCCCTAACAATCTGGGTCCTCATTTTACCGACCTCGGAAGGATCGAAGGCTGAGTCAACCTTGAGCCTGGTGAGATTCAAACTCCTGGCAATTGGCAGAATTAGCCTGCAACACTGTATTCCAACCACTGTGCCACCACGAATAGAAGTTGAAGAAGAGTAGAAGAATAAAAATAAATAAATAGCCTGTAGTAAAGCAGAAGGGTAAAAATATAAGATCGTCTGTAGAATTATAGGGCAGCTATGACTAGAGCTGAACCTCTGAAGGCTGAACAGGTTTGTCATTAATGAAAAGGCCAATGTATGCTTAAGCATATTTTGTTTTGGCCCTGGAGTAACAGATTGTCCTTTCTGTCTTGTTTGCTTCCAATATATTAGTCCTAATGAATCCATTACATGTATGTCCATCACCATGATAGAGCAAATCCTGCCTGTGAGTGATGGCATTCCCTTCCGAAAAAAAAAGAAAGAAAACATAGTGACTGCCATTTCGGAATTTAGAGATGTTTGTGGGGAATGAAGATGTTAGTAGCAGAGGTGGTTCTTCCCCCTTAGGACCAAAGATGAATATTTATGCCTGCTTCTGCCTGATGCTTTTTGAAACTTACAAAAGGAACTCATCAAATTAGTCCTGAGACAACTGACATCTTGTCTAACATCTTCCTTTACTAGTTTTTGTTTCCTTACAGGTAGTCCTCGATTTATAACCATTCACTTAGTGACCGTTTAAAATTACAACGGCACTGAATAAAGTGACTTTTGACTTTTGACCTCACACTTACAACGATCGCAGCATCCCGTGATCAAAATTTGTGCTCTACGCACCTGGCAGGTTTTTGTGATGACTGCAGCATGTAATCCCCATTTGTGACTTTCCCAGGAGTCTTCCGATAAGCAAAGTCAATGGGAGAAGTTGGATTTGTTCAGCCATCTCATGATTCACTTAACAACTGTAGTAAAAAAAGAGTTGTAAAATTGGGTGCAACTTGCTTAGTGTCTGCCTTGCTTAACAATGGACATTTTGGTCATAACTGTGGTCATATGTCGAAGACTACCTGTATAGTAGGAAGCCATGGGAATGGAGAAAAGAAAGGGGTGTTTTTTTTTAGAATGGATTTCTCACAGGTTTTAAAATATATGCTCCCTACATATTTATGGATTATTTTAATGACAAGCTGTTCAGATTTTTTTTTAAAAAAAATTACTAACAATTATCAGATTAGAAGTCCATTTAATTTGCTTTTGTGTTCATGTTTCAGTAAGGTTAACACAACAGCAACAGCATCACAAATTTGTCAGTTTTAAATGGGCTTCTGTAGTGACATTGAAGAATACTGTACGTAAGCAATGCTCTAACGCTGGGGGTAATCATTAGCAAACACATAGCAGTCAAGAATTCCAATTCGCCTCTCATTTTTGGAAAAGAGGTGCTACCCTTTCAGTATCTTTCTTGTGAAGATGGAAGACTGAGGAATGGCTGCTCACCTAAGGTCCCTGAAGGAGGCAAGAAGCTTCCTGGTTCATCACTCTAAAATCATGGGCCTTGCAACATGCCCGCTGCCTTTACAAGAATTTAATGGACTTTGCACTGTGTTAGCAAGGAACTGTAATTGGGGGTCTGGTCTCTGGATCTTGTCATACAGTTCCAGATAAACCGGCTGGGTTTAAGGCAGAGAGGGGATTCCCAAGGGGCATCAAATCTGAAGAAAAGGTTCCAGGTGACTGAGCATGGTCCATTAGGTTCACTTTGTTAAATTACAGCAAACCAGTTCCTGAAATCTAATCTAATGAAAAAATGTAAGGGGAAAAAAATTGTAGCTACTGGGACAAAGGAGCTGTGGAGAATGTAAGATGGGCTCAGAAAATTCCAGCTAACTTTTCTTAAGGTAGAGTTTTACTTTAAACCATATCCTTGTTCCCTATGGCCATGCACTCTCACTCTCATCTCCTTCTCTGCCTCTGCTTCTGCCTCTGCTTCTGCCTGTGCTTGTGCCTGTGCCTCTGTGTGTCTCTCTTTCTGTGTGTGTGTGTGTGTGTGTGTGTGTGTGTGTGTGTGTGTGTGTGTGAGAGAGAGAGAGAGATGATAGCACAGATAACATAAAAAATGCACTTTGTAACATGAGCAAAGTGCGCACTCAGTGAACCGGTTGTTACACAGGTTGAATCCCACCACTGAATGGGAGCCAACTGAATGTCCACTGGGAGGGTATTCCAAATGTCTGATATCATCACTGAAAAGCAGCACCATGGAGTTTCAGTCCTCTCACCACCCTGAAGTGAGGAACCTCTAGCAGCTTCTCCAAGATAGATCAAACTGGCTAGGCCAATTCTAAGGACGTTATGTGGATCTGTATCTGTAGAGGTTAGCACTAGTCCTTGTAAATTGCACTGGAGGTCTATTAGTTACAGTGTAGAGGAACAGCATCGGTGTAATGTGATCCCATCAACCAAAACTAGTTAACACATACTAGTAGATCTCTCCTCTCCTGGAAAAGCTTAGCCTCCACTCTTGTCATCACCCTACAGCAATTGGCAACCATTACTGCTGCTGTATTGCTGCTTGAGACTGGCAATTCCATACCACTCTTTCCAGCTATTGATCACCAACAGGTTGGTTACTTCTTATGTGACTCCAACAGCATCTGCAACAGTTCCAGTGACCTTGGCACCTCAATAAGGTCAACAAAGGGCTGTGGCAAAACTGTAAGGGAGCTCAGCAACTTTTTCACTAACAATAAGTCTCCAGATGAAGTCCTTCTACCCTCTTCTTATTTTTGGCCTTCACCCCAATTCCCACTTTCACTCTAACCTGTACATTTCTCACGCTACATTCATTTTTCCACACCTTTAACCAACTACCCTCTCTGGTACCGTTCATGGTGAGCATGTTTTCTTTTCCACAGGTTGAAACTTGTGGAAGTTCATGGATGAATTATCAGCATTTCAACCAGCAGATTCTTCTGTCTTTGCAAATTTGTCTGAAATCTCTCCTTTGCTGCCATCAAGCTCGTGTGATGCAAAGTATTTCCACATTTACAGATTTGAATTTTATTTTCTCTTGGGGCCATATAAGCTTCTAGCTAGGCTAACCTTCCACACCTAAATTTCAATATTGAAAGCCAGAATTGGAAGTGCCTGTGGCTTTCTTATACATAGGTAAAGCTGCACCTAGGTAAACCAGCAAATGACCTGAACAAAGTGAGAACATGTATGCTACTTTCCACTTATAATGCTGACATTTTTAAAATTATATCTTAAAGTTAGTACTTTTTAACATATGGTTAAATGTAACGTGTATTGCTGGTCTTTGACCGTAATAAAGAAGCTGGGAGTTTCACCTTTTCATACATTATCATTTTAATCTTTTAATCTGCTTATAAAAAAAATGAAACAAAATTGTCATCTATACCTAATCATTTCACAAAGAAACAACAATACTAATGAAAAATCAGAAATAATTTACATTCTGCAGGCTGCTTTGTTGCTCTGTAAATCTTAACATTCACAGCATGTTTCTTATTTTCATCATGTTGATCTTGCTCTTTTGTTCTAATTTTTAAAAATACAGTGATCCCTCGTTTTTCGCGGTTTCATGTTTCGCGGCTTCAGTGCTTCGCAGGTTTTTCAAAAATACAGAAAAAAAAATGCATCGGTAGGAGGCAAGCGCCCCCTAGTGCTTGCTTTAAACGATGTCCACCAACTCAAGTTTCCAGTGCGAATCCTACTTCGCGGTTTTTCAGTTTTTGCGGAAGGTTCCGGTTCCCATTAACCGCGAAAAACGAGGGATCACTGTATATATTATAAGTGATGGCATACACATGTGTGGCAGCAGAACTCATACTTCACAAACATTTCCAGAGTGCCTGTAGACAGTTGACTGAAAATAGGTGTCATCACTTACATGTGCAGGTATGGTCTTAATAACCATGCAGATGCCTTCAAGACTCAGATGTGACAAAAGGAGTTGCCCATCATTACTTTTTTGGAAAGTCATATATTTGAAAATTCCAGAGATCAACACATCAGGTTTATTTAAATAATGTAACTTAGAACAAGGCAAAAATCATTATGTTTGAATAGTCATCCTATATACTTTAAACCAGGGGTCTCCAACCTTTGCAACTTTAAGTCTGAAGGACTTCAGCTCCTAGACTTCTCCAGCCAGCAAAGCTGGCTGGAGAAGTCTGGGAGCTGAAGTACTTCAGACTTAAAGTTGCAAAGGTTGGAGACCCCTGCTTTAAACCACAAGGAACAAATAAGCAGAGAAACCTCTTAGTGGTAAATGTTTAACCATCTTCAAAATGCTTTTGAAATGATTCCATGTTCATAATTACAGAGTTGTTTGATATGCAAAAGTCCAGTCAGCGAGCTCATTTGTGTTGGTTCCTACCTTCATGCCAAATCCATCTTCTTAAGAGCATAGTTGTTGTTTGCCGTTGAGATAAGACACTTAGCGCAAACAACAGTTCACTTTCATTATCTTGTTTTACCGCTTGAATCACATGGCTGTTTGGAATCTCAGTGTAACAAACAGAGAATACGATAAGCCTCTGCAGAGTTTAAATACAAGAGATAGTTGAGTGTGGCAATGTTTGTTCGTTGCTATTTACCATCTGTAGTGGCATCATGTTACAGTTTAGGGTTTTTTCCCCACCCCCTAATCTGGGAATTCAGGACAAATGTAGAGATAAAGTGTATTGTGTTCGGTAGGACCCAAGTGCCTAAATGATTGCACCCTGATCCTTTGGAAGTCTTTAAATTTTGGTCACCTCGATTTTTAAACAGGAAAATACATTATAACAAATTATTATTATTATTATTTAATTTTAGGCTAGGTCTACATGATAAATGGAATCATTCCATTGCAAAAGAACCCTGCCTTTTTCATTAAAAAGCAATGGCAAAATAATTCTCAGTATTGTCAGAAGCACTCAGAAACTGAGATATCCCAATTGTCTCCATCTGTGCAAGAATATCTAAAATAATCATATCTCAAAAATATTTGAAAAAAGTATTTACAACACTACATCTGGTTCTCCCCCCCCCCCCCATAATGTTATCTCATCCTTCTTTCAAGGACTTTAAGGCAGTCCCAAAGCTGCTTTTTCAAAAGGCAACTGGACTTTCTTTGTTTTTCTGAACAGAAACTGAAGAACTGAAGAAGCTTTTTGGATGAGAAGCAAAACATTTTCAAGGAAAGCGCGACAAAATCTGGTTGTCTTTTGAAAAAGCATATTTAGGACAACCATGACCTGGAGGACTGAGAATCTCCATAGAAATTAAGGGCATTGATCAAATAATTGTCCCTATTAGATCAAATGGAGTGAGGCATATTAGGATATGATTCCCTAACTGGTCCAAAAATATTATTTTGGCTGTGCACTTTTATCCAGATGGTCTGTTACAACATACTTATAGTTTTAATTTAGAATCCTTTATAGCAGGGATGGTGAACCTTTTTTGGCTCATGTGCCATAAGTGGGAGGTGCGCAGGGGGATCGTGCGTGGGTATGCTGCACTCATAGTGCAATGCGCAATCCCCTAGTGTGCATGCGTGCATAACAGGCACTCCTTCCAATTTTTTGCATGCTTCTTTCGCCCTTCTCAGGCTCCAGAGGCTTTATAGGAGCCTGGGGAGGGCGAAAACAGCTCCCGCTGCCCCCCGTTGGAGGCTTCCCTGAAACCTACGGTGTGCAAAAAACCGGCCCTACGGGCAAACTGGAAGTTCAGGAATGGAATTCCAGTTTGCTTGCAGTCCCGTTTTTAGTCCTCCAGAGCCTTTAGGGGCCTTCAGGAGGCTTCCGGTTTGTCCATTGAGTTGTTTTTCGTCCTCTGGAACCTTCAAGGAAGCCTCCTGAAGGCCCCTGAAGGCTCTGGAGAGCTTAAATTGGCCCTACGAGCAAACTGGAAGTCCATTCTCAAACTTCTGGTTTGTCCGTAGGGCCGGTTTTTCGCACTCTGAAGGCTTCAGAAAAGCTCCGGGGGTGGGGAGAGGCTGTTTTAGCCCTCCCCAGGCTCCTATAAAGCCTCTGGAGCCTGGAGAGGGCGAAAAATGGCTTAAAAAAAGGCTGACAAGGCAACACCTTGCGTGCCCTGACAAATGGCTCTGCCATAGGTTCACCATCTCGGCTTTATAGGATTTTAGGGTAGTAGAGTAATTCCTTTATGAAATCCAATGAAAATGTATTAACACTGTGCAACAACATAATTCCACAACATAAGCAAATGGAATGGCAAATAAGAAAAGATCTCCAAAATTAGGCCAGGAAGTTTAGTCATGAAACCTGCAATTTAATATCAGTCTCAAAGAGGAGATTTTTGCAGGAGTCAATAGAAAAGTGAAGATCAAAGGAATCTGGGGCTATGCCAAAGTGGCGAACATTTTTCCACTGTTTTGCCCATTTTAAAACAAGCTGTTTTATTCAGCTGTATTTTGGGATTGAGATAAAAGTTCATTTGAGGGGAAAAATGGGGACAGCTGACATTTTATGCCATTATTTTATCTTTTTAAAATCTTTTTTCTGCAGTAATTCTCCAAATACAGGAAAAAACAAAATTTTACCTACAGAAGAACAGCTTTCTAGAAGCAACTGCTTAATAAGGAAAATAAAATGCAAATAGCAGAACAGAACAGAATAACAGAATTGGAAGGAACCCTGGAAGTCTTCTAGTCCAACCCCCTGCTCAGACAGGAAACCCTACACCATTTCAGATGTGGTTGTCTAATATCTTCTTTAAAACTTCCAGTGTTGGAGCATTCACAACTTCTTGAGGCAAATTATTCCACTGATTAATTATTCTAACTATCAGGTTAGTTCCAGGTCTAACTGTCAGTCTTAGTTCCAGATTGTTTCTTTCCTTGATTAGTTTCTATCCATTGCTTCTTGTCCTGCCTTCTGGTACTTTGGAGAATAGCTTGACTCACTCTTCTTTGTAGCAACACCTTAGATGTTGGAACACTGCTATCATGTCACCCCTCGTCCCTTCCCCCCCTCCATTAAACTGACATACCCAATTCCAGAAATTGTTCTTTATATGTTTTAGCCTCCAGTCGCCTAATCATCTTTGTTCTTCTTCTCTGCACTCTTTCTAGATCTCAACATATCTTTTACATTGTGGCAGCCAAAGAAATATCATGTATAACTATATGCATGAGATTCCTTTGGTACAGAGGTATATAGATAGAGAAGAATGTGTTAAAAGTGCACAAATTATTGAGGAATTGCCATGTGGGAAGATGTCTTTTGTTGATTTAACAACAAAAGCAAAAACAACAACACAAACAGTTTTGTGAGTTTTATAAAGGGTCCCAGAAAAGCAAAAATATTTTCTGTATTTCTCTGTGGTCCTTTGAATAGAAAATTTAAGGAAGAACGGAAAGAATGGCACATCATAGAGTTAGTTATAATGGCTGCTTTATTATTATTATTATTTCAAATAAAATGTTTGTGAGTGGATTATCTTTGGAGGGAATAACATTCATGGTAAATGAGAGAGCAGTTGGCTAAACTAAAGGAGAGAAAGACAAATAATACTACTTATAAAGAGGCATATGACAGATGATGGCATCACTCACATTTTTAACAAATGTGGCACTACTAAAGGTAGCACATTAGCAGTGACTGATATTCCTTTGTATACCAAACTGGAACGCTGCAAGTATTGTACAGCAGCTTTTTTCAGTTGATTTGTTTGCTTTGGCAAAAGGTGACGATGTATTATATGTAATCAATGTTGTATAGCAGTGGCTCTTCAACCCAGAACCATTCCTAGGTGGTTTACTATTTTAGTATAGCCCCTCCTAGATTCAATCACATGAGCATCAAGATCAGTTATTAATTGCTTGAGAGCCTAATAGCCAATCTTTCCAAGAAGGAGTGTTCAATTTCTCTAACTTTTGAGCAAAGTGACTTCTGCATCCTTGGACAATCTAATGGGGTTCTTAAGTAAATTTAACAGTTATGATGATTACAGATAGTACTGAGAGTCATGCATATCTTTATTTTCCCAAAATCCTTTTCTCTTTTCTCTAGAGACATGGAAGATAGTGGTAGTTCCTGCCACCCATACTAATTCTTTCAACTATTAGCTTGTATTAATAACCAACGTATCATAATAATTGGGTTTAAATAAGTGGGTTGGGTACATGAGGCCTGGCATTCTTCCTGCTTAGTTAGGTTCTGATGCTGAGTTTGGTTTTCCAAGTAGTTTCATAGAGCTCTTCTATTTCAATTTGAACCAATCTTCCAAATATAAAGGAGGAAGGAGAAGCTGCTCGATGGATTCCACGTTCTGCTAGCTTACATTGCAAGTTGTTGAAGTTACATCGTTTGAGCCACATTTTTCTAGAATAATGTTTGTGTAACTTGGTATTTTTGGTGTTGCTGCTGTTATTATATTACTATTGTTATCCTTGGTATGGTGACATTGTTCGGTGGGTGGTGTTCCTTCCTTTGAGAGTGGGGCATTGGAATTTCATTTTAATGTGTGCCATTGTGTATACAAGTAAAATGGCAATAATGCTTATCTTGTCCTGTCCTGTCCTGTCCTGTCCTGTCCTATCCTGTCCTATCCTATCCTATCCTGTCCTGTCCTGTCCTGTCCTGTCCTGTCCTGTCCTATATTATCCTATCCTATCCTATCCCGTCCCATCCCATCCCACCCTACCCCACCCCAACCTTTATTGCAGGAATCATATTTAAGGCGGGCATTATTTTGTGCTAGAGAAGGGAATATAAACATAACTTGAAATATCCTCAAAATTCACAAATACCTTCTAGACATTAATGCCATTCATAATCTTTTGTAACCCTTCTTTCCTTCCCTCCCTCCCTCCCTCCCTCCCTCCCTCCCTCCCTCCCTCCCTCCCTCCCTCCTCCTCCTTCTCCCTTCCTTCCCTCCCTCCCTGTTTGGATCAGTATTTGGGTGACAGAAAGTGGTGTCCATACTGAGAAGTCAAATCATATATCTCTTCCAGAAGAAGGCAATAGCAAGCCATTTTCTCTTGTCAGGAAGAATTCACAGACAATCTTATAAAGTCACAAGGAATTGACTTTGACTCAAGGGAATCTTTACTTTGTAAGTGAAACATGCATATTGCCCTTGATATTTCATGCAGATTATTATATTGATAGAGTTAATGAAGTGATTCTTTTGGGTGGTTAACAATGCATACTTTAAATAATATTGGAAATGAGGGCACCATTCACATTGTCACTGACATTGTCAGATACTATGATATATTTGTGTTTAGTAGGAGTCAAATTGAAATCATATGCAAAATCTTCATTTTCCCAGCCTTCTTTTCAGTTGTCAATAAAAGAGACAATCCTTCTGCCCATTCAAAGTCATATAAGTCACCAGAATCATTATTTATATTAATTAATAATGCTAGATATTGGGTTGGTGTTTTGGTGACTCTGTAGAAAGAGCTTTATGGTTTTAATACTGGAAAACATAAAGAAGAATTTAGTTGTATATGTGCATACGTCTTTAACCAAGAAGTTAAGAGATGATAGATAGATACAGA
The DNA here is from genome assembly GCA_039707465.1 of Rhabdophis nuchalis. Lineage (NCBI taxonomy): Eukaryota > Metazoa > Chordata > Lepidosauria > Squamata > Natricidae > Rhabdophis > Rhabdophis nuchalis. The sequence goes on from CM077644.1 coordinate 102,051,182, forward strand.
TAGACAGACAGACAGACAGACAGACAGACAGACAGACAGACAGAGACAGACAGACAGGAGCTAGAGATGATAGAGATAGAGATGATAGAGATAGATATACATAATTGAAATTTGACTGTTTGGTCTTTAGGCATATATTGTGACTTTTGTATTCTGTAGGATTTTGTATGATCAAGTGCCTCCCTATAATCTCTACCCCTCACCATATATATTAAAATAAAGATTAAAGTAACGCATAAGCATTAGAGACCTCCATAATAAAAGAATGATTAACACATGTGGCAGGGGAAAAAATGGAATATCAAAAGTGGTGTAGTTGATTCGGTGTACTATTTTGCATTAACTCTGCTTCTAACAAAGTTCTGCAGTAACCTGGATTGAAATCACCATTCTTTTTTTTAGAGGGCATCTGGAGTCCATCAAATGTTAATAGTGTTCATTCACAGCTAAACTAGGATGGCTAAGAACCAATGATCCAGAGGCAAAAAGCTTTCCTAACCCATAACCAATCTCCCAGAGCCACCCAGACTCTTACGGTTCACTCATTTTTCTGCTTTCGTAGTTCTCATAAGTTAATTTTTTCCCCCTATGTCTAACATGATCATCTTTCTTCTACATATCTCCCTTTGACTTTCTTGACAGTAAGGCTGATAAACACCCTTCACACTCCACTCAACCTCCAATTTTTATGCAGAAGTATCAGTAAGGAGTAGGACTTGAAATAAAATATGAAAATCAAAAGCTCATGATGTGGAAGGCACTAAATGCTTGTACTTGCCAATAGTTGTCGCTGCGTTCCTTAAACCTCCCATTTTGATCATGAGATAATTGCTGCCTTGGCAATATGACAAATATGGTAGTTCTGATACAGGGACAAGGAAAGGCAGAATTTCCTTTGGATTTAACAAAAATAGGATGAATCAAAGGAATTTGGAGGTAATTGCAACTTCATAAAAATCTACACCAAACTGACTTCCCAGATCTTCCACGTTTTACACCAAAATGATTGCCAAGCTCTTCCTGAGAGAATGGGTGCTTGGCTTCGACAGATTTATCTCCACAGGTAATGCATGATTGATGCTTTCTATAGCACTTCCATAATCCTTATCAGGTATTAAGCTCTTTTAAAATATGGGTTTAATCCTCTCTTGAAGGCATGATAGTCCTCTGCTGCATCAAAAGTCATCTGTGTTTCTACTTCTGTTACTGTCTGATATTTAGTTTAGAGAAAACTTGAAGGAGTATCTATTTTTGGTGATTAACATGGAAAAATGTCCGTGGAAGATATAATAGCCTAGATCAGTTTTCACTAACCTGGTACCCTTCAGTGATGTCAGGAATGCCAGGGAGCCCCATCAAATAGAGAATTCTGGTAGCTTTCCTTTCAACTCATCTAACGGGTACCAGAGGGGAGAAAACTGTTGTAGATCCTTACCCAAATAATAAAGTCTGCTCTGCATGTCTTTTCTGATGCATTTCATGATTTATCTCTTTAGGAACAATTGCCACTTATCATCACAGTTTTTAATATAGTACCCCAGGGAATAAATATGTTATTTCTGCAAACCATTTCCAGAAATAGATTTTTTGTTGTTACTGAAAGCTGTTTATTTTTAATAATATGTATTGACTTTTAAAGTCTGATTCCTTCTGGAATCATAAAACAACAAACTAAACTAACCAAGCATCTGACTTTGTCTCTTCGTCAACTTTCTATCAGAGGTGCTGGATAACCTATAAGTAACTGATCATTAGAAACAGGACTGTACTAAAGTGGAAACGTTGCTTTGGTTGGGCACAACGTTCCACAACTGGGGATTAGAGGGTTTTTGCTGGGAGTTCCCAACCCCAAGACATGGTTGGTACCTCCTGCAACTTTTCAGCTGCCATGGCCTCTTACAACATGCTACCAGCTGCTACCAGATTGTAGATCAGCACCTGGTCAGCTTGGGTTGGGCTGAGGCATCGCAGGCTGGTCCTTTGCTATTTCCAGGGTGGTTCCGTGGGCCAAATCTAAGCACCCTGGTTTAGATTATTCATTGTATTCTGTTATTAAATGAAATGCCCAATGGAAACTACTCAGAGAGCACATCTACTACTGGCTTTCAAAACCCTAAATGTGTCAGTAGCGAAAGCAGGTTTCCCAATCCTGCTATACTCTTTACCTACAGGTGGACTTTTCTAATCCACTAATTATTTCAATTAAATATTTTTTCCTTGCCAACTCTACAGTAGGTTTTTGGAGCACTGGTTACGGCCTTTCTTCCTGTCAATAAGGCTTTTTGTAGCATGGAGGCAATGCATTTGGCATCCCTGAACTGTAGAATTGATACAATTGGAACTGAACTGCAGAGTTTTATCCAAGTCCTTTGCCTCGCTCTATATCTTGATGTGAACAGAAGCTTCTTCTGACACTTCCAATTGCTCTCTCTCCCTATGCCTGACAAGCAAAATGAAGTGAGCAGTTTAGAATATGAAGAGTAACAGGACTACTCGGCCAAGAGAACTATTCTGTCAGGTGACCTGCTGGTATTTGCTCCTGGTAGTGAAATATCTTTCCAAGAGACCCTATTTAAGAAGCAAGTATTTTCTGTGTTCTACAGAAGAGTCACAAGGCTCCCTTAACTGAGTTTTAGTAAATAGCATTAAGCAAATAGCAAGGAATTAATTAACAATCTAAAATTTTAATTAAATCTAAAAATGTTTTAAGACTCTGGATGATTTGGTTTATTGAGGAGTTGTTAGTGTGTTTCAACTTTGTGGTCTTTAGTTTTTCATGCCTTAATTTTAATTTACTTGTATATCATTCAAATTACCATACTTGAAATATTAGCTAGACTAAGGCAGGAATAAACAGGTAAATAAAACAACAATTCATCCCTATGCACGGTTGCTCAGAAGGAAGCCCCACTGTGGTTGGTGAATTGTATTCCCATGAAATATCTGTAGACCTTTCTATTATAAAAATTACAGCCAGAGTCCATATTTGGTGCCTCCTTTTATTTTTGAGTATCGAGCATCTCATTGGAATTTTGTGAGTGTCTGAAACTGTTATGCTGATGTGGATAATCTGCATATGTTTGAAAACTTGGAAAATCTTTGGCTTCATAAAATTCAATAGGGATTGCCATATTCATAGGCAAAGGTTGCCATTCTTCAAATTCTTCATGTTTATTTCATCACACCCAGAGTATTCTTAAAAGGGAAAAAAAACTGTAAGATTTTCTTTTTAAACCTTAAACTCTTGTGAACTGTCCTGAGCTGGGGGAAAGAAACACTATGAACCCTGAAGTGTTTATGACTCTAAAAACAACTTCTCAGATAGATTCCTAGCTGTTCAAAATGGGAGTTTTCAAAAAATGAGATTTGTTTATCTATAATGTACGTGGTTTGCATTGCGGATTTGTTGCGGGAGTGACATTCTACCAGCCGCCCGTATGCGGTTTTGTGCCTGAAAATCCTGTGGTTTGACTGCAGGAAGTCTCGAGTGTCATTCCAGCTTCAATAAGTAATACCAGCAGCACAGGTAGATGGATCTGACAGGGCTGAGAACTAACAGCGTGTCAGACGCTTTTCTCCAATGAAGGCTATAGATCAGAGCTAGGAATCTGCTGGAACCGGAGAGGGTGACAAGGGAATAACATCCCTTTCTCTTCCATCGACAGGGGTAATAACTCCTAGCTCTCTAGGGACAGATTGTAAAAGCCAATAGCTAGGAGCTATGAAGCAGTGAGGGCAGAAGAATTGAAAATTAAAGAGGGAGTGAAAATTTGGTGTAAGGCTTTTCGGAGAGGCTGGAATAAAACATCAAATGTCACTTATTTAATTGTCTTATTGTTGATATGTGAGGTGGGGTGGGGTGCGAAATTTTAATTTTTATGACTTTAAACAGTCCTGTTAAAATGATTAAATAGCACACATTATGTTTTGCTAAGTCAGATCTCGGTCTTTCTCTCTTCATACACACAGAGAATGTCTATTTTAAATTCTTTCTACTAATTGTTGAGGTAGCAGGGAATGATAGGTAACTGTTTTAGGAGTTATTGCATATGTTAATTTGAAGTTCATAAAAGGTATTTTCTCTTTTTGTGCGTAGATTTGAGCATCCTCTGCTATACTCTATGTTCAGACTATATTGTATGTATATTTAAACAGTTGCCTGACTTACTTATTAGAAAAGTTTCTACATTGGTTATGTAATTACAGTTTATTTAAGATACAAGTCCGGAATTTCTGAATTTGCCAAACTTGTGTGCATGTTTTCAAGAGTGTTGGTAAAATATTTAGCATTCAATTTCTATTCTGAAGGTTAAAACGGTAAGAACTGCTACAGAGTCTATGTGAATAAAATAGTTTAAATAAACCTTACCCTTGTCCTAGCAATGAGATCTTAACTGAGGTGTTTTTTTTATTACTGTATAGCACCTGTGCCATTTTAATGCAGTGATACAGGGTCTGTTGCAAACCCTCTTATTCTAAATCGGCCCCCATTTCCTGCTAAACAATTAAGGTATAGTAAATAATTACTCCTGGGTTATATATGCCCATATAGCGTCCAATTGACACCTGATATTAAAAACAACTCGTGGCTACAAAGTGCCTTTGGAGAAGTGATGTGCTCAGAGGTTATCTTTGTAATATGAGGGATGCACTCATTTCGTTTTTAAAGTGCGACTGGTGTTTAGTTAAATCTTTTACAGGCTCAGTTCACTGAAGGTGACAGAAGTACTCACTTGAGCTCCATAAGAAGGAGACGGGCAGTAAATTTCTCAGCCCCAGACAGGGGATCTTGTTATAGAAGTCAGGATGGGGGGTCAGGGCAGAGCCTGTTGATGATTGAGGAAAAGAGAAGTAAATTCATTCTGCTCCAGGCACTTTGTCAAGTGCCAGTAGCTTACCATTGAGAACTAGTCACCCGTTGGAGTCTTACAGCCCTAGAGGTCAGGCGTTTGATATAAATCATAGCCCTGCATAGGCTCAGCAACCATTGCCATTCGGGATGAAAATAAAAAAGAAGAATGCTGCCTTCTGAATGGAAATGACGGTGAACATCCCACCACATGTTGCTGTTTAATGCAATATGCAGCTTGATATTGATCTCCCGAATCAAGTCATTAAAATGTGCTGGGTTTTTTGTTTATTGGAATGAAGCAATTAAATGGTTCAGTTATGCTAGACCTTACCTTTTCTGATGAAAACTATTGATTTCTTGCCACAGCTTTATAAGCGACAATGTTTTTGATTACTCTTGACAAACCTCCTTGGAGTGTTAATTAAAATTGTACCAGATGAGCAGGTGTGGGAGATCATTAGATTGCCCGGATCACACACCACACTTCATATTCTGCAGCCTTGCATAATGAATAGGGCACAAGAGGGGTAAAACAATATCTTAATCAGCAGAATTAGCATCTTCCCTCAACCTTCCCTGCCCCCACCAGTCCCCACAAGTAGGTGGCATTCAGTTTTACAGCCCTGACATCTATCAGCTGCTGGAGACATTCAGTGTCACCAAATTCACTTCCTCTTGTATAATAGTAATTTGTTTCAAAGGACAAGATGAGTCTCTTTTTATTTTTAAAGCACGAACCTATTACAGCATGCTAGAAAGAGAAGAGATTAGTGGCAGACAAACTTAGCTTTGATAAAACCATTAATCAAATTAATTTATGCAAAAATACAGTACAATTTTTTGCCAGCAGAAATATTTTGACAGGCATCATACCAATTTCTTTTCTCTGGTTGCTTAATTGTATGTTTTGGTACTTGTGTCACCCCAAAAAAAAAATGGTCTGCCTGACTGTTTGATTTCTATCATTTAGTTTATCATCTGTAATTATAATACTTGATTTTTTAAATAATAATTAAGACATCGTAGCTGTTTTCTTTCTACATACAACCTGATTTTATTCCTAAATTCAGTGAAGAATTACTCTCAGCTGGCATGTGTTTATGCTTGTTTTAAACAAGGCTTTTTGACATTAAAGATATAATATTTGGAATTAGGGCACTAGAAATGAAAGGATAAGCAGAGAGAGATGTTGGCATTCAGACAAAATGAAATGGAAGAAAAAGTACCAAAAGAGAAAGTAAATGAGGCTGTAGAATTACAGGCACTGGATTGAATCTTGGAGTAATTGAAATGGTTAAAACATCTGTTTACAAAATATCTGCCTTGTAAATAAATGGAAAGCTTCAGGTTTCATTAATTTGATTGGTGAGATTTAGTCAGCAGAAACCAAAATCCTCTGTGATGGTCTTTACTTCACCCTACACAAGATTTCAATAGATAATTGGTAATTGTTTGCTTTTTTAAATAAAGCCCTAATTTACACCATGAGCAGTCCAGATACGAAACAAAGAAGCATGAAATTTCACTATGGTATATTTGTCTTAATAGAAGCATTCAGAGTTGATGTTGGAAATTTCACCTTAAAATAACCAAGAGAGGTGTGGGAGATATCTTTTTATATGGTCAGTACAAATAAATAAAGGTGATTGAATTAGCCATGGTATTTGACTTTTGTTAAAATGCCAAGAGAATTTATTGCAGTTTCACAACTGCAGTGATATACAGTACTTTAGTTTTATATAGAACAGCATGCATTTTCTTACAATATGCACTTGTTAAGGTTTTAGCTAATATACTAGATTAGCAAACCTTTTTGAGAAACTAAGACACCCCCTCCCCCAAAGGGGAGAATTAATGTGTATATAAGGTAGAGTTATGATTATAACATGGATTGTGCTAAGCACCTTTCAAATAACCATTTTCTTGACTAATAACCACTGTATTATTAATCTGTTTTAATGAGAATACAATATTGAACTTGGACCAAGAAACCACAGGGTTGTCTTCTCTTCACCATGGTCACTGGTGGTGATAGGTAAACTTCAGCCTACAGTAGCTCATAGAGTTGTTGAGAGAGAAAAAACTTCATTGTAATGTGTCTTGTCATAAGTTTATCAGGTTATCCCAGAAGAGTCTTTCTACACACCATTTGAAGAAATAATGCAAAGCTATCTTTCTCCCATTTGATTAAGGACAGTGATGATTGAAAAAGATTGAAGTAGCTCCTTCCATATAAATTAATTCCTGGTGTTCCATATAGTATAGGTGGCCATTGTTATGAAGTGCAAATTATTGTTTTACGTAATTGAAAAAGCCTCCCCCAAATTGGCTCCATTCAGCTGTTTTGGGATTATGAATTCCTGAATTCTCAGCCAATGCAGATAGTCCTTGACTTACAACAGTTCATTTAGTGACTGTCTAAAGTTACAACATCACTGAAAAAAGTGACTTATGGCCATTTTTCAGACTTAGAACTGATGTAGCATCCCCTTGATCACATGATCAAAATTCAGACGCTTGGCAATTTATGATGGTTGTAGTGTCCCAGGATCATGTGATAACCGTTTGCAACCTTCTGCTAAGCAATGGGGAAGCCAGATTCACTTAACAACCATGTTATTAATTTAACAACTGCTGTGATTCATCTAACAACTATGGCAAGAAAGGTCCTAAAATGAGGCAAAATTCACTTACCAACCATCTCGTTTAGCAGTAAAAATGTTGGGCTCAATTGTGGTCATAGGTTGAGGACTACCTATATGGCCAAAACCATCCAGCTGGAAATCATGTGACTAGATTGCATATTGTAACATGTCTCTTCCCTCCTCTTATTACAGTAATTGAACATATGCTGTAAAGGCCAAAGCCTCTCAGAAGGAATAACTAAGTCTCTTGCATTACCTGTTGAGCCCTCCTGGAAACCATTTCCATCAGTCGATAGTCTCAGAGTTGCTTGAAATAACTTTGGCAGCACTGACCTAACCTTACAAAGAGTAAAAGCTATTGTGTGCTTTGCCTTTGATTCAAAATAATAACACCTCTGATTCAAAATAATAGCAAAGCTGGAGGACTTTGGCAGGGACCCATTAAGGATGCAGGCGACCTAGGAGCAGCCTGACAGAGTATTTCACAAAACAGTTCTCCCCAGAGCCCTTGAAATGGGTTGTGGTGTTTTGCTTGTACTTAACCTACATCAACCGCCACCCCACAGCAGTCGGTGTTGGACTGCGCACAATGGAACATCCAGATGGGCTAAACAAAGTGAACAAATGTTCAGTTCTATTAAAAGCTGTTTACATCAACTTCCAGTATTTCATGTGGTAAAGTTTATATTGTGTCACCTCTCTCAGCCCCATCCTTTCCTTGCAGATCACTTTTGTAAACTATTGTTGCTTATGTGTTAAAATAGCGTATGAAAATGCTTCAGCTCTACGTGCTCAGCCACATTAAAAACAGCAGGAAATGGGGCATTGTATGATAATGGCTCATTTTTGAATATGCTCAGTGAGCTTTTTCTTCCATTTCCACTGAATTGATACTTTTGCAAATGAATCTCTCATTTCATCACTTTCCAAACTTGCAAGCACCAACATGGAACAGACTTATCTTATGGTTTTATCGTAAGGGAAGAAGGATTATGGGTTAAATCAGACCAAAAAACCATTCTATTGTATTTCCACAGTAGCCAGTGGGAAGTCTACAAGCAGCATATGAATAGATGAATACATCAGTACTTGAGCTTCCTAGCAACTGTTATTAAGAGGTCTCATTGGCGATAACATAGTCATGAAACCCAGAGGTGGTATTCAGCTGGTTTGGACCGGTTTGGGCAAACCGGTAGCGGAAATTTTGAGTAGTTCAGAGAACCAGCAAATGCTATATCTGGTTGGCTCTGCCCTCTATCCCCCATTATCCCTTGTCCTATATTCTCTTGTTTTTTAGTTCATATGATTTGCGTGGCAGAGCAGATTGCCATGTCTAAAATAACAGCTCAGCTCACCAGCACTGACACGCTGGTGATCTTTGAGTGCTGTGCACCCAAAGCGCTCTCTCTTAGAACTGGCAGGAAAAGATTTGGAATCCCACCACTGAAAATCCCCTTGTAAAGCATAAGCTAGGGTTACTCAGCTGAGGTATAAGGCCAAGGAACGACAAAGACTGGGATAAAACAAGTGGAAAAATTGAAACAATGCTAATAATGAAATTGAGAGGCTTGAAGAACATTATGAGGTGTTAATTTTAAGGGCATGGTTTCAAATTCCTGTTAGTGCTTCCCCATTCCCTCCCCAATTATTATTTTGAAGCTTGGTTTGGAGTGAATGAGTCATCAAGGAGTTGAGTTATTGTCCTTTGTGGGGAACCACTAAGAGGATAAGATCAGAAGGTTTCCTGGAGTGTGTTGTGTGGCTAGGCTTCTCTAGGATTTCACATTCCCAGGTCAGCCAATATATCCCAAGCAGAAACTATAAAGTCAAACTGAGACAATCACAGCCTTAATTCACATTCTTATTCAAGATAGATTTAGGAGCTAGAGAATTGGACTGAAGACAGTTACTTAAAGTCTATGGTGGAAAATATATTACATTGACTATCAGGAAGCATCCCATGATGATTAATCTGTACTGGGATTCTTCATATATAGCAATTAGACTTATGTACCACTTCATAGTGCTTGACATCCCTCTTTAAGTGGTTTACAGAGTCAGCATATTGCCCCCAACAACCAGGGTCCTCATTTTACCAACTTAAAAGGATGGAAGGCTGAGTCAACCTTAAGCTCCATCAGTATCAAACTCCAGGCTGTTTGCTGGAGTTTGTCTGCAATGCTGCATTCTATCCACTGCACCACCCACAGCTCCTAGTAGTCTCAGGAAGGGATATATAGAAGTTCTTTCAGAATGATGTATGCAGACCACCTTTGCTTAAGCTCTTAGATCAGAGAGATATAGATGTTATATTATATAATGCCCCCTGTATGGGGCTTTGTATAATTTACATTCTTAATGGAGAGGGAATGTCTCTGTTTTATGCACTGTAAAAATATCTGTGTGGTATTGTGTTGTGTTTATTTTTTATTTTTTAATTTAATTTAATTTATTGGCTGCCCATCAGGGTAACTCTGGGTGGCTTACAATAATAAAAAAAGAAAAACTGTACAAAGATAAAATCTTAAATAAAATACTACACACAGCCACATACAGCGGCCTAATTAAAGGATGGGGAAGGCAGGAGTGGGGTTTTCAGTTACATTGACCACTAGGAGGCACCATGTGGTTGGTTTCATCCTTATTGGGACTTTTCAGATGTAGATAGTCAGATGTTATTATTTTTCTGCCTTTTTTGATATGCTGTGGTTTCTCTTCCTATCTGTTATCTAATCCAGTGTATTTTAGCATCTTTAAGACATATGAGCTTCAATTCCCAGAATTATGCTGGCTGGGGAATTCTGGGAATTGAAGTCCACATAACTTAAAGTTCCCAAGATTGAAAAACACTGATCTAATTGATTTCCCTGAGGAAAAGGCTGCAATTCAAGCGGTGGAATATATGGTTTGAATGCAGAAGGATTGAGCTCATAGTACCATATAAAAAGTGAAAATGCTCCTGTCTTATATCAAGGAGTCATTAATGGTTGTATAATCTGTGTTGCCCTCCAGGGTTATCTTTCTCAGAATTTTCATCCAATATTGTCAGTTGGTTACGTCTTGTGAAAATTGTACAGAGAAACACATGAAAGCACCAGTCTGGGGAAGGTTAATATTTGCTAGATGCTTGATTTTATGTTTGCTGTTGCAGGTGTTCATTATTTATACCCATCTGTCAATTTTATTTTATTAAACATAATCTAATTCCCGAAATATTTGCAGTTTGTTTGAAATCCAGAAGGTATGGGTGGGTTTTAGTTCACAAAAAAATTATATATGTATAAAAAGTCAGAATAGGAACGTAGGAAAGGCTGTAATTGGGATCAAATACTCCTGATGCATGACAGAAGGTGTGACTTTGTTTCTTCTCCATCAGCTGAGCTCTTCGGAGGAAAGCAGGTTGTCTGGGCATAGAGCTGTCCGCTTTTCTTCCCAGGATGTGTTTTCTATTTGGCCTGTATCTTTAAGGTGTCAGCTTATCAGACCCTGGCATGGCCTCCATATATTCTTGCTTGACAGAGGTCAAAGCTTGGGCCTTTCAATGAGTCCTTGGAGCCAAATTGTCAAACCAAATGCAAGCTGCTCCACTTCCTGTTTATGCTGCTGCTGAGTTACATATCCGGACTTGCTTGTCTTCAGCTGCAGGTTTTTCCATATTCTTTAGGAGATCTCTTTCTTCTAATGGTTCCTTATCACTTAAATAAGCTGCTGGAAGTTTGCTGAATCCTGTTTTACTTAGTGCATGCTAATTATTGAATTAATTCAAACTATATTGCATTACAAAAGGATAAGTCAACCACTTGTGTTAGCAGAAAAGATGTTAAAGTAGTATTTTTATTTGAACTTTATTACTTCTCAGTGATACTTCCTGATAGAGGAGATTAGGTACAATCTCCCTTGGATATAAATAAATATTCGCAGTTTTATAAATGGCAGCATGCTTAAAAGGGTTGATTGTGCAATCCTTACTGTTTCAACCTTATGTTTTGCTGACATCCACTGATTATTTTAATTATCTTTGTTTAAACCTGGGTGGATTCTCCAGTTAGCATACCCCATCCTATATTTATTTATTTTATTTATTTTAATCATATTTATATCCCGCCCTTCTCCACGAAGGACCCAGGGCGGCTTTGATATATTGACATCAAAGTTTTCAGCTAAGTGATAAAAGAAATTCCTACTTTAGATGATGACAGGGGCAAACCATGTGGATTCTAGAAGAGAATATCTATAGCTCAGGGTTGAAGTGTAGAGTCCTTGGTGCTCCATTGGTTGTTTGCTTGCAGATGCTTCATTACCCAACTAGGTAACATCATCAGTATGAGTAGGTTGATTACTTCCTGTATAGATACAATACCCTGCCCTGCCAATATTGGTGGTGTTTTTTTTTTATTAGACAATTGTGTATCTGCTTGATTGTTTGTCTCCTTAATAGTTCCTTGATTAAGGTATGCGGACTCTACTCTATAAAGAGCTCATTGATTTACTCATAACTTCCAGGAGCTGAGATTTGGTAAGAACTGGTAGTGGTGGCGGCGGGAGGCAAAAGCATTGTGCATGCGCAGAAGTGAACCAGTAGTAAAAAAAAAAAAGGAAACCCATCATGTGATTACTTTTTGCAAACTTCTGACAACCAAAATCAATGGGGAGCTTCACTTAGTAACATAACTATTCACTTAACAGCAGTGGTCATAAAATGGGCCAAAACTCACCTAACAATTTTTCCCCTTGCCAACAGAAATTTTGGGCTCATTTGTGATCCTAAGTCGAGGGTTACCCGTATAAGAAAAATACAGGAGTGTTTTTGAAAATATGTGTCAACTACCTTCTTGTTCAGACATAAAATAGATTTTAGTGCAATCACAGCTTATTTTGCATTAAAAATTCACTTATAAAGGGGTAGGTGCGTCTTTCTTACACAGGGAAACCATCATATACTCTAAATCACATTTGTCAGTTACAGGAAAAGATAATATATAAAGAAAGTTTCCTTTTGAGATTTTGAGAACTACATAAATAGCAAAAAATGATATTATTTTTAATTATTTTTTACTTTCCAGCTACCAAACAATCTAAAAACTAAGTAACAAAATCAGTATAACTTTAATTCTCATCTACCCTGATTAAAGATGTGTTCTCATTAATAAATCAAGTAATGGTACATCTTCTCATTAATCCAAAAGAAAATTAGATGATTCTAGACATATGGGATTAATTTCTTTAAGATATAACTATAACTTTTCTTGGGCTGTTACAATTAATGTTGAAATCTCTCTGAGATGGCATTTTGATTTATAAAAAGAGAAGATTAAAGTTTGAAGGATTTTATTAGTTGAACAGCAGTATTCCACAAATATAATTGACACCTGGTATCTGCCCAGAGACTATGTAATAAAAAGGGCAAGGTAATGTGGGCACATAAAGATTGAAAAAAGAAATCCACACACCTCTTCCTTCCGTCATAAATTGTGACCCCAGATTTCATATTTAGCTGTTTGAAAGATTCATATGTCATGTTTGAAAGAATCTTCTACTTCAATTAAATAAAAGTTTCCAGGTGCTTCCAAATCTTGTCATTGAAATGCAGTCACAATAAGGCAGAATGGAGAAATTGTAACCGTTGGCATTAAAAATCAAGGCAAATTTACTATGAGAATTAGAAACACCAGAAAATATGCCATTGTATTGAAAGATAATAACAAGACCCTGTGTCAGCATACACCATTCTTGGTCAAAAGGGAGGAGGTGCAGGGGATGCTATAGGTCAGTGATGGCAAACCTTTTTCACCTCGGGTGCCTAAAGCATACACGCTTGCGCTATTGTGCACGCTCGGGTGCCCACCCCCATAATTTAATGCCTCCCATGCGATGTCCCCTGAGAATACATGTGTGACACCCCTGCTGTCCAGCACATATACACACAGATTTTTTGGAGCCTGGGGAGGGCAAAAATTGCCTCCCCCAGAGACCGGAAACAGCCCGTTTATTGGCTTCTGGTGGGCCCAATAGGTCCATTTTTCACCCTCCCAAGGCTGCAGAAGCTTTCTAGGAGCCTGGGGAGGGTGAGAAAAGGCCCAACGCACAAACCAAAAGTTCAGAAATGGATTTCCAGGTTACTCGTTGCACCATTTTTTCTCCCTCTGGAGGCTTCAGGAGGGCAAAAAATGGCTGAAAATCAAGGCTGCAAATCAGCTGGCCAGCATGCTCATGTGCGCTGGAGCTGACAGGGCAACACCTCGCGTGCCTTCAGAAATGGCTTTGTGTGCCATCTGTGGCACCCGTGCCATAGGTTCGCCATCATGGCTATAAGTTATTATTTGATTTTTTTTTTCTATCACAGCTCCAATCAGCCCTGGACAGAGTTGTCATTTATATTTCCATATCTCTGTAAACTATTTTGAAATTAACATAGTTACTTCTTCAGTTGTCACATTTGGAGCATTTTAACAAATGCTTGAAGGGACGCGGTGGCTCAGTAGCTAAGATGCTGAGCTTGTTGATCAGAAAGGTCGGTAGTTTGGTAGTTCAAATCCCTAGCACCATGTAACAGAGTGAGCTCCTGTTACTTGTCCCAGTTTCTGCCAACCTAGCAGTATGTAAAAAATGCAAGTATGTAAAAATGCAAGTAGAAAAATAGGAACCACCTTTGGTGGCAAGGTTCCGTGTACCTTTGGCATTTAGTCCTGCTGGCCACATGACAATGGAGATGTCTTTGGACAGTGCTAGATCTTTGGCTTTGAAACGGAGATGATCACCGCCTCCTAGAGTCGGGAATGACTAGCACATATATACGAGGGAAGCCTTTACCTTTACCTTACCTTAACAAATGTACAAATAGCAGTAACTGCAAGTAGGACCTTGGAGTCCTAGTAGACAATCACATATCAGCCAAGTGTATGCTCAGCTGCCCAGAAAGCCCGTGCAATCCTAGGCTGCATTAACAAAGCGATAGAATTAAGATCATGTGAACGCCTTGGTAAGACTACACTTGGAATCCTGCATCCAGTTTTGGTCACCACAGTATAAAAAGATGTTGAGACTCTGGAAAGAATGCAGAGAATACCAACAAAAATGATTAGGGGGCTAGAGCCTAAAACATATGAAGAACAGTTACAGGAATGGGGTATATCTAGTCTAATGAAAAGAAGGATTGGGGGGACGTGATAGCAGTGTTCCAATATTTGAGGGACTGTCACAAAGAAGAGGAGATCAACTTGTTTTCCAAAACACCAGAAGGAAGAACAAGAAGCAATGGATAGAAACTTATCAAGGAGAGAAGCAACCTAGAACTAAGGAGCAATTTCCTGACACTGAGAACAATCAATCAGTGGAACAGCTTGCCTTCAAAAGTTGTGGTTGCTCCATCACTGGAGGCTTTTAAGAAGAGACTGGGCAGCTGTTTGCCTGAAATGTTACAGAGTCCCTTGTTTGACCAGGGAGTTGGGAGTAGAAAATCTCCAAGGTCCCTTCCAACTCTGATGTGCTATGTTTTAAATGAAGATGGCAGCTCCTGGACACAACTTTTCAAGGCTGTTCAGAATACAGCCACATTGTGCTATATATTCTATTGAGTATGCATATGTTTAATTCCTGCTACTTTCAATAAATCAGATTAACTGAACCCATTAACACTAGCAAGGATATAATATGTTCTAGACAGCTTGTAAAAAAATATGAAACAATGACTTCATTGATTCTCAGTCATCAAGGCCATGATTGTCCCAAAGGTGTTTTTTCCTTGAAGATGTTTCACTTCTCATCCAGGAAGCTTCTTAAAAATATTTTCCTGAAAATAGTGTGCTTTAAAGAAAGAAACTTTTTAGGTTATTTGTTTTAAAGTCTGAGTCTAGACTAGATCTTTTACATCTAATGTCTTGCAGATATATTGGGAGTTCAAGGCCCAAATTTCGCAGCCAGCATGACCAACCAATGTGTTGGGTGGGAATTCTGGCTGATTATATATACTGTATCTTGTTTGGAGACTTCCAGTTGGGGAAGGCTGGGCTGAATATTCCCTTAATAATAGATAGATAGATAGATTTTATTTTTCTATACCACGTCCTCTCCCCAGGGGGACTCGGAGCGGTGCACAGGGAAAATTAAAACAACATAAAATATATACATAAATAAATACAATAAAAACAAATTAAATCAACTGTCCCTGCACTAAAATCCCCATTTTAAAATTAACATTCCCTAACCCCTGAGGTAGAGACTAACCTAGGCCGGCCAAGCAGAAAAAGTGAGTTTTTAATTTCTGACGGAAGGAGCGGAGGTCCGTAGTTGTTCTAATGTCGGGGGGAAGGTCGTTCCAGAGGGCTGGGCCCGCCACAGAGAAGGCCCTTCCCCTGGGCGTCGCCCGCTGACAAAGTCTAGTGGACGGCACCCGGAGAAGTCCCTCTCTGTGGGAGCGAATCGGCCGGGAAGATGTATGGGGCAGAATCCGATCCCGCAGATAGCTAGGTCCCGAGCCATGGAGCGCTTTAAAGATGAGAACTAACACCTTGAAGCGCACCCGAAAGACGACAGGTAGCCAGTGCAGCTCGCGCAAGAGCGGTGTTACATGGGTATACCTTGCGGTACCCATTATTGCTCGCGCGGCTGCATTCTGGACCAGCTGAAGTCTTCGGGTGCACCTCAAGGGGAGCCCCATGTAGAGAGAGTTACAATAGTCCAGTCGGGATGTCACGAGAGCATGAGTGACTGTGCGAAGGGCGTCCCGATCCAATAGGGGGCGCAACTGGCGAACCAGGCGAACCTGGTAAAACGCCCTCCTGGCCACGGCTGTCACTTGATCTTCCATGGACAGCCGGGCATCCAGGAGGACACCCAAGTTGCGCACCCCATCCACAGGGGCAAGATGTTGGCCCTTATGGCCAGCGATGGAATCAGCTGGTTGAATCGGGCAGCCGGAAACCACAGCCACTCGGTCTTGGTCGGGTTGAGTCTGAGTCCGTTACTTCCCATCCAGATCCGTACGGCTTCCAGGCACTGGCACATCACCGCTACGGCATCGTTGGGGTGGCTTGGGGTAGATATATACAGCTGAGTATCATCAGCGTAGAGATGGTACTCTACCCCAAAGCCACGGATGATCTCACCCAGCGGCTTCATATATGTGTTGAACAGGAGAGGCGAGAGGACCGACCCCTGAGGAACCCCACATGTGAGGGGTCTCGAGGTCGACCTCTGCTCTCCTGCCAACACAAATTGCGATCGGCCAGAGAGGTAGGAGGAGAACCACCGTAAAACGGTGCCTCCCACCCCCAACCCCTCCAGCCGATGCAATAGGATACCATGGTCGATGGTATCGAAAGCCGCCGAGAGGTCTAATAGGACCAGGATGGAGGAGCAACCCCCATCTCTGGCCCTCCAGAGATCATCAACCAACGCGACCAATGCCGTCTCGGTGCTATGCCCGGGCCGAAAGCCGGACTGGCACGGGTCTAGATAATCAACTTCCTCCAGGTGACGGGGAAACTGTTGTGCCACCACACTCTCAACAACCTTCGCCAAAAAGGGAAGGTTGGAGACTGGACGATAGTTGGTTAATAAAGCTGGATCCAAAGAGGGCTTCTTAAGGAGGGGCCTCACCATGGTCTCTTTTAGGGAAGCAGGTAAGGCACCCTCACTTAAGGATGCGTTGACAACCTCTTGGAGCCAGCCTCGTGTCACCTCCCAGGATGCCAGTACAAGCCAGGAGGGACACGGGTCCAATAAACATGTGGTGGCTCGCAGTCGCCCACGTAACCTGTCCATATCCTCGGAAGTAACGGAGTCAAACTCCTCCCAAACAAGATCTGTCTCGTGGCATCCCACTGGGCCATCAATGGAGGCTAACTCATTCTGTATCTGAGCGATTTTCTCCTGCAGAAAAATCACAAATTCCTCTGCTCTACCCTGTAGCGGGGCTTCCCGCACCCTCTGTTGAAGGAGGGAGCGGGTCACCCTAAACAGGGCGGCAGGGCGGTTTTCTGCGGATGCTATGAGAGTGGCACAATGATGACGTTTGGCCACTCTCAGCGCCACAATGTAAGTCCGTAAATGGGCTCTTACCTGTGTCCGGTCAGATTCAGAACGGATAGCCCTCCATCTTCTCTCTAGGCATCTCTTGTGGCGTTTCATCACCCTCAGCTCCTCGGTAAACCAAGGAGCCAGGGTGGCTCGCCGCCACAAGAGAGGCCGCAAGGGCGCGACCCGATCCAAGGCTCCCGTGGTCGCAATATTCCATGCGGCCACGAGGTCCTCCATCGGGGCGCGGGTCAGGGGTACAGGAAGTGGCCCAAGCGCCGTCTGGAACCCATCAGGGTCCATCAGGCGCCTGGGGCGCCTGAGTGATGATCACAAGTACCCCTTTGATCTTCTGGCCATTTGTCACAATGCTTATATTTCTTTTATAATAAAAACATGTAAGTCTTTTAAAAAGCAGCTGGAATGTAAAGAAGCACATCTTACCAAGTTTGGCAGGCAGACAAACAATTTGTTATGAGTTTCAAAGCCTTCTTCTTTCATCAATGGTAGAACAGAAAAGGATGCTGGGAAAATCTGATTTCCATTTTTACTGTTGAATGAGCAAGTTGATGGACAATGTCAGGAAAATTCAGGGGTGTGCTGCCAACTTGTTTACAAGGGAATCTCTGGTCACAAATGGGGTGGGGATAAGAATATATTTTATTTGGTGACTCAGAAAAACAAAGTCCTCCTGTTTATTTCCCTTTCCCTTTCCTGCTGGTGGTTTGGAACCAGGTTAGATGAGAGAAACAAGAAACATTAATACTGCCAAGTTAATAAAAGCTGAGCCCATTCTCTGTCTGGTACATCACAAGTAATATCCCACCAAATATCCCTCTTGCAGGATTAACTTGCAACCCTTGTGGCAACCTACTGTTGCTCCTATATGTGACTAGGATAAATGTTGTATTATCTCAAGGTTCCTCTCCACAATGTCTTACTATCTTCCATCATAATCATAGTGTTAAATTTTACTTTTAGACTGGCTTCAATTCAGGCATGAAATCCTCTTATCTTCACAACCAGTTCAGAACCGGGAGTGCGCGCTCAATAGCATGCACAGTGAAGTCTGGGAGAGTGGGTGGAGTCTCCCACCACCCCAGTACCGGTTCACCCGAACCGGTGTGAACCGGCAGAATACCACCTCTGCTTCATTTCTAATCTTGGAGACCTCTTAAAGGTATCTATCACTATCATTCATTATTGTTGATTCATTATGGTCAGAGGTTATACAGGGTTGAGGGAGTTTGGTAAAAATATAGTCATGATACTGTTAAGATAATATACAGCACAGGGTAATGCTTTAAATTCTTATGTTTACAACTGATTTTATTTTTAAAATTTGGCCATAAAATTCATTCATGTTTCTTGCATTTTCGGTAGCTCATGATTGATAAAATGCATGTTTCCATTAAAAAAAATACTTTACTAAAATCTATTTCTTGAGAAATGCTTTGCACTTATATAGTTCAATATGTAGAATGCTGTCTAAATGTGCATTAGTTCAACATCCAGTTTGTTTTCTAAAGGAACAAGAAATATGTTTACTCGTTCACAAACTTCTGTTCACAACGAAGTTCTTGCATTTGATAAGTATTCCAAAGAGCTAGAAAATAATCCAAAATGAATAATTTTAAAATGCTGTCCTATATTCATATATTTGGCAATAAAGCCAATAAGCTTGTTTTGTTACAAGAATGATTTGTTCTAAGCATATGGTTTATTCTCTTCTCCAGCTTTTCCTGCTGATTATTTGATTGGATTTCCCTAAAAAAATTAAATTCCTAAGAATAACAAAATATATACTCAAAGGCAACTCCTTTATAATTTGAAGTGTTCCCCCCTCCCAGACTTTGGGATAAATAGACTTCTCCATTTACCACTGACACATGTGTGAGGAACAGCCCATAACGTGATTGAACTCCATTGATTTTTCATAAAAGTTTAATAAGATGATACAGGTCAAAAGCTTTGCAAAATTTGCAATAAATTTTGGTGGCTATTTGAACCCGACTTCTCTGGAAAAGCTGATACAGTAGCAGTAGTAGTAACACTAGTACTCTGAAATGTTTGATCCTTGCTTTAAAAAGTCCATTACACTGACATGGTTTCTCATCAAATAAAATTCTTCTGTATTGAGATTTCATCCACTGGATAATAGATTCTTTTATCCAATCATCTGTATTATAAAGGCATCTTCCTCTGAGTGCTGCCCTAAGACATCACGCCAAAGCAGATGGCCCCAGTGGTATTTTTGTTTATAATGTTTATTTGTTCTTTATTAAAGTTATGCCTTCTCCTTCCTCTAGGAGCTAAAATAATGAGGAGGCGTTCTTCTTTTTGTATTCAGAATAATCACCCAGTGCAGCTAAGGAATAGCAACTGCCTCAAAGTATTCAAGAAATCTAAATGGATACTTACTGTACATCTTCAGACTTAGATTTGTCATATCTTGGAGGCTGTTCAGCAAAAACTGTTCTGATCACTATCTTCTCTTGGATAATTGAATTATTATTATTTTAGGTTCCTGCTGGTTTACTTGAAATAGAAAGAAATCTAATCTTTAATGAAATTTATTTAACATTTATATAACACCCATAATCAATGAACACCCTGGAAGGACTCTGCAAAGCTTATGGATGCATTAATTTCCTAATTGGTGAGGGTCTTTGTTTGTTCTGCTTTTAGCTTCAGTACCTGCACTTACAGTATATATATGGAAAATGTTGGCCTGTACAATTTAATCCCTTTTACCCATGAAAACTTTATTTTATGTCAAACACAAGGCCCAGGGCGCTTAGATCTGGCCTACAGTGCTGCCTTGGACACAGTGAAGGATTGGCCTGTCCTTCGAAGGACCGGCCTAAAACAACGAAGGACCGGCCTAAACCAGAGGCCATTGCAGCTGAAAATGGTGTATGCAAAGGCCACAGGTGGCCGTCCAACCTCTGTTTTCACTGGCAGAGGGTTGCAGGAAGCTGTCACAGCAAAAAAATGAGGCTTGTTTTCACTGGCAGAGTGCTTGGGCCACCACAGGCACCCCAACACAAATGACATTGAACTGTCCATGCCCACCCTGGCCTCCAAAGATCAAATACAACCCGTATGTGTCCCTCAATGAAATTGAATTTGACATCCCTGTTTTATGAGATATACCGTATGTAAAAATAGCTGATAAATCTGCTGTTTTCTTTGGTAAATTGGGTTATTAGTACTTTAGATTTAGTTATAATGTAGGTGATTACAGGTAGTCCTAGACTTACGACCACAATTGAGCCCAACATTTCTGTTGTTAAGCAAAATGGTTGTTAAGTGAGTTTTGCCCCATTTTGTGATCTCTTGCCATAGCTGTTAAGTGAATGACTACAGTGGATAAGTTACTGACACAGTTGTTAAATGAATCTGGCTTCTCCATTGATTTTGCTTATCAAAAATGTTTGTTAGTTGCAAAAAGGTTAGGACGCAGCAACCAGCCGCAGTGGTTAGAATGCAGTACTGCAGGTTACTTCTGCTTACTGCCTGCAATTTGGCAGTTTGAATCTCACCAGCTAAAGGTTGATTCAGCCTTCCATTCTTCAAAGTTGGTAAAATGAGGACCCAGAATGGTGGGGGCAGTATGCTGACCAGAAGTGGGTTACCAATTTTTTTACTACTGGTTCGGACGCGCTTGTATGCATGCTCGTGCACGCATGCACAGAAGTGTCCGGGTGGGTGGGCAGAGCCTCCCACCCCCGCTACTACCAGTTCAGCCAATCTGGGCTAATCTGGGAGCAACCCACCTCTGATGCTGACTCTGTAAACCACTTAGAGAGGACTGTAAAAGCACTGTGAAGGGGTATGTAAGCGAGCTGCATTGGCTTCCTGTGGTTTTTCGAGTGCGCTTCAAGGTTTTGACAACTATCTTTAAAGCGCTCCATGGCTCGGGGCCTAGTTATATGCGAGACCGCCTCCTGCCCCATACATCCCTTAGACCGATACGCTCCCACAGAGAGAGCCTTCTCAGGGTGCCGTCGGCCGGACAATGCCGACTGGCGACACCCAGGGGAAGAGCCTTCTCTGTGGCGGGCCCAGCCCTTTGGAATGACCTACCCCCTGAATTACGTACCATCACCGACCTCCGCCTCTTCTGCCAATGTCTTAAGACATATTTGTTCCAACAAGCCGGCCTAGCCTAACCTCCCATGGGGACTTTTAGGTAGTTTTAAATTGGGTTTTTAAAATTTGGTTTTAGCGCAGGATAGGTTTATTTAATAGTTTTTTAAATTATATTTATTGTATTTTGTATGTTTTTAAATTTCCTGTGCGCCGCCCTGGGTCCTTTGTGGAGAAGGGCGGGATATAAATTTAAATAAATAAATAAATAAGTGCTATGTGTAAACCAGTTGCCAAGCATCTGAATTTTGATCACATGGTCATGGGATTGCTACAGATGTCAGAATTGTGAAAAATAGTCATCTCACTTTTTCAGTGCCGTTGTAACTTCGAATGCTCACTAAATGAACTGTTGTGAGTCGAGGACTACCTGTAAGTCATCTTTATAGAGAGCTTTTAAAAGATAGCATTTTTGATACCGGTAGTTTATTTGGGGGCATTTGCTTGGTTATTTCATTTATTCATGCCACCACTGTCTCTGACATTCTACAGTTGTTATAGGTTTTGGAGCAAACAGAGGCCTCAAAAAGACAGTGAAGACAGTCAACAAAATTGAATTAGACATTTACATGAATTCTGGAATAATGAACTTCAGTGTTCCTTTTTCTGTAAACTTGTAGAAGAATACTTTAGAGAATATGAAATTAATTTCTTTTGACTTAAAACACCAGAAAATTCTATTTGGGTTATAATGGAAATCTTTGAGATTGCTGGATACAATCTCTGATACTGGAGATACAATTTAGAAACTGGAAAATTAAGTCATTAGTTTGGTGTCCTAACAGTGTACATAGGTAGTCCTCTATCTACAACCATTTTTTATATACAATCGCACTAATAATGTGATTTTTTGTTCACACTTACTGACTATTGCAGCATCCATCCTCCTGGTCATGTGATCAAAATTGGGATGATTGGAAACGGTCTTATATTTATGCCGTTTGCAGTGTCCTGGATCATGTGATCATCTTTTGCGAACTTCTGACAAACAAACTTAATGGGTAAGCTAAATTCACTTAACTATGTTACTAACTTAACTGCAGTGATTCAATTAACAGCTATAACAAAAAAAATGGGCAAAATGTACTTAACAACTGTCTTGTTTAGCAATTGAAATTTTGGGTTTACTTGTGGTCGTATGATGAGGACTACCTGTATTTTGGGCTGAGATCTTCGGGACTTTTGGTATGGCATATACTGTTGACTGGTCACTGCTGGATGTATGTACTATGTTTTGTTATTGTTGGCATCTGGAATTGATGAAAGGCATCAAGACCATGCATAGGGAAAAATGAAAAAACAACAACAACTTTGTTTGGTACAGATACGAAAGCAAGATTTTGTTTCTATTAGCAAGAATGGTTTCCAAGTAGAAATAACGTTAGGAAAAATATTTTCTAAAGCAGTGTTTCTTAAAGTATGGTCCTAGGTTGTCTGAGGTCCAGAGTCAAAAAAAAATAATACAAGAAGAAATTCCTATCAAGCAATCCCAAGAAACAAGGGCAGCAAATGTGTCCATTTTAATTTTCAGTATGATAAATGTTAATAAAGCTCTTTTGGGGTCTTCCATAATTTTTAAAAGTGGGAAGGGGTCTTGAAAGTTCTATAGCAGGTTATTGGAATGGGCCAAGAAGATTCAGATTCTAAACAGGGCAAAGTATTTGAATTGGTCCTTAGACTTGGTGAGTAGTATGTTATGCCAGCTCTCAACTTCCTGAATGGGTTGCCAAACAAGAACAGCTGGAGATAGTAGGAACTTTTGGTTTACTGATAACAGCGATGCTGGCGTGATGTCCCTTTCCAACATCTATTCGGAAGCCGTGTCTTTGCTGAAACCTGTGTGTTGCTGAAAACAACCCACAAACAAGCAGAGGATGCTAACACCAGCAGGAAGGAAGGTTAAGAACAGACAAAAAGAAAACAATTTCACTAGGAAACTCCAATTATGTTGGCAAACTTGGATTATGTTTTGCAAGAAGAATAAGAAGGAGGAGGAGGGATGAGAAATAGCCTTGAAACATCTCATGGATTAGTTTACAGCATGACTATTGCAGTTTCCAAACTGGGTGCCCTCTAGATCAGGGGTCCCCAACCTTTGCAACTTCAGCTCCCAGACTTCTCCAGCCAGCTTTGCTGGGTCCTTCAGACTTAAAGTTGCAAAGGTTGGAGACCCCTGCTCTAGATTCAACTCCAACAATTCCCAAGTCAAGCTAAAGCATGGCTGAAATGATTACGGGACAACACAGAGGGAGAGGATATCCAGCTTCAGCTTGCTCTTTGACTTTCACAATTGATTTGTCTTCAAGTAATGCCTCTGACTAAAGAACTTTCTTAGCAGCTATTTGAATATTCAATAAAGCTCTAGAGCTGATGTCAGAGATGATTCATGAGTCATAATTTCTCTGAGCACCTCTTTTTTCCTTGATCTCATTGGCTGTCCCCTATGTTGGTTGGACATAGGTGGGATGCAGTGGCTCAGTGGCTAAGACGCTGAGCTTGTCGATCAGAAAGGTTGGCAGTTCAGAGAATCCCTAGTGCCATGTAATGGAGTGAACTCCTGTTTCTTGTCCCAGCTTCTCCCAGTTCGAAAGCACGTAAAAATGCAAGTAGGAATTTGGTGGGAAGGTAACAGTGTTCTGTGTGCCTTTGGCGTTTAGTCATGCCGGCCATATGACCACAGAGAATGTCTTTGGACAGTGTTGGCTCTTCGGCTTTGAAATGGAGATGAGCACTATCCCTAGAGTTGGCAATGACTAGCACATATGTGCAAGGGGAACCTTTATCTTTATATTGGTTGGATTCTTGCTCATGTTTGTAGTTGGGAAAGGTGTGGGAGAGGAGAAGAAGGCATTGAATGGGAAAAGGTGCCATGCTGATTTCTCTCCTGCTTTATAAAGATGTTTCCCTGTATAGGGCTATTGTTAAACTACAGGTGGCAACTTAATTTAAATTAGTTCCCCACACCAGATCTGGTGCAGGACAGCAATTCCTGTTATCCTTAACCTGCATGGCTGGGCTATGTGGGAGATGGAAGTCCAGCACATCTAGAAGACATGTGTTTGCGCAAGAGTTGTTGGGCAGTAATGTACATCAAGTATTAGAGTCCCTTTGGTTATGCTCTCAAGAAGAGTTTGAAGATGTAAATCCTGATCCAATTTATATATTAAAAAAATGCATAATTCTCAATTTATGACTGTATTAGAATTACCTTAAAAATTCCTGTTTCTCTTCCATCTTTTAATTCTACTACCCCTTTAGCTTTTAAGTCTATAACTCTTTTCTTCTGCAACATAGAACAATTTTAGAGATTAGCTGGTGTTAATCTGGAGCTAACATGTAGATATGGGATTAAAAGAGAGTTTCTCACCACAATGGAGTATCGAGCATAGAACTGGCACATTGGGGTTTTTTAGGTTGCATTTAGTTTATTGAGTTAATTATGTAACTTACTGTATTTATTTAATTATTAATTAATTTAATATTTCTAAACCGCGCCTTCTCCCCACAGGGACTCGGGGCGGTGCACAGGCACAGTAAAACAATAAATACATATAAACATTTCATTAAAAATAAATTAAATCCAAACCTGCGCTAAAATTCCCATTAAAACTAAGCAATATTACAAAACCCCAATAAAACCCCAAAGACAGAGAGACTATCCTAGGCCGGCCAGACAGAAGAAATGAGTTTTTAATTTGAGACGGAAGGAGCGGAGGTCCGTGGTCGTCCTAATATCGGGGGGAAGGTCGTTCCAGAGGGCCGGGCCCGCCACAGAGAGAGCCCTTCCCCTGGGCGTCGCCCACTGACAAAGTCTAGTGGACGGCACCCGGAGAAGTCCCTCTCTGTGGGAGCGAATCGGTCGTGAGGATGTATGAGGCAGGATCCGATCCCGCAGATAGCTAGGTCCCGAGCCATGGAGCGCTTTAAAGATGATAATCAACACCTTGAAGCGCAACCGGAAGACGACAGGCAGCCAGTGCAGCTCGCACAAGAGCGGTGTTACATGGGTAAACCTAGTGGTTCCCATAATTGCTCGCGCGGCTGCATTCTGGACTAGCTGAAGTCTCCGGGTGCACCTCAAGGGGAGCCCCATGTAGAGAGAGTTGCAATAGTCCAATCGGGATGTCACGAGCGCATGAGTGACTGTGCGAAGGGCGTCCCGATCCAATAGGGGGCGCAATTGGCGAACCAGGCGAACCTGGTAAAACGCCCTCCTGGCCACGGCTGTCACTTGATCTTCCATGGACAGCCGGGCATCCAGGAGGACACCCAAATTGCGCACCCCATCCACAGGGGCAAGATGTTCGCCCCCTATGGCCAGCGATGGAGTGAGCTGGTTGAATCGGGCAGCCGGAAACCACAGCCACTCGGTCTTGGTCGGGTTGAGCCTGAGTCCGTTACTTCCCATCCAGACCCGCACGGCTTCCAGGCACTGGCACATCACCGCTAATGCTTGTAACAAAAGCTTTCTTTCATGCAATCTTTCATATTACCTCTTTTCCAGCCTTACATTTGTGTTCTTGGTTAGACTATCTTAATTTTTAAACATACTACATTTCAGCAATTCTTCATTTTCCCCTCTTAGATGTTTTTCAAGTATAAAAAGCATATCCATACTCCAAATATACTTGCATATAATACTTCATCCAACTTCCTACTGCTGTATCCATCCATCAGGCTGTTGATTGGTCTGCCAATGAAAACAATGCAAGGAAGCATCTTAGTCAGAGCAGCTTAGATTGTATAGACTGTCAAATTTATTTAAATAACAAGACGAATTGCTGAAGAGTTTATTTAAAGAATTCACTTTCGCCTTGTTCCCATTTACACATTGATGGTGAGTCTTACTGTTCACCTACCTCTATTGGAATGACTGAATAGGTCCAGGCTGGACTGGATTTATATCACTGATATTTTAAATGCTATCAATTAATTATTATTTCAATTTATAGGATCACTTCTCTCAAACATGTGACTCTAGGTGGCTAAAACAAAATTAAAAGCAGCATAAAAATAAATAAAAAATATAGGAGATAAGAATACAATCAAGGTATGGTTTCAACCACACAAATGAAGTAAGGTACAGTTAGAATACCGGTAGGTCCCATAATGCCTCTGTCTTTTTATCTCGATTGCACATAGGTAGTAGATTGACGGAATGACGTCCATGATCCTAATTCAGAGTCACATCTACTAAGTTACCAATCATGCAAAGTGAAGTCGTCATATTAGTGATTGCACAACACATTCATTTTTTTTTTAACAAGTTAAATTACCCCTTGCTACATAATTGTAATAATATTTTCCCCTGCATTGATATAACAGTTTGTGCATCTGAAGGATTTGAAAAAAAAACAGCAAAGCAGCTTTGGTGCGAATGACAGCTGGAGTAATGGCCTGATTTTAAAAAAAATAAGTGAGTGAGAACGTGCAGATGTTTTTGGACCCCAAGAGCTCACATAATATTTTTGGTTATACTGAGAGTTCAAAGTCTCTGGGAATAATAAAGTACCCTGTCCTATTTAATCTGCAGAATGGACACATGGTAGAACTTTACTATTGAACCACATCTGAATTTTTAAAAATCTATTTTTTTCCAAACGTCCATCTAATATTTGGGGAAAAAAAGTAATTTCAAATGTAGTGCAACACATAAAGATAAACTTAGTGAGTAGGACATTAGATGGTTTATCACACTATAGCCGTGATGGCGAACCTATGGCACGCATGCCACAGGTGGCACGCGGAGCCCTCTCTGCGGGCACATGAGCCATTGCCCAACTCAGCTCCACTGCGCCTCCTATTGACGAGTTGATTTTCAAGTCTCTGCCATACACTTGGGGGGGGGGTCATGCATACATGTGCAGGGGGTGGGGCGAATTGCATTATAAGTGTTGGGACGCATGTGTACGAACACGATTTCGGTACATGAGAAGAAAAAGGTTAGCCATTACTGCACTATAGAATAGCAATGATAAAACAATTGATGTAATTCTCATAATATCTAGAGGCGGTGGTGAGGCCCCTCCTCAAGAAGCCTTCCCTGGACCCAGCAGTTTAAGTAAATTATTGTCCGGTCTCCAACCATCTTGGTGAAGGTTGTTGAGAGTGTGGTGGCACGACAATTCCCTCAGCACCTGGAGGAAACTGTCTATCTAGACCCGCGCCAGTCCGGTTTCCGACCAGGTTACAGTACAGAGACGGCATTGGTCACATTGGTGGATGATCTCTGGAGGGCTTGGGATAGAGGTCACTCCTCTATCCTGGTCCTATTAGACCTCTCAGCGGCTTTTGATACCATCGACCATGGTATCCTATTACACCGGCTAGGGCGGTTGGGGCTGTGAGGCACCGTTCTGCGGTGGTTCTCCTCCTACCTCTCCGGCCGGTCGCAATTCGTGTTGGCAGGGGGGCAGAGGTCGACGTCGAGGCCCCTGACGTACGGGGTGCCTCAGGGGTCGGTCCTCTCGCCCCTCCTGTTCAACACCTATATGAAGCCGCTGGGTGAGATCATCCGTGGTTTTGGGGTAGAGTTCCATCAGTACGCTGATGATACTCAGCTGTACATCTCTACCTCCGACCACCCCAACGATGCCGTTGAAGTGATGTCCCGATGTTTGGAGGCCGTGCAGGCCTGGATGGGGAGGAACAAGCTTTGACTCAACCCGTCCAAGACCGAGTGGCTGTGGTTTCCGGCGTCATGATATAGCCAGTTGGTACCATCTCTGGCTATCGGGGGTGAGTCATTAGCCCCCGTGGAACGGGCTCATAACTTAGGCGTACTCCTGGACTCTCGGCTGTCCTTGGATGACCATGTGACAGCCGTGGCCAGGGGGGCCTTCTATCAGGTTTACCTGATACGCCAGTTGTGGCCCTTTCTAGATCGTGACGCTCTACGCACGGTCACTCAAGCCCTCGTCATTTCCCGCCTGGACTACTGTAATGCTCTCTACATGGGGCTCCCCTTGAGGTGCACCCGGAGGCTCCAGCTAGTACAGAATGCGGCCACACAGGGGTTTATGGGAGTCTCTTGATACTCCCATGTATCTCCCACCTCTCCTGCGCGAGCTGCACTGGCTTCCTGTGGCTTTTCGGGTGTGCTTCAAGGTGCTAGTAACCATCTTCAAAGCACACCATGGCTTGGGACCTGGCTATTTGCGGGACCGCCTCCTACCACATACCTCCCTCCGACCTGTTCGCTCCCACAGAGAGGGCCTCCTCAGGGTGCCGTCTGCTGGACAATGCCGGCTGGCGACCCCCAGGGGGAGAGCCCTCTCTCTGGCAGGCCCTGCCCTCTGGAACGACCTGTTTCCCTGACCTTCGTACACTCACAGACCTACTCCTCTTCTGCCGGACCTTAAAAACATATCTATTTCATGCGGCTGGCCTAGCATAGTTTTTAACGATATAGTCCCAATTTTATAACAATCATAATTTTTTTTTGCTTTTAACCATAAGTTTTTAGCACAGATTTAGTATTTAATCTATTTTTAATTTTTATATTGTCATTGTGTTTTACTACTTTTTATTCCTCTGTGCACCGCCCTGAGTCCTTCGGGAGATAGGGCGGCATATAAGTGTAAATAATAAATAAAATAAAATAATTATTTTAATCTTTGCCACACTATCCAGGAATTTTTGTCCTTAGCATTGCCATGTAGTAAGATGGTTTATTTGACCATACTAACAATTGTACTGTGGATTTGGGAAAATGATTCTATTTTAGGTACGTGGGTGTGTATGTGTGCTTTCTTAAGAGACTTTAAAATATCAAATATATAAAATTACATCAGTATAAACATATTATTAGGATAGGAATGTTTTTGCAATACCTGCTAAAAGATTTTTGGCATGCAGTATTTGAAAAATATGTGGGGTAGAAAATAGGGAGTGCAGTTTTGTCATACAAAGTATATTGCTATCAATGGAGATTTTTCAGTGGGTTTTTATAGATTGTAGTGGAAGTAGGCTCTGATTGAAAAAAAATCCCATTTGTCAGAATTCAATGGAATGCATAATATTACATAGAATCTGACATAAAAATGTGTCTTTGGAACATTATATAAACAGGTGGCAATGCTTTTTCTAATTCATTTGGTAAATTAGATTTTCTATAGAACTTTGTTCTTGCTAAAATGTACTAATTTTTTTAAAAATATTTTTTTGAATGACTAGTTTAATGTTAGCTACTAAAAGAAGACACACTAACATTTTGAGAAAACTAAGACCCACCACAATTTATTCTGATCTTTCTAAGTGTTGCTAAGTATTTGAGTAATATGGTGTCAAATCTATGGCATTCCTAGGATGTATTAAACTCATACTTCATAAGTATGCCATAGCCCTGAAGATATATTATTATACATCATTAAAGCACTATTGCTTTTTTGACATATAGCTCAAATAGTGTTAAGTGGCACACCTAGAGCATCTAGTTTTGATCGTTTCTTACCTTGCCGGGTCTATATATATATATATATTGCAAAGGAGATGCACAAATATAGTTAAATCAGATTTGTGTGGAGGAACTAAGACCATACATGACTTTCATAAAATGAAAATATAAAAAGTTAGAACTAAACTTACCTGAATGCTTACCTGAAAACAAACAAAACAGATGCAAAACAAGGCTCTGTTTTTTTCTATCAACAATGTATATCTTATAAAGATTTCCATAAAGATATACAGTATATATAGTATTGAGGACTTTTATCCTGCATGAGCCAGAAAGAGGGCTGTGAAAATATCTACAGATCTCTCACATCCTGGACAAAAACTATTTAAACTTCTACCCTCAAAACAATGTGATAGGGCACATCAGAACAACTAGACACAAGGAAAATCACCCCCCCCCCCCGCCTTCACTTTGCTAAACAACTAATTCCCAGAACACAGTCAAATTATCTAGAAAAGCAGTACAGTAGAACCTCTGGTCACGAACGCTTCTGACCACAACCAAATCGGGTTCCGACCAAAAAATGCACATTTTTTTCCCCACGGCTGATTTCCCCTTTCGTGCCATTTTTTTTTTAAGCGCCAATTTCCAAAATTAGGTTCAGGTCACAACCAAATTGGTTTGTGACCAAAGTTATGGAACAAATTTGGTTGCGACCAGAGCTTCTGCCATATTACCATCATTATTCTCATCTTCCCTATTACCTATCATCTTGCCTTCTTCGTTACTTGTATCTTATGATTTAAATTGTTTAATTTTATGTTGATTGTTTATTTAGCATCCATGACTATCACTAAGCGTTGCATCTAATGTTTTATGATGAATGTACTTTTACCCTGACTATGACAATAATCTATCAATATTGTTGTATGTGCACTGAGAGCTTATGCACCAGAGACAACTTCCTCATGTGTCTAATCACACTGACCAATAAAGAATTCTATCTGAATAGTCTCCTACAGGTTAAATAGAAGCTTAAGGTAGAACCAGGAATTCTTGCAAGGGGAATTTTACATGAAAATGTATCTAGTTATCCCCTCCCATTTCCAGAGAACCAAGAACCTCATTCAATGTAAGGTGCTTTGAAATGATCTTCAGAAATTTCTACTTGCCCAGGATGCAGACACATAGTTCTCCTAGGTACATAGCTGCACGAGCCTATGCACGATTCCCATTAGAGGTAGTCCTAGACTTACAACAGTTTGTTTAGTGACCATTCAAAGTTACAACGGTACTGAAAAAAGTGACATGACCATTTTTCACATTTATGACTTTTGAAGCATCCCCATGCTAATGTGATTTACATTCAAAGACTCCCATTTATGATGGTTGTTGTGTCCCAGAGTCATGTGATATCCTTTTGGACCTTCTGACAAGCATGTGGCATGTGTGCAATAGGTTCGCCATCACGGAGCTATGATGTGTGCTTGTAAGACACTTTGCCTGTTTAGCAGAAGGTAGCCATTCATGCTACTTGTAATTACTGTACCACACCTGAAGCAATAACCTGTATTGTTACAGCTGTAAGAATCTGTAACATCTCTGTCCATAATATTCTGACGAGAACCACGACTGTAACTCATACCTGACTCTCTTTTGCTGATTCTTTAAAGACGCGTGGTTTGCACAGAGTGTGCAAATTTTCTGCTTCTAAAATAGCTTTGTCAGTAAATTTCTATGATAGCATGTTAGTCATACCTGAGTTGCTTCCCTTTGGAATATGAGAAAAGAAGAAAGAGTGTGAGAGAGAAAAGACGATTCTAATCACTCAGATTATGTTATGTTGCTCTACTTTGCACATGATTTCTTTGTTTCCGCATGTTTAGCTCCCGTACCTTAGCTAGGGGACAAAGACAATGCTCTATAGAGTACTCACGACTTTTAATCGCAAAGAAAAAGAAAAGACTGCCATTCAGAAGATTAAAAAAGGAGAAAAAAACCCTTTTGCTTTTCAGTTTCATAAGTATCCCTCCCCCCCTTGGTACATCCTTGTAGATAACACAGCGGTTCAAAGTAGTCCTTCTCTACATAACCCTACTCGACAAGTGTGTGACGGTTCCTGAGAGCCTCTTTTTGGTTTTGACAGCAACTTGAGTAGGGTGATAGTTACAAGTAGCTGTGATAGGTCACAGACAGCTTTGACAGTTTGGCACACGTAATGATGTGAAGCAGTTCCTTTGGCCTCACAGATGCTGTTCCGCTATTCTCTTTGATCACTACATGGCTGCTTAAGAGGTCCTGCTGATGTAAGTGTGTCATTTTCATTAAAGAAACTGATGATTTCTGATATCAAGTGACGACCTCTGGGACTGAAAGAGCAGCCTGCCTTCCACAGGAAGAAGGCGTGTCCTTTGGGCATGTGATAGACATAATACAGAATTCCCTCTACCCTGTTTCTGATGGAATGTTTATGTTGAAAAAGAGAAGGGATTAGCAAAATACAACCTCGTTGGGAGAGCTTGAAGGACCTCTTGAAGTTAGCCTAACAAATAAACATACCGGCAAGTATTCTCAGTGGAAGCAGTTAGCCTAACAATTTCTCTTTTCCAAATTTTGTGGAGCTTACAGTAGATTGAAAGATGCAAATTAATCACATAGATCTGGCTTGGGATCAGACCACAAGGTTTCACATTTGGATAGACTTTTCTTAGCATAGCAGATGTTTATTTCTTGAGTTCCATGAAAGGTAGAAAGCTGATATATGCCCACTGATATTGCAATGGCTGAAGCGAAGAGGGAAGCATCTAGATTGAAAAATAAAAAGTAAAACAACACTTTGCTCAGTTGCTCAGACACTTGGTGTATCTTAACCAAGTTCAACTATTTATTCTTCCAGCAGCAGATCCAAGGCATGAGTATCAGATCTTGAAAAGGGATTCCCTTGTCATCGCACCATGCAGTTTTATGGGAACCCAAAGAACTGTCTGAGAAGCCTGGAACCATAAATGTTTCATTCACTGTTCAACAGATGGTTGTGCTAAGAAAACCTATCAAAGGAAGACTAAACCTCTAAGCAAATCACCATCATTGTCTACAGATGGTCATTATCAAGTGTTAAAGCTCCTTATTTCTTATTTCTTTTTCATTTTGTAAAGCTTCCCACCATTATCTGGAAGAAGATATTGAAACAAGAAAGGAAAGGAGGAAGGAGGGAGTGAGGAAAGGAAGGAAGGAAGGAAGGAAGGAAAGAAGGCCAGGAAATCAAAATAGGTGTAAATCAACTTTGAGAAAAATCTTTAGAGGGATTTTTGTTCTATTCTGTTCTGAAGAGCACCTTTCTCTTGCTGCTTTAGAAATCCTATCAGATCCCACAGGGTTGCTAAGTATTACAAAAGCTGGAGCTTAAGCAATAAGACAAAACCTTCTGAAAGTACTGATAGAAGAGAATATTTGTAACTCTGGATTGAATTGTGGTGGTCCTTGGTGCTCTCTGAGCTTGGTGTTTTGCTTGAGGTTACTTAGTTTAGTAATGAAACATCTGTAAGAAAATCACTAAGCCCAGAGAGCACCAAGGATCTCACTTTCTCTAAATGCACTGAATTGAATCCATCTGGTCTCATATGTCCCAAAGCTGAGTGTTCAAGATGTCTCACAAGAGGATCTGCATTCATTTATTCTCTCCCTCCACCCAACTCTGGGCTTTTGATTGAGTTGAGAGAACACGATTGGCCTTTGGTCATCTACTAAACTTTGTAATCTAGGTGGAGGCTTGACCCTAGGTCTTCCAGCTCAAATCATAGCTTCTCTCTATATTGGGCATTTGGATTGCAAGGTAGATTAAAAGGCAAAATGTTAGAAAAAAACCCTCCCTCTCTTCCTGGAGTGGAAAAAAACCAGCATATAGTAAAACCCATTCTAATTTTCAAGCCATTTCTTTCATAAATTGGATCCATTTTATGAAGAATGTTGCACATGTGAGGCTGTCTTTTCCTCTTGTTGAAAAAAATGCTTCTTAAGTATTAGAAGGAAAAGTAGTAACTTTCCAGGCGAAATGCTGTCATTCTGACCAATGACCCTGCCTTGTTTTTTTGGCTAGATTAGTCATCCACCTAGCCTGATAACTTTTATGTGTTGTTTTTCCTGTTTTGACATTTTTCTGGCAATTTCTTTATTTGTGATCCCAGAGCAAGTTTCCCCTTTTCATTCTTGAGTCTATTTGTTGGGTGTAAGTATGTATAATGGTACCTTCCGCTTGTACTCAAGATCATTCATACAATTGATTTGTGGTCCAAAAGGGAGCGAGAGAGAGAGAGAGAGAGAGAGAGAGAGAGAGAGAGACAAAAAGAGAAAAAAATGTTTTAAGAAGGAAGGGGAAAAGAATGTCTTCTAGGAAGAAGGAATCACAAAGACGAATCTGAAGAGGGTGTGAACAGTGGGAAAGTTTTATGGGGCTCCAATTAAAATATTGGGGAGAGAATGTGGAAGAAAACCAAAAGAACATAATTGTATTTATTATTTATTTATAACATTTATATAGATTCTCATCTGAAAAATGTGACCCTGGAGAGTGTACCATAAAACAGAGCAATTAAAAATAAAATTTAAAACAGCTAAACAATTGAAACATAAATGTAGAACTCCAGCATGTTTTTATGCCCTGGTTCCAGAAATGACAAAAATCTAGTTTTGTTATCCTGATGGGATATTTCATAATTGGAGCTCTAAAAGTGGAAATTAACATGTGAAAATACAAAAACAAATGTAAGCTTCAAGCTGTTCAACCATGTATCTTCAAAGAATAAGCAAAAGAGGGTCAGAACTGAAGAAGCTTCTTGGATGAGAAGTGAAATGCCTTCAAGCCAAAATCAAAGTCTAGTTATCTTTGGGGGGGGGGGGGGGAAGCAACCATGACTTGGATGACTGAGAATCTCCATAGACAATACTAATTCTGACACAACAGTAAAATGGTATTTTACTGTAAATACCATTTTACAACAGTAAAATGGTATTTTGATGACCATCTTCAAGGTGCTCCATGGCACAGGGCCTAGTTACCTGCGAGACCGTCTGCTGCCCCATACGTCCCTACGTCCGATTCGCCCCCACAGAGAGGGCCTTCTCTGGGTGCCGTCGGCTGGGCAATGCCGGTTGGCAACACCCAGGGGAAGGGCCTTCTATGTGGTGGGCCCAGCCCTCTGGAACGACCTACCTCCCAAACTCCATGTCATCTCCGACCTCCGCCTGTTCTGCCAGGGCTTAAAAACGCACTTTTTTCATCTAGCTGGCCTGGCATGAACTACCCGACACCGAACTGACTTTTAGTTGAGCAAAGTTTTAATTTGGGGATTTTAATTATGTTTTAGTGCAGGGTTGGGTTTAATATAGTTTTAATGAGTCTTTGTATTTTGTATATTTGTATATTTGTATTTTTAATCTTCCTGTGCGCCGCCCAGGGTCCCTTTGTGGGAGATGGGCGCGGGATATAAATTTGAAAAATAAAAATAAATAAATAAATAAATAAAAAGTAACGGTATTCTATCAATATTCGGTTATAATCAGTTCCTAGAACTCTTCACCTAAGATATACTTCTCTGATTTGCTTCTTTCTAGTATGACCATGTTGACTGAGTTGCTAGATCCCAGCTGATCTTTGGAGCTACCAGTTCAGCTGAACCAGTCTGAACTGGTAGAATCCCATCACTGATCTGTACTCTGAGTGCCCCATATCCTTTAAAGTCAACGAGACTTTTCACTGGGAGGAATATGCATTTCACTAGATCAAGGTTTCAACAAACCTGCACTATGTAACCTTCTATTCATACAGAAGAAGAAAAGTCTTCTAAATTGCTTCCATACTGTGAAGCACATAAACACTTACAGCTTCAGATATAGGTAGAATGTTCAGGAAAAAAGGAATTCCCCTTTGGAATGCTATTTTCATCCAATGGGTATAAAGAGACTTTTTTTAACATTTAGATCTAACATCTAACATCATTCATTTCCTAACTTCATTCTGCAAAAAAAGTCTGACTGGAATAATTAATCATTCTAATGTCTTCCTCAAAGTTGAATATGCCAAGTAAAACATATAATGTCTGATACAGATGAATAACTATGACATAATATATAGCTCTTTAAAACATAGGGACGTATTTAATATTTCAGCGCAGTTATAATATAGCTTGCTGCATTGTTTGTACTACTTGGAGATAAAAAGAGAATTAGATTAAGTATAATGTTAATGCATGTAATGAATGTTATGCTTGATGATTTTGTAAGTTTTCTTTGTCTTTCTCCATGTTAATGTTAAAACAGAGTAACCGATAAAATGATTGGAAAGTTTAGGCCATCTGTATGAATCCTTTTAATCTGGGATATTGGTATAGGTTGTTTTTTGGATCATTTTCTCCTCTAGTCCAGTTCCTCCAATGAACTTATGAATATAGTTTTGAGGTTAAAAAAAAAGCAATTGATATACATATTTAATAACTCCAACATTGAATATGGTTTTTTTTGCCCTGCACCTCTTATTTCCTTATCCTAGTCCAGGGATCTGCAAAGTCGGCTCTTTTAAGACTGGTGGACTTCAACTCCCAGAGTTCCCCAGCCAGCTGGCTGGGGAACTCTGGGAGTTGAAGTCCACCAGTCTTAAAAGAGCCAACTTTGCAGACCCCTGTCCTAGTCGGACCTACATTTTGAGATACAGCTTAAAACTTGCCATCAGAGGACCATTCAGAAAGCTTCCTGCTCAGAGACCCAACAGAGTGGTGATTCTGATTCTGATAAACTGCTTCTGAGAGTTTAGATTCAGATAGCAAGTTGGAGTTCCTGGCACCAGCCCCATCCATCTACCTGGACAATTATTTAGAAAACACAGGAATTGTCTCTGGCTCTGTCAGGGATTCATATTGCTAGCAGGTTATTTGAAACTTCTGAGATTGCTACCACTGTTCATTTATCTAGTCATTTCTCGCTCCTCCCTACGCCCTATAGGGAAAACTGAGAACAGCCTTTTGAGTTATGTTTACAGTGGATCCCTACACATGTATCATCCACCCTCCCAAAGAAATCTTTCCAGGAGTTCTTTCTCAGATAAGTGAATGTCTGATTCCAAGCATTAGACTGTCCATTAAGCATGATTTGTTTAATCAACCTTTAATAAATACACCATATGGTAATTCAGAAACTATGGCTTTACAAACCATTATGATCTGATTCATAAACCATACAAAGTCCAAACTAAACAAAGTATATTATGGTTCAGTTTAATGGTCCCTAACCTATGGCCTGTGTTTCATAAGCACATTGCAGGCCATTCCTGGGCTAGTGGAAGATAACACAATCTTAGCTCATGTACCGCTTATGCATCATGAGCAACATTACATTATTATTCACACTGCAGTTTGCTTTACAAATACCCCAGCATAATACAATATTCTTTGAACTGTAGCCTGTTTGTGAGCAAGCATACTGAATTATCGCAACATGGCTGTATTTTTTAATGATAATGTTACGTGGATCACAGAGTCTTTAGGAATGTTCTGTAGAAATCGCTTAGTATAAAATGTGACTCAGTTCTAGCCTCTGCAACCTCTGGTTCCAATTTTTTGACAGCATCACATGATGTAGCAGGAAAAGACTCCTAAAATAGGAAGGTAGGAAATCGCTTTAGACCAGGGGTCTGCAAAGTCGGCTCTTTTAAGACTGGTGGACTTCAACTCCCAGAGTTCCCCAGCCAGCTATGCTGGCTGGGGAACTCTGGGAGTTGAAGTCCACCAGTCTTAAAAGAGCCGACTTTGCAGACCCCTGCTTTAGACCATTAGTTCATGCAATGTAACTACATTGACAGCTGCTCTCCAGAATTTGGTTTACGTTGTAGGAATGACACCACATGGGTTTTTTTTAATGACTTTTTTTTTTTTTTGCAGGGTGCGTGTGTAACCATGAGGACATTTTTGCAATCATTTAAAAAATGTTTAGTAGCAGAACAGTCAGCATATTTTAAAGGTCTGAATTCAAATACAAGATTTTCAAAAGATCTGAATTATAAATGATATAATATAGCATAGATTCCTACCTTTGTCACTGGTTTTTGTTTGTTTTAATAATAATAATTTTAATAATAATTTTATTTATAAACCGCCTCCTCTCCCCAAAGGGACTCGGAGCGGTGCACAGGGAGATTAAAAAGCAAATACAAAATACATAAATAGTTAAAATAAGAATTAAACGAATTATCCCTGCGCTAAAAACCCTCTATACTAAAACTAAACTATACCCCCTAAAAAACCCAGTTAAAACGGAAGACTAACCTAGGCCGGCCAAGCAGAAAAAGTGTGTTTTCAATTTTTGACGGAAGGAGCAGAGGTCCGTTGTTGTTCTAATTTCGGGGGGAAGGTCGTTCCAGAGGGCTGGGCCCGCCACAGAGAAGGCCCTTCCCCTGGGCGTCGCCCGCTGGCATTGCCTAGTGGACGGCACCCGGAGAAGTCCCTCTGTGTGGGAGCGGATCGGCCGCAGGGATGTATGGGGCAGAATCCGATCCCGCAGATAGCTAGGTCCCGTGCCATGGAGCGCTGGTAAATATACCAAATCATTGATTGATTTTTGATTGATTTTGATTTGATTAAATTAAATTTGATTAAAATGGCAACAAGTTGGTGTCAACACTTAGTAATCACATAGATTTTCTCCATAGGTTGTCCATCCAGTAAAGGCAAAGGTTTCCCTTGCACATATGTGCTGGTTGTTCCCGACTCTAGAGGTGTGTGTGTTCATCTCTATTTCAAAGCCGAAGAGCCAACGCTGGTAAAGACATCTTGGTGGTCATGTGGCCAGCATAATTAAACACCGAAGGCGCATGGGACATTGTTACCTTCCCACCAAAGGTGGTTTCTTATTTTTCTACTTGCATTTTTATGCGCTTTCTAACTGCTAGGTTGGCAGCAGCTGGGAAAAGTAATGAGAGCTCACTCCATTATGTGGCACTAGGGATTCGAACCACCAAACTGCTGAATGTTCTGATCGATAAGCTCAGCACTTAGCCACTGAGCCACCACATCCCAAACCACATAGATTTTCTCCAGAGATTGTCCATATAGACAGTGATAATTACCCTTAATTCATATGTTTGCATTTTTGCCTTGGTTTTCTTTTAAACGCAGCAATTTCTTCTTACTAGGAAAGATTCCCAAGGCATAGTTCTTAATCTGCCAAAAGTTACAAATTAAAGAGGCCTGTCTTACAAATATGGACTGCATGGTTTGCTTACATAGAAGAGCTCAGCAATTGTTCTTGTGAGCTAGGAATTTGGAGAGAACAGTAAGGGAAGCCTCCGTTTAAACATGGTGTGATCTGGCTCATTTGTAATCCAATCCTTGGACCTACAATGGAGGAATGGATTTTGAAGATGGTGGAATTGGCAGAAATGGCAATGTTGATTTGTTTGATCAGGGATAAAAGATTGGAACATTTTATCATAGACTGGAACACTTTGATGAACTTTTTGCTGAAAGTGGAAAATAAATGAAATGGTGATTTTTGATTTTTGATTAAAAGGGTTTAATATGCATACCACATGATGTATTCATTGAGAGGAAGGAGGAATATTAAATTGGTTTGTAGCTATGGTAAAGAATTATATATATATATATGTGTTTGTGTGTGTGTGTGTGTGTGTTAGTTTTATGAGCTGATATTTATATTTATATATTTATATATTTATCAACATTTCAAAACTACAGGACATGACATTGACTTTCAAGGAACTAAAATGATGTCCAAGGCTGAACAGCTGAACAGGAGAATAATCAGAGAAGCCATTGAAATAGAGAAGCAACCTAACAATATGAACAAATGTGACAACACCTCCCGCCTACAAGACATCTGGAAACCAGCACTGACCAACAGACGAGCCCCACCCTCCACCCAAGCCGTTGAAATTCAAAATAAGGAGAAACATACAAATAAGACCGGAGGGGGAGCCGGAGGGGGAGCCAGACCTGGCAGGAATTACGGAGACCTGGTTGGGCCATGAGGGAGGACTTCCTCTCGTGGAAATGTGCCCGCCAGGTTACCGTGCATTTCATCAGTCAAGGGCCCTAGGCAGGGGTGGAGGGGTAGCGGTCATTGTGAGGGAAGGTCTTGAGCCGAGAGAGACCACTGTGCCTCAGATAACTGGTTGTGAGTCCCTGTGCGTGAAGTGGGGCCTAGGAAGGCAGTTGGGCATGCTGATTGTATACCTGGCTCCTCGCTATGCATCAGCAGCCCTGCCCGAGCTCCTCGAGGTGATCGCCGAGATGGCGGTTGAGACCCCCAGACTGTTGGTCATGGGGGACTTTAACTTGCCATCTGTAGGTGAGACATCCGAGGTAGCCCAGGAGTTCATGGCCTCCATGACGGCCATGGACCTGACCCAAGTAATTCAGGGCCCCACACACGAGGGAGGACACACACTGGATCTCATTTTTGTCTCTGGCCAGTGGAGGAGTGATCTGGGAGTAGGGGATTTAGTCATCACACCCCTGTCATGGTCATATCACTCACTTCTCCGGCTCGACTTTCCAGCCGCTACCCACCACTCCGGGGAGGCGGAACCGGAATTTCTAAAATGGTTCCGCCCCAGGCGCCTGATGGAACCTGAAAGGTTCCAGACGGAGCTTGGGCCATTACCTGTAGCCCTGACCCACGCCCGGATGGAGGACCTAGTGGCTGCATGGAATAGTGTGGCCACTGGGGCCTTGGACCGGGTTGCGCCTCTGCGGCCTCTCTTGCGGCAGCGAACCACCCAGGCTCCTTGGTTTTCTGAGGAGTTGAGGG
The DNA here is from genome assembly GCA_039707465.1 of Rhabdophis nuchalis. NCBI lineage: Eukaryota > Metazoa > Chordata > Lepidosauria > Squamata > Natricidae > Rhabdophis > Rhabdophis nuchalis. The sequence goes on from CM077644.1 coordinate 102,092,055, forward strand.
TGATGAAGCGCCACAAGAGACGCCTAGAGAGCAGGTGGAGATCTTCACGCTCTGAATCTGACCGAACACAGGTGAGAGCCCATTTGAGGACTTACCTTGTGGCGTTAAGAGTGGCCAAACATCAGTATTGTGCCACTCTTATTGCGTCCGCAGATAACTGCCCTGCCGCCCTGTTTGGGGTAACCCGCTCCCTCCTTCAACAGAGGCCGCGGGAAGCCCCTCTACAGGGCAGAGCAGAGCAGAGGAATTTGGGGAGTATCTGCAGAACAAAATCCGTGGAGAGGGCGCACAACTTGGGCGTCCTCCTGGATTCCTGGCTGTCCATGGAGGACCATGTGGCGGCGGTGGCCAGGAGGGCGTTTTATCGGGTTCGCCTGATACGCCAGTTGCGCCCCTTACTGGACCGGGGTGACCTTTGCACAGTCACTCAAGTGCTTGTGACTTCTCGGCTGGATTACTGTAACGCTCTCTACATGGGGCTCCCCTTGAGGTGCACTCGAAAGCTACAGCTAGTCCAGAACGTGGCCGCGCAGGTGATTATGGGTGCCCCAAGGCATGCCCACATAACACCTCTCCTGCGCGAGCTGCACTGGCTGCCTGTGGCCTTTCGAGTGCGCTTCAAGGTATTGACGACCATCTTCAAATCGCTCCATGGCTCGGGGCCTAGTTATATATGAGACCGCCTTCTGCCCCATACATCCCTTCGCCCGATCCGCTCCCACAGAGAGGGCCTTCTCAGGGTGCCGTCGGCCGGGCAATGCCAGTTGGCGACACCCAGGGGAAGGGCCTTCTCTGTGGCGGGCCCGGCCCTCTGGAACGACCTACCCCCGACATTCGCACCATCTCGGACCTCCGCCTCTTCCGCCAACGCCTGAAGACGTACCTATTCTAACAAGCCGGCCTAGCATAGCCCCCCCCCATTTCTGAATATATTTATAAATTTTAAATTTTTAAGGTTTTAAAGGGTTTTAGCACAGGTTTTAGGTTAATTTAATATGCTTTTTAGAGTTTGTATTGTTTTGTAATGGTTTTTCATGATGCCTGTGCGCCGCCTTGGGTCCTAACAAGGAGAAGGGCGGGGTATAAATTTGATAAAATAAATAAATAAATAAAATCGCTCAGATTCGGAGCGAGTTAGTCCCCACTGGAAGTGGTCTGGAGGGGACGTCGGAGGCGGGTCTTGAGGCATCATTCTGGGAGGAGTTTGACTCTGTTACTTCTGATGATATGGACAGGTTGCGTAGGCGACTGAGAGCTACCACATGTTTATTGAACCCGTGTCCCTCCTGGCTTGTACTGGCATCCTGGGAGGTTACACGAGGCTGGCTCCAGGAATTAGTCAACGCTTCTTTGAGTGAGGGCCGTCTTGAAAGAGGCGGCCCTCTTTCCTCAAGAAGGCTTCCCTGGACCCAGCATTGTTAGTAAATTACCGTCCCGTCTCCAACCTTTGCTTTTTGGCAAAGGTTGTAGAGAGTGTGGTGGCACAACAGTTTCCACGTCACTTGGAGGAAATTGATTATCTGGACCCGCGCCAGTCCGGCTTCCGGCCCGGCCACAGCACGGAGACGGCATTGGTTGCGTTGGTGGATGATCTCTGGAGGGCCAGAGATGGGGGTTGTTCCTCCATCCTGGTCCTATTAGACCTCTCGGTGGCTTTTGATACCATCGACCATGGTATCCTTTTGCATCGGCTGGAGGGGTTGGGGGTGAGGGGCACGGTTTTGCGGTGGTTCTCCTCCTACCTCTCCAGTCGAGTGCAATTTGTATTGGCAGGGGGGCAGAGGTCGACCTGGAGGCTTCTCACTTGTGGGGTGCCTCAGAGGTCGGTCCTCTCGCCTCTCCTGTTCAATGCATATATGAAGCCGCTGGGCGAGATCATACATGGGTTTGGGGTAGATTACCATCTGTATGCAGATGACACCCAGCTGTACATCTCTACCCCAAACCACCCCAACGATGCCATCGAAGTGATGTCCCCGGTGTCTGGAAGCCGTGCGGATCTGGATGGGAAGTAACAGACTCAAGCTCAACCCGTCCAAGACTGAGTGGCTGTGGCTACCGGCGCCCCAGTTCAACCAGCTGACTCCATCACTGGCCATTGGGGGCGAACATCTGGCCCCCGTGGATCGGGCACGCAACTTGGGTGTCCTCCTAGATGCCCGGCTGTCAATGGATGACCATGTGACAGCCGTGGCAAGGGGGGCGTTTCACCTGGTTCGCCTGGTGCGCCAATTGCATCCCCTATTGGACCGGGACGCCCTTCGCACAGTTACTCACACGCTTGTGACGTCCCGTCTAGACTACTGTAACGCTCTCTACATGCGGCTCCCCTTGAGATGCACCCGAAGGCTGCAGCTGGTCCAGAATGCGGCCGCGCGGGCAGTTCTGGGAGTCACTAGATACTCCCACGTAACACCACTCCTGCGCGGGCTGCACTGGCTGCCTGTGGCCTTTCGGGTGCGTTTCAAGGTGTTGGTTATTATCTTTAAAGCGCTCCATGGCACAGGACCTAGTTATTTGCGGGATCGTATCCTGCACCGTAAATCCCTTCGGCCGATTCGCTCTCACAGAGAGGGACTTCTCCGGGTGCCGTCCACTAGGCAATGCCAGCGGGTGCCGTCCACTACGCAATGCCCAGGGGAAGGGCCTTCTCTGTGATGGGCCCGACCCTCTGGAATGACCTTTCCTCTGACATTAGAACGACCATGGACCTCCGCTCCTTCCACCAGAAACTCAAAACCTACCTGTTTCAACTAGCCGGCCTGGGCTAATCCCATGCTTCCCGCGTCAGTTTGTAATTTTAAATTATGCTATTAGGTTTTAAGGTTAAGCTTTTAATTTTTATAAATTTGTACAGGGGATTATTTAATTCGATTTTAGTTTATAGGTATTGTTGATTGTCATAATTTTAATTTTTTACCTGTACACTGTCCCTTCGGGGAGAGGGGGCGGCCTAGAAATCAAATAAATAAATAAATAAATAAATAAATAAATAAATAAATAAATGTGTTGATCACCATCTTTAAAGCGCTCCATGGCACGGGACCAAGCTACCTGCGAGACCGCATCCTACCTCCTACATCCCTGCGGCCGATTCGCTCCCACAGAGAGGGACTTCTCCGGGTGCCATCCACTAGGCAATGCCAGCGGGCGACGCCCAGGGGAAGGGCCTTCTCTGTGGTGGGCCCAACCCTCTGGAACGACCTACCCCCCGGCCTCAGAACAACCACGGACCTCCGCACCTTCCGCCAGAAATTAAAGACACTCCTGTTCCATCAGGCCGGTTTGGCCTAAGTTATTTACCTAGCCTGCAGTCTGTATTATAAATTGTTTTAATTGGGTTTGTAAGGGATTATGTCTTAACTATTTAAATTTTAGCACAGGGATAAACTATTTAATTCGATTTTAATTATTTATATTTTGTATTTGTTTGTTTTAAATTTCCTGTGCACCGCCCCGGGTCCCTTTGGGGAGAGGGTGCGGTTATATAAATTTTATAAATAAATAAATAAAATAAATGAATAAGACCAATCAGCATCAATCTACCAATCATGATACAGCTACACAGCCAATCAACCCACTCACAACAATAGTCAGCACTCCACCCCCCCCCACCAAGTTTTAAGGAAGGGCGACGCCTTCATAGTCACAGACCGAAGCCTGAGGATGGCAAGTGAGATCTTGCCGAAATGTTGCAATAAAAATTCCATGCTATATACACAGGAAAACACCCGAGGATGGCAATACCAGCATATACATATATCCAGCATATCCATTTCAGGGAGGGATGACGTTAAGTCTCCTCCCCTTAAAGGGACCCTGAACAGGAGCTGTGATAATATTCTCTCATTTAAGAGTCCTGTAAATTGGCTGATGTATCAGGGATACCGGATAGCTCAAGGCATAGAGAAGCCTGCCTCATATGCTGGAAAGCACCGGTTCAAATCCCAGTAGAAGGAGTATGGCCAGCTGAAGAAGGCTAATAAGCCTGAAATGGATCCATCCTGGTCCCTTTATTTTCAGCCCTTAAAAATCTAACACATATCTAAAAAATGTCACACAGCAGTAATCTAATTGGTTCTCTGTCTGGATGATCTCTAGGTTGAGTCAAAGGGCAGAGAGGGATGACGTTAAGTCTCCTCCCCTTAAAGGGACCCTGAACAGGAGCTGTGATAATATTCTCTCATATATATATAGCTGGCATAGCTGGCTTCGGGGATTTTTCCATGTATAAGGCATGGAAATGTTATTGCAAAGTTTCGACAAGATCTCACTTGTCATCATAAGGCTTTGGTCTGTGTCACACATACACCCGTGAAAATCTATGAAAGCATATATATATACATATATATACATATATATACATATTTTGTTACAGTTTCTTGTTTGGCCTATTTAAGGGAGGAGACAAACTTGTCATCCTTCTCTGTCCTTCGACTCAACCTAGAGACCATCCAGACAGAGACCTATTAAATTGCTGCTGTCTTTTTAGATATGTGTTAAATTTCTTTAAGGGATGATTAATAATAATTAATTAAGAGACCAGGATGGATCCATTTCGGGCTCCTTAGCCCTCGTCAGCTGGCCATACTTCCCTACAGGGATTTGAACTGGTGCTCTCCAGCATTCGAAGCAGGCTTCTCTATGCCTTGAGCTAACCAGTTTCCCTGATTACATCATCCTTTCTACAGGACTTTATTGATGAAGTGGATATTTTGTTACAGCTTCCTGTTTGGCCTATTTAAGGGAGGAGACAAACTTGTCATCCTTCTCTGTCCTTCGACTCAACCTAGAGACCATCCAGACAGAGACCTATTAAATTGCTGCTGTCTTTTTAGATATGTGTTAAATTTCTTTAAGGGATGATTAATAATAAATGTAATCAGGGAAACTGGTTAGCTCAAGGCATAGAGAAGCCTGCTTCGAATACTGGAGAGCACCAGTTCAAATCCCTGTAGGGAAGTATGGCCAGCTGACGAGGGCTAAGGAGCCCGAAATGGATCCATCCTGGTCTCTTAATTAATTATTATTAATCATCCCTTAAAGAAATTTAACACACATATCTAAAAAATTACTCAACGTAATTCTTGGCTTGCTGTCTAGATGATCTCTGGTGATGAGTCGAAAGGCAGGAAAGGAAACAGTATGTCTCCTCCCTTAATTGGGGCCTAATAACAGGTTGTTGAGAAACAATTACATATATATATATATATATATATATATATATATATATATGTGTGTGTGTGTGTGTGTGTGTGTGTGTGTGTGTGTGTGTGTGTGTGTGTGTGTGTGTGAAATTTCTTTAAGGGATTTAACACATATCTAAAAAGACAGCAGCAATTTAATAGGTCTCTGTCTGGATGGTCTCTAGGTTGAGTCGAAGGACAGAGAAGGATGACAAGTTTGTCTCCTCCCTTAAATAGGCCTAACAGGAAGCTGTAACAAAATATCCACTTCATATATATATTTATGAGAGAATATTTTCACAGCTCCTGTATATATATTTATGAGAGAATATTTTCACAGCTCCTGTTATGGGCCCCTTTAAGGGAGGAGACAAACTGTCATCCTTCTCTGCCTTTCTATAAAACTATATAAAACTATATATGTTAGTTTTATGAGCTGATCAATAAATTTAAATTTGAAAGACCAAGATAGATCTATTTCGAGCTTATTAGCTCTCATCAGTTGGCCACACCCCACTGGGATTCGAACCGGGGCTGCAATGCATCCAAGGCAGAGCGGGTTATAAATTAAAATTATTATTATTATTATTATTAGGAGTATTTAGTATAGATAATTGTTTTCACAACTTCCTGTTAGGGCCCCATTAAGTGAGGAGACATACTGTTTCCCTCTCTGCCTTTCGGCTCATCACCAGAGACTATCTAGACAGAGAACCATGAATTACGTTGTGTAAATTTTTTTAGATATGTGTGTTAGTTTTATGAGCTGATCAATAAATTTAAATTTGAGAGACCAAGATAGCTTATTAGCTCTCATCAGTTGGCTGTAGTGCTAGGCTTCTGCCTTGGATGCATTGCAGCTTTCTGTCTGCATGGTGTCTGGTGATGAGCCGAAAGACAGAAAAGGAAAGCAGTATGCTTCCTCCCTTAATTGGGGCTTACTAGGGTGTTGTAACACAAGTATAAAAACATCTGCCTAACATGTAATACAGCCCCGGTTCAAATCCCAGTAAGGGTATGGCTAGCTGATGAGAGCTAAAAAGCTTGAAATAGATCTATCCTAGTCTCCCTTATTTATTTATCTTTCAGCTCAAAAACCTCACACACACACACACACACACACACACACACTCTTCGTACTATCTTCCACATTTTTTCTTAATTATCCCTTGTATATGTTTTTATTTTTATCTTTTATTCATGTAAAAATCTTCTGTAAAAGTTAGATATACAACCAGAATTTATGGCAGTTATGACAATTATGAAAGGTGAGCTGCATAATCCACAGACACAATATTTATCTCTGATAGAGGAAAATATTTGTAGCTCAGGGTTGAAATGAGGAGTCCTTGGTTTGGTCTGAGCTTGGCTGTTTTCTTGCAGATGTTTCATTATGCAAACTAGGTAACATCAGCAGTGCTAGTAGGGAGTTCCCCATTCCTTATCTGTTGTTGGTCTTCATATGCATCTGAGGTCTTCCCAGGAACCTAGGATGTTGTAATGTATCTACATTATTATTAGCGTTCCTTCCACAATCAGTCAGAGGTTTAGACTGGATTTAACATGCTTAGTCACTTATTGAGGTCTTCCCAAGGACCTGGGATAGGCAGCTGTTAGATATCATCACAGGATGTTAGTTGTTTCAAGCAAAGCTGCCTTTTGCATTTGACTGATGGGACTGTTTGTGATTTTGTCATTGTCAGTGGTGTTCAAATGGTGCTTCAGATAATTTGAGATTGCACCCTATTAATTGCACCAGTGGTCAGTTCAGGTGGTACGCCCTGATACGGGCGTACTGGAGCCTGCCCGGAGCACTGGGTACCGTTCTGGTACGGTGCTCCGGAGGGCCCACCCACCCGCTTGAGCTCCTTACCGTGTTTTAAAGCTGTCGTTGCTTCTGCGCATGGCATGTACAACGCCTGCGTAACGCTCCACCGAGCAGCTGGAGCATCACGGAGGCTTGCGGAAGTGTTGTTTGCAGTCAGAATGCATGTGCATTCTGCAGTCAGAATGCATGTGCATGTGTGCGTGTGCACTGCCAGGCCCGTTCCAACCGTATCGGTTGGAACGGGATTTGGAACCCACCACTGAATTGCACCCTAATAAAATCCCTATTACTATTGGTGCTAACTTTTCTTTCTTTTGCTACAGTTATTCTAGTTCTATTATTACCCTGCTTAACATTGGGTGAGGAGGACTATGTCGCTCTCTATATACTGACACAATTCCTTGGTTGCTAATTACTACCAAGTTGGATTGTTGCAAACTATTTCCCCCATAACAATTAATTTTTGGTAGCATTTATAAGTGCTTATTGCCCCAAAAGGTCTAAACAGTAATGATTCATTGTCTCTGTTGTAATGACTACTGGCTAGGGCTTAGTTACCAGATGGAAGGCCCCTAGCTCAATCAATTAAAATATGGCATAAAGGCTACTACATCTTTCTTCCTTCAATGAATTTATTTTCTTAATTCCTAGAAAGAGAAAATATAAGGGGCAGTAGAGTCAACACAAGCAAGTTATCACCTCACATCTAGGCTTCAAGGATCCAGAAGTAGGGTAGTATCCTTGCATATAAAAGACCCTACTGGAAAAAGTTAGTGTTTTAAGGTCGATCAATATCCACCAATCAAAATTTATTCACGGTTTAAGAACAAACATGTTGATCAGTGTGAGAAAACCAGGTAAGTTAGAAATAGTTGAGTCATATACATCCCACTTTCAATACTCAGCTCCTCTCCTGGTTTTGGCCAAGTGTGCTTTGCTGCCAAGAATCAAAAGACAAGGGAATAAGAACTTAACTTCCGATCTAAAATGTCTAATTGATGACTGGCATTGCTTGATTGATCAAAGCTTGCAACGGTCTGATACAAAGGCACCAGGAGGATATTGCCAGGAATCAAATGAGCAACACATTTCTCCTTCTGAGAACTCTAATCCAGCTTCTCCTTCTTCAACTGCTTTATAATAAATCAGCCCCAGAGCATTGGTCTACTTACTCAAATTTGTTGCTACTCTGTCCAGCAGTAGTGATCTCAGAACTCTGTTTCAGGACTTTTGTCAGTTCTGAATCTTTTTAATTAAAAATGTTAGGGACTTACCTTCTGCATTCCACATTATTGGCAGAGTTTACTGGGACTTTTGCAATATATAATATCATTGTGATGACATCACCTAAAGCTTTGGAAAGAATGTTTTACCACGTATCTTGCATCCATGTGTTTTCTACTCTTGAATATCGCTTCTTGGCCCTTTGGCTAAGATCAAGTGTAGTGTAAATAGTAATAATTATTCATGTTTTAGTGATATCAGAAAAACAATTTTAAAGTAATCAGAATGGCCATATCAATATTTATTGAAATTCTGGAAATAAAAATCCATTAGTGTTGAGAAAATTCCTGGCAAGGACTGACATGAGACAACATGAACTTCACAGATACATTCAGAGAACAAGTAACCAACTGCACAGTTTAAAGAGTTGCATGGATTCAAATGCCAGGTTGCTGCAGAACATAATGGTAATACAAATATTCAGACACTACAGTTGTCTGATTACAAACACTGAAACAACAATAAGAAACCAGCCAAAGCCAAAACCTTTGCATTTTAGTCTGCTTTTACTAATATGTAATCAATAAAGCAATTGCAAGTTAACTGTCTTGTTACAAAGTGGTTAACAATTAACATTTATTTTGCAAACTTGGGCAATCAGATGAATTCCTGGAATCTCAGATGTTGGCTAATGTGTGTGATAATTGTATGTGACTTTGCCCAATAATCATTCTTGGCTCTTAATATCCACATGAATGATCTGGTTATGTCTACTGAAAACTGTGTTCTGTGAGTGGTTTTCAGTTTTAAAATGACATCTGCCATGGTGTTTCAACAAAAAAGTTAAAGATTTTACAAGATACCCATGTGAAAAGTCTGAATTAAATAATTTTCCAGTTAGCCTTAAATACCACAGATGATTATTTGAATTTTTAAAGCAATATTCTTGTTTTTATAGGAAATATAAAGTGAACTATCAACGTAAGTTCCCTAAGATAGAGCTGTTAGTAGTTGCCACTGGAGAATCATGGGAGAATTCCAGAGTATTGGGCTTCATCAAATTTCTCAGCTTCACATCCCCACTATAATGGCATGTACAAGAATTTTAGACTCGTTCTAGAGAAATTAGAAAATAATTGTCAATGCTATTTCAACCATATTAACATATTCAGGGCATCGAAGATGGGGATATTTAAAACATTTGATAAGGTGAACACATTTGACTTTTTGGTACCAAGTTTAAATAAAGTTTATTTAATATACCGTGGGTCTATATACTAAGAGCTATGTTGTATGCAGACAATAGCTTGGCTTACTTTGTGAAACTTCTGACTTTGCTTTCTCTTTTAATAGTAGATTCTCAATTTTATCTTGAAGCCCCTTTCACCATCTTATAAGTTTCTAATTTTGCATGAATACCCATTCACATCTGTAAAGTGAACTCAGCTGTGATTTAACTATTAGGCTGCTACTTTGATTTCTACTTCTACTGATGTTGCCTCCCAGTACGGCTGAATTATCCATGTTATTAATAGCAGGTAATTGCAGAAATAAGATAGGAGTAACTATTTGTAGTCAAAGAAATATCCTTTTATATAAGCAAAGATGATTTATCCTTTGTCTCTTCTGTCCCCTCTCCATTAAAAGTCTGGCATTTAAAAACAACCAAATTCACATGGTGATAAAGTAGTCTAATGCTAATACTACAGACATAATTGTTGTCTTTGGTATACAATGTCCACTGCTTAAAAAAATCTCCAGATAAGAGTGCACCTTTTTCTGTTCGTATAAAACAAAGAGAAGTGCTAATCACAAAATTTACAATAGATTTTAAATAAACAACATTTAGGATTATGAAAATGTATAAACATTTAATCAAAACCTGATTTTAAACTGAAACGTCCCTTGAATGTCCCTGAACTATGAACTATGAGTTGAAGACATGCTGTAATAAACATATATATTTGGTTTCTTTATTTTGCCTATATTTTTATATAAAGATGAAACGGGGGAACAATAAATTAGCATCACAATTGTCTACAATGAAAATGGTGTTATACAATATAAATAAACTATTTAAAAGCCAGCAATCTTCATGAAAACAAATGGACAAATAAACAAGGCATGTGGATTAGAAGTTTGATATAATTTCTACAAATGATTGTACAGCCAATAACCCAAACAGAAAAATAAAGTAATTAACACATACATGAGATTCTCCTTTTGATTTTAGTGTCTCACGACATACAGTAATTAAGTACTGGTAAAACTAGTTACCAATCTAGAAAGCAACATTAAGGAAACCATGGTTTTGCAATATTATCATGGGTTTTCCCCCTCCCCCCAGGACCTCACAAATGTAAACACAATAAACTTTATTTTCTTCAAAACTGTAAAGTATTAATACTTCCACCCTAAGCAGATTCAATCCACATTTGTACAGTTACCATTCAAAATTCTGAAATAAGGCAAAGCTTTCATCACGATGGCAAATTTCATAATACTGATATCTTCATTTTGGATGGAATTATTTGTCCTTCTCTGATATTTGTTCTGCAGTGGACTTTGGCTTTACATAGATTTGGCAGTATCACTCTTCATTTAGCACACCAAAGATTTTTTGCTTTAATTCTTGTTTTTAAAATGTGTTTTTGGTTCCAAAGGATATACAAAAGGGATGCAGATTTTTCAAACTATCACTAATAAGAACCAACTGCTGGATTTCACCAGTTGACCTATTTGTAGCAATAGGACTAACTTGTTACTTTCAAAACTATTTGACCCCAAAGTAAGGTAAAGCTGAAGATCTTGGTTTTCTGAACGGATAAGATGAAACAGACAAGAGAATATTGTGGAGATTCTCAGTCATCCAGGTCATAGTTGTTTGAAAGGTATTGGTTTTTTCTTCAAAAGGCGACTGGGCTGTTTTTTTTTTCCTTGAGGAGGAAGAAGAAAATGTTTTGGATAAGAAGCAAAACATTTTCTTCTTCTTCCTCAAGGAAAACACAGCCCAGTTGCCTTTCAAAGAAACAAGCAACTTTGAGGACAAAAGAATATTACTTGGTGTATTGTGCCCCCTTGTATAAGGGAAGTTGTGGACCTTTCAAAAATACATGAAGAATGTGAGATTAAAAAGGAGACATAGAGATATGGACAGGCAATGAAAGCAGAATGAAGTGATGAGTTTATAGTTAAGTCATAAAAGGATAGCTGTTAGGACCAAATTCTGATAAAAGCATGTTAAAACCAAACATTGGTTGGGGCATCTTAGAAGTCCATGACTAGCTTCTGTACCTAGCATCCTTAATCAACTTGTCTCAGAATGTTCTGGGTATTTTAAATTTCTCACAATGTCTCCTATTCATCCCACATAAGTTCACTGAAATTTAATACAGTGCCCCTTCCATTGACGCGAGTTAAGCTTTGAGCTAAGGGTCTGCTAAAATAAGAGTCCTAGGAAAACAGTCTGAAGATGGTTTCCTTAAATCTGAAAGTGCCTTTATCTGACATTCGTCATCCACCCATCTCCGATAACTGTTTTAATTAGTTAGACAGTGAATTCAGCCTACTGTCTAGTATGGCTATCTAGTCACCTTTAATCCTTTGCTCTGTAGGCCAAGTAGGAAAACCAGGATGCTAGGCCTACAATAGTGATTGCATCTCACCTGAAGACTCCAAAATTATGTATCCCACTCTTGAACTGCATTTGCAAATGGTTCATGAAGAACCCTCAACTGAGAGATATGTGGGAAAAGAAAGAAATCACAGTGAAGACAGACAGTGGGATATTAATTGAATTCATCAATCTGAATTCTTTCCAAATCCAGACTGGAGTTAAGTGTGACAAGTAAAGAGATGCTACTGCTTGATGTTTTATTTTAGGCTGAGGTTAAATAGTAGCCGCAAGCTGATCTGGTACTAAAAGCTTTGAGAAGTGATTGCAGTAATGTTTAATTTGGAATTAAAGTCCACCCTCAATTGTTTCGGAGCAGCTTTCTCCTAAAATTTGGTCCGTGGTAGATGAGCGATACTGCCTGGCTGAACAACATGAACCAAATGACAAAAGTAACCATAGAAAACATTAAGAATGTCACGCTAATCTTTATGAATAAAATTAGTTTCTCATCATCATAATTTTTCTCATGTTTATTATCTGCAGGTCGGACTCACAGACAGACGAAAATCCAGGCTGTATTCATTTGCTTGCTTGTGACACTATTCTGTATGCGTGTGCCCGTGTGTGTGTGTGTGTGTGTGGTTCACTCCAGATTTTTGAATATAATGTAGATATACAGATTCCTTTTGGAACGAGAAATAAGAATTCAGTCTTTGGAAAGATGGCACAGGGAAACTGCAGTGTTGCGTCCTTTAGAGGTGTTTTCAGTCCTGCTAACCAGTGAAGGGCTGTAGTGCATGCAGATCCCTTTGATCTGTTAGCTGAATAACACAGATAAAACTTGCTCCTAAATTTATTCGTAGTGGTAACTGGCGAAGTTTTTTTTTTAAAATGTATAAGCATTGTTCTTTCCTTTCCATTTTTTTTTTTGCCTTTATTCATATTGATGTTGGTAGCCTTTCTGCTTGTAAATCTCCTTTATTCGAGTAATTGAAGTCCTATACAAGTTCCTTCGGGGAGACTGTTCATTCACAGTTGGCAATGCAAATACCCTGATACATCATTTATTTACTATTAGTATTTGATGATTATAACAATTTTTTTTTTTTGCAAAGTTTCTTTAAACCAAGTTATTTCAACTGGTGTCACTCGGAGAACTTTTAGAGTATTTTTCTTGTCGGAAAAGCAGGAACTGTATCAAAGGCTATAATTTATGCTCTCTTTGCATGCAGCATTTCAATGAGAAGGTTATTACAGGGCACATCCCCATTTAGGTGTTTATAGTAAAGGTACTCTTCAGCTTGCATGCTGATTGCCCGGATTTCTGGGAGTCGCAGGAGAAGCTGCCCAAATTTGTCTGTCTGCTGTGGATAGTTGCACATGGTGTAGTCCAGCAAAGCAGCATTCACTTGCTCTTGGACACCTTCTACCAGCTGGAAGTTCTCTAGGTTTTTGACATCTGAATAAAAATAAAAATAAAAAAAATGATTATGATCATGGCACAACCGTGGTTCATTTAGTGATCATTGAAAGTTACAATGGCACTGAAAAAAGTGACTTTTCACACTTATGACCATTCCAGCATCCCCATAGTCACGTGATCAAAATTCACATGACTATGGGCAACTGACTCATACGAGACCGCCTCCTGCCCCATACATCCCTTCGTCCAGTCCGCTCCCACAGAGCGGGCCTACTCCGGGTGCCGTCGGCCGGGCAATGCCGGCTGGCGACACCCAGGGGAAGAGCCTTCTCTGTGGCGGGCCCGGCCCTCTGGAACGACCTACCCCCCGACCTTCGCACTACCTCGGACCTCCGCCTCTTCCGCCAACGTCTTAAGACGTACTTATTCCAACAAGCCGGCCTAGGATAGCCCCCCGCGTCTGACTTTTAAATATAAATTATAATTTGGTTACGGTTTTAATAACGGGTTTTAGCACGGGTGAATTAATTTAATATATTTTTAATTGATGTATATTGTATTTATGGTTTTATATAATGCCTGTGCGCCGTCCTGGGTCCTAACAAGGAGAAGGGCGGGGCATAAATTTAATAAAATAAAATAAATAAATAAATTTATGACAGTTGCAGTGTCCCAGAATCATGCGATCAACTTTTGCGACCTTCTGACAAGCAAAGTCAAATGGGGGAGCCAGATTTGTTTAACAACCGTGTTACTAACTTAACAACTGCAGTGATACACCCAACAATGGTGGCAAGAAAAGTCATAAAACGGGTCAACATTTACTTAACAAATGTTTAACTTAACAGAAGTTGGGCTCAGTTGCAGTCGTAAGTTGAGGACTACCTGTACTTAATTATTAAAATTGTATTTCATTAATATGTTTTCCTCAGCATAAACAAATGATTTTCATGCTCCAATATTAGTTGAATCTCTCTGCCAAGTTTCCTGAAGACCAAAACAAAAACAAAACACACCACAGCCTAACTTTAGAATGTTGTGCTGAAATTCTGCATAAAACCTAGATCATTGAGATAACAATGTTTTTTGTACAAGGTCATCTTTTTCTCTTCCATGTATCTTGTGGAGAAAAAGGTTGAAGAATGCCTCACATTCAGAATTGTAATATATAGTTGGCAAATGAGTCCCCCGAGAAGAAGGCGTACCTTTAACCCGATATATTACCCAATTCATATAATTCTGTATTAATTCTTCTGATCCAAGGTGAAATCTCTGTCCAGGGCATGCTGTAGTTAATTCTAATAAAAAAATGACAGGCTTCTTGTTTCTTTTTTGACATTTTTCTAAATTATCCTGAAAGACTTTGACTTGTCCATCCTGATGCTAATGAGCCATCTGGAATGTTCCAGTGACTGCCAAAATAACCAGCCTGCCCCACAAATGTGTGTGCATGTGTCTGTTTCTGTATTCCACAAATATTGTCCTTTAGACAAACTGGTATTGATATTGATAAAGATCTTCTTCCTATTGGATAGTTTTAAAAATTTGAAACTCAGAATGTAAAATAGTTTGCAAATCCCAAAGGTTCTTTTTTCAAGAGGCAACTGGACTTTCTGGTTTTTCTTTGAAGACGTTTCAGCTCAGAGCTGAAGAAGCTTATTAGATGAGAAGCAAAATGTCTTCAAAGAAAAACAAGAAAGTCCAGGTGCTTCTTGAAAAAAGCAACTTTGGGACAACCATGCCCTGGATGACTGCAAATCTCCATAGGCACAGTTTGCAAATATTTTCATTCATTATATTTATTCCTCTATCAACTACTCTAAATTCACTATAGCTACTCTAAATTTCTGGTACAAAGTGATGCCCACAAAGCATTTCCCTTATGACTCTTCTAAACCAGGGGTCCCCAACCTTTTTTGCACCAGGGACCGGTTTCATTTTAAAGAAAGTTTTGTGGACCGGCTAAGTGGCTCACCAGTCATGTGACTGTGTGGGCGTGGCCAACATGGAAAATGTGAAACTCACTTAACAATGGTCTTGGTTAACAACCAAACTTTTGGGCTCAATTGTGGTCATACGTTCTTTCTTTCTTTCTCTGTCTCTTTCTTTCCCTCTTTCTCTCTCTCTTTCTCTTTCTCTCTCTCTTTCCTTCTTTCTCTTTCTTTCTTTCTTTCTCTTTCTTTCTCTTTCTTTCTCTTTCTCTCTTTCTCTTTTTCTTTCTCTTTCTCTCTCTCTCTCTTTTTTCTTTCTCTTTTTTTCTCTTTCCTTTTTGTCTCTCTTTCTTTCTCTCTTTGTCTGTCTTTCTCTTTCTCTCTCTCTTTCTTTCTCTCTCTCTCCCACTTTCTTTCTTTCTCTTTCTCTCTCTCTCTTTCTTTCTCTCTCTCCCACTTTTTTCTTTCTTTCTCTTTTTCTTTGTCTTTCTCTCTCTCTGTCTCTCTCCCCTTCGTCCGCCCATCTGTCACTCTATGTGTGTGTGTGTGTCTGTCTGTCTGTCTCGCATTCACGCACTTAATCACTTTCTGCGTCTCTCTTTCTCTCCCTCCCTCCCTCTGTCTCTCTATGTGTGTCTGTCACTCTCTGATTCCCCCCTCCCTCCCTGTCTCTCTTTGTGTCTGTGCCTCTCTCTGTCTGTGTGTCGTCGTCCCCGCCCCGCCCGCCCCCCGTGGAGCCTCCTCAGCCCGGCCCGCCGTGCTCACTCGCCTTAGCCTGCCCCCCCCGCCCGCCCGCCCGCCGTACTTGGTTGCTCGTTCGATCAGCTGAGAAGCCTCCGTGTGTGTGTGTGTGTGAGAGAGAGAGAGGAACGGCAGCCCCTGGAAGACGACGAGTGGCCGGCATGCCGGCTGTGGAGGGAGGAAGGGGGAGGGAGGAAGGGAATCAGCGGCCAGGAGTCCCGCCATCGACGAGGGTGGAAGAGCCTCACTCCAGCGGCGCGAATAGCCATGCCTGCACTCTCCTGCGTTCTCTGTCCAGGGGGGCTGCCCCCTCCTCCCTGCTCCTCCTCTCCAGCCCTGCGGCCTGGTTCCTACCAAGCCATGGACCGGCACCGGTCCGCGGCCCGGGGGTTGGGGGGCCCTGTTCTAGACTGTCTTCAGTCCAGAATTTCTTAAGACCTGAAATACAATTCTGGAATTCACTCAGGCATAATCTTTTTCTAATACACGTTATGCTGGCCAGTCCTATGTACAAGTAGATTCTCTACATGTTTAATTTCTTTGGGACACAAATCTATGGCACTATTCAAGTGCACCTCTATCAGTTTTCCTTTTAGACTCAATACCGTCTCCTTTACTGTCTCTGGCCATGAAATGACAGTAAATCCATCCTTTAATAACGTCATTAGAGGTAAAACAAGAGTTAATTTGATGTAGCGGCTTATGCACCAGCTAGAAACCAGGAGATTATGAGTTCTAGCTTTGTCTTAGACATGGAAGTCAGTTAGGTAATTTTGGTCCAGTTACTCTCTCTTAGAGTGGAAGCAATAACAAACCACTTTGGAAAATGTTAAGAAATGTTAAGAAATGTTAAGAAATCTTCAAGGATTAGGAATGTTGCATAACATTCAAGTTATACGTATAAAAATGTATAAAACATTTTTATACATCTGCAGGATTGTACAGGTCCATGTAAAAATAGACACAGTATATATTTCTTGACGGTGTGCTAAAGAAAGTCACTTTGGACAAATCTTTCTATTTGGGTGATGAATTACCGAAAAGGAAATCAAATATTTTTCCATTGCATGTGAATTCTTGTGAACGTTCCCCAGTTTCTTCCATTTGAACCAATAAAACCATATTTCTTTTATTATGTGGCTGATTGCATGTTTGTGGCGGATTGTATGTATTTATGTATGTGATGCATTTATAAATTTGACAGCCATTCCCTATATGTGCTTCAGCCCACAGCAAAATCCTTCAAAACAATGAAATGTGCATGTATAAAGATGGCACTGGATGTATGACAGATGTTTCACATCTGGAAGGGCCCTTCATTTGTAAAATATTCCTGGCCTTGAAGGTCATGTTACTAGACTTCAGGCAAAACACATTTGCTGTATAGCTATTGGTAATAAAGACAATCCTTCAGAAAAAAATTAATCTCTTATCCTAGACTAGACTGATCATACACTCAAATGCTCAATGAGCATTCAGTTGCAATGTCCCATGATCCTATTTGATATTGGAATTTATTGATAATTTTGCACTGAAAATATGCAACTTTTCTTTTTCTAAAAATAACTTCTGATTTTTAAAAAAAACAACAACCAAACAAAAGCATTGTAATTAAAACAACCATTTGGTAAGACTAACTGAAAGGAAAATAGTAAATACATTTGGTGGGTGAAGAACATTTCACCCAGATTACCTTTAACCCAAAACTCATTCTAAAATGAGTTATTAAATTACTTGAATACTCTCACCTTCTGCAATGCCTTAAATTGTTGATTTATTGATCTTACTTAAATTGGGGGATTAAATGATAAAGGGTAGAAATTTGGATACCCACACATAAAAAAACCCCTTGTTTAACTGAGGCTTTAGAACAGGGTGTCAAACGCCCAGCCTGCGGGCCAGATGTGTCATGAGCCGGCCACGCCCACCCCCAGTTTAGTGAAGGGGGGAAAAGTCACGATATGTCATGTGACGACAACGTGATACTGTGAGTTTGACACCCAGCTTTAAAATGTCTTTTAGGTACACTTACTGCTGCAAAGAGCAGGGGAAAAAACCCTCTGTGAAAACATAATGGCAGTCTTGGGGAAATACAAGTAGAACCCTTTTGGTGTCAGCACTTCCAGGAAATTAAATTACTTTAACAAAGTAATCTTTGGAATTTAAAGCTTCCCCCCCCCCTCCCAGTGTCCAAGTTCCTGCTAAATGGCAGCAGAGAACTGAGAATTCATGAGTTATGCATAATCTAAGAAATCAGCATTTTCAAATTTTGAAAGGCTTGTGCCAAAAAAGGCTTTCTTGCTGTATGCTCTTTCAATTCAAAGTACAAGAAACGGAAAAATAGTATCAACCTCTTATGTCTTCCACTTTATTCACTCAGGGACTAATTACCAATTTTTTAATATGAAACAGTCTTACTGAATGTTCACAGTGGGACATATCTCTTTTCCCATCCTTACAGGAGAGTAAACCCTGAAGTCTTGTACAATATATTGTATTTTTGCAAGCTCTTGCAATAGTATTTCTGTCAAACACAGAATATATCCTTTCTATAATTTACTTCTAAAGATCAGTTTTTTAAAAAGAAAAATTAAAATGCCATTCTCTGTTACGCAGTCAGTCTAAAAGTCTGCCAGCAACATCTTAAAATTCCTATTTCTGACAGTTTATCCCTTCATCACAAAATAAAGATGCTTAGCTCAAAGTCTGCATATTAAATATGAACAGAAAAAAGTATGATCTCATTTTTTCCCAGTAAAAGCACAATGGGTCTTAGCCTTCAGAGAAGAAAAATATTTAGGTTTCACAAACGCTTCCCTTCCTCATATTTGAAACACTGAAATTCAGTGCAGAATTAATTGATAGAAAACTCATGTAGTTTGCAAATTCTGAAAAGGGAAATTAAAAGTGAATGGCAAATTATATTTTGAAAAGTGGCTGCTGTGCAAAAGTTGGGTAAGTAGTTTCCAAAGAAAAATAACTATATTTACTGCAGAACCTAGACATGTGACTACTATTCTCAAGGAACTTAAGGTTTTCCATACCAGTTATATTGGTTTATAGTTGAAATGCTAGTGGCCTCTAAGAAATTGATGCCTTATTTTATATCATTATTCAGAAGACTGGTACTATCTTCTTAAAAGATTGACATAACTTAAAAAGGTAAAATAAAAACATAGTGGGAACTACAGGAAAAAAAACCTATTAATAAAACACAATACTAAAACAAGCATTAAAAAAAATGAAGAAAAAAGTTTCAAATTTCCTCCTAAACTATAAGGAGGAGACTTGTTTCTGATTGAGGCGGAAGTTGGTTGCTTACTCTGGGCTCTGCCAAAAGAAAGTAGAAATGATCATACCATATGAACCTACACTGAAGTTTGGTGTAGTGGCTAAGATGCAATCTAAAAATGAGGAGTGACTTCTAGTTTCATCTTAGACACAAAGATATTGTTTCTGTTTGAGCCCAAAGGAAGGAGGCCATGGCAAATCAATTCTGGAAAATCTGGTCAAGAAAAGTGCAGGGATTAGATCAGGCAGTCACCAGTGACTGCACCAACTCAAAAATACATACATACATACATACATACATACGTACGTACGTACGTACGTACATACATACATACATACATACATACGTACATATGCATGTCCTGCTAATGAGCTGTGGGATGTACCATAGTAAAATATGAACCTGCAAAGCTTTTATGAACATAATGAATTCGAATTGGAGGGCAACTGTGAAGCTGTTTCAACATGGGGAATTTGTGGAGCCGCAAAGAAGCCCTACTCAGTTACATTGCTTCCACATTCTGTACCATTTGCAATTTCTAGACTAAGAAATCTAAGGATTGTTCTATGTCCTTCTCAGTCTTGAGAATATCACCCAATAAATAACCAGCTCTGAAGTTATCAACACATGACTACTCAGCACATGAATGTCAAAGCCAGGCCTCTTTTTGGGGTAAGGACACCTCTGTTTTATCAACCAAATTGATAAAAACACTCCATTACAGATATTACACGGTCAAAATACAACTCAATATTTCAGAAGAATATCTTCAGGAAAAGCACTATAATCATAAAGGATGTTCTGGTGTAATCTGGTCTTTCCTGACAGTAAATGCACCACACAGAGCAGAAAAACGAAACAAAACCAAAACAAACACAACCCCCCCCTCCCCAATGGATAACTCATGTACATCGATGCAGATTTAGAGAATATTTAAATATTCACACCATGATATTGTACTCAGTCAGCTTGCTGTCCAAATACAATTTTTGATGTGCAGCTTCAAGGGCCCTGCTCTCCCTCTTAAGCACCTTTAAAATTGGACTGTAAATGTAGGGCATTTGCTTCAAATAAGGGTTTGGTCCTCTGAAAACTGGGACACACAGTTCTCCCGTATGTTGCTGCTGTTCCTATGAGATAGTTCCCATATAGAGGAGAGGAAATTTGACACACATGGACAACTTTCATACATTTGTCTTTCAGATGTTTATACTTCAGATACAGGTATGGTAGCATTATTGGGACAGGGATTGCCATTGCTAAATATCACAGGTAGAATGTATGTGTTGCTTCTTATGGACTGTGTACTGTCCATAAGAAGTCGATTAATCTGTATTTTACATCTTCCTCTCTGCTTAGCTGGGAAAGAAATAAAGAGGTACTTTGATCAATGTTCCCTGATTTCACAGTTTAGGACAAAATTAACTTTTGGGATAAGTGCAAACTTTTCCAGAGTGCTATGTCTTCCACATGTTCATATTTTACATTCCACACACCCCACACCACCAACTGATGATTTGTTTAATTAGAGATAGTAGTGAATTCACCTAACCAAATATCATATAGCAAATGTTAATATATGCTAATAACGCGGGTGATTACGGGAGCTTCAAGGCACTCCCATATAACACCAATCCTGCGCGAGCTGCACTGGCTTCCTGTGGTCTTTCGGGTGCGCTTCAAGGTTTTGACGACCATCTTCAAAGCGCTCCATGGCTCGGGACCTAGTTATATGCGAGACCGTCTCCTGCCCCATACATCACTTAGACCGATACGCTCCCACAGAGAGGGCCTTCTCAGGGTGCCGTCGGCCGGACAATGCCGACTGGCGACACCCAGGGGAAGGGCCTTCTCTGTGGCGGGCCCTGCCCTGTGGAACGATCTACCCCCTGAACTTCGTACCATCACCGACCTCCGCCTCTTCCGCCAGTGTTTAAAAACACACCTCTTCCATCAAGCCGGCTTAACATAGCCTCCGCTGGGACTAGCCATAGATAGTTTTAATTTGGGGATTTTAATTGGTTTTAGTGCAGGATGGGGATCTAATAGGTTTTTAAATTTTGTATTGCATTTTTTGTATGTATTTTAATTTCCTGTGCGCCGCCCTGGGTCCTCTTGGAGAAGGGCGGGATATAAATTTAATAAAATAAATAAAATAAATAAATAAATAAAATCTCATAAATTAGGATAGCGTACAAGTATTATAAAGCAAATAAATACATAAACAAATGAACAAACAAATAAATAGCAATATGACTACGTCAGCTTCAACCACAACAATACATGAGCACACAATAGATATAAACTTAAGGTAAACCGTGCCAAACTCAATTGCAGAAAATACGACCTCAGCAACAGTGGTCAATGCCTGGAATGCGTTACCTGACTCAGTGGCTTCTTCCCCAACCCCCCCAACTTTAACCTTAGACTGTCTACTCACCTCATTCCTAAGAGGTCTGTAAGGGGCGTGCATAGGTGTACCAACGTGCCGACCATCCCTGTCCTAAAAACCCCATTTATTCGTATCCATTTCATGTATTCATAATCTTGTATTTTCTTATATCTATTATCTTATACCTGCTTGACAAAACAAACTAATAAATAAAATAAAGATGATCTTTATGGTGGCGTTGGCATGAGCAATAGACAGTGAAGGTAATTGAAATAAATCAGGGCAAAGAGCACTTCATCAACATTCCTTTGTCCTTTCTTTTCCACTTCTAAGGATGTCTGTCAAAGATCTGTAGGAGTCCCAAATTAACAGCTCCAAAGGATATATTCTACTTCAGCAGTAGTCAAAGTTGATCTGGAGGTTTCTAAAAACCTTTCAGGAAGTCCACAAAGTCAAATAAATCGATAATTCAAAATTTTTCCATTTAATTTCTAATATTATAAATATTCATGGATATAACCTGCAACAAAAAGATTCTGGACTGATGATCTCCTAAAACCCTTATGAGCTACCTTCCCCTGGAGTCAATATTTCTAAAACATGCCTTTAAGCCACTATTTAATCCCTATTTTTTTTTGCATGTTGGATTGTTACTGTTGTACCGTGCAAAGAATAAGAACCCAAATTCATCTTAAATTGTTGCCTAGCTATAGTTCCTAGTATTATTCAGCAAGGCTGCTGGGAGTGGTAATACAGCAACATGGAAAACACAATCCACATTTATCAGATTTTGTCCCTTGAGTGGATATTAACCATTTCTCAAAATTCTGAGTAAGAGGAACAAAACCTCAATGCCAGACAATAACATTTGACAGACAACATGAGGTAGAAAGAGTGGAGCAATGGAAATGGTACATAAAAGAAGATCCAGAAAGCTATTAGTAGCTCTTCAGGAAAGGATCAAGACATGATTGTGATGATACATTGTTCTAAGCCAGGGGTAGTCAACCTTTTTATACCTACTGCCCACTTTTGTATCTCTGTTAGTAGTAAAATTTTCTAACCACCCACCGGTTCCACAGTAATGGAGGTTTATAAAGTAGAGAAGTCAATTAAATGAAAAAAAGGAAAGTGCTTCAGTATCGGACAAAACCCCTACCGCCCACCATGAAAGCTGGAATGCCCACTAGTGGGCGGTAGGGACCAGGTTGCCTACCACTGTTCTAAGCCATTGATATGATAAGGGACATACAGTCATCTTTTATGATATTCTTTATGAAAAGTGTAACATCAATGTAAATGCATTATTTATATTTCAAGAGGGGAAAAAATCAAACTCCTAGCAAGTGAACAGGAAGCTTTGACCAATGCACAGCTTATAAATTATGCCAGTGGTGTTGAACCTGTGGTCTGTGGAACCCTGGAGGTCCATGATATCATCACAGGGGATCTGAGAAGGCTTGAAGAAATGTTATCATTTTAGTCTTGAGTTAAGTCAATTAGTCAGAATAGAACTGGAAGGGACCTTGACGGTCTTCTAGTGCAACTCCCTGCTCAAGCAGGAGACCCTATATTATTTCAGACAGCTGACTGTCTAGTCTTTTATTTTTTTAAAAAAGGTGATAAAGCACACAAAACCTCTGAGGGCAAACTGTTCCACTGGTTAATTGTTCTCATTGTTAGGAAGTTTCTCTTTAATTCCAGATTGCTTCTCTCCCTGATTAATTGATGACGCCCTTCACACAGTCATTCATGCACTCGTGACATCCCGACTAGACTATTGTAACGCTCTCTACATGGGGCTTCCCTTGAGGTGCACCCAAAGACTACAGTTAGTCCAGAACGCGGCCGCGCGGGCAGTCCTGGGAGCCTCCAGGTTCTCCCACTTTACACCGCTCCTGCGCGAGCTGCACTGGCTGCCTGTGGTCTTTCGGGTGCGCTTCAAGGTATTGATTACTATCTTTAAAGCGCTCCATGGCACGGGACCTAGTTACTTGCAGGATTGCATTCTGCCTCATACATCCCTCCAGCCGATTCGCTCCCACAGAGAGGGACTTCTCCAGGTACCGTCCACTAAGCAGTGCCAGCGGGCGACACCCAGGGGAAGGGCCTTCTCTGTGGTGGGCCCGACCCTCTGGAACGACCTACCCCCCGATCTTAGAACAACTACGGACCTCCGCGTCTTCCGCCAAAAGCTAAAAACTTACTTTTTTCATCTGGCCGGCCTGGCCTAATCTATCCATCCTAAGCTGTTTTATTAACCTAAAATGTTTTAATAGGGTTTGCCGGGAATTAGGGTTAAGGGTTTTTAAGGTTTTTATATTTTACATTCTAGCGCAGGTAAATTATTTAATTCTATTTTAAATATTGTATTGTTTGTACTTTTTAAATGCGTTTTTAAAGTCCTGTGCACCGCCCCGAGTCCCTTCAGGGGGAGGGGGTGGTCTACAAATTAAATAAATAAATAAAATAAATAAAATAATTTCCTCAAATACTGGAATACTGCTGTCATGTCACCCCAGTCCTTCTTTTCTTCAGATTAGCCATACCCAATTCATGCAACTGTTCTTCTTATGTTTTGGGGGTCTGTGGTCACAAAAAATATTTAAAGGGAGTCCATGGTAAAGAAAAGATTGAGAACCAGTGAGTTACACCAAGAAAAAGGATGATGGCCTTTAACATTTATTCAGTGTCACTCACCAAGAGAAGTGAACAGACAAGGTGAACAAGCTGGCCAAAGAAAGTACAGACACTTAATATGTTTATTACCTGCCTGAGCAAGCTTTGGACACTATCTCTTTATTGTGGCCATAAAATATTTTTGAAGTTCAATGACATGTTAAATAATACTTAAATTGTTTTTGGAGTTTTTGCCTTTTTAAAGTGCTTTACAACAACTCATGAGTTTCCATTCAAGCAGAAATAATAGGCTGGATTCAATGATACTTTCTCTGAGGTGCCGAATAAGATGCTTACATAGTAAGGAAATACTGGAATTATTGGGCTGAATCCTATTTAACTTCTCACTATTAAGGATAGTTAGAACCCCAATTTGTTACAGACCACTTCACGAGTCAAATAAAAGCACCCTTTACAACACTTTATGGCATCAAGCTGCCAGGTGTATTATTTAAAATTATCTTTCATTTTTCTTTCCTTCTTTTTTTTCTTTTTCTTTTTTTTAAAGCATGGAAAATGGTACTTTTCTACACAACAGATCAGCCACGCCGCCTTTCCTTTGCTAAATTGGAAATGCTATGAACCAGGAAAATATCTTTTGAGGTCAAAGGAAAAGAGTTTCTCTTTTGTTCACCCCTAGAACATGTTTCCCGTAGCAGCATTTTGAACATGGTCAAGAGAGGACATAAAGGAGAGAAAATAAATGGGGAGGATTTCATTGTCGTCTCTCCCCAGAGTGTTAGTGAAACTATTCCAATAGTTGGTAGGATTGGAAAATAGGACTGGAAACTATCTTTGGGTTTTATTTACCTCCTCCTTCATCATCATGTCTTCCTTGAATGACAAGCCTCTTCGATCTGTCTGATAACATTTGCCTTTTAAAGGATAGATTGAAATAATGGATAATATGTAAAAAATATTTCTCCTCCCCTGGCAGAATAGTGTTCCCTAAAGAAAACATGGAGTCTTTGCTCCTTTTGTCTTATAAAGACCTAAATGGCTAAATATGGCTAATCTAATGCAGAACAAACCCCATTTCTACAATTGTTTACTTTTTCCCAAATTGTCATCCTCTGACAACAGTTTCTGCACTCTTTGCTGTCTGATAGCTTCCTCAAATTAATAGGCGTCTTAAAAACAATAATTCCAGTTGTTTTCCAGATGTATCCATTTTTATGAATTCTCCATATACCATTTACTGCATTTGCATCTTATCCAGTTCTGCAGTATTAACCAATGGTGAAATCCTCTGAAATCTGCTACAGTTCAGTGAGTTTGCTACCGAGTGTGCGCATGCGTGCCTGAGGCACGCCCACATAGCGCTAAAAAAGGAACATTTGAAGCTTTCCGAGTCTGCAAAGGTAAGTAGAACAGTGAGGGAGGGGGTGGCGAATCCGCTGTGCCACACAATTTAGATTAGCTAGAAAACAGAAAATCCAACAATTCTAGCTAATATAAATCACGTTGTCACAGCTGATCGTCACTCAGCTGATCATCAGAAATACTGGTTTGCCCGAACCGGTAGCATTTTTTACTACTGGTTTGGGTGAACCAGTCTGAACCGGTAGCATTTCATCCCTGGTATTAACCCTGGGAGCCTCAAGGATATTCTGAGGAAGCCAACTTGCAGGTTTTCTCTAGGTTGCTTAGAACAGGGGATCCAAATCTTGGCAATTTTAAGACGCCTGGACTTCAACTTCCAGGATTTCTCAGTCATCCAATCTGGCTGAGGAATTCTGAGAGTTGAAGTCCACACAACTTAAAAGTTACCAAGATTGGGAAACCCTTGGCTTAGAGAATCTATTGAGGCTTGTCTGGATTGTGCAACTGAACAGCAGCAAGGAAAAAAAAAGGGTGTGACAGGGATTGTGAAGTTGCAAATGCCATCCTGATTATTATTATTTTACCTCTGCTGTAGTTACTCTTAACTGGGATTGTAACGTTTAATTATTTTGAATTAAATTGATATTTGGTTTATTTTCTAATCTGCTGAATATATAAAAAGAAAAACAAAGATCTTCATTTACTTTCCCAAGACATTTCTCTCTAGATGCATTTTCTTACATTAAAGCAAAGCCTCTTTTTAGTATACTACAGTATTTACATTCATAAAATAAAACTATATCTGTTGCATCCTGACGGACATTCAAAAAAGCCCCGGCAACAGCCAGCCGTCTGATTGGCTTAGGCGCGGCTGGCTGTGGCCGAGGGCGTCTGACGCGCTGATTGGCCGGCTGCCTAGCAGCTCTCCATAAAAGGAGCTGTAGGGCAGAAGGTGATACACTTTTAAAATAGTCACTTTTTAGCAACAGTTGCTGTTCCGAATAAAGAGCTTTTAATCTTACCGGTCTGGACTCTCTCTCTCTCTGCCGAGAATCTAACAATATCTTTTAAATTGGGGGAGGGGTGGAACTGAAGAACACAGAAACAGCTTTTCCTAAAAGTGAAAAATCTCAGCAGATTAGAAAATAAACCAAATATCAATTTCCCTTTCATTGATGAACTCTTTGTCTGTTTCCCTTTTCTCTCTCTTTCCCTCTGTCCTCCCCCCCCCACCAATTTTTTCTTATGCCCTTGGAATGAGATACTTTGGTTTGCTCAAATAGTCCAGACTATGAAAACATCCTCCTATAAAAGAGAATTAAATAAGCAGATCCAAGTGGGGATATATTAAGCCAAAACACAAGCTCTAGTTTTTGAATTTAGCTGGTAGTAGATATCTGGCTTGCCTCAGGATAAATTCAACTAATTGAATGAGGAAAACAGCCTCCGGTATGATAAAAATTACAAGAGTTTTCAGTCAAACACTTCTTGTTATAAATATTAGCTTAAAGGCATTCTTCTGGTTCTTGGGAAGAGAATGATATTTGCATGTCATTATGGCATTCAAGCTTTTATGAACTTGGCTAAATACATTGGCTTAGATAATGATTTCATGGGAGCAGGTATTCTAGCCTGCTAGTGACCCTACAAAACAATATGAGATGCTTCATAAGACAAATTTGAAAAGCCACAGGTGAAGAGAAATGTGTAACATGCCCAATACAGGATATATCAAAATGAGTGAAAGGAAAGCCAGTAGCCATTTTTTCTCAGATGGAAATTGCACGCTGGTTTCTTTTGCCTGCCTTGGATTTGTTTTGAAACTCTTATGCTTCTCCTTGTCCATTTGTTTGGGAATTATTATTGTAATCCTTTTCTCACATTTAAGATCCCTGCTTCAAAGAGGATGATGAGGAAAGAAAACATTCCTGCCAAAGCATTCACATAGCTTTTTAAAAAAGAGTTTCAAACAGCATTTATACTTTAAAAACTTCTTGGAGAAGATTAGGAAGATTAAGAAAGAATGCTCATCCATATTACACTACAGTGATATCAAGATGATAAACAAATTAACACCAGCAGATTAAAAAAATAATTTACTGTTGCCTCAGTTTCCTCCAGGATTCAATAAACCCTATGAAAATTGTCTGGTTCTGGCCAAGGCTCTTTTATTCATCAATTACCTAAGCTCCTGTGATCTTGTTACAACATTGGGAAAAAATGTTTCATCATTTGTAAACCCATTTTGCATTAAGCCAAGAATGATTACGCTTTAGGAATTATTATGCACTTTCTACGAGGGAAGAGTTGCAGGAATTGGGTATATCTATTATAGTGAAAAGAAGGACTAAGTGTGACATGATAGCAGTATTTCAGTATTTGAGGGGCTCCTACTAAGATTATTTTTCAAAGCACCAGAAGGCAAAATAAGAAACAATGGATGGAAGCTAAATAAGGAGAGATGTGATTCAGAACTAAGGAAAAAGTTCTGAATAGTGAGAACAAGGAGGGAATGGCTTGGCTTCAGAAGTTGTGGATTCTCCAACACTGGAGGCTTTTAAAAAGAGACTGGACAGCCGATTGTTTAAGAAGGCCTAGGGCATTGGGTCTCAACCATCCTAATGCCGCAACCCTTTAATACAGTTCCTCATGTTGTGGTGACCCCCAACCATAAAATTATTTTTTGTTTTCAGTATTTTTTCAAAAATATGTGTTTTCTAATGGTTTTAGGTGACCCCTGTGAAAGGGTTGTTCGACCCCCAAGGGGTCCCAACCCACAGGTTGAGAACCACTGGCCTAGGGTCTCCTGCTTGAACAGATGGTGCTGTTTAGATGCCATCTGAGGTACCTTCCCACTCTACTATTCTATGATCTATGTATGTTCCTCTTCCCTGAAGGAATCAGTTTATAAGCCAAAAGAAAGGCAATTTAGGGATTGACTATCATTTTCATTCTAAGCAAATAGCTACAAGGAGATGGATTCAGCTATTGTCTTGATATCCTAAAGAAGCCATTAACACCAAGCTTATGCTCAGAATTTTGTGACCGAACGCATATAATCCAAAGAACCCCATTACGAGCAAAACAAATGTTTATTGTGTTTGTTTTTGTGTATGTGCATGTGTGCAAGTAGGGCATATGGAGGGTCACCAGTTTTGTTACTCCATCTCTTTCTGATGCATCAACAGCTTTTGCAGAAGGTTGTCTAATCTTCTAAAGCAGAAAGAGGCCCTAGCAAGGAGTCTGTAGGCTGGAAGAGACTCATAATATGTGTAGAACACATACAAACCCTTGGATCTAGGCCTATGTAAATTAAAAATATATCTAATTGCCATGGGAAATACATAAATTTGCCCTGTACACAGCAGAACATGTGGACTAACCACAGAAAGCTGACACTTAAATGGTGGGTTATTTGGGACTGGATTCAACAAAATGAGTCATTAAAAAAAGAGTTAGAAATAACTAGTTTTTTCCATATCCTATTCCAAATTCAGAAATTCTGCACCATTCCTTATGATATTGTTGGATACACAACATAATCTTTCTCTCGCTTCCATCAAATGACTGATATTAGCAGAGCGGTACCAGTTCAGGTGTCCTAAATAACCAAATGTTTACATTTTGCATCTACATGTCCATCAGCTCACAAAATGTTGGAAGCAACTGAAAGACTGAACAACAAGGTACTGAAGAGGCTTTGCAGTTGCATTGCCTTTGATGTTATTGTTACTGCTGCGGCACAGCCACTGTCAAGGATTTATGGGGCAGGGTTAATACCAAAGATAGAGCTTCACATTTTTACATTTTAATTTTATGAATGAGTCACCACATAAAAATTAATGGACAGACTGGCCCCTTGAAGTGATGTTATCTCATTAAAATATTAATCACAGAAAGACAAATCTCTGTACAGATACTGATTCCTAAGGAATGATCTGACTTTGTACACTGAAATAGCAAGAAAAATTTCCCTGGTGCCTCCAACTGCTTTAAGCCTTTAGGAATCATAAGGTGTTTTTGAATATCGTTACTTCAATAGGCCTGGAGTAATTCTGAAATGGAAATTAATAAATATTCAGCAATCACCACAAAGTAATCTTTCCTACATGCTGTCCTACAAAATATAGTAAAACTTATTAAGTCCATCATTCCCAAATTCCATGACCAGAAAACATAGAAATTAGATAAAACATCCCCAGATCGTGTCGGTAGTCCTAAGACTTTTCCAAGGGATTCTATTACTGATGCCAAATGCAATTTCCACCCTTCCATTAAGTCATTTTAAATGAATCTTTGACGTAGTTTCTTCTAACTCTTGCTTGTCAAGGTACGCAAAACTGAGATGATTGCTCTGCTTATCCTAGAGTAAAGCACCTTTTTCAGACACAGTGAACCTCCCTACAATTAAAATGTCCAGTTCAGGTTAGGTGAGCATGCCAAAAAGATTGCAGCGCAATTTACAGGAAACGCCATCCACAGTTCTTATTTGGCTTTTGTTTTGTTTTGTCTTTAATCCAAGTTTCATTGTTGGAAAGACAGATCAGTCTTGCTCCTTGCCTCAGGGAAGAACTGCTAGCTAAGCTAACCTGACCTAGCTTTGGTTGTCTCCAGAATTGGAGATGGTTGATGTTTCAAATTCAGACATCTTTCATTTACACCAAAATAACAGACATTTATTGTGTACCTTCCAGTCAGTGACTATTTAACAGCAAGACTCTCACAGCGTGGCCCTCTTTTACTTTATGTTCTCAGTAATGAAAGTCCACTATTGATTTTTCTGTAGCTGCTTGTAACTATTATAGTTGATACATCAATAGAAAAGGAAAGCACAATGTTTCATAGGGAGGCAGAAAATCAGAGGATATACCATGCTGGGACTGTAAATCATGCCATAATCTCTAGAATTGATAGATGGTTACTGCTAACTTGAAACCCATGGCTTTTTCTGAAAGGACTGGCCTATAATCACCCAATACGTCCTAACAGACTGAGTGCCCATAATAGCACTAAAGGACATAATACTATCATTCATTGCATGCGCGTGCCTGTGTTTAGATTGCCAAACTTTGTCTACTTTATATAAGAAAAATCAACTCACGATAGTTTTATGTCTCGCAGTCCAAATAGGAAGGCAAAATTAAATTAATTAGAAGAAATTATTGGTGGATTAACTGTTCTTGAAATTTACGAATTTGTTCAGATCTGAATGTTTCTTCTTCTTATATTATTATTATATTATAATTTAATTTGTAGACCGCTCCCTCTCCCCGAAGGGACTCGGAGCGGTGCACAGGGGAATTAAAAAACATACAAACATAAATACATAAATATATATAAAAGCAGATTAAACAATTTATCCCTGCGCTAAAACCCAAAATACTAAAAAACTAAACCCCTTAAAAACCCAATTAAAACAATATTAAATGTTCAGACTGAAAGGCTGGAAGATAGATTAGGCCAGGCCGGCCTGTTGGAATAGATAAGTCTTGAGCTTTTGTCGGAAGGCGCGGAGGTCCGTGGTTGTCCTGAGGTCGGGGGGTAGGTCGTTCCATAGAGCTGGGCCCGCCACAGAGAAGGCCCTTCCCCTGGGCGTCGCCCGCTGGCATTGCCTAGTGGACGGCACCCGGAGAAGTCCCTCTTCTCCGGGTGCCGAATCCCTTCTTGATTCTAAATGACATGTCCTGTTTAAAGGCAATAATTTAGAAGATAATTTTCTCCACACAGCAAAATGGGCAGGATGGAGTAATTATAGGTTGATAAAGTTCTGGATTCTACTACTCTTACAGCTTTCATCCTGAGCAGAGTTCTGTTGCCTGAACACAGGTGGTCCACAATATAGGGATTCTCTGGGACCCATGACTCATTCCAAGACCAGGGGAAGCAAAAGAGCCTTGGCCTACTATAGCTCTACAGGTTATGCCAACAATAGCCTTTCTTGGATTGGAAAACTTTTTTGATGGTTACTCATAGCTTTGTAACTTTATATAAGGACAATTGCAACACACTCTACATGATGTGCCTGTCTATCTAGTAGCATTTGTTGATCTAGAATACAACAGTCCAAGTAGTAACTAGGAACAGGCTGTTAGCTCATGACACAACTTTTTGGGGGTTGGGCCAGGAGGCTTCTGAGTGCAGTTAAGGTACTGGTTATTATTTTTAAAATTATTTATGGCTCAGCACCTGAGCATGTACAAAATTGGCTCTCTGGGTGGAATCTTCCTATGCAGTAAAACCGAGTAGAGGAGATGTGCTATGGATCCCAGTCTATATAGGAAGTTGACATAGAACTCTAAGTATTCAAAGGTATCTCCAGACATAAGGATGGAGGGAAATTGAGACATAGCTCTTTGGCCTCTGGGGATAATATGAAATTATTAATGAAACCTGAAGATTATTGGGGAATTAGGTCACTTTGTTTTATTTATTTATTTTACCAAGAACTTGATTGTGACCCGAATTGTACTTTTTAAATCTAAACAGTGTACTGTAAAGCAGTGGTGAAATTCAGATTTTTTTACTACCAGTTCTGTGGGCGTGGCTTGGTGGGCATGGCATGGCTTGGTGAGCGTGGCAGGGGAAGGATCTGCAAATTCTCCATTCCCATCCCATTCTGGAGCCAGCCAGAGGTGGCATTTGCCGGTTCTCCAAACTACTCAAAATTTCCATTACAGGTTCTCCAGAACCTGTCAGAACCTGCTGGATTTGACACCTACTGTAAAGTATATGTTACAGTCAGAATCTTTTTTAAAATTAAAGGCATATATATATGCCCTGCAATATAAATAAATACATTTTGATTCAACAGAGAAGTTTGGTCTATGTTTTCACTGATTTCTGCTGATTTCAGTTGAAAAGCAGAATTTCTTAGAAGGATGGTAATCTAGATTAAGACTCTCCATAGCAGTTTAGTTCAAAAAACATGTGGCCAATCCTAAAGTTAAAATTTTAATAATCCGTAAAAATGTATTGAAGCTCCCTCTAATAATTAATTAGCACAAAACCATTAACACCGGGTCCATTTAACAGTAATATAATTTTGTGTTCCACTTATAATTCTCATGGTGTTGTTGAGTCTGGCTTCTAACTTATTTGTGTGGCAGCTGTTAAGCAATACAGGAGGTTACATTAATTGATATTAATTATATTATATTTGTTAAATTAGTTGGTATTTAAAAAGTCAGAATATTTTTGAATATGTGTATATCAAAGCTTAAAGCATTGTGGCTTTATTATGGTATACATTAGGAAATTTCCAAGACTATTCAAAAGTATCAATGAGTCATATTTTTACTATGTCTCCCTTTTGTATGAATTGACCTACTGAAGTCAACAGAATTTAAATCTATTAAATTCAAAAATTTTAGAAAGCAAAAGCTGATAAAAAGTGAGTTATATGTGACAAGAATGGTCAATGTCTTTAAAAATATCCAAAAGTTTTTTCCCCCTTAAGTATTGGTGCAAGCTAAAAGAGATTTTAAGATCTTTAAGGCAACCAAATTCATCCATCCATCCGTCCATCCATTCATTCCCAGCAGCTTTCAGGTGTCTGAAGAGCTATTAGAAATCACTAATCATAATTTTCTAACCACAATAGCTTTTCTACGTGAGCACATGCTAACAGAGCTTCTCCCAGTTTGAGTAACCAGATACAGAATAGTTGATCCCTTGATAATTCTGATATGGCAGCAAGTGAGCAGGAAGGTGTGTGTGTGGGGTGTGTGTGTGTGTGTGTGTGATTTCTGGGTAACAAGAATTAGAAGCTCACTTCCTGCCATATCTGTATATTGTATACTGTATACTACAAGCCAGAGATGTTCCTTGGCTTTTAGAAGCTTTATTTCTAGGCAGAGCTTAAAAAAATAAAATAATCTGATGATAAGTGACTACGTTGCTCATTAGAAACCAGTGAATGTTGCTGAGAAATCTTCTAAACAAATGAAATGTGGAACTTTTCATCTGTGTTTTATCTCCTGGTGGTCCTAATTCACTGTTTGTCTTCCAAGATTTTCATGCAGTTACTAGTAGGTAAATATACAGAATGGCAGTCAATGCGCAATAGAATTGCATATCTCGTAATGAATGAACACTTAAAGCAGACTAAAGTATATGTTATTTCTAACTCATAGCATTTAAAAATTTACCTAGGTAATCCATGTTATATTAAAAATGCTTAAAAGGTTTCAGTTTTCTGTTTGTCCTATGTGTCATTTCATGCACCAAACCTGCCCACAGAGAGGTAGGCTGGAAACCTGGAGTTTAACAGGAATGAAACCTTGCTTACAAAAGTCTGCCTTGGATTCTTTACTAAACATTTGTTGGAAATCTGCTAATGATCTCATGGAATATGATTTATTTATTTATTTTAAACAAAAAAATATGTACATACAAATGGAATTGACAGCGCATAACAGATATGACTAGCAAAAATGGCATTTCTGATTAGAATATCAAATTTACTCACATAGTAATTAGAAAAAAAGTCTTAGAAATCCTTTACTGTGGATAACACAGAACAAGGAAAAGTTCAGTTTGTCGTAATTTATTTTTAAATCTGACATTTTTTTCATCTTTGTGGCCATTAAAAACTTACATAAAATATGATCAGCAAAAAAACCCAAACTTTTAAATACTTTTTTTTTTATTGCAAAAGTTTTATTCAGACAAGTTTTCCCCCCTTTTACCCCCCCGACATATAATATAAAATCACATACAAAAAGTATACCCCTCACCTCCCCCCATCTTAAAATAAAGTTCTCATTCAAATATTGAGTATTATACCCCCGACCAACATGATATAAATTTAGTATAAAATACATCAATCTCTCCCTGACACCCTTTCTAAGTTAATTCAGCATCATAACATGACCATATCCCATTATACCCATCTCTATATTGCTTATCCACTTATATTTCCCCACCCTCCACCCTAACCCACCCCCACCTCCCAGTCAATCCCACCCCCCCTGAGTTCCGCTATACACCACTTTAAACATTCCAAACATCCCAGATATTGTTTAATCTATTCACCTATCAATCCAAACATTCCTACCTAAAAGCTACATGATATTTCCCAGTCTGATATTTATTCTGTATATAATTAATCCATTTTGCCCATTCCTGTGTGTAGCTCTCCTGCTTCTGGTCTTTTAGGAAAGCTGAAAGTTTTGCCATTTCCGCAAACCCCGCCACTTTTTGAATCCATTGAGCAATTGTCGGTACAA
Organism: Rhabdophis nuchalis; assembly: GCA_039707465.1. Classification (NCBI taxonomy): domain Eukaryota; kingdom Metazoa; phylum Chordata; class Lepidosauria; order Squamata; family Natricidae; genus Rhabdophis; species Rhabdophis nuchalis. Next base: position 102,126,917 of record CM077644.1, read on the forward strand.
AATCTTTCTTCCTAAACTTTTAAATACTTGATGGCAAATAATTATGTGAACCATTTCCCACCTCAAAATTTTTTTTAAAAAAAAGCTTATCAGATTAGCCTCACTATCATATAATAGCAGAAAAATCAATGAGTTTTGAGAAGAAATCATTACGTTACAGACAGAAGATTTTCTACTTATGGAATGGGAATAAACACAAAAGGGGTTCAACCATTCAGAATAAAGCAAAATAAGCAAAGATTTCAAAATGAAGCCACACAGAAGACTTGCAACGTCTTTTTAGACATGTAGAGAGAAAAAAAGATAAAACATCTCATCTGGGTTTGGTTCAACTGCATACTTTAACAAGTGGTAGAATTCTGCATTCACAATATTCAAGACAGTGTAGGTGATAGTGATTTAAATTTAATTTTGTTTGTTTGCACAAACTACCTACACGTTTTGCTATGTGAAAACTGCAGCTTTTTCTGTGTTCAGTAAGAGCCTGTTGTTTACCATACATAATGATTAAATGTTTATCATCTGTACAAGTTCCAGTTGTCTCTTGTTAAGTGAGACGTGGATCAATAGTTGCTCTGCAATTATTTGCTCATTGATAAAGCCTTCATTTCTTAAATGAAGTACATTTATCTGCAGTCTTGACAGGGATAAGAAAACAGTAGACATCAGTCGGTCGCCTATCCTAGCATTAAGTGACTGGACATGGGTCAAAAAATGTCTAACTTTCCCTGTATTGGCATTTCACTTTACAAGCTGTTCCGATGGAGGCTCTGACAAATCATCCAGGCTGACTTCAAGTAAGGAAAGCTAGAAGGACAAATGGAAAATTGGGGGGGAAAGAAAACAAGGACTGGATTCCTGTGGATGTGGCTGTGGCTGCCAGAAAGAGGACACGCTAAATAAGAGAAAAGGTCAGGCATGCCTAAGCAAGAACAGCCCAAAGGAAAAAAAGTTTTTATTTTTTGTTAACTGCTTAAAAGAACACATTGCAGGTAGTCCTCGACTCACAACAGTTCGTTTAGTGAAAATTCAAAGTTACCATGGCACTGAAAAAAGTGACTTGTATGACAATTTTTCACTTTCACACTGCAGCATCCCCATGGTCACCTGATCAAAATTTTGATGCTTTGCAACTGACTCGTACCTATGATGGCTGCCCCAGGATCATGTGATCACCTTTTATGATCTTCTGACAAGCGAATTCAACGGGGAAGCCAGATTCACTGAACAACCAAGTTACTAACTTAACAACTGCGGTGATTCACTTAAAGAGTGCAGCAAGACGGATTGTAAAATGGAGCAATATTCACTTAACAATTCTCACTTAGCCAAATCAATTTTGGGCTCAATTGTGGTCGTAAGTCATTATAGCTATATAGCTTTGAGGTGACTGAATGATTGTGTTTTCCAGGTTTAATCCCTAGGGGTGTCTATGCTTTTGAAATGATTTAGGTGAAATGATTTAGCACCACACACGTTTTCAGATTTTTGTGGAAGACTGGGAAAATAAATAGCTACTCTATTAAGGTGTAGGTAATAGTTACATAGCATATACTTGCATATAAACCCATCTGTGGATAAGCTGATCCTCAATGTTTTTGTATGTTTTACTTTTCAAAATTAGCTTATCCATATTTCTCATAATATTTTTGTTAAAAATGTGAGAGACTGCTTATCCACAAGTATATAGGGGATATATAGGTACTTTAAAAAAGTATTATTATATATACTCCCATCTGTAGATAAGACAAACCCACTTTTGGAGGTGTATTTTGGCACCTAAAATTCTTGGCTGATCTATGAGTATATACAGCGTTTTTTAAAATTCGTATTGTTGTTGTTTTATCCTGTTTTGTTTCCTTTATATTGTTTTCAGATTATTTTCTTTAACCTTTATAAAAAGATATATTTTAGAAAAACAAACATCTGAGTGAAGAGAACAAAGTTGTACTGTATGATTCACAATTTTTGAACAATTTGTTCCTCCATTAACATGAAGCCAGGTAGTTAAAAAAAAGCTATGAATAATAACAGACATTCTCAATGAACGAACTTGAAGTGGCCGATGAAAATGACAACACATAATAATTATTTAAAATAAATGTGAGCATTTTTCAGATATTATTCAGCTGTTCAGCTGTTTAGAATATCACTGAAGTATGAAGACTTGCTTTAAATATTTCATCACAGAGCAAGCTACATAACTCCTGAGACATTTCTGCTGCATTGCCTAACATGTGTGAAAATATCTTACATGCAAAACTATGGCAAGAGGTGTTGTGCTATTCAGCTAGTAGTTAATTTATAAGAAAATAATAATTCCTCTATAACAGTAGTGTTTCTATTCCCTAGTCATCAACATCTGGAAAGAGTCAGCAAGCTCCAATTCAGAGCTTTAAGATTAGCTGCTTAACTTGTTCTATTTTTTTAAGATTTGTAATTCTACAAAGTTGATGCATATAATTAACAAAACAGATTTTTAAAATAGATCTATATTGCATTATATTTAACAATATAGATGCAACATTAAAATACCCAACAGATTTTTTAGGATTCCTAAATTATCTGGATTGAAATTACACTGCCTTTAAAATGGAAAAAAATTAATTCTATTCTTAGAGAGGTGAGCAGAATAAAATGGGGACAATTTTAGCAAGACTGGCCTTACATGATTACTTGCCACCACTTTCCAACAAAGGATAAAACCACAGTTTTATCTATTGATTAAATGTGAAGATTCTTTTATACCTAGTAATAGTCTTGATTTCTTGTAAATAGCCAGTTTGGGTTAGTAGTTAAGCCACTAAGCTAGAAACCAAGTGATTGTGAATTCTAGTCCTTTCTTAGATATAAAAGCCAGCTGATAACATTGGAATAGTCACTCTCTCTCAGTCCAATTCATCTCATAGGGTTGTTGTTGTGGGGAAAATAAGAGGAGGAAGTTGTGGTGGATATGTTGATGCCTTGAGTTATTTATAAAAATAATAAAGGCGAGTTATACATAAAATAAATAATCAGCACAGGTTATACATACACCAGCAAGGTTCTATGAGTATAGCATTGCATCTACTTTCAGAAGAATATAAAAACATATATTTTCCCCTTAAGTTTGTGTTTTAAACTGATGTATCTCTGTGTGCGTTTTGATTTAAATGCTTTTGGTTAAATCAGAGACAGACAAAACAAGGCTTTTCAGAAGTTGCTGAACTTTATTTCCAGCAACCCAGCCATAAAGGATCTTGGCAAAGGATGCAGGGAGATGTAGTCCAACAACATCTCGTTTGAATCCGCCCACCATGGTTTATAATATGAACATAGGCAACATATATTTGGTCTTGCCTGCCACAAGAAAAAAATGAGATATGAAAGTCTGAAGAGTAAGCCAGAGTTTTGGCTGAAAAGGATGTCATTGTATTTCAGGCAGGATTAAAAATAAATAAAAGTCTAAGTGAGTCTTTTGAGGCCAGACTTTTTAAAGCAGGACAAAATGCATCATATACTGTACATCATTGTCCTGCAATTGCTTTCAATGGCTAGAAAGTTATTTTTTGCATTGAAACTTTTTGTATTTTTTTTGTATACAAAAAAAGTAGACAACAACAATTTTCAACCATATGGTATTTATAATACTACATGCCATTTACTATAATTCTGTTTCTTGTAATAATTCCTAACCAAACTAAGTCCTCTCTTAGCCACCAAAGTAGTTAAATTTAAATGTGTATTTTTTTCCTATAATTCTTTCTCCCCGTCCCATCCATCCATCCATCTATCTAATCTATCTCTCCCTCCCTCCTTCCTCTCCCTCCCTCCCTCCCTCCCTCCCTGTCCTTATATCTATCTATTATCTAGCTATGTAGCTATCTAGCAATATTAGCTTTGTTAGTTGCAGTAGACTAACGTAGTTACACATTTTAATCAGTGCAGTCTTATGTTACTTGGGGAAGACTACAGAATTCCAAAACACTATGGATCTTGGTAGTAAGAAAAGCGCCCACAATGAGAGAGATTTGCTGTGGAAGTTCCCCTGACCAGCAGCAAATAAAGCTTAGTTGCCTTGTTTGTCACACCAATGCACAAGACGAACAAACAAACAAACAAGCCATTCCTCAACTTTCAACTTATTTTGTGCATAACCTATAAACCTATATAGCCTATAAAACCTGAATGTTGAACATGGCACTTTTGTATGCCACCATTCGGCTTCCATATATAGATTGCCTACAGGAACTTAAGTTTCATTTTTTATTGCTTAAAAAAAATAAGTTCACACATCGCAAAGCAGAGCGGCAGCCTCAGGCATAGTCTGAAGTTCCAGCAGTGTATCGATGCTTTTGGGAAAATGAAGTGGAAGCACACTGGCATGATGGGGGCGAAGGTTAGGAAGGAACATTGCAAGCTTGCTTTCCAATAAGCAAATATTGGCATTTTGTAAGAAGGCCTACCAGATGTTCATCCAACATTTGCTATGGGGTTTTCTCTCTTTTGGAAGAACCCATCAAAATGGATATTGATTATGTATCATCAAGTGCTAAACAAAGAATAGATCAAATGCTGTATCTCATATACTTTAAAAAAATACATTAATGTAATTTAGGAACATTTTTACTTTAGAAACTGTTTAAATCCTACCTTGCTTTCAAATATATCAACACATTGTCATTTCATCAAGAGAAAGAATAAAAAGTAAAATGATAAAAACAAAATTGTATGTAATATATGGAATATCTAAGACACAAAGGCAAAGTCTTTATCCTATAAATGTTGCAGAGAAAACATGTATAAACACTCTTTCCACTGTCCTTCCATGCTGCATACAGAGAAACCTTACATCTACTATATGGAAGCTGAATGGGGAGCTAACTAAGAGAACAGACTGCAATTCTTCAGACTGAGAATATACCCCAAATATCTGTTTAACCTATTTTACTGCACTTCATGAGGTGACAGAAAAATATGCCAGCATAATTTTGTCTGTTCCAGCAGCTGAATTCATTTTTGCAATAACCAAATCAGTTAGTGACACTGTACTGGCAACTTTTATGGGGAACAAATTAAAGAACGTGATTGATGGATCTCTTGCTGGTGAGAAGCACATCCATCATTTGATCTATCTATCTATCTATCTATCTATCTATCTATCTATCTATCTATCTATCTATCTATCTATCTATCTATCTATCTATCTATCTACTTATCTACCTACCTACCATTGATCTATCCATCATCCATCCATCCATCCATCCATCCATCCATCCATCCATCCATCCATCCATCCATCCATCCATCCATCCATCCATTTCTATACTACCATCACATTTGCATGACTCTGGGCAGTTTACAAATAATACAATAAAAGTCATAGTTAAAAACAGAATTAAAAAGAACAATCGAAAAGTTAAAAGGCAGAGAAAACATCTTCAACCTATCAACCCTCCCCAAGGCTGCATGACACTCTTAGACCCCATGTCAATTGGCAGAGCCAGGTTGGGCAAGATGTTCTGTGGTTTCATACAGGTGGAACTTTTGACCATTTATTTTAATTGCCTGTCAGAACTCAAGGATGACTGGAAGTTTCCTGCTTCTCATACTTTATTGGGAACCTTCAGTCAACCCCTGCTAAAGTAGTGCACCTCACCCACCCTGTAAATAATTTGTGGATTATCTCTCTTGCTTCAGCTCATTTATCCCTCATGTTATTTTATGTCACGTCTCTTTCTTCTACTATCAACTTGCTGCTCTATATCTCTTGCTCTTCTCTTTTGTTTACCTTCTGTCCTTTGCTATACAGACTTGCTTCTCTATTGCTCTCTTGTTTTCTCTTTCCTTTGTTGCCTTTATTGCTCTTTTTAAAAACACCTATTGGGATGAGCTTTTGGGAGGATTCTGCCACTTCAGTTTTATTCCATTGGTATACCAACTGGGCATTGATCTGTTTATAAACATAATAAGTTGGCATACTATGCATCAGATGCCCAGCCCTGGTATCTCATGATACTCAAGCTAAAATAGTCATGGAAGGATGCCAGTAGTTGGAGAGGAGGGTCATGTAGTCAGTCACAGCCAATAGTTTTTGGGCAGATTCCAGCCCCTGTTGTACCATTAACACAATTGTCATGCATAGAATAAATCTGGGGTTGAGAGAAAAAGATCACTATCAGATCTCAACGAAGGACTAAGAATGAGGTGAAAGCCAAGTCATTTTAAGGCCATTTTAAGGCCAACATTTTAACGTTAGGTATTTTCAAGCACAGTGAGAAAGATCTGTAGATGAGCTTTGAATGTGCTTTATCTGTGGATGAACATTGAGTGGCTCATTTTATGCTCTCCTATATAATCCTATGAAATAAAACATCAACACTGTGGGGTGCCTCAGGGGTTGGTCCTCTTGCCGCTCCTGTTCAACACATATATGAAGCCGCTGGGTGAGATCATCTGTGGTTTTGCGGTAGAGTACCATCTCTACGCTTATGATACACAGCTGTATATATCTACCCCAAACCACCCCAACGATGCCGTCGAAGTGATGTCCCTGGTGTCTGGAAGCCGTGCTGGTCTGGATGGGAAGGAACAGACTCAGACTCAACCCTTCCAAGATGGAGTGGCTGTGGTTTCCGGTGTCCCGGTACAACCAGTTGACACCATCACTGGCCATTGGGGGCGAACATCTAGCCCCCGTGGAAAGGGCACGCAACTTGGGTGTCCTCCTGGATACCAGGCTATCGTTAGAAGATCATTTGACGGCCGTGGCCAGCTGGGCGTTCTACCAGGTTCGCCTGGTTCATCAGTTGCAGGCCTTATTGGACCTGGACGCCCTTCGCACAGTCACTCATGCGCTCGTTACATCCTGTATAGTCTACTGTAATGCTCTCTACATGGGGCTTTCCTTGAGGTGCACCTGAAGACTGCAGTTAGTCCAGAACGCGGCTGCACAGGCAATTATGGGAGCTCCTAGATGCTCCCATGTAACACCGCTCATGCGCGAGCTGCACTAGCTGCCTGTGGTCTTTCAGGTGCCCTTTAAGGTGTTGACCATCATCTTTAAAGCGCTCCATGGCACGGGACCTAGTTATCTACGGGATCGCATCCTGCCCCATACATCCCTTCGGCCGATTCGCTCCCACAGAGAGGGATTTCTCCGGGTGCCGTCCACTAGGCAATGCCAGTGGGCGACGCCCAGGGGAAGGGCCTTCTCTGTGGTGGGCCCAACTCTCTGGAATGACTTACCCCCCGAACTGAGAACAACCACGGACCTCCGTTCCTTCCACAAGAAACTGAAAACCTACCTTTTCCAACAGGCCGGCCTGGCCTAGCTTACACCACCTAGCCTAGAGTCTGCAGTCAAATTGTTTTAAACTGGTTTTTTAGGAGCACTGTCTTAACTTATTCAAATTTTTTAGCACAGGGATAATAATTTAATCTTTAATTTTATATTTTGTATTTTGCTATGTTTATATTTGTTTTTTAAATTGCCTGTGCACCGCCCCGAGTCCCTTTCTGGGAAAGGGTGCAGTATATAAATTTAATAAACTAAACAAAACAGCCAGCAAGTCATTTTAAGGCCATGAACTTAAGGAATGAACTAGAACTCTCTCTTCAGATGTTATATTTCTATTCTCAACTCATTCCATTGCATAATGGAAAACTCCATAATATATTGACTCTTGCCACTACTGAGAGATAATATATGTCCAAAAGAAAAGACATGGTCCTGTTCTGTTTAATTTTCAGAGAGTAATCTTCTTGATGGGGAGAGTGAGAGGGAGAGAATGGGAGAGAAAGAGAAAAACGGACAGAGTTCTGAGCTCTTGTAGAAAATTTCTGATATTTTGCTGAGCTGGAAAGAATAAAACCAACCTGCATATACATTTGGGAAAGGATTAAATGGCATAATAGAGTCAATCTATTTTCATTTAAATAAAAATCAGATAATAAGGATACATACCTAAACTGAATAGCACCAAAAATTTGAGACACACAAATTCTCGTAGATCAAACTGCAGAGATCGTAGTTTAGCTACCAGCTCCTGTGCATGGCTCATGAGACTGTTGAGGGTGGCACCTGCTTGAGATGCGATTACGGAATAATCCACCTGTAAAAGGGCACCAGAATTTTGTTGACTGAACTTAACCAGGTACATCATCTTTTAGTTCGTACATTTGTAAATGGGTTCCTTTTACCATTGAACAGCTGGGACACAGGAAAACAAGGATAAATACATACATCTGCATTATAGTTTTTCAGTTCTGACCCGTTCCCTACCTGAAGAACTCTGAACTTCACCCTTCAATTTTGATGAGAATTGTCATCACACATTCAGTACTAAGATATATACATAGATCTATCTATCATATCTAGCTCTATATCTTTCTACAGAATAAATGGAATGAGCTGGAAGGGACCTTGGAAGTTTTCTAGTCCAGCCCCCTGCAGAAGAACCTATACCAGGGGTCTGCAAAGTTGGCTCTTTGAAGACTGGTGGACTTCAACTCCCAGAATTCCCCAGCCAGCATAGCTGGCTGGGGAATTCTGGGAGTTGAAGTCTACCAGTCTTCAAAGAGCCAACTTTGCAGACCCCTGACCTATACTATTTCAAATAAGTGACTGTTTAGACTCTGCTTAAAAACATCCAGTAATAGAGCATCCACAATTTCTGGAGGCAAGCTGTTCCACTGGTTAGTTGTCCTCACTGTTAGGAAGCTTCTTCTTAATTCCAGATTGCTTCTCTCGTTGATTAGTTTCGAACTATTGTTTCCAACCACAAGAATCTGCCTTCTGGTGCTTTGGAGAATAATTTGACCCGCCCCCCTCTTCTTTGAGGCAGCCCCTCAAATACTGGAATGCTGCTATAATGTCACCCCTAATTTATCTATCATCTGTCTGTCTGTGTCTATCATCTATCTATCTATCTATCATCCATCCATCCATCCATCCATCCATCCATCCATCCATCCATCCATCCATCCATCCATCCATCCATCCATCCATCCATCCATCCATCTATCTATCTATCTATCTATCTATCTATCTATCTATCATCTAGTTGGCTTCCCAAAATTTAATCATCATTTCTGACAAAAAGGATCAAATTGGCTAGATAATACCTGGCTTGGTTTTGTGAGGTTATTGTGAGGACAAGAATAATTAAATATATATCTCATCCTATCTTATCTATTCTTTTTCCTTCAAGAGGCAGGTTGAAATAAAATCTTAGCCTTTCTAGATACACATACTGAGTAAACATTTACATACATTTACATGCCTCTTAATGTCATACAATGTTTTTTTTAACACTACATTTCATCTGTTAATATATTGTTTCATTTCTGTACACTACTCGGAGATAAAGTCCTCTGTTTGTAAAACTGTGGTATGAATACTATTGCTTATGTAACCAGAATATATCATCCCAACTCAAAAGCAAAATATGAACAAGTTAGGGAATATCCTCAGGCTTGAACAAATATTAAAAATCAATGAAAGAAAAAAAACCAATAATTGGTATAGTTGGTAATGTAAAATCAACAGGAAAGTGTGGAGATATTTTTTAAGAGGAATGCATAGCTGAATGACTGGGTAGTGAACAGGAGTATTTTGAACTGCAACATTTTATTGAAGAATGACTTATTTAAATCAACCTTTTACAATTTAATGAGTAGCAAATGTGCTAGAGTTCAACTTCCAGAAATAATAAGTAACTGTATATTAACTGGAGATATGTTTATTTGGAAGTTATGTTTAAATTAACTTCATGATAGTTGTTAAAGCTACTGTTCAAATCTACCTGGCATCAATGTAATGGTCTGTCTTCTCTTAAGACAATAGAAAGTATGGTCTTTTTTTCACCAGTTAGAAAACCAAGATTTGGGTGGGGAATGAAAGCAAACTCAATGTTTCAAGTTAAGTTTATGTTGAGGTACCTTTCTTCTCCCTTGTTCTTGTTCTTGCTCATAAACTATGGATGAAATGACATTTGAGTTCACAAGTTCATTTCCAGCATAAATAAATGATCCTAAATACCATGGCCATTTAATAGAATATTTGTCAGCTGTAACTGCAAAACTACCGTAGGATTGCGGTAAAGACAGGCTTACATGCTGCCAATTTCCTCTCTGCAATATTTTGGAAAATATATTGGAAAGAGATTGTCCCTTGGTTAGGTGACCAATCATACTTTCTTGCTTGCTTGTTTTAGTTATATCCCATTTTTATTATTTTTATAAATAAGTCTGTAGTTGTCTATGGAGATTCTTAGTCATCCAGGTCATGGTTGTCCCAATGGTAGTTTTTTTCAAGAGACAATTGGACTTTCTTTTTTCCTTGAAGACATTTCATTTATTATCCAAGAAGTGTCTTCTGGATGTAACAACCTCATAACTTATGCTGCAAGTCTTAGTATTATAGCTACAACATTAGGGGACATTAATTTGCTTGATCATAGAAAAAGAGAAGGGAAATGTCTTCAAGGAAAAACCAGTTGCTTCTTGAAAAACCACCTTTGGGTCAAGGTGGTAGATTTACCTAATACTGCTTCCTTCTCCTATTTTCCCCTCCACAATAACCCTGTGAGGTGGGTTGGGGTAAGAGAGCGTGATTAGCCTAATGTCAACCAGCTAGCTTTAAGAGAAAATATCATCTTCTCTTTCTAATAATAAATCAAGATTTTTTCCAATGAACCTCATGAATACGGTGGCTGAACACTTCCAATGATAATGTAAAGGGAAACCCCAATAGATAGATTCTTTTACCCACTGCTTCTAGTGGACTCTTAAGCACTAACTCCTCTTTCAGATGCATTTAATATTTGCTGAACCAGCAAATTTGTCTGGGAGGCAAGTCTTCATCTGCCACTCAGCCAGAGCCGACTGTATTAAATTTTTATATTTATTGACATTTCATTACCATAATTGACTGCACTTGGTTCCCTGGTAGAAGGCACGGGGATGCCTCCTAAGCAGGAGAATTGGTCCCCTGAGTCAGATTTGCAATTAAAAACAAGGCAGAATGGATTTTTTTTATTGTGTAAATATGATGAGTTGAATTTTCAGCTTTAGCTAGAGAATACGGAGAGCCAAGAAAATCTTTTTTTCACGAGTGAGCAAAATTATGACTCAGTGGAAAGATGACCCCCAAAGGTGTCAATCAGTTTATATAAACTCAACGTTGCATGAAAAGCCCCGGTTAATGTCTCTTGGAGTGGGGGTAGGGGGAACAGTTCCTGTTAAAGAGAATATTATAACTGCTACCTAGTCCATGGTCTATTTGTCTCTGAAAGAAACAAATCCTTTGGAGCTAATACTTAGCTCAGAATGTATGATTGAAAATCATGGAGGGGAGGGAATGCAGGCTGAATCCTGATGTTGATCCAGAGAGGAATTTTACTCGGGTATTTAAGACTTATCCTTGACTGTATCCCTTGAACAATTCCTTATAGAACAACCTCTGTGAGATGATTTGTATGTTATAAAATTGAAAAAAGAAAAAGATTTGGATTGCTGTTCTGAGATCCCAAGAGACAATGTTATAGAAGCTACAGGATAATTCAAATTTTTACCTTTGAGATCTAAGAGAAATGACAACCTTAGAGTGGAAATGCAACACTAAAAAGAGTTGGGATTTATAGGAGTTGCAGAACAATATATCTGGACTGTCACTGGCTGGAAAAAATGTACAGATAGTCCTTGACTTACAACAGTTCATTTAGTGAATGTTCAAAGTTACAACAGCACTGAGAAAGGTAACATGACTGTTTTTCACACTTACAACCATTGCATCATCCTCATGGTGTTGTGGTCAAAATTCAGACACTTGGTAACTAACTCACATTTTAGATGGTTGTAGTGTCTTGGGATCATGTGATCACCTTTTGCGACCTTCTGACAAGCGACGTCAATGGGGAAACCAGATTCATGTAACAACTATGTTGCTAACTTAACAACTGCAGTGATTCATTTAACAAATGTGACAAGAAAGGTCCTAGAATGGGGCATAACTCACTTAACAAAAGTCTCACTTAGCAACAAAAATGCTAGGCTCAATTGTGGTCATAAGTCAAGAACTATCTGTTTTCATCTTACTACATTCACCATTCTACATTTATCTTACTATCTTATAAGATGCATTTATCTTATAAGATACTATCTCCCAGTTGTTAGGATGTATTAAGAAAATATCAAAGGAGTATGATATCAGATAGGCAAGGAATGGGTAATTACAAAGTTCAACTATCTTACCCCTTTCCAAATTCCATCAAGAAAGGGTTTATAAAGTTGCTATGGACAGTAGAAGTGGGCTTCTAATTGTTAATAGTTTAATTGAAGGATGATAATGATTATACTGATACGTTGTTAGAAAATTATTTCCCTAGAATAAACCGAAGTGGGAATTGGAAGTTAAAATTAATGATCCATGTAGTTAATGAGAAATTAGTACTTTATTTAATTATTTTTTGAATCAATGTATATATCACTCGCCATATATTTCTTGTAATAAAAATAAGAACTAACTTCAGACAAATCCATATTTGTGCTTATTTCATGATTTTTATCTGTGATTTGGTTTCTTATGGTTGCATATTTACAAAATAATCAGCTTCTTGACACTTTGGCCAATACCCGAGTTTGGAATCGGTTCTGTTTCATAAATAATTTCTTGTGTTTGATTACTTAATGTATTTTCTGTTCATTTTAAAATTGTGCAGTTTTTTTCTTTTACCCCAAAGCAGTTTGGAATGCAGTAATTTTGGAGGCTTTCTCCTTTTGACAAATAATTTCAATTCAGAAGAAATGAATTCATTGTTCCATAAAGTCAAATCTGCATTTCAAGAATATATTATGCAGATTATTTAAATTATACAAATATATATTTTTTTCAAGAAAGATTTAAAAAAAAAAAACTACATTTGAATTTACAAAAATATTTCCAGCAAGTAGTTTGGGGGAACAAAGCAAAGTCTTTTTAAATCTTTTTTTGAGAAAAAGAGTTCAGTCTATATAGGGATACATCCTACACAGAGACAGCAGGCAGAATGAAATCAGCTTTCATTAAATTAATTAAAATTTTGATGACTTGTACAATATACGATGCCTGTCATTTTAACATGATATGCCAATAACAGAAGATAATGAATTAAGTTCTGTGCAGACCTCTCCCTCTGGATGATGTTAGAGAGGTTGCTAATTAGTTCTAATATGCAAATAGTAAAACTGATAACTCTTCAAAGTGATATAAAACATCTAGTATGTTTATGGACTGTGATTATATCAAGAGAGAAATTTAAAAAAAAAACCAACCTAGCCCCTGCTATACACTTGTATTCCACCTCATGAAATGAAAGTTGGCATAAAATTGTAATCTGGATGTAAGCTTCCTTTGTTTATACGTAACTAAATGGATATATCCATAGCTCCTGTTTTGATTTATTTAAACATTTAAAATCTCTCCTTTTCCACAGAGAACTTTCTTCATTTCAGCTGCACAAGGACAACTGAGCTGAGGAGAAGTGACTAATTCAAAGTTATCTAGTATACCTCCATGATTAAGGATAGATTTGAGTCTGGCTCATTAATAAAATAGATGGATTATTAAAATTAACCCCAACTCTTCACATAAACCTGTTTTGTCTATAGTGCCAATTTGGTAAAGTTGTGGCCCATCAAACAAACAGCACCACACCAGCCACTTAAGAAAACTGATGGCAAAAAAAATCCCTCAGATGCAGATACAAAGCACAGTGGGTTCACCTTGCAACTCAGTTCTACTATCTAAACAAAGTAAAGCTTGCCATTGTAAAGAGTGCCTATGATAGTTCTTGCCAGGTGCTAGGACTAGATTTAGAGATAGCAGTCCTGTGAAACAGGACTTGGGGGGCTTTCCTGTTCTTGTTATCTGCTTGATTATGGACTCGACAGCTGAAACAAACAGTGTGAACAGTTCATCATCATTTCAAAAGCTGGCAGCTATGTATGGTGAGCCTGGTGTGAACATTTGTTGGTATGCATGTAACCTTTGGGGACATTTAGAGTGTCGGTGGCTATTCCAAAATGGCACACATGTGATCAGAGCCATGCATACCAAATCATATGGCAGAGATAAATCTTGCATGCCTAGAAACATGGGGTACAAGGGTAGTACGAAATCAGCTATTTCAGAATGGAACCAAAGGAAGGAAATTGCCTCTCTCTTGGGGGACCATTTGTTCGAAGGGTGGCCCTGCCAGAGGCTGTATAAATGAGGAGCTTTATTCTCAAAACTACAAGTTTCAAGAATAACAGTGGTTGATCTAAGTTATGCCGTGAAGCATAACTTTACTATGGGACCGGTGTAAGATCTATCTTACTAAAGTTAATCAACAAGTCAAGCATGCTACATGCACTAAAGTCTGAAGAGATTTATGGCCATAAGACACTGGCAAAGGATATGAAGGCAGCTGTACCAGCACAAATGTCAGCTGGCACCATTTTGCAAGACGAAAAAACATTTACACACTTGCAATTGCATATGGGCCAATTTACCATCCAGTTTGACTAAAGGGACCATTTGTGCATGCGTTTCCTTATGGATTAGCCTGGGAACAAAAAGCTGATAACAGAGAATTGCTAATATAAAATTGCCATTCTGACAACTGCACTGGCATTATACTCTGCAATTTGGAGAAGAGTTTTGAAAGGCCCATGAAAGTTGAAAGCTCACTCCAGTATGAATGAGAATGGTGCATTTTACAAAGAACAGAACCTCTTTTTGAATTTCAGAAATGGTTGCTGCAAATGGCAGTGTTTATTGTAGCAGCGATAATGAGGGAGTGTGGTCCATGTGTAGACCCACATTCCTGTTCGTCAATCCCTGGAAGATTCTCAAGATTGCATTGCCAAAATTAAAGAAAAAAAATTAACATGTATTTTTAACGAAATCTTTAAACAAATAAAATGGATATTCTTATTAAAACTCTGAAATACTAGCAGCAAAATGAAAAGTGGGATTTTAATCATTTTGATCTTGCGCATTTGGTGAAAACAACATTTGTCACTATCACAAATCCTATGTGTTTTTAGTCCCCCCCTCCCAAAAGAGAATTTAAAAGTCCATGTAACTGTGCAAATGTTGCCTGTCCCTAATTTAATATCAGATCGGGTGGAGTAAGGGATGCAAAATTTGATTTCAAGGAACACCTGAAAGGTCATAATTCTTAATGTCAAAATTAGTATATTAAATTTGCTTATTTCCTCTTCCATTCCCATCCTTCTTTCCATTTGTATTTATAATTAAATTTTAAGTTTATGAAAGAGATTATAGGATGACAAAAATTGAAAATGAAATCTGTGCCGCCTTCAAGGTTACTGTGATGAATGCCATCAGAAACATATGTGATGTTGGGTTGAAAATAGCTTGACAAGGCAGGGCCAAAAGTGAAGCTATGTAGTCCAATCTAGACATGATTTTGATTTAACTGGAGACTGTATCTCCGCCTAGGAATAAAAGAAACAAACATTTCTAAAGATCCCTTGAGTTTACAGTCAGTGCTTGTGCCTATTATTTAAATGTGACTAAGTGCCGTATGATGTTGTAGAAATCCGTACTCCTTCATTTAATGGCTTTGAAAGTGATTTGTGGAAGTACCTGGCTGTATATTTTATTTGAATAAAAAACTTCATAGCTCTTGGAAGATTGTCCCATACAGTACAATTTCTGAGGCCATCATTTTTGGTTTTATAGATCACAGCTGGGTTGGGACTACATCACCCAGAGTTCCCAACCAGAACTAGTTAGGAATTTGAGGCACTGTAATTGCAACATGTCTAGAGAATATTCGGTTTGGGAAAGTTATAAAACTTCATTGATTGATTGATTTGATTTGATTTCTATAGCCATTGAGAATTGTTTGCTAATATGGGCAGCTATAGAAATTGAATAAATAAATAAAGTTCTCCTAAAAAAGAGGTGTTCGGCTTCCACCTACTCAAGAACCATAGCTTGCTTTGTATGCCACATTGCGGGTTGCACTCCAAAACTCCAAAAATTACATCCCATTTTGGGAGGGGACTTTATGAGTTTTAGGGGGTGACATGCTGCCTTAAGCTTTTCAAGGATCAAAGGACCCATTTAATTTTAAAATATTTTTTAATAAGATCTTTATTATTTTTTATAAATTACCAGTGGCAGCAAATATAGTTCTTCCTCATCCTATTTTCCTCACAACTCTGTTAGGTGGGTTTAGGCTGAGAAAGTGTGGATGGCCCAGGTCATCCAGCTGGCTTTCATGACTAAGGCAGGTCTAGAACTCAGAGTCTTCTGGTTTCTAGACTGATACCTTCACCACTACACCAGACAGGCTCTTTATGGACAAATCTTTTAAATAGTCATTTCTCTAGTCAATTAAGTTTTGTTTTTATATTTCATAAGTGGATGCAGGACTCACTGGGTAGAGTTGCTGCAGAATCTTAATTGAATAAAATAATTTGAAACCTGGCTATAAATTTGGGCCATTTCCCCCCTTCAATCCAGGATCTAATGAGCAAATGAGTGTAAGGATAGAAAGGGCTAATTTGATTTATTATTATTTTTGGATATTATTAATCATGGTTTATAAAACACAAGTAAATGTTGTGTCCATGTCTTCCTTTCTTGTTTTTCTTTCCCACCTGGTAGTTTGTGAGCTTTATTTGAGACTTGCATTATATCAATATTTCTTATTTTTATCTGAACTTTAGACCTTTGACTAGACCATACATACATGCCCCATTGGGTCATCCTTTCAGACATGTTTGCTTACAGAAACAGACAAACAAACAAACAAAACGACCGTGAGTAATTCTGTAAAAAAACACAAAACAATGGGGAGAGAGAATAAGTGGCCCAAGTGACTCGTGTTTAAGATGGGACTAGAATTCATAGTCTCCTGGTTTCTAGCCTGGTGCCTTAACCCAGTGGTGGGATTCAGCCAGTTCGCACCACTTTGGGAGAACCGGTTGTTAACTTTCTGAGCAGTTTGGTGAACTGGTTGTTGGAAGAAATCGTTAGGGCAGAGAACCGATTGTTAAATTATTTGAATCCCACCTCTGCCTTAACTGCTAGACCTACTGACTCTCTTATCCCTTAAATTTCTCCCCCCTCCCTCCACAAAAGGGCCCACATTTTCAGGGGTGCACTGAAGCATATTGTTTATTGACATCAATGAGTTTTTAAACAGCTTAATTTTGACCACGGTCATAGTTAATGAAGCTGCGATCAAAGGGTTGAACTCACCTGCTTCATATATAATGTATGTCTCTTTTACCTAATGTAGAGCACATACAACAATCCATATAAATGCAAACGAATGGCTTACATGGTTTAAATTAGGGCTAAGACTCTCTATGTAAATTTTGGAGAGCAATTGAATAATGTGGATTGCAGTCAAAACAAGCAACTGTTTCCTCGTATGTATTTAAATTGAGGCAGTTTAGGTTTCAGCTACTTAAATGCCAGTGGACCATCATTTGGTTTCACTTTGAATCAGAAATAAAATGCACAAAATGCACTCTGCCTTCCCATGACACTGTACATTCTTTTCCATTAGAGCTGTAATAAATGTTCAAAGGGTAAGGTTTTGATTTAATTTGCCTTGTCACTCTCATTTATTTTACTTGAAAATTACAAATGAGTATGGCCACGACACAAGGATGTACTCTTGTGACAACCTATCAAGCTCTCTAGTGCTCTGAAGCGGGCTGCGTTCATTTTATTCAGGACGGTGGAAGGGAACTTCCTGAAGAAATGGATCTTATAGGGCATTTGTTTTCACTTTTAAAGCTGTTTCTGATTCCCTAATTGGGTCTGCCTTTCCCTCACATACTCAAACAAGCCTTCGATTTCTGATAACACAAATGTCCTAACTTTGTCCCATTGTTTGGGCATCCGACTATGCCTTAATTGCGATGCTTGAGACAATGGTGCCATAGAGTAGAACAATGTAGATGGGTTGCATTCACCCCACATTTGAAGCGATTAGGTAAGTAAATACAAATTCTGTGAACGCTGTATGATTTATCTTACCTAAACAGAGTTGTGCACACTGAACAGATGGGTAAATACGCTTAACTTCTCCTAATTTAGCCAGTCTTTTTGATAGTCATGGAGAAGAGCCGTCCGTGGTGCTGACAGCTTTCTTCTGACCACCAGACCTTCTGCTCAATCTCATCTCTAATTGAAAGATCTGTGTCAATGCTGCATGTTTTAATTGTATTTTAATTGTTTTATATTAGTGATTTTATACTAGTTGATTTTTATTGAGGCCTGTACACCGCCCTGAGTCCCACTGGGAGAAGGTGCGGTATAAAAATTCAAAAATAAATAAATAAAAATAAATAAATCAATGTTTGATTTTCAGTGTGTTTTCACTCTCTTTATGCTTTAGACATTTCTGTCTGTGATGTATTTGGATGGAACTCTGTATTCCGTTCAAAATTCTATATTTGTTGAGTGGGGATACAAGAAGGAATCTTGAAGAAAATAGAAAGCTTCTTAAGTTGTAAATTATATAAATTAAACACTTTCACAAGGTTTTCCTTCAGTACTTATTCAGTGCTTATTCTCACAATGATCTCATTTAGCCTTGTCTGCCCTGAATGTTGTTTTCCCAGGAGAGCAAATTATCTGCTTTAAATTCAGTTAAACTATTTTTTTTCTTTAAGAGAGGTACAATTAGCAAAGGGTTAGCTTGATCCAATGACTTGCTTGATATAAAATTCATAGAAATAAAGGGATGTATTTATCTCAATTGTGTTTCTTCTAGCTCCAGGCTTTTGCTAACAAATGTATCTTTATCTTTCATATGAAAACATTAAAAAACATTTATTTTATGCGTAAAATTTATCATTGGGACTGGCACAGAGAACACTTTCACTAATACTCTGCTGGAAACTATATCTCAGTTCGGTGGAAAACATTTTCAGTGTGACCCAGCAGCGCTTCTGATCTGATCTATTTGCAAAATCATGAATTAAAAAAAAAACCTCAGCAATTTTATATGCAGACTCACTTGTTGCCCAGTGACTAGAAGGATGGAGCCTTCCTTCCCATGTACCACTTGCCGATAAATATGATCTAGAATTAAGAGTTCACTCCAGCAGTTCTGAAGGAGCTTCATTTGGTCATCAACCTATGTACCAAAACAAGGAAACAAACAAAAGAATACCTTGGGGTTATTGCTGTTGCTCTCTTTTGATCTTTAAAAAAAAAATCATGCACTTTGGCCACCATTTAAAGAGTACAAAAAAAAACCCATTGTGAGATACTTTCACATAAATTCTCTCAGGCTGCTGCTATAATACCTTGCAACTGTATTACTAAGTTTTACTGCAACTGCCCAATCTGTGAAAGCATTTTTTGCTACAAAAGGGCACTGGAGTTGAGGTAAGACTTTAAAGCTGAAATCATTTTCCCAATTGGGATAAGTCCTATTGCATTTTATAGGTCTCCCCCCTCCGCCCCCGAAGCAGATACAGACTTCTATTGCAGTATCAACAGATGAAACAATACTAACTTTTTGTGAGAGTTCATATTTCCAGTCTACAGCCTCTGGGTATTTTACCAATTTTCAGTGGGTTTTTGTATTTTCCCCTACTGAACAAACTTTGGCATTCAGCTGAGTCTGCTTAACCTCTCTCTTACGCAAGGATGTACTATGGAAGCAATGCCACCGATAGCTAAGTAGGGGAAGGAATTATCTTTTTTTCCCTCTGAAAATAAATCTATCTTAGAACTAGTTCAAGGTAGCTAATAAGATCAATAATGAAAACCACAAAAATGATTCAATTGCGGAGGGACACAGCATAAAACAAAAATAAACGATATACTGTAAAAATGACATTGAAAGGAAGAATTAATGTAAATTAATATCTCAAAAGACCAATATAGAATAGCATCAATAAATCCCCAGCATTTTCATTACAAGCTTCAGCTTTTTATCTCACAAATCAAAGACCATCCTGAAAAAAACAGACCGGACCAGTTGAATTTCCTTTAATGAATCAGTTATTCTTGCATGCTTGCTAAGTGTAAACAAGTTGTGTTAATTAAGTATTAGTTTCAGAAAAAAACACAATTTGTTTTACTAATGCACTTTGGTTCTAGGTTTGTATGTACTGTAACATAATTTATGGTTCGGGGATGATCTATTTAATTAGCCGTATTTCATAGTTTTGTAAACCTCTTTAAGAATTTATTTCAGTAAAATGCCAGGTTAAAAAAAATCAGAATGAACTTTCTATAATAAAAAAAAGAGAGAACTTAAGGAACAATGAACCTTAAAAGTGAAATTATTGTTTGGCATTTTGTGAATGTGTTGGTTTGGCCCAACCAATGAAATAAGAGAATAAAGTGAAAAGACCAATCAATTAAAACACAAGTAACATAAAAATATGATGGGTATTTTATGTCAGACATATAAAATTTTTAGTAGTGACATAAAAATACCACTAATATTCTATTTTTAAATTTTACTATAAATTGTCATTTTGTAATAATAATAATAATAATAAATTTAATTTGTAGACCGCTCCCTCTCCCCGAAGGAACTCGGAGCGGTGCACAGGGGAATTAAAAACATACAAACATAAATACATCATAAATATATATAAAAGCAGATTAAACAATTTATCCTTGCGCTAAAACCCAAAATACTAAAAACTAAACCCCTTAAAAACCCAATTAAAACAATTTTAAATGTTCAGACTGAGAGGCTGGAAGGTAGGTTAGGCCATGTGTTTTATAACACATTTATAAAGTAGATACTTTGGAAAGTATCTGCTTTCCAAAATGATTAAAATACATTGGTTTAATGGACATCTTTATTGCTGTTTTAAACCGTTTTTATCATTAGACTTAATATTTGTAAGAAGCACAGAGTCTTGTACTAGTGGGCAACTACTGTAATTGAACAGTTTAATAAATAAATATTAGTCATTTATTTATATAGTTATTTGTGTATTTATTTATGTAGTACTGAAGCTCAGTACTTAAATTTTTTAAAGTTGTACTATTCCCACCCACCCCCCTCTCTCTGTATTTTCAGAGAAGATAGCCAGAATGTTATTTACTGTTTCAGAGATTCACAGAATCAACAAGCCTTTTCCCAAGGGAATTTATTAAACATTGGGAATATGATTTTTTTCACAGACATATAGAACATCTATTATAAATATTCCTGTTGGTATTTGAATATGCATATTTATCTTGGTGGAATGTGTATTTTTTGTGTGCAGAAGTATCACCTGGTAACTTTAAGTAGAGTTTTAGAAATGATTACTATAACAGTAAACCTAAAATTCAGAATAGGATCAATCAACTCTCCACTATTTAAGCACTGGATCTGCCTTGTGGCACTTTAATGCAACATCATAATTAATTGCAGGAGGTGGCAGCCAATAGAGGAAGCTGCCATAGCCTCTCATGAGGGGATTGAATCAAACACTGCTTCTAGATCTGTAAAAACAGAGTAAAAGGCACCTCCAGGAGACTTAGTACACTTCAAAGAGAGGTGGTGCAAAGTGATACAAAGTGATAAACAATGGAAAACTGTGATCTGAAGCTAGTTTCTTCCATTGCTGGAATACTGTCACTTGACCCATCCAATCAATTATACAAGCAACAATTTTCTGTCCATTGCATTTAAAACTTTTAAAGCTAAAATGCCAAGGCTCTTGCTATAAGATAAGAGATAAGACAAGATAACTTTTACTGTCGTTTTTTTTTACTATGAGCACACTGGCACACATTAAAAATTATCCGCTCTCAAAATATACATACCAATACATTACACACATATTACCTTGCTATATACATTAATACACACACACACACACACTGTATATATATACACACACACATCACTGTCTGTTTTAAATACATAGCAGAAAGAGGTAACTTGAGAATTCACAAGGTTAATGCCATATGGAACAAAACTGTCACTGAATCTAGATGTTCTGCTTTGAAGACCATGAAGCCTCCTCCCAGAAGGTAACAAGAAAAACAGGTCAGGAAGAAGATGTGTAGTGTCCCAAACAATTCTGCCGACCCTGCTCAAGCATCGCTTATAAGCTATGGATAGAAGGAAATGAACTAACAATAATATTTTCTGCCATCCTCACCACTCTGCACTACCTTCTCATGCTGGTTGCTGTATGCTGTGTAATGTTATGCCTACAAGGCTACTTATATGTTGGAAGCTGTTCAGTCTAAATTCTTCAAGTCTCTACTTCGAGCTCCCTGCATTGCAGCTAATGCAATTCTCCAGCTTGAATTTAGCTTCTTTTCAGTTGAGGCTGAATTATTACCCTGCTGGCTGAAGTATAGGCTTAAACAAACTTGGGGCAGTCTCTGTTGAATCTGTTCTATTAGTTTTTGTAAGCAGATACAGCCTCCCTGAAAGAAACAAATAATGGATAATCTGGCTCATTGTGGGCTCACTCCAGTCAGTATCTGTGCTAGGCAAGAATAAAGCCAGGAGAATGCTCAGGCAAAGAGTTATCATTTAATAAAGACACAGAATCATTATTCCTTAATATTTTTACTATTTATTCATTCTGGCTTTTACATTGGCACATCTAAATGGTACTGTTGGGTAGATTCAGTGGTATTCTAATAAAGAACATGTATGTATTTGCTGAGATTCTGAAATTGAAACATTAATGCATATGTTAATCTCTCCTTTGGTTACAAAATACTTAGATAATTTTTGCAAGCACTATTTATTAAATGAACAGGATCAGGAAGTCTCAAGAATTGTAGCTAAATTCTGTACTATAGCAATTAAATTAACCAATTTCATTGTAATTTTATTACAATCTTATTACAATGACAATAAAGATTATTATTATTAAATGTTATTAGGCTTGAGCCATCTTCTAGGTGCATGCATTTGTCTGTGGTCTGTATATTTTAATAAAACTAATTAGAGTTAGATTAGGAATTAGGAATTTCATTTGATGTGAACAATCAAGGAAATGGTTTCCAATGTTAGTAAGTCATAGCAGAGTCCAAAAGCTTTCATTTTGCACGAACAATAATTTTAATATTACTCATAATAACAAGGAAGATCAGATCTCTCTTTGTTAAAGATGGTTTATCATTCTCCAGACATGTACAGAGATGAACCAGTAGTAGCGGTGGTGGGAAGCTCTGCATCTACGCATGCACGTGTCCCACCCAGGCGCTTCTGTCCATGCACAAAGCTTCTGTGCATGCACAGAGGTGTTGCATGTATGAGCAAGCATGTGTGCGCACACGAGCGAACTGGTAGTAAAAAAATGGAAACCCACCACTCGACATGTTATATTAATATTGAATTATATACGTTATATTGGAAGTCACTTTTGGAGAAGGCTGTTAATATTAAAATTTTTGTAATACCTATAACAAACCAACTATAGCAGCAGTTCTAACAGCCATAGTATTAAAATATGATCTGAAATTCAAGAATCTATTTATGATCTATTTCTCACATTTAATAGGTAGTCCTCGACATGATCACAATTGAGCCCCAAATTCCCATTGCAAAGCAAGACAGTTGTTAAGTGAGGCTTTCCACATTTTATGACCTTTCTTGCCACAGTTGTTAAGTGAATCATTAAATTAGCAACCGTTACAAATATGACAGTTCCAAGCGTCCGAATTTTGATCATGTGATGATGAGAATGTTGCAACAGCTGTGTGAAAAATGCTCGTAAGGCACTTTTTCAGTGCTATTGTAACATTGAACAGTCACTAAATGAATAGTTTAAGTCAAGGATTTACATTGAGAGAGATCACGAAGTATGAATAACTAGGCTATTGCACTATGGTAGCAATAACCTCCGCTGTGACTATTTTAGACAGTTTTAATTTTGGGGATTTTAATTGGATTTTAGCGCAGGATGGGTATTTAATATGTTTTTTAAATTTTGTATTTTGACATTTTGTATGTGTTTTTAAATTCCTGTGCGCTGCCCTGGGTCCTCTTCGGAGAAGGGTGGGGTATAAATTTAATTAAATAAATAAAATAAATAGCACTTAGACTTATATACCATTTCACACTGCTTTACAATCCTCTCTAAACAGTTTACAGAGTCAGCATATTGCCCCCAACAATCTGGGTCCTCATTTTACTGACCCTGGAAGGATGGAAGACTGAGTGATTGAGCCATTCAAAATCAAACTTTTGGAGTGAGCAGTGAGTTAGCCCTGCAATAAGTACTACATTCTAACCACTGCGCTACCACAGCTCTTTGGAACTTACTTAATTTATTGTTTCTATGTGCATCTACTTCAGTGGTGGGTTTCCATTTTTTTTTTTACTACCAGTTCGCTTGTGCACATGCGCAGAAGCGTCTGAGCGGGTGGGTGGAGCCTCCCGCTACCACCACTACCGGTTTGCCCAATCTGGGCTGAACCAGGAGCAATCCACTTCTGATCTACTTGTATTCTGCCTGTATTGCCTGGTAGAGCCAATATTTAAAACATGAACATTTTATGCATAATGCATGGCAGACTTTCCTTTGATTTCTACCCGAGTACAAAATGGGAGATGCATACCCCACCCTTTTCAACATTCTATCAACAGAACAATCTTTTTATAAAATCACTTTCAATGATTCTATACTAAGTCTACGTTTTATGGTTGTCATGTCTGGGAGATAAGAAAGCAAGCCAAAAGTCCATGATATCATACCAACCCAGTGTGATTTGTTCTGGAAATTACAGGGACGGCATAGAAGCTTTAGACTTCTTTTTGATGACAGGCATATGTTGAAAATTATTGTTCAATTTAGCCTAAGTGAAGAAGAATCCATTTAGTGTAGTGATTACAATATTAGAAATCGGGAAAGTGTGAATTGTAATTCAGCTTTAGGCACAAACCCAACTGGATAAGCTTGAACCAGTCACTTTCTCTCAGCCCTAGGAAGGAGACAATGGCAAATCATTTCTGAAAAAAACTTGCCAAGAAAACTCCAAGGACTTCTTCTCTGGCTATGTCCCAAAGGTGCATTTTCAAAAGGCAACTGGACTTTTCTTTGTTTTCCTTGAAGACAGCCAGAACTTAAGAAGCTTCTTGGATGAGAAGCGAAATGTCTTGATGGAACACAAAGAAAAGTCCAGTTGCTTTGTTTGTTTGTGACAACCATGACCTGGATGACTGAGAATCTCCATAGACGTTTCTACCGACATGACTGAATGGAAAAATAAAGATAAAGTAACTTTAAATTATCACACTGGTCTCAGCAGCACCATGCAGTCTAACTGTCAAAGGATCATGTGAGTTTTTAACAGCATGTAGTATAGTCTCCAGCACATAAATTTATTTTCATTACTTTACCCTCCACCCTGGCATACCAGTCATACCCCACTTTGACAATACACTTGGATAAAAGAAAGAAGAGTAGGAGATAGCAAGATGGATCCATGATAAGTCAAAGTGTAGCCTGTGTTATCACAGGAACAACCTTGGTCTTCCCCCATACTATAGGAATATCACAATAATTCATTTCTACATAGAGAACAGAACAAGGTTGAATCTATATTTTTCAGAGACAACATTTGTTTTGCTCTGTCCAGTTGTGGTTTTTTCCCTCTCTCTATCTCTTGTGCCTGTCTTAACAAAGCCACCGGCTATCTGGAAGGGAAGACTGCAATCAGGCCTTGTCAAAAAAGAATGAATCCCAGGTCTTCAACCTCTCTTCCCCAAATGTCCTCTCAATTTTAGTTTAGAACACTTTTCTGTGCCTTTTTATTGAAGGTTGAAGATAAATTATAACTATATTTAAGACTGATAGTTGACAGGCTAGGAATAAACAGAGCTGTCTATCTACAGCATGTTCCAAAATATATCTTGCAACAAAATGCAGTGCAAACCACACGCACGCACGCACGCACGCACACACACACACATACACACACAGACTGTGTGCTGTGCAGTAATCTCAATTTAAAGGGTAAAATATGATTACAACAGCCTGGTATTTGATTATTGCCTGTTGAGAACGCCTACAACAAAATGTGCTTCCTAGGATTGTGTGTCTGTTGTGAAGGTTAGCTGCACAACCCTATTTGGATCCTATTCGGACCACTGTCTCTCTCTCTCACCCTCTCTCTTCTTCAAATCTCAGTAATCAATGATACCAGGCTATTGTCACCCCTACATGTAGATCAGACTAAAAAAACTATGCCATATTGGTTAGGAGTACTTTTATTGAAAGAGCCAGTCACAGAATGTGAATTGGGGTTTTTAATCTGGTTTTTAGCATAGGATTGTTTCTAGTAATTTAATATGCTTTTAAATTTTGTATTTTCTGTCTTATATGCTTTTAAATTCCTGTGCGCCGCCCTGGGTCCCTCATTGAGAAGGGTGGGATATAAATCGAATTAAAAAAAAAATGTGCTTCCTCCTCCTCCCTCGCTTTATCTTTGTAAACATGGAGGTGAGTGTGAATTATGGAAAATTATAGTGTAGCACATCTGAAGAACACCCATTAGTAAGGTTGGAATTGGGCTGTTTCATACCTATGCAGTACCTAGGCAGTAGTGGGATTCAAATAAATTAACAACCGGTTCTCTGCCCTAATGCTTTGCTCCAACAATTGGTTCACCAAATTGCTCAGAAAGTTAATAACCGGTTCTCACGAAGTGGTGCGAACTGGCTGAATGCCACCACTGTACCTATGGTATTTAATTATAGTTAAAGTAGCATATAACTTTCCTGTAATATAGTCCAGTGTTAAACAGTTTCTCAGCATGATGGATTTCTTTTTTTGGGGAAATGTAGGTAGAGAAAGCATCGGAAGTTGATTAAAGCAGTAGATTAATAGATGAAAAAGAGGCAAGGAGTGAACAGAGAAATTCAGACAGGGATGAATCTTGTGGAGACTATCTGGGATGAGTTTGATTCTGTGACCCCCAAGGGCATGGAAAGGATTATGGGGAGACTTAGTGCTGCCACTTGTGTGCTGGATCCATGTCCCTCTTGGTTAATTTTGGCTTCCCGGGAGGGGACACGAGGCTGGCTCCAGGCAATTACCAATGCTTCATTGAGAGAGGGGTTCTTTCCTACCATGGTGGTGGGGCCCCTCCTGAAGAAGCCTTCCCTGGATCCAGCTTCTTTAGCCAAATATCGTCCGGTCTCCAACCTTCGCTTTGTAGCGAAGGTTGTTGAGAGTGTGGTAGCATGTCAGCTTCCCCAGTACCTGGATGAAGCTGCCTACCTGGATCTGTTTCAATTGGGTTTCAGGCCCAGGTACAGCACGAAGATGGCATTGGTCACATTGGTTGATGATCTCTGGCAGGCCTGGGACAGGGGTTGTTCCTCTGTCCTGGTACTATTAGACTTCTCAGCAGCTTTCAATACCATCGACCATGGTATCCTACTGCGACAACTCAGGGTGTTGGGAGTTGGGGGCATTGTTTTGCGGTGGTTCTCCTCCTACCTATCAGATCGATTGCAGTTTGTGTTGACTGGAGGACAGGGATCAACCCGAGGCCCCTCACTTGTGGGGTGCTCCAGGGGTCAGTTCTCTCACCCCTTCTGTTCAACATATATATATGAAACCGCTGGGCGAGATCATCTGTGGTTTTGGGGTACGGTATCATCAATATGCTGAAGATACCCAACTTTTCATTTCTACCCCAAGCCACCCAAACAATGCCCTTGACCTGATGTCCTGATGCCTGGAGGCTGTGCGGATCTGGATGGGGATGAACAGGCTCAGGTTCCACCTCTCCAAGGCTGAGTGGCTGTGGTTTCTGTCATCCCGATTTGTCCACCTTGTTCCATCTTTGGTGATAGGGGGAGAAGTTTTAGCCCCCTCAGAGAGGGCCCGCAATCTGGGAGTCCTCCTGGATATGCTGCTTAGTTTAGAAGAACACCTGGTGGCTGTGACCAGGTTTTTTTTTACCAGGTTCACCTGGTACATCCATTGCCCCCCTTCCTGGATCGGGATGCCCTGTGCACAGTCACTCATGCCCTCGTCCTTTCTCACCTGGACTACTGTAATGCTCTCTATATGGGGCTGCCCTTGAAGAGCACATGGAGGCTTCAGCTGGTCCAGAAGGCGGCCGCACGGGTTGTCATGGTGGTACCTAGGTGCTCCCATGTTACACCCCTTTTAGGCGGCCTGCACTGGTTGCTGGTTGTTTTCCGGGTGCAATTCAAGTTTTTAATTATGACCTTTAAAGCACTCCATGGCTTAGGCCCAGGGTACTTGTGAGACCACCTACTGCCACCAGTAGCCTCCCACCGTCCAGTACGATCCCACAGAGTTGGCCTCCTCAGGGTGCCATCGGCCAGACAGTGTCAGCTCTCTCCTCCTCAGTGGGAGAGGCTTCTCTGTGAGAGCACCTTCCCTTTGGAATGAGCTGCCCCTGGAGCTTCGCATAATTCCCGACCTCTCCTTCTGGCGTGCCCTAAAAAGCTGGCTTTTCCAGCAAGCTGGCCTGGCCTGAATAAAATAAATTATTAATTTTAATTGTTAATTTTAATTTATTTTAAATTTAACTGTAAATTGTTAATTTATTGTTATTGGATTCTCTATTTAATCTTTTTTTAACTTTTGTATTATGTATTTTTATGTTGTACGCCATCCTGAGTCCTTCGGGAGAAGGGCGGCATATGAGTCCAATAAACTATAAACTATAAACAACTATTAGTGTTCGATCACATGCTAAGTCCAACCTTCCTCCCAGTGTTGTTGCTGGGAGGTTGAAATGAAAAGACTCTTCCAGGCATTGGAGTTCATGGATGAGGACAGGTAGTTTGCATCAAATGTACTTATGAAGTTATTCTTTGCCTTGTAGGTCAAATCATTTTAGGCAAATGGATTTTTTGTTTATTTTCCCCTTTGGGACAAATAACATTTGGAAAACTGTTGAGGGAAAGTTATTTCTTCTCTCCCAATGCTGTGCAGCTGATAGAGAGTCCCTTTCAGCTCTTATTAACACTAAGATGTTATTTCATCTTGTTAAGTGCGATTTGGCAGTTTTGCTAAAAGTCTGTTTAGCCCATTGGAAGCAAAACAATCATCCCTATCAATCCAATTGCCACATGTCAAGAGTTGTGTGATTTTTAAAAAAAAAAAAAAAGAGGGGAAGAAACTACCAGAAGACAAAGCCTTACTCTTCAAATTCCCTAATATGATTGGGAACATATTGGATGTACTCGGTGCATTCTGAATGTACTCAGGCAATTTATTCCAAATGGATACTTGACACCATCAATGAATCACAGAAGGCCTTGTTGCAGCAGTCACTAGGCTACAAGAAATTGATGCTTTGAAATATGATTTTGAAAAACTAAAGCAGTAGAAAAACAATAGAGAATTGAATCAAACCGTGTTAGATGGGAGATGTCTCTTATTTGGCTGACCTGGACCCTATGTTGCAGTGCACCAATCATGCCTATAACAAAGCATGTCATTCAGCAATCTGGTGCATATTCTTTTTGAGTGTCTCTGTCTATTTCTTTGTGGCCAGGACCTCATTTACCAGTTCCATGTGAATCATTCCTTCTGGCCAAGACCTATATGTTGGATTTAGCTTCAGCAGCAACAAAACCAAAGAAAAATCAGAAATTAGGTTCCTACATTGTGCAACAATCAGTCAACAGCAGCCAGGATCTCTAGCATGGACGTCTCCAGAGGTTTATTAAATAATCCTAGCCATCATCAAAGCAACAGAAAGTACTCTGGCATTTAAGTTAAACTGGCCAGAGGAACGCATCCAACATTTGATCCAGATTCATCTAAATGTTCTTCTGCAAATAATGACCCTGTTGTTTGGAGAATTGTAATAGGAATTGTAATATATGCACATTAAAAAGGGTCTGTTTGAGAAAAGCTAATCTATATGGAGATTTACTTCCAGGCTGATGGATTGCACATGAGTGCTAAACATCCCTCTAAATGTTTAGAGAAATACTGAGTAAAACAATCTTATACCAATATAACTTGCTTCTCTTCCCGTGCTCTTCTTTATGTGATGCTGGTTTTCAGTAGAAGTTCAGACAAATATAGATTTTGAGCATAGATGGCCATAGATTTTTAAAATGTATATATGTTTGTATGTGTGTATATATGTGCATATGCATGTAATCCATCCATCCATCCATCCATCCATCCATCCATCCATCCATCCATCCATCCATCCATCCATCCATCCATCTATCTATCCATCCATCTATCTATCTATCATCCATCCATCCATCAGATTAAGCAATTTGGATTAAGTGAAGTATCAAATGTAGCCCCTGCAATTTAAGAAGTGCTTTTGTGGGCTTTTTGATCTGTTTATACTTTGCTTGCTAGATCTTAAGGTTACTTATTCAGCATTACTTATGATGAATTATAAATATAATTTCCTTTTTTTCTTTAAAAAAGAGGCAAAATTTTAAAAGGAAAATGTAACTTCTTTCACCTCCTATTTTTTGTCCAATAACAATCCTGGGAAGTGGGTTGGGCTGGCAAAGAGGGACTGTTGAACTGTCTCATAATCACCTAGTCAGCTTTCATAGCTAATGTGGGACCAGAACTCACAGTCTCCTGGTTTCTAGCCTGGTGCCTTAAACACTACATACATTTGCATTCTATTTCTTGAGATGTTTGGAAAGCTGGTGCAGCATCCAGTTGACGGCATAATCAAGAAATAGTTAATGAAGGGCAGAGTGCTAAGAATTATTATGAATCATGTTGACTGCTTCTTCTCCTGAGGTACTTGCGAAGCATATGTGTGAGTTGTGGTGACAGAGCTCTACAATCACTGCTTTTCTCCAGTAGGTCGTGGCTGCTGCCATTTATCTACCAGATTATGTCGCCATTGACACTAACCATTGATTAATCCTCAGAACAAGACAGGTTTCTGGACTGTAGAATATCCCTCAAAATAAGGCCTAGAGAGGCCCTTTAAAGAGATAAGTTATACCAGTACTATCCTCTAAGACGGGGGTCCTCAACACTCAGTGTGCAGATCGGCACCGGGCTGCTGCATGCCAGAAACTGAGCTGTACAAACAACTGAAGCCGCATTGGCAGGATGTAGGCAGCAGGCAAAACCACATCCCCTCCAGTCAGTGGAAAAACCTTTCTCGATGGTCCCTGGTGCCAAAAAGGTTGGGGGCCACTGCTCTAAGGCAGGGATGTCCAAACTTGGGAACTTTAAGACTTGTGGACTTCAACTCCCAGAATTCCCCAGCCAGCATAGCTGGCTGGGGAATTCTGGGAGTTGAAGTCCACAAGTCTTAAAGTTCCCAAGTTTGGACATCCCTGCTCTAAGGTAACCCTGGGCATTGCCTGTGCTTGATAGCATGTACATTCTCCATGGCTCTCTCACCTGTAATGCTCCCAGGTAGAGAAAAATCCCTCATGGTGAACTTTCTCTGTGATGCTTTCTTAACTTAGTCTCTTCTTCTTTAGATCTAGCAATTTCAGACAGAATAGCTTGGCTTAGCTGTGCTGCTCAGGAAAAAGGGAGTAATACCAGAGGGGTAGCAGATGAGGGGGAAATCTTTGTTAACTTGCCAGCCTCCAGTTATATAAGAACTCCCAGAATTTCTAGTTGCTGTCACAGTGTCTCATAATTACAAATAATCTGAAGAACTTCAGGTTAGAAAAGAACGAATTCTACAAATGGGTACTAGAAAACAGGCTAGAAATGAATGAATTTTTAGCACTCAAAATCCTGATTGGGCTTATTTTCTGAGGAGGTCTTATTTTCAGGGAAACAGGGTATATATTTAAATATATTGAATCAAAATTAGCAACAGACCACATTATAAATGCTTCCGACTTTGTGTTTTTCTCTGTTTTTCAATGTAATGCTGTCACTGTTCTCCACAACCATTTTTCAAGTGGAATAGGTTTCAATAAATTACATGCAAAGAATTCCACCACGTATTTTAGAAAACAAAGCAACCAAAATCTTACAGCCTTTCTAAACGAAATGATTTATTGGGTAAAACAAATGGCACTTTTTCCTTAGAGCAGCAATTCCAAACTTTTCAACATGTCTTCATTTCTAACTAGCCCACCTACTGAGGATGAATTACAGTTCTCTCATAATAAATTGCAGTGGCAAAATGTTAGTACCTCTTTGAAGTGGCCTATCTGTTGTAAGAACCCTTTTTTTGCTTTTCAAGCCAAACCAATGCACTGCCCTACTTTGTATAAGGTTGCCTGAGTGATAAGGGCACTATTGTTTAGCGCCTGTGACATCCCTGGAGGTGATACAATTTTTGTTACTTTAGTTTCTTTTTAATGAGGAACATAGGAGAAATATTTTTAACAGAACAAATACATAATCAATGTGTTTCATTTAGTAAAATACTCTTTTAGTAATTAAGCATTGCATTCTTTCAAAGGTTATTTCATCTCTCAATACACCCACATCCACACCACACACATATTCCAGTACTTAAAAAAAAAATTTAACCAAACCAAAGAACATGTATAATGTAGTCTAAAGCAAGTCATCCTTTGGCAAAATATGTCTTTCTTTGTTTTGTGTCTAAGATTGAAATAGACATAATAGCAATAGTACTTAGACTTGTATATTGCCCCAAAGTGCTTTACAGCATTCTGTGGGCGGATTACAATGTCAGCATA
Organism: Rhabdophis nuchalis; assembly: GCA_039707465.1. Lineage (NCBI taxonomy): Eukaryota > Metazoa > Chordata > Lepidosauria > Squamata > Natricidae > Rhabdophis > Rhabdophis nuchalis. Next base: position 102,159,511 of record CM077644.1, read on the forward strand.
TTGCCCCCAACAATCTGGGTCCTCATTTTATTGACCTCTAAAGGATGGAAGGCTGCATCAACCTTGAGCCCCATCAGGATTGAACTCCAGCCTGTGGATAGAGTTCGCCTGCAATGTTGTGTTCTAACCAATGCACCATGAGAAATTTATCTTCTTGTGATTTCTCAATGTCATTATTATTTTAAAGAATATGTTATCCCCTTATAATTCAGAAGATCAACATATTTGCAGAAATATCTGAACCAATTTCATTGTAATTTTAGTACAATGACAATAAAGATTATTATTATTATTTAATCAGATCTGAGTGACAGGAAGAAAGCTTTGGTGTTTATTTCTGTTGCTGCTGTTATTTTCTTGTTTTAGAGCAGGGGTCTCAAACTCGCGGCCCGCGGGCCAATTGCGGCCCGCAGGACGGTATCTTGTGGCCCCCACTGTGATATGAAAGTATAACATTAGTGCGGCCCGCAGGGGGAGTGAATCCCTTATGCGGCCCAGCCTCACCCAGACTCTGCCTCCAGCGGCCCCCAGGTAAATTGAGTTTGAGACCCCTGTTTTAGAGTCAGTGCTGACTCCTGATGATAGCCTGGACAGTTTTCCAGAAGTGGTTTGCCATTGCTTTCTGGGAGCTGAGATAGAATCAATGGCCCCAGTTTATCCAACTGGCTTTATGGCTAAGGCAAAACTACAATTCACAGTCTCCCAGTTTCTAACCTGGACCCTTAGACATTAATCCATATTGCTTTTCCAAAAAGCTAGTAAAAAATAGACAGATGATGCTTAGGAGTCAATTGAGTCTCTTTTTTCAATGGTGTTGTAACTTTGAATGGTCGCTAAATGAATCATTTTAAGTTGAGGACTATTTATATAGGATTTTCATCTTCATGGTACGTAGTTATTGTTTCTGTATTCTGAATTGGAACAGTCTGTAGCAGCAGATTAAACTGCTCAAAATAACTACAGTATTCATACCAGCAGTGGCTATAGTGTGTAGTTTTGGACGTAGAAATGAATGTAGGCATGCAGCTTCAAAATAGGTAGGAGATCAAAGAGTAAATAGATCCCTAATTCAGTGTTTCTTGGGAACATGAATGACCACTTAAAATACTACTTTTCTCCAATAGTAAGTATTCTGGGAAATTTATGTGTGGGAAACTAGAAGATGTGAATGAGTGTCTCAGGAATATCACCAGTACTGTTCTGGCATCAGCAATGCTAAGGAAAACCACAATGCTACTGCTACTGTTAGTATTATTTGAACTTCCATCCTTCCTGTACACTGAGAAAACAATCAAAGGCAGCCTTAGGTGTAAGTTTTTAAATTGGTTTGTAATTAAAACAATTAACTTTGACTTATTGATCTTGAGTAACTAGCATTCGTAAGTCTACTGCTTTAGATATTGTTAATTCTTGCAGAACTAATAGGAATTTAAATTTTAAAACATGAGATATCTTAGTTTAACTGGATCCAGTTTAAGGAAATTAAATGAATTCCAGGGGTGCCGTATCTTACACGTCATTCACATGCAAGAGTAAAAGTCTATCCTAATCTCATCCGAAACAAAATCCTCAGGGTCAGAGATCTATCAATCATTTTTCACACTTGAGCTAACCAATCCATGAAGCGAAGTGCCAATGAGGTATTAGATCAATATGAAGAAGCATGGAAATTGATCTTATCCCAACCCAACTCCATTAACAGACCAGTAAGAGAATGACCTCTCACCTGCAGTGCAAATTATCTTCAGTTTTGAAAACCGCATATCTGAACAAAGGCCTCTGAGTATTGTACTTTTAATAAATATGTTTCATGGCTAGACAATATAACTAAAGTCAGAGTTAAGAGCAAAATAAGTGGGTCTCAGAGAGATTATCTACTAGACCTGGACACTCAATTTTACCCATAAATGAGTTTATGTGTGAGTGAATTTCAAGGTTTTCTACATAACTAGTGTAATATACTTGCTACTCTACAGTCCCATTATTAATGAGGCAAAATCACACATTGAAAGAGGGAATTGAAAAGACAATGTCCTTCCAAGACCACAGCTATAACTGTGATGTCAAATAATGAGTGCTTTTTCTCTGATTCCACTGAGCTCACATAAGGAAGACAGTCAACTCCAAATACCTGATCCCTGGAGAATCATGTCAACTGGTATAAGTAGTCTTCACCATTTACTTAGGGATTGTTTGAAGTTACAGTGGCATTGAAAAAAGTTACTTACAACCAGTCCTCACACTTAAAACTGACACAGTCACGTGATCAGAATTTGAGCACTTGGCAACCAGGATGTATTTCTGACACATACAGCATCCTGGAGTCATGTGATTACCATTTGTGATTTCCCCAGCTGGTTTCCAACAATCAACGTCAATGGGGGTGGTGTGGTGGTGGAGATGGATTTGTTTAATGAATGCCAGATTCACATAACCGCTGCAGTGGTTTGCTTAACAACAATGGCCAAATTGCAGACTGATAGCTAAAACCCTGCATATATCCATTCACAGCTTGTTTTCCTGTAATTAAACAATTGCAGCAGTTCATAACTAGTATACAATGTCTCATAAAACTTTAAATGGATTAATAATTTGTTTAAGGGGGAACGTGGATCCACTCTTCAAAATTGTGAGTTGCAATTCATCTAAAATTAAGCATTTTTTTGAAACCCAGCTTTAATTCCCCAGTCATAATAAATTTATAAGATACATTTATACATTTGGAAACAACAGTATTTTATACCCAACAGGTGTGACCTGCCTTTTAGGTCCTTTTATTGGTAAATATCAGAAATTAATATGGGCAGTGCAGGTTATTATTTAAATTTTATGACTAATTGGTGTAAGGAATTTTCTTGGCATTTGTGAATTTTCTGACTCCAGTGATCACAATGATTGTGGATTATGGACAGAATCCTCACTTATATAACTCCAAATTTAAAACTCATCATATCACCATATCACCTGCGTTGTATCACCTGCGTTGATACAAACTTCTATGAATGTTCATTGAACTGTGGTTTAATATAGTTTTTCTCAAAAATTATTCCAATAATATCTCTAAAAAGAAACCTAATGTTTATAAAACGTAGTTTTTAATACTCCGTGTTCACTATACTTTACCCTTCAGAGTATAATTGAATCAATGAATTAGAGGAAGGTTTCTAAAAAAAAAAAAGGATTAATGCATTTTTAATGATAGAAAATGATATAACTTCTGTTATTCACTAAGAATAATGGCAGATCTATCAGGTTTGTACCGATAAGAGCTGGGTAAGTTTATCTGAAAGCTTCATAATGGCTCTCATTTAGCCGTAACTGGGGGGCGAGGGGGTGGAGAAAAGGAACTGTAGACATCCCATTTACTTTCCAATTCATTGTTTATTTATATGAGTTTCCTTCTATCTTGTAACCAGTTCAGAAGCCTAAACAAAGAGATGAAAATTTGTTTAATAAATATACATTATTGATTCCCTTTAATAATATGCATTTTAAGTCATTCTTACAGAAACAGGATGTAAGAGCTGAAATACTCAGACCACACCATAGGGATTTGTACTGGGGTTATATTGCCTAAGATAATGTGCAGTAACAATGAAAAATATTTCAATTTGTGCAGGATTCGGAGTCCTCATTTCCTTGACATAGTCAATACGGAACTCTGTTTTTTTTTCATATAGCTGACTAATGCAAGCCTTGGAGATCAGAATAGAGTAGCCAACTAGTAATTTGATGCTTACAGTTTTACTATGGTGAAGATGATTGCTATGATGATTGTAGTGGCCTACAAAGACATTCATTGCACAAGGAGTACTTATTTAAGGGATTACCTGTCTTTGATTACTTCTGGCTATACAATGACATGTTCCAGTTCCCATTAGTTAAGCAGGGTCATCTGCTGTGACATGTTCCAGTTCCCATCAGGAGATAAGCCTTCTCTGATTTTGTGCCTGGCCTTTGGATCAACATTCCATCTGAAAGTTGAATAGTTCCAACCCTGGCCACCTTTCAGATGGGTCTAAGCAGCAGGTCAGAGATTTTAAGACTATTTTGATTGTTCTTGAATTCTCCTTGGTTGGATGAGTCAACTCAGGTACAAAATCATTTATTATTTTTAATATTACTATTATACTTTGCATTTATCTACTGCTTTGAGTTTCATACTGAGTGGGAGATCATATATATTGATTCAACCAATGAATTAGCCAACCAACTAACCAACCAACCAGCCAACCAACCAACCAACCTATGATGGCATTTATGAATCATTCAAATTTTTTCTGTAATGCTTCTGTTAGAAGCTGAGAGATAAAGAACTAAAATCTCATCTCAGGTTACAGTGCTATTTTGGATGGATAAAGGTAAAGGTTCCCCTCACACATATGTGCTAGTCATTCCCAACTCTAGGGGACGGTGCTCATCTCCGTTTCAAAGCCAAAGAGCCAGTGCTGTCTCAAGATGTCTCCATGGTCATATGGCTGGCATGACTAAACACTGAAGGTGCACAGAACACAGAACCTTCCCACCCAAGGTGGTTCCTATTTTTCTACTTGCATTTTCACATGCTTTCAAACTGCTAGGTTGGCAGAAGCTGGGACAAGTAATGGGAGCTCACTCCGTTTGGATGGATACAACAATCATAATTTGCCAGTTCAGCTGTATGGAAGCCTATGATTTGATTGAAACAGGAAATAATGCACTCCATAAAACTCATTGAGAATTTTTCTATCCATAGTTCGCCTGAATATAAACTGGGAATTACAATTTGCCTTTCTATATAAAACAATCAGGCATAGTATCTGTTTGGATTTCATTCATGCCAATTAACTTAGAAATAGTCATTTTAATATTGTATAATATTCTGCATTAAAACTGCTACTATTGTAACCCCACCCTCACCTGTCTATCACACACACAGTTTATTACTTTAGTATAAACAAAATAATTATAATATATAACTGTATATACTCTATAATAGTGACAACAAACTTCTGCACTACAATTAAACAGCAGTACCTAAAGTAATGCATAACAATGCAGTAAAACTGCATTGTCTCCAGAAGTTGTGAATGCTCCAGAAGTTGCCTCCAGAAGTTGTGAATGCCCCAACACTGCAAGTCTTCAAGAAGATGTTGGATAGCCATTTGTCTGAAATGGTATAGGGCTTCCTGCCTAGGCAGGGAGTTGGACTAGATGACCTCCAAGGTCCCTTCCAACTCTGCTATTGTATTATTGTATTATTGTAAAACTGAAAGGACTAATAATTCATTCCACTGAAAATGTCTGCATTTAATATGCCTGGGCAAATAAGAAAGAGTGAACTTGGTGCTGAAAATTATAAGGTGAGAGGATCAAGCATGCCATCCCTCAGGAAGATCTCTTGAAGTACAAATGTGAAGATGGGCTTCTTCTCGCAACCTTAATACATTGGCAGTGTGAGATGAAAAGGTTATTAGTTTCCTCCACCATAAGACATGTAGGTCTGTTGTGCTAGTATATTGAAATGGGCTTTATAAATGCTTAGGGCAGGGGTGTCCAAACTTGGGAACTTTAAGACTTGTGGACTTCAACTCCCAGAATTCCCCAGCCAGCATAGCTGGCTGGGGAATTCTGGGAGTTGAAGTCCACAAGTCTTAAAGTTCCCAAGTTTGGACACCCCTGGCTTAGGGTGTTATTAAGAATTGTTTTGTGAGTTCTATGTTTCTTGTTGGTTTTTTTAACCAACTTTTTCACTTCATTTAAAATATTAAAATATGAAATCCAAAAGAAAAAAAAGCTAAACAAAACAAAACTAGATGAAAATATTTTAAAAATGTGAATTAAAATACTTCTTTAAATGGATTTTTCTTTTCTTTTTCTATTAGAAATGTATGCATTTTGATAATAAGCATTTGTCCCCAAGGGATTGGTTATGTCATAGACCCAGCAAGGGGTGAATGAGAAAGAAGCAGATGGTGCTTTCTCATACGATCACATGTGTAAGAAGGGCAAATCTGATGTCAGAGAGCAAGTAAACATTGCCCACCAGTCTACGATAACCCAATAATCCTCAGATTTTACTGGTAGCCTAAGATTGTCATTCAAACTGGTGTCATTACACTTAGCCTGCCAGACAGTGGTGGGATTCAAATGATTTAACAACCGGTTCTCTTGCATAATGATTTCTTCCAACAACTACTTTACCAAACTGCTCAGAAACTTAACCAGCTCTCCCGAAGTGATGCAAACTGGCTGAATCCCACCACTGCTGCCAGAGCGTGTATCTGGTAGACTGAGTCACCAGCTGTACTTTGCATTAATTTGTAGTTTCAGTCTAGAGACATAGAGTGTATCTAGTGGCATACTCTACTAGACAGAAGTTGCCTGAGGATGGGCTCCAGCACAAGCCCAAAAGCTTGGAAGATTCTGGTCCCAGTGACTGACCCAGATTGAATCCTATAAAACTTGATTGACTGAAGCCATACTAAGCAGCAGAGATATTTATCTATAATGCTCCTCTAGTAAACCAAATTTATTTTCCCTTAAAAAAAAACCCCTCATACATATATTTTTTTTGCTCTGCTGTTTCTTGCTTATTTTCTGAGTTCAGCATAACACTGCTTTCGGTAAGAAGAATAGTACAGGGGACAGCATGTACATATCTTCCTCTTCTAGAGCATTATTTGAGGTGGGGTGGGGTGGGCTTAAAGCATTTAAAAATGATGCAGATTGTTAAAGATTAAAAAGATAGAAAAATAACCCCAGAGATGAGCTAAAAACTTACATTAAAACCAAGAATAGAAGTTTCTAAAGAATCAGAGTAAAGGAGATAGCATTTAAATTACTTGGGAAAAGTATGCCTTCTTGAAAAAAAAGTTCTCAGATTCTAGCTGGGCTGTTTGACAATCTTTCTCTGCCCTAAACCAAACATCATTTTACTGCAGTTAAGGACAAAAGAAAAGACATCTCCATCAGAATTTAGGAAGCAATGTCCCCCATATGGCAGGAGGCAGTTCTTGATGAATCTGAGATCTAAATTGCTTTAGGGCTATAAAAATAATGATCCATAATTTGAACGGTACCAGAAACAAGCTAGTAACCAGTGCAGCCCTTACAGGAATGAGTTACTATGGTTCTGAGATGGAGTATCACCGACATTCTTGCAGCTGCATTCTGTAGCATGCGTTTGTGTGCGAATAATGAATACAAAGGTAGCGTCCTGCCATACACTCTGCCCCTTTTGTAGATATATTGTGATAAGTTATGCCTCTAAGAGAGGTGAAGAGCTTACAATGTGCATCTTGATCAAAGCATCCAATCGTACATTCACCTCCATCTGGACTAATTGTATTTCCCAAAGACTTCTAAAATATGGCCCCAAGTAAAGCACTCTTCCAATCCAAACGAGATCAACTCTCTGCAATCAGTTCTGATTTCATCAAGTACAGAGGAGGCTGATAATCTGTTCAAAGGGAGGACGGGAGATAGGATCTATACACACAATGTACGTTAACTACTTGAGTAATACTTCCAATCAAGTCTGGGGCTTCTTTTTGCACTTACCAGAAAGAGAGAAATTTTGAAGAAAGAGCTATCTGCATTTGTTTGTCATTTATCCTGCAATCTGTACAAAAAGCTTTTAAAAGGACATCAGAAATAGACATGACTAGCCACCTGCTGATGTACGGTGACAAATTCCACTGACACAACCATGACCCCCAGTTTGTCAAGATTTAATTAAGGATATAATTAAGTCAGTGGAACAGAACACTAATGAGTGGTTCTCTTTCTTTTTAATATGGGTAATTACACCTAAGAATATAAAGCAAGGCAAGGCTCTAAATATGTCATTAAAATGAAGAATGCAAGTTTCTAGTGGCCCAGTTTTCACAAAGCATTTCCCTTTCCAGCCAGCTAGTTTTGTAGCCATTTCAAGATTAAAATTCATTCAGTTGCTCTGGGAATTTACCCAAAGAGAATCTGGAGTGTATCTTTATCTACTTGTTTCTAACCATAAAGCACATTGTTATTATACGAACAGAACATACAAAGTTTCAATGTTAAAAATGTTGTATGTTGTTCGTTTGGTAAACGCCAATATCGATGGGCAATTGTTAGGATTTTAACAAGGTTACGATGTTTACATATTTTATTTTCAAGAAAGATAGACACACACCTTTCAGAAAATGTGCTACTATTGCTCTTCTAACCCTTAGCTCTCCTTGGTAAATGGCAGCTGATAGGTGAGGTGAATTTTGAAGGTTTCACATAACACTTTCACTAAAATAGAGAAGGTATGAAGCCAATGAAAATTGGTAACAATGTACAGTTCAGTTTTGATCCATTTTGACCAGTATACTACAAATTGCAACCAGAACTACTTCATCCCAAGGATGTTCATGTTACACTATGGAAGGGATAATCTCAAATCTAATTTAATAATCACAGTGCTCATTGCTATTTTAAATATTCACACTACAGGGATTTGAATGTTCAAATAAGGCATGAAGCGATTTAACAATTTATAGAATGTTTATTTCTAATCCCCTCAAACACATTTTATGGGCATACCAATCCTATGAGATTGATTAGAACTATCACTTTATGTAAGACTTCACAAGAAAAGCTCATTCATATTTTACAAATCAGTTGTGTGGTAAGGACATTGACATTTCAGTACACTTTGGTATAGTAGCAAATCCCTTCCAATATACAATTAAATTCAAAAGAGAACCACAATCAATGATAGCTTAAAAAATTGGCTCTTTTAAGACTGATGGACTTCAATTCTCAGAATTCCCCAGTCCACCAGTCTTAAAAGAGCCAACTTTGCAGAATCCTGGCTTAATTGAAGGTTTACCCTAGTCCAGTTCTTACAAAGAGTAAATGAGCAAATCTGCATTTTCTGTATCATCATGATAGTCTACTCCATCATTGGGAGAAAATTCTTAATACACCGAAAGCTATATCTCACACTCACACACACACACACACACAAAGAAATCAGTCAAATTCTTTGTTCTAATGTTCAGCTCATTTTAGTATGGAAGAGTTTTCCAGTCATATAAACATCTACTGCAGCTTTCTGTAGTAGTAAGGAGTCGCCATAGACATATGAAAATGGTGCACATATATAGTAGCTTGGGGCGAGCAATATTTCTCATTTTCACAGGTTTAGTGCAACAAGCTAAACTCAAGCAGCATCTCAATTTGGGTTCTATATTCTAACAGGATTTTATCTTTGAAATTTCTGTAGTTTGAAGTGGGCCAAACAAAGCAATTATTTATTTACAGCCCAGAATGGGCCAATCATAGAGCTGGATGATGATCTGGTAGAGTAAATTTGGACTGGCCTTACATATTAAGGCCAGTCCAAATATGCCATTCTACAAATTTGAGAAACCCTACTTTCTTAGACCTTATCTGCAAAATATATCTGATTTATACCAAATATTCTTATAGCTAATCTGTTGTAGTTTCCATGTAAAGCAGAGTACTCTTTACATTTGTCTGGTTCTTGATGGATTTCAGCTGTTATAATCCCTGGATATAAAAAGATGAAGGGAACCCAGTGCTATCGATCAAAATGCCTTGTGCAACTTTTCCAGCTTTTTCTACTTTTCCAAGGAGATACATACTGCACATATATTTTTGAAGGAAACCCTTCAAAAATTCCATGAATGTCATTACCCAATTGAAGTCTCAGTGGAAGGAAATATCTGTTTTACATTTACGCTGTAAATACCTTGAATTATTTCTAGAATTCAGCAAGAAATGCAAGAACATGAATAAACTGAAGCTCCTTGTAGGCATCGAGAGATGCTGTTATCATGCCAGACCAATAATGTAGTATTTCAGCGCTGCCCTTCAGTTTAAGAAAGCTAGAGAAAGCTCTAAGATTCATCAGAGCTACTGGATGTGCCATTAACTTTAATGGCTTTTCACCAATGTTACTTGCTCACAAACGGCTTCACTATTTGAAGAATCACTGCTGTGTGATGGGCATCCATATACATCACCTAAATCAATAAATAAAAGAGGAGGGGGGGCTGATTATGTTAATAAGTATTTGCTAGATTGTTGTAATGCATTATACATAGACTGTGAAAAATTTTGAGAAATTTCATCAGATGCAGTGCACAGTGATTAGCCCATTAAATGGGGCAACAGATACCATTGCTGTTTTAGCAATAAAGATACCAACTGTTACAAAATAGGCCACATGGCTATTGTTATTATTCCTTCTCTGACATGAACCAGTCTGCCAGTTAAGATCTTCCTTTGATGCCCACCTCTAATAACTTCTATGCTTGGAAATTAGAGAAATTCTTTCAAGTCATTGTATTAAACATCTAGACGTATTCTCCTTGTACCACTAATGTATTGTTATCTTTCAAATAGCAAGCACTCTGTTATGTTCTCATGCTTTGATAGCTTTTATATAGGAGTCCCACCTCTTGACCTGGCTTATGATTATTGTTTTATCAGCAGTTTATTATCATTGTTTTATTGTTGTTTGCTCTATTGTATAGTATGTTATTTCTTAAGAGGGTTTTTTTTGGCAGGGAGGAGCTATTGTGTAGCAAGAACCGTTTGCCAAAATTAAGAATCAAACAAACAAATGCCCAGGAGACTCAGTTGCCGTTATAATTCCTTAAGCATTCTGGCCCTTTATCATTCTGTTCAGATCAACCTCCTGAAATCCATCAAAGATGACTCTATGTTTCACCTGATGCTGTAGAATTATGGGAATCTTCGTTCAGTGGAGTGCTTGGTCAAAGAGCAAAGGAGGGTCAATGAAAAATTAATTGAAAGAAAACCTGTAAGGCTTCCTCTACGGGAAGGGAAGATGGTTTCCTCCCGTCCCCTTCTCCAATTAGGGAGGATGTCTGTGATATAAACAACTCCTTTGTATTCTCCACAATAGATAAGGTTGATATGAAAGTTGTTTTTTTATAGTACTGAGCAACCAGTTTTTCTGCTGAGATTATACAATCCATTCCCAGCTGGTAACTTATATTTCACGACAGCCTTTTATCCATTATCAAAGCAACAAGTAGAAAAGCAAATTCTCCTGATCTCTAATGCTCTCTCTCTTCGGGTTTCTCTGCAGAGTCGGACACTGTACCTTCCTGTTAACAAGCCCTCGGATCTCCTCCTGTGCTGCTATCTGCTCTAAAGATTCTCTCTAGTCTTTGGCTTGCTTGACTAACCTAAATGCAGCAGAATACCATGGGAATGGAGAATCATTTGTTTTTACAACTGTATATTATCCAGAAAGAGGAACTGGGAGAGGGAATAGTAAGAGATCGTCTGGCCGCTCCTGCAACTTGTAGCAGAAAGAGGAATGTACCCTGAAATGAGGTTAGGTAAAATTGTACGTAGCAATATATCTCTCTGAAGTTTACAGCTTTTCTGGCCTCATCTTATCAGACTTTAATATCTCTTAACAACCAATGTAGAACTGAGCAAACAGAAAATATCCAGAGAACAGAAAGAGCACCGCTCTAGGAGAGGAGGTTGTACTATTGGTTAGATGCTGTAGTGCTAAACTGACAAGGCTAGAAATGCCACAACCTTCCCTACTCTTAATTCCAAACAGAAGCATCGTAGTAAATAGACCATTATAATTCAGAACATTAAAGCATCTTTAATTCACACTCAGAGGGTATCTGGTTATATTCATTATGGAACAGCTTCGAGCCGTATGAATTATTCAGCCGTTTTTAGTTCAAAAGTACACAACCTGTTTGGACTACTGACTGCATTTGGGGCTTTGATGGGGGCTATACTCAAAAAGTCATAGGGGCCAAGAACCCCCCCCCGTCTAATTAATTAATTAAATGAAATGAAAGCCAGATTACATTAATTAAATATATTTAGTATAATGGTCTTCGTCTGGTTAATCATTTTTCCCTGTCTTATCTATATAAATAAAAATGTAAAATAGTTTGTGCAAAGCCACTAATCTCAGAAAGTACTGGACTGATCGACACCAAATTTTCACACAATGTACATACCTTTTTTGTGGCTGGCACACATGTGTCATGTGCATGCTACACAAACGTAAAATGTACCCACTTGTGAGGTTTTCACCTCCCTGTAGCTCCTCTCATCTGGCTGCTTCTTATGATGCGTCACACACACACTCCTCACATTTCCAACAGTCATTTCCTCAGCAACCGAATAAGCTTCCAACATTCCCACACTGCATGGAGCCCTACTAGGATGAAAACTAGGCATGGGGGGGGGGGTGACACACTCCCAGGTAGCCCATTTTTGGTCCCAGGAGGCTGTATGAATGCCTACTAGGCCCAAAACTAGGCATGGGGGGGTGACATACTCCCAGGTGGCCCATTTGGGGTTCCAGGAGGCTGCATAGTAGGTAGGTAAGTAGAGGGATAGAGAGAGAGAGAGTGGGGAAAATAAGTAGGTAGGTAAGTAAGTAGGTTGGTAGATAGGTAGAGGAATAGAGAGAGATAGGGAAAATACAATAGGTAGGTAGGTAGGTAGGTAAGTAGAGGGATAGAGAGAGAGAGAGGAAAATACAGTAGGTAGGTAGGTAGGTAGGTAGGTAGAGAGATAGAGAGAGATAGGGAAAAATACAGTAGGTAGGTAGGTAGAGGGATAGAGAGATAGGGAAAAATACAGTAGGTAGGTAGGTAGAGGGATAAAGAGAGAGAGAGGGAAAATATAGTAGGTAGGTAGGTAGAGGGATAGAGAGAGAGAAGGAAAAATACAGTAGGTAGGTAGGTAGGGAGAGGGAGAGAGGGGGAAATACAGTAGGTAGGTAGGTTGGGGGTTATATGGTGGTTGTGTGTACGTGTTTGGGTGTGCAGGTGTATATCTACACACAGATTGGTTGGCCATTTAACCAGACTGGGCCACAGCAATTTATGGCCGGGTACAGCTAGTTAGAAATAAGAGTTTGTGACAACTTAGGGAAAGTCTTTATAGGCTGCATTGAACAGGGATTTCAAGTTATGTATTTTCAATTTACTGTTTTGGGAAATATAGCAATAAAGTCGGTAGAAAGAAAAACAATGCACCAAAAGTTATTCTCAGAAGGTTTTCCTGTGGCATTGCTCCAACCTTGCCTTTTTTTCCTAAGATGCAATAATGTAGCTTCTATTCAATGGCTCTCGTTGCAGTTGGGATAATTTATTTTATATACTGGCAGCTGTACTTATTATGCATTTGTATTCGATCTTCACTTATTAAAATGTTTTCTGTTTTTAGTATTTTTCTGTTTTTAATTTTTTTAATTGGCTTGCAAGTCATTTAGGGAACTCCTGTTATTGAGCAAATTAACAAATGAAATAAAATAATAAAATATTTCTGAAGGCAACAATTTCCAACTGTTTATTTTTTATTTTATTTAGGGAATTTATATTGCTGCCTATTCGCACATGGTGACTTGTTGTAATGTTTGCATTGGGAAGTTTGTTCAAGGGCATGTTTCCTGTAGCATGAACAACATAAACAACAATTCTCACATTTTCAGTAGGTGTTGTCATGGGTCATCATGTTTTACTTATATTAAGAACGGTGAACAGTTATTTTTACAGCAGCTATTCTTGTAAGTAAGTACCAAAATGCTGCACTGAAATATATTTCATAGCCACTATAATTAGGATAATATGTTCTAATGTAAGAGGCAAAGGAATTAATACAGCGTGAATTTCTATTTTCTCCATGTGCTGATTTGCAAATGATCAAAGTATCAAAAACATCTATTGCCCATTCAGATGGTACAAGAAAGGAGGCTCAAGAATGGCAACATTACATATTACTGCATTGAAAAATTATTCTTTTAAAGTCTTTCTAAAATATATCTACAATGTGAATCAATAACTATTAGGGATATATACCGGAAAATTAGGAGCAGTTTGCCTAGGTTTAAAAGTAAGTAGCTGGAAACCAATACCAGCCAAAAAGAGAGAGACAGCATGAGAGCAAGTGACCTGTTCCTATGGAGCTTTTTGGATAACTGCTTCATATTAACCCTAAAAATAGGTGTTGTTATGCTTAATTTGCTGTTTGAATAATTGTTGCTCTTTGTAAACAACCTACATGAAACTAAAGGTAAAATTGTAAATAAAAGTAGTGTGTTTATAAAATGGAGGACAAGACATATGAAACTTTATGGATGTACTCTGTATTATTTACTATGCAGAGTAACAGAAGCAAAATATGTTATGATTTTAATCTTAAATTAAGTCAATCAATCAATCAGAATAGAGCTGGAAGGGACCTTGGAGGTCTTCTAGCCCAACCCCCTGTCCAGGCAGGATACCCTGTCCTATACCATTTCAGATAGATGGCTGTCTAGTCTTTTATTAACAACCTCCAGTGATGAAGCATCTACAACAGGGGTGTCAAATTTGATTTCATTGAGGGCTGCATCAGGATTGTGTTTGACCAAGGGATGGCAGGTGTGTGTGGCCAGCATGATGTCACATGTTGGGGGGCACCTATGGTGGCCTGAGCACTCTGCCAATGAAAACGGGCTCCCGATCTCCGTTTTCAGCTGGGACAGCCTCCTGCAATCCTCTGGCAGCAAAAAGTGGAGCTCAGGGGGCCCCATGCGAAGCCCCCACGAGCTTTGTTTATGCTGGCAGAGGCACTGCAGGTCAGCTCTTCATTATTTCCAGGGCAGCCCTATGGGCCAGATTAAAGCACTTTGTGGGCTGGGCCTTGAGTTTGACACCCCTGATCTACAACTTCTGAAGGCAAGCTATTCCACTGGTTAATTTTCCTCACTGTTAGGAAGTTTCTTCTTAATTCCAGGTTGCTCATATCAGTTTCTATCCATAATTTCTTGTCTTGCATTCTGGCGCTTTAGAAAGTAAGTTGATCCCCTCTTCTTTGTGGCAACCCCTCAAATACTATAATACTGCTATCATGTCACCCTAGTCCTTATTTTCTCTAGACTGAGCATAAGCCTAATCTGTACTTGCACCTTTGGTACACGAATCATTGATCAAGCTGCACTAATTTTTTTTAGTACAAATTGAAAACTTCTAGTTTGTGAGGAAAATTCTATATTTGAATGTTTAGGCTTTCAAAATGAGAGCAGATAAGGTTGAATTTTGACATTTTCAATCAATTAAACAACAATGACAACTAGTCAATGACCTTTCTGCCCAATGATTACGTTTTTTTTTACAGTTCATAGTGCTCTATAGTTTTTTACACTCAAATCATGTTCCTCTTAGTAAGAGAAGCAAAAGTGGGCGGTCTCATCAAAAATTTACCCTGTTAACACAGGTTGTGCTTGAAAGAGTCAGCTAGTATAGGAATTACATAAACTAGCATTCCATAGGTTAAAGGTTTCCATGTGAGTTAAATTTCCACTTCCAAAATTCTCAAGTACCTTTTTATTTTTGATCAATCCCCTCTTTCAGATCATTGTTGGATTTCTTTGAAATTATAGGTTTCCATTTTATATGTTTTGGCTTTTGTTTGAGATGATTTGGTTGTCTTTTAATCAATATAAACATGTGTATTACATGGCTCAGTATTTTGGGCTTAAAAAGAGATGGCATAACATATAAGACACCTGGTTTCATCAATACCTTGCATTTGTAGGAATATTTAATACAACCCCACCAGTGGTGGGTTGCTAATTTTTTTACTACCGGTTTGGGTGCATACATGACGCTTCTGTGCATACACAGAAGTGTCTGGGCAGGTGGGCGGAGCCTCCCGCTGCCGCTACTGGTTTGCTGGATCTGGGCCTAACTGGGAGTGACCCACCACTGAACTGCACTTAGATTAAATTAGTAAGCAGAAGAATGTTCTGTCTGCTCCACTAAAATATATATTTATTTTAGACTGACTCATGTGCCATCTAAGTGACTCCCCTGATTTGCAAAGAAGAGTAGCTTTCTAAAACGGTGGAGGCCATTTTGAACTGCTCTTCCTTTAAAAAGAGGCTTATGACAAAAAACAAAAATTGACTTTTCTAACTTACTTCCGTTGCTACAAAAAATGTGCGTGAAACTACACTACATTAATCCTTCCAAGTTGGATGAAATAACATAAATTAACCTTCTCAATGTAATGTAGCATGCTTCTCTAGGCTATATTTGAATGTGAAAAAATGCTGGGAATGTGGTTGTGACATTTCCCTCCCCTCCTTCTGCCGTCCATTCTAAAACTATGTACAGGTAGTCCTTAACTTACAACAGTTCATTTAGTGATTGTTCAAAGTTACAACGACAATAAAAAAAAGTGACTTATGACTGCTTTTCATACTTACATCTCTTGGATGTGATCAAAATTCAGATGCTTGGCAACTGGTTCATATTTATGATGGTTGTAGGGTCCCAGGGTCACATGATCACATTTGCAAGCTTCTGACAAGCAAAGTCAATGGGGAAGCCAGATTCACTTAGCAACCATGTTACTAACTTAACAACTGCAATAATTCTCTTAACAAATGCAAGAAATTCCATAAAATAGGGCAAAACTCACTTAACAAATGTCTTACTTAGCAACATAGATTTTGGGCTCAATTGTGGTTGTAAATTGAGGACTGTCTGCCCATAAGCTGGAGTTTTCTTCAAATACAGTTTTCTTAATATAAAATAATCCAAGCCAATTTTGTATGTATGTATGAGCCGGTTCTAAACCCAATCCCATAATAACATACATACACTGAGCCTTCGATGGAGCTAGCATACAGGAAATCGTATAGGTCAGGGATGTCAAACTCAATTTCATTGAGGGTCACATTAGGGTTGTGTTTGACCTCAGGGACCAGGGTGGGCATGACCTCACTTATGTTTGGGGCACCTGTGATGGCCCGATTGCTCTGCCAGTGAAAATGGGCTCCCAAACTCTGTTTTCAGCTGCTACGGCTCCTGCAGCCCTCTGTCACAGCTCAGGGGGGGGATGCGTGGCCCTCCAGGCCCCATTTTTGGCCCTCAGCCTCTGGGAGTTATGTTTTCACTGGCAGAGGGCTGCAATAGGCCATTGTGGCCTAAAACAGAGCATGGGACAACCACATGAGGCCCACCCAAGCTTCTTTTCACTGGTAGAGACACTTCAGGATGATCCTTCACTGTTTCCAGGGTGGCCCTGCAGGCCAGAACTAAGTACCCTGTGGGCCGAATCAGGAGTTTGACATCCCTGATAAGGAATTTCTCTAGCTTGCAGCCTGACAGATGACAGATATGACCAGCATAGAGATGCAAGCTGCACCAATATGGTACACAGCTTCCCACAGTACAAAGTGGAATTCTATGTTGTGTCAAGGGAACCTCTATTATATCAATCTTGGTTCAACGGATCTTCAATAATTTTGGTATAGCATAAATTATGCATCTAATTTCCTAAAGGAAGTCTGATGCAGTCATTAAGATGCAAGTCTCCCAACTTCTGTGACGAGGTGGTAGATGAAGGGTTGTCATGCAAGCCCACTCCTTTTAAACTTGCATGAAATATTGCTGCAAAAGAGCTGTGCATGGTAACCCTTTGCATAGCATCTTACTAATTTGATCTGTCCCGGGGATCGTGCTGGATGTTTCCCTGCACAAGGATCATAAAAAGATGGCTTCCTGTACTCCATAGAAACCCACCAATTTTTGAAACCTGCAGAGGGAGTAATTTTGTCTAGCCCCTTTCATGCTCATACATCTGCTTTTCAGGATTTTTTTTTTCATTTTTAAAATGGAACACTGGTCTCAAAAGAGAAATCCATGCAGTACCATGAAATCAATGGTGTGGCCTTTGAGAACCAGAATATTGCTAGGGTAATGTCTGTGCTTCAAGAAGAGCTCATTAAGTTTCCTGTAGACAAGTTATTCACTGTCAAGTGTCCTTTGAGAATAGAAGGTGAAAACTTTGCAAAGAACTATTCAAACTCAGTTACCCGCCCATTCCACAATTTCAAACCAATCTCGATACGTAGAAATAGAATAAGTTGGAAAGGACCTTGGAGCTCTTCTAGTCCTGCTTAGGCAGGAAACCGTACACCACTTCAGACAAATGTTTATCCAACATCTTCTTAAAAACAGTGTTGGATCATTCACAACTTCTGTGAATTGTTCTAACAGCCCAAAAGTTCTCCTTAGTTCTAGGTTGCTTCTCTCCTTGATCAGTTTCCACCCATTGCTTCTCGTCCAACCCTCAGGTGCTTTGGAGAATAGTTTGACTCCCTCTTCTTTGTGGCAGCCTCTGAGATATTGGAACCCTGCTGTCATGTCTCCCCTAATCCTTCTTTTCATTTGATACTCTAGGTATGTCTAGGCTGTGATCTGTCCAGAGGCGAGATTCAGTCTAAGTACATTTTCCTAGTATGTACTCTAAGACTAATCTGTCTCCAATTCTGAATATATGAAATAAGTTTGAAATGTATTTATTTATTTGGTCAATGACCAGCAACCTCAAATGGCAGAACTGATAAAAAGCAGGAAAAAACAACCAGGATTAAAAAGGAGGAGCTGATGCAGTCACAGACAAGGAACTACAAAATAAATCAAACAATACTCTGTCCACCTATCCAACGTCAACAAAATCCATACAATGAAAATATGCAACCACATATACGTTATCTACAAATTATTGGCAAATAACTAAGCAAAGCATTTATATAAATAAGGATCT
This sequence comes from Rhabdophis nuchalis, assembly GCA_039707465.1. NCBI lineage: Eukaryota > Metazoa > Chordata > Lepidosauria > Squamata > Natricidae > Rhabdophis > Rhabdophis nuchalis. Next base: position 102,178,102 of record CM077644.1, read on the forward strand.
TTGATTTTTTTTGTTTTTTTTTCCTTATTAGGAAACAGCAGAAATTTTTGCTACTGCATGAGTGGTGGCTGGATTTGAATCCTGAAGGAGATGGTTTAGGCGTTAGTGGATTTAATTATATTTAGAGTAAATTCACTGAAATTATCAGGATAACCTCCTTAAATGTCATTGGTTATAGTGGGTCTACTCTTATATTACTAAGCTTGGATTCTGTCTGGTAAATTGATAGGTAGTTAAATTCATTGGGCTCTGCTGAGATGTTAGCTACAGATACATGACTTACGCTTGGTTGCTTAATGACTGATGGAAGATATGATGGACCTCCCCTGAGCTACTTATGATCTGTTTTCTAAGATAAGACAGCCATAGTCCTCTAGTCATGTGACCACATTTTGGGTGCTTGTGAACTGACTCACCTTTAAGGCCATTTGTAACATCCCATGACCATGTGGCTGGGTTTGCAACATGTTTGCTGGTTTCCAGCATTTACTTCCAGTTTCCAGCAAAAAACACCCATTGGAGAAAATGGTGTTCACTTAACTAACACTACAAAAACATTGAAACATTGGGTCCAGTCATGAGATGCCACGACTTATTACGTTAACAACTTATGAACATAACTCCAATTCTCCATTACGGTCACAAAATGCGGTCTAACTGTAAGGTCTCAATGAATTGTTTTAAAGCTCTTAAAAATAATCAAGCTGCAATTGCCTAGAAACTGATGAAACAAAATGCAATGATTGAGCTGAGTTGTCTCATTACATTATTCAATCTGAATCATATTTCTCTCTTGCACTTTTGTTATCAGAACTATTATTTCATTATACAGGACTTTTCAAATTCCAGAAACATTAAACATTTACAAAACAAAAACATTTTTTTTCTAGTAATGAGGTTATGCAGGGAGTTATTGCTCAATATTAAAAGAGGGACAAAGAATCAGATGGTGGATATCAGAGTGCTAAGACTTATTCGAACCAGTGAGATTTGTTTCCAAACATGCACGTTTTAATAAGCTTTTAAAGTAGAGAAAACAAGGAAAAGGAATGATACTTCTTATTAACTAATTTCTGGATCAGGATCATTTGTTCAGTCACGCCGAAAAACAAGGAAATAAGATCTCGCACAGAAGCCACAGTAATTGTCAAAAATACAGAAGGTTGGTCTTATTCTTAGAAGTCTAAAATGTTTCTTCCAAGGGTTTTGATGCAGGCAATGGCCACTATGAAGCCTTTGGTTAAAGATTCCTTCTTCCCAGCACAATTGATTCCTAACATTGTTTCTGTTTTCCTTTTGCAAGGCCACCCCTTATCAAGTTATGTATGAATGAACAGAAGGGCCTTTCATTCTCCCCCCTCCCCCCTCACGCAAACTTGCCTTGGTGTTTCAAAAGGAATGACTAAAATAGCACCGACACAAATCCAGCCCTACAGCCTGCCAGAAGAACCCGCACACGTCCCTTCCTTAAGGCATGTGAAAGGTTGAAGAGCTCAGCGAAATTTTTATGTACGGGAGCCGGCCCAAGGAAAACTCACACGCCATAACCAATTGTGGACAGAGTATCATCTATCAGCAGACAAATGCAGGATCTCCAGAATGTCTCTCCTCAAATGAAATAATATATCTTTGAAAGCCAATGCCTGTTTTAGGCCCGTGGCCCATATATCAAGACCGAGAGGCTTGTGGATACGCTCTACGGCCATTAACCTTCCACCTGTTTCCCCTTGTCCTTCAGGAGGAGACCCTGCCCTTGATTTTACTCCCTTCCCTTGTTCATCTTCCGACAGAGTGCAAATGTAAAGCAAAGGGCCTGCGAAATAATTCAAAGGCAATGGACCAGGGACATGGTTACAAATCTCTGCCACTGGCACTGTGACTTATGCAGGCAGTTTGTCACACATGAGCCAGGTGACCTCTATGACATAACAGAGAAAAATATGGCCAGAGATCAAAAAAGGAGACATGGAGCGCCGTAGCTAACTTCGGGAGGGGTGGTGGTGGTGGCTTGCAAAGTGATATTAAACAATATATGAATTGTTCCCTTTCCTGAAAACTCCCCCTCCCTACCTTGATAAGGGAAGCAAAAGTGCCCTTAACCACAGATATTTTTCTTTTTGGAGAGGGAGAAAACGACTTGTCCAAATACTTAGGGTGATTCTCCACCCCACCAATCCAATCTCATATCCCTTCTACAATTTACAAGTGGAAATCTTATTTACACTACTTCTTAACATCTTCCTATTCTTATAACAAAGATCATTACCTGAGGAACATATATATGCTTATAGAAATAGACAGCATTATAGAGCTTTCTCTCCCCCCCCCGCCCCCGGTGTGTGTGTGTGTGTTTTAGACAGCTATAGCCTACTGCTGTTGCTAATAGTCTCTCTGGAGCAGCCTGGGTCATTCGGATTTCCTACAATGTTAAATCTCAATGTAATGGACCTGCCCATAGTTCTAACACACAATCTGAAATACAGCCAGCAGTTTTTATTATACTGAATATAAGAGGAAGAAGGAAGGAGCATCTTGGTATTATGAGTCAATGCATATACAGGTAGTCCAGAGGTGGGTTTCCGCCAATTTGCCCCGGATCAGACGAACCGGTAGTAGCGGCGGCAGGAGGCTCCGCCCACCCACCAGGATGCTTCTGCGTATGTGCAGAAGTGTCACATGAGCGTGCATGCACGTGAGCAGATGAACAAACCGGTAGTAAAATAAATTGAAACCACCACTGAAGTAGTCCTTGACTTATGACCACAATGGAGCCTGCTCATCAGAATAGTGAGTTGTGATGGTCATAAAACAGGTCACCCACATGATCTATCCATTTTTTGCAGCAGTTGTTAAGCGAACGCTGAGGTAATTGGGCCAGTTTTGCTAAAAACTGGAAGTAAATGCTTATCTCAGGCAAAAACATCATAAAACATGGTTACATAACCACCGGACATTGTAAATGGCTGTAACTGTGGGCCAATTCAAGTGATCATGCTGGGAAACAGCTTTTGGAACCAAGTTGTAAGTATGTCCAGGAAGATCTGTCATAACTTTGAATAGTGGCTAAGCAACCTGTCATAAATCTAGGACCAGCTAGACACAGTTCTATGAATATCTGCTAGGTGGAGCTTTATTTCTCAAAACGTTTCTCATCATGAGCTGTGGTGGTGCAGTGGTTAGAATGCAGTACTGCAGGCTAATTCTGCTGATTGCAGACTCCCTGTGATTTGGCAGTTCGAATCTCACCAGGCTCAAAGTTGACTCAGCCTTCCATCCTTCTGAGGTGAGTAAAATGAGGGCCAGATTGGCGGCAATAGGCTGACTCCAGCTTAGAGAGGGCTGGAAAGCACTGTGAAGTAGTATATAAGTCTAAGTGCTGTTGTTATTGCTATTTGGAGATGTGTATTTCTAGATGCCAGGAGGTGTAACCAGACAAAAGCTAAGCCTGATGATGGTTTAAAAAATAGTGCCACCATAACTGCTCCAAGAGGCAGAGAGAAGGGACAGCTCAGAGAACAGTAAGGAAAATACTTATACACACACACTCTACGTGACAAACAGGGTAGTGTAGTGTAATGCTATGGCACTGGATTAAGACTGGAGAAACCCTAGTTCTACTCCACCTTTAGGCACAGAAACTAGCTGGATGATTTTAGAGCAGTCACTCTGTTAGCCCTGAACTGGGAGATAGAAATAACAACCCTCTGTGGAGTAGTATGTTAGATAATCCATCATTTTCAGTGATGTGGCCTTCATCTGGCAGTAGATTGATTCAAGCTGATAACAATAACACATTTACAGATACTGTATGTACATACATATACACAAATGTGCAAAATGTGCCATGAACCAGATTTCTTTCCTTTTTCTGTTTTGTGAAATGTAGTAAGTGTACATATAGTGTGGTGATTCAGGAGCCACTTAGGAACTTGCTCTAAAATTGTTTGAATTCTGATGAGAGACACACTTTATCAATATGTTTAGGAAAACAAAAATAAGTGACTATTGCTTTTAATTTTAAAATTAAAATTACGATTACAGAAAAGTGTATCCATTGTTACAAATATGATGCAGCTAGTCTGATGAAGAAGAAAATATTCAATTAATTAATAGATTCACAATGCATAGTTTGCCATCCTTACAATCGTTAGCATTTTTTAAAAATGGTTTTTAAAATCAAATATAAAATTATGGGGTCCAAGGTGATCTCTGAGCTTGATTGATTTTTTTTGCAGATGTAATTAAAAATTATATATACAGAGCTAGAAAATATGCACACAGATTCTCTCTGTGTATATGTGTTTGTATATTGACAAATAACAATGTAACCAAAATTATGAAATATTTTGAATTATGAATCGGTATGAGCTTATTTTAAAAATGTTCTCAATCTTATAAATCCGTCAGAGTGTTTGTATGTATGTGTATGTGTGCGTATGTACACACACAAACACCCACCCACAACATATGCATTCTTAAGATTAAGTTAAAAGCATTTCAAGGAATATTTTACAAGTGGATTTACAGACAGAAATTATATTCGTGCTCCTGAAAGACTTAATGTGGAACAAAATCCTGTTTTATACATGTATGCCAAGCAGTTATGACCCTAAATTTCAGGAAATAGTTACCTAGAAAGAAACAAAGCTTAATCCAAATTAATTTCTGCTTTCAATTCAACAATTCAAGTTGTACAATATACGAATTTTCCCAGCTGTTTTGTACATTGAAGATTTCTCTGCTGCATGCAGTTGAAAGGAAAGTTCTTATACAACCTTCCTTCACCCCTGCTGTGACTTTAATGGCTTGTCTGGTATGGACATTTTTTTTTCTTTTTCATAAATTATTATCTGCCATTATGATTCCAGATATGGTGATGATGAAATTTACATTCTAAATGTAAATGTTATTGCAATTCCTTCTAAGCTACTCAAGTTCTTTAAGTAGTGAAAGTTCAGTTAGATTAGATATCAGAGAAATAAAATGCCTTTTTTTCCCTTTTAAATGGTGCATCACCAGTCGGAAATAGAACCGTGGCATTGTAAAAATTGTTTGATTCTCTATTTTAATTTGCTTTTTCACAAAATAAAATGTTAGGGAATGTGTACTGAACTGTACTTACACACTTTCTGTAATGGAACAAACAGAAGTTCCAGAAGTTAAAATAATTTATATAAGGAAGATACCAATTATTAGAATGTTACTTTAGGCTTTTCTAAATTGTAGATTTTTAAAATTTAGATTGAAATATTAATATGATAAAATACTTCATCACAGTTATCTACATCTTCTCTAATAAGGCAAACTTATCTATTACTGTTATTGCTCATATTACAATTTTATTTTACAGATCACGCTACTCTCTATTCTACAGTTCTACAGGCCTACTGTAAAAAAGAAGACAAAAACTCATGTTAGGTACAAATGATCTACACCTTGGCAGATAACAAAAAGTAACACTTTCTGAGAGGCCTAATTCTGTCAATAAAAGGGCTTTCGGTGTTGAATAAGGTGACCATATATCTCGCATCTGGCGGGACAGTCCCGCATTTCAATAATTTGTCCCGTTTTTCTTTTGCAAAGAGTTTTTCTCTCAGAGATTTTCTCCAAAAGAGTCAAAAGAGACTTCTTACTGCTCCTCCTCAACCCTCCTTTATTTGCTGTGATCACTGATTTGCCTTCCAGCAAGCAAGCTGCTTCGTAAGCAACTTTACTTAGCCTAGGGCAGGGGTCTGCAAAGTTGGCTCTTTTAAGACTGGTGGACTTCAACTCCCAGAGTTGGGAGTTGAAGTCCACCAGTCTTAAAAGAGCCAACTTTGCAGACCCCTGGCCTAGGGAACCGGGGGGGGGGGGGCGGCAGGAGGCAAGCAAGCCTCTTAGTGAAAGCCACGAGGTGCATGAAAGCCACGAGGCAGAAAGGCGCTGGGCGGCTGAAGGGGCTTCGCTTCCACGAAGCCTTCACGCGCAGCCAGCGGGGAGAGGCGGGAGGGCTTTATGCAGGTATCCTTGGTGTCCCCTCCTCTCCCGGTGTAGCTGAGAGGGAAGGACACACACTTAAAGGCTGCGGAGGTTGTGGAACTCCCAACGAAGCCTTCACACGCAGCCAGCGGGAGAGGCGGGAGGGCTGTAAAGGTGTTTCCTTCCCTCTCAGCTACACCGGGGGAGGAGGGGACACCAAGGACACACATTTAAAGGTTGTGGAGCTCCCAACGAAGCCTTCACACGCAGCCAGCAGGAGAGGAGGGGACACCAAGGCTACCTGCACAAAGCCCTCCCGCCTCTTCCGCTGGCGGCGTGTGAAGGCTTCGTTGGGAGTTCCACAACCTTTAAATGCGTGTCCTTGGTGTCCCCTCCTCTCCCGGTGTAGCTGAGAGGGAAGGACACACATTTAAAGGCTGCTGAGGTTGTGGAAGTCCCAACGAAGCCTTCACATGCAGCCAGCGGGATAGGCTGGAGGGCTTTAAAGGTGTTTCCTTCCCTCTCAGCTACACCGGGAGAGGAGTACACATTTAAAAGCTGGGAGGTTTTGGAGCTCCCAACGAAGCCTTCACACGCTTGGGGGGTGGGGGGTGGAGGGGGGACAGGAGAAGCACCTGAGTAAATACGAACTTTTATGTTGATTTATGATTGTACATGTGGCCACAAGATTTATGGCATTTAATTACACTACCTTGGTGCATTTAAAATTCTTTTATGCCTAGAAAACATTATTTTAATATTGTAAAAAGTAGATTCATAGTTACAACTGAATTGTCTAGTATACTCATAGACAGCAAAACATTTAGAAATTAATTTCCTGAATATTCATCTGTAAAAAACTGAAAATCACTACAGATGTAAGAGAACCTCAAGACATTTTAAATATTTGGTGGAATCTTATTTTCTTTCATCCCCCTGAATATAGGCAATTTTGCATCCACAAATGGTTCTGCTTAGCGAAAATTTACAAATTCATCATTCAAAGAAAAACGTACTCATTTTGGAAGCATTAGGCTCCTATTTCTTTATAATTATTACAATTATTCTTTACAACTTCAGCAATTTTAGTAATATATTGTAAGTTTTGAAAATACATTGAGACCCATAGAAAACGTTCAAGTCACAAGGAGCCAAAAAAGAGACTTAAATGGAGGCTTGGAAAACAAAGAAAACAGACTATTCTTTGATCAAAGTTAAAGTTCTGGGTGTGCAAGGGACATGGTAGGAAGGTTCTACAAAAACTCAATGGGACTGTTCCCTTTCTTATACACGAAAAGATCTATGATCTTCAAAAATATATTTGTTCTTCTAATTATTCTAATTATCTAATATATTCTAATTATTCTAAATCACTCTAACTATTTTAAATCATTCTAATCAACATTGTAAACTTCAAGTCAAACCTTAAGTCATATAACCTAACATTGTAAAACTTGGATCATATATCCTAACTCAGATTTTGCATCCTTCCTGGCTCAAAAGGTTTGTTATCTTTTCCCTTCTCTGTTTGCTTAATTGCCCATTTAGCAGCACAAAATGTGTAGATTGCTCTGCTATTTGAGGAGAGCATCTTCTCTTTTCCCGAAGGAAGCAGAGGTGGCATATGAGGATTTCAGATCTTATCACAGGATTTGACATTTGCCAGATATCTTACAGACCTCAATAACAGGGCCCCAGGAAATCAGCCCCATGGCATAAAGGAATCCACAGCATGCAAACATTTACAGTACATTACAAATACAAAGCATAATATATGTGTGTTACAGAAAGCAAATGTTTCTATTAATTAACAAGTTTGTATCATTATTACCATTCTACAATATAATTTGAGTTTTTCTTCCTGAAAAAGAAAACACTTTAAAAAAATCTGCAATAACGAACACACCTAGGAAGAATCAATATAAATAATGTCCCCCCCTCCCCTGCTCAATGGTGTCCCTCTTTACCAAATTTAAAATCTGGTCACCTGAGTGTTGAATGTTCTTAGTCTGTTATTCAATCAGTTAAATAGACCAACCCCTTTCTTTTTCTATTGATGCAGGGGCTCATCCAGAAAAACAGTTTTACAACAGCCTTGATTCTGGAATTAATTCATAGAATCTTAACTGACAGAGGATTTGTCTCATGGCTGTAATGGTAGACACTTAGATGATGATTTATATCAATGCATTTAACTTTAAAAAAAGGTAAACTGGTCCTACTGCCATTTTGGGCCACCACATTTATTCTCCTAATTGAGTCATTCACCTATTCTCCTAAGGTAAAGGTAAAGGTTCCCCTTGCACATATGTGCTAGTTGTTCCCGACTCCAGGGGGTGGTGGTCATTTCTGTTTCAAAGCTGAAGAGCCAGCACTGTCAGAAGACGTCTCCGTGGTCATGTGGCTGGCATGACTAGATACCAAAGGCACACGGAATGCTGTTACCTTCCCACCAAGGGTGGTTCTTATTTTTCTACTTGCATTTTTACATGCTTTCGAACTGCTAGGTTGGCAGAAGCTGGGACAAGTAACGGGAGCTCACTCTGTTACGTGGCACTAGGGATTCAAAACGCCAAACTGCTGACCTTTCTGATCGACAAACTCAGCGTCTTAGCCACTGAGTCACCACATCCCTATTCTCCCAATGGAGTGATTAAACTCAGGGTTAATGGACAGCTACCAAGAAGTTGTCTGGGGGAGATTCATACACACTGTTGAATCTTCCATTTCTCAGTATCATAGTCACTCATACCCTGGTCACCTCACAACCTGACCACTCGGAAGCTTGAATTAATCCAGAAACAGTGGCTTGGGCAAGTGATGGGCAAGCTTTGGTATGCCTATTTAACACTTCTGCTTTGCACACTGCACTAGTTCCTGTTATATTTTCAAATGCTGGTTATGATCTGTAATGCCCTACATGACATCAAATCTGGATACTTGAAGGACTCTCTGTCTCCTGTGGTAGCAGTTAGTTGATTCAATCCAATATGGTATCCATACTCCAGTTCCTTATAGTTAAGCAATAATATCTATTGGGACTCAGGATGCATGCCTTTTCTGTTGTAATGCCTATCCTCTGAAATAACCATGCCTCCCCCAACTTAAGTCATAACATGTCATCAAATGTCACCCCCTTTGACATGGCCCCCCAGGGGTCCGTGGCTCCCAGTGGCCCCCAGACCACAGGTTCAGAACCACTGATTGGGCTAAGGTTCTAAATTGGGCTAAGGCGGGGATCAGAAGATTGCAGCTCTGGAGCCGTGTGTGGCTCTTTCATCCCTCTGCTGTGGCTCCATCAAAGGTTGGTGCCCCAATTTTGAGAGGAGCGTCCGGTGGGGAGGGAGAGAGAAGCACAGTGTGCCAGGAGAAGTTTCTATGGCAAGGGAAGGGTTTTCCAGTTGTCTATACAATTGATAGGGCTTTCTGTTATGACAGGTAGAGGAAAAAGGATGCCACGCTAGGAGGAGACTCTATGGTGGGGGAACTGAACTTCCAGTCAGCTCCAGAATTGAATAGGGGGCTTCCGGTTAGGACCTTTGTTTTCTTTTCTGTGCGAAATGGGTCCAAATGGCTCTTTGAATGTTTAGGTTTGCTGACCCCTGGGCTAAGGGAAGTCTTGGTTTAAAGCTTCCTCAAAGTGTCATTGCTGAAGAATTCTGATCTTAAAACCTGAACAGCAAAATGTATATATGATGAAAGCGTTTCCAAGAGTCAAAGCTATGTTATCAGACGGGAAGGAAATATAAATTACAGCAGGGATTGGACTGATGGAGTAAACTGGGGGCTTGGGAGAGAAAATTAATTTGTATTAATTTCCCTCTTGTTGTTTTCCTCTGTTGTAAGTTCCATTAGAATTAACTCTGCTGTGAAAAAAATGGCTTTAAAGAAGAAAAGGTAAAGAAAAGAATTGAAAGAATGTACCTTCCCTATTCACAAGGCTATATTTCTATTCCATTTTCTTGGGAATTAACACAATTCGGGAATTTGTTTTACCTAGTTTTAGCTTAAATTGAGAAACCATTGCAGTCAAAATATGCTCATGTGCCTGAATTCATGTTTCTTTCCTCTTACATAGATCTTGTTCTATTTAAGATTTTCTCCTTCTTCTCTGTAGACTGCTCTTGGCTCAGTGAGAGCATTGTGGAAGTCTTTACAGATGAAACTTTTCCAGTGGGACATTAGTGGGTAATTTTTGCCACTACGATGTGATTGTTCACTCATTATCAGGTTGATAAATTACACTTGATCTTAGCCAAAAAGCTGAAAAGCAATTGACTGATAACTATTTTTTTCTTTCTGTCTGTTTCCTGTGTTACTTCTTATTCTAAATTGTTATTCTATCTTTAATGTTTTATTATTCATAGTGTTTTCTACAAATTCAGGGTCCATTTTTTTTGGATCAAATGAGTGTTGATTCACTGGTTGTGAAAAATATTGACTATCTTGCCATGGGACCTTGAGAGAGAATTACTGGGCCCAAATCACCCAGCCAGCTTTCATGCCCAAGGCAGGACTAAAACTCACAGACTCCTGGTTTCTAGCTTTAACCACTAGACAAAATTGCCTCTCTTTATTCTATCTTCATTCTATCTTTAATATGCCATCATCAGAGGCGGTATTCAGTCAGTTCTCTCCAGTTCGGGTGAACTGGTAGCAACAGTTTTGGGAGGCTCCACCCATCCACCTTGACATAATGCGTAACCTCCTGCGCATGTGCAAACCGGTAAGGAAGGTGAGTGAATACCACCGCTGGCCATCATACTTCGTCATGATTTTCAAAGATTCGACAGCATAGGAAATTATAGAATAATAACACCTTGCCAAAAACTCTTTTTAAAGATTATCAATAAAATAAAAATGGGAGGTTTGGAATGACTGAATAGTCAGCTGAAATTTATAAGAAAGAGATACGTATACTTACATTAGCTTTTTTTATTTTTGCTATTTGCATGACCCAAGAAATCTGACTGGTATGTCTTATACTATTTCTCATTATACTATTTGTTCAACTACAGTAGAAATAAGAAATAACGGTGGGAGCTAAGGTTGGCTCCAGCTTAAAATCTAAGTTACTCTTAAGCAGTCTTTTGGAGTGGGCAGACACAATACATTTGATAAAATAAAAACATTTTAAAAAAAATTAAAATTAAATACTGTTCTAAAAGTTTCTGAGAATGACAATCAGAGGATCACCTGATTCTGTATTATAATATGCCAAGTTTGTAGTTCTAGAAGAATATGATAGTCACATAGTCAATATACGAAATTATTAGAAGCTTGTTTTGATTTTGCCAGTTTGAAAAAGGTTGAGTTTCAGTACAACATAATATTAATTTACTGAAAATTATTTGCCTTGCTCTCCCCCGTTTACCATCAAAATTTTATTTTGCCACTAGCTATACCCGGCCACGCGTTGCTGTGGCCCACTCTGGTTAAATGGCCAACCAATCTGTGTGTAGATCTACACCTGCACACATACACACAACCACCATATAAGCCCCACCATATAACCCCCAACCCCCAAATACCTACTGCATTTCTCCTTCTATCTAACCCTCTACCTACCTACCTACTGTAATTCTTCCTTTCTCCCTCTACCTACCTACCTACCTACCTACCTACTGTATTTCCCCCTCTCCATCCCTCTACCTACCTACCTACTATATTTCTCCCTCTCTCTCTATTGCTCTACCTACCTACCTACCTACCTACCTTCTGTATTTCTCACTATCTATACACCTACCTACCTACCTACAGTATTTCTCCCTCTCTGTCTATCCCTCTTACCTACCTACTATATTCCTTGCTTTCTCCCTCTACCTACCTACCTACCTACCCACTGTATTTCTCCCTCTCTATCTATCCCTCTACCTACCTACCAGTGGTGGGTTTCTGCAGGCTTGCACCTACTCGCGAGAGCCGGTTGGTGAAATTTAGAGAACCGGTGAGAGGGGGTTCCACCGGCGTACCTGGAAGTAAATCTGGCCCGCCGCTGCCAGTGACCCAACGGGAAGGAAAGGAAAGGAAAGGAAGGGAAGGAAAGAAGGGAGGGAGGGAGGGAGGGAGGGAGAGAGAGAGAGAGAGAGAGAGAGAGAGAGAGAGAGAGAGAGAGAGAGAAAGAAAGAAAGAAAGAAAGAAAGATCACAATTGAGTCCAAAATTTTGGTTGCTAAGCAAGAGCATTGTTAAATGAGTTTCACCACATTTTAAAAGGTGGCCACTCCCACCCTGTCACATGACTGCCAAGCCATGCCCACAAAATAGGCCACAACTACAGAGTAGGTTCTAAAAAAATTTGAAGCCCACCACTGCTACCTACCTACTGTATTGCTCCCTATCTATCAATCCCCTACCTACCTATATACCTACCTACCTACCTACTATATTTCTTCCTTTCTCCTTCTACCTACCTACCTACCTACCTACCTACCTACCTACCTACCTACCTACCTACCTACTGTATTTCCCCCTCTCTAACTATCCCTCTATCTACCTACCTACTGTAATACAATAATACAATAGCAGAGTTGGAAGGGACCTTGGAGGTCATCTAGTCCAACTCCCTGCCTAGGCAGGAAGCCCTATACCCATGATGGTGAACCTATGGCACGGGTGCCACAGGTGGCACACGGAACCATTTCTTAGGCCACGCAAGGCATTGTCCTGTCAGCTTCAGTGTGTATATGTGCCCTGGCCAGCTGATTTAGGCATTGTTTTGAGGCCATTTTTTGCCCTCTGGAGGTGGGGGAAGGCTGTTTTCACCCTCCCCAGGCTCCTATAAAGCCTCTGGAGCCTGGGGAGGACGTTAAAAGCATGCCAAATGCAGGGGGTCATGCACATAGTATTATGGATGTGGCACACCTGTGCACATTGTCCCTGCACTTCCCCTGTTTTTGGCACGCAAGCCAAAAAAGGTTAGCCATCACTCCCTATACCATTTCAGACAAATGGCTATCCAACATCTTCTTGAAGACTTGCAGTGTTGGGGCATTCACAACTTCTGGAGGCAAGCTGTTCCGCTGGTTAATAGTTCTCACTGCCAGGAAATTTCCCCTCAATTCTAAGTTGCTTCTCTCCTTGATTAGTTTCCACCCATTGCTTCTTGTTCTGCCCTCAGGTGCTTTGGAGAATAGCTTGACTTCCTCTTCTTTGTGGCAACCCCTGAGATATTGGAAGGCTACTCTTCGGTCTCCCCTAGTCCCTCTTTTATTAAACTGTATTTCTCCCTCTCTTTCTATTCCCCTATCAACCTACCTACTGTAATACAATAATACAATAGCAGAGTTGGAAAGGACCTTGGAGGTCATCTAATCCAACCCCTCTGCTCAATCAGGAGACCCTATACAATGTCAGACAAATGGTTTTCCAGTCTCTTCTTAAAAACACATCCAGTGTTGGGGCATCCATAACTTCTGGTGGTAAGCTGTTCCGCTGGTTAATAGTTTTAACTGCCAGGAAATTTCCCCTTAGTTCTAAGTTGCTTCTCTCCTTGATTAGTTTCCACCCATTGCTTCCTGTTCTGCCCTCAGGTGATTTGGAGAATAGTTTGACTTCCTCTTCTTTTTGGCAATCCTTGAGATATTGGAAGGGTGCTATCATGTCTCCCCTAGTCCCTCTTTTATTAAACTGTATTTCTTCCTCTCTCTCTCTCTATGGGCCACCTGGGAGTTTGCTATCCCAGTGCCTTTTTGGCCCTAAGAGCCCATACTGAGGAAATGACTGTTGAGTCATTGGCTGAGGAAATGACTGTTGGTGGGAGGAGTTACAGGGAGGTAAAAACATTTTCAGTGGGTACATTTTACATGTGTGTACCTTGCACACGATACACGTGTGCTAGGCACAAAATGAATAGGTATTCTATTATCAGAAGTCCTTGGCAACATTGTGTCAAAATTTGAGGCAGATCAGTTCAGTAGTTTTTGAGATTAGTGGATTCGTACAAACTATTTTACATTTTTATTTATATAGATTCCTCCAGGAAGTTAACAACCATGCCTGGACATCACTTCAAAGTTTGCTGAAGCTATGGTTTGAAGTGAGTTTTCCAATGATGGTTAAGGGAGAAGGTTTGTGTTAATCATTCCTTGTGTCAGTACATATGTAATGCAGAAGAAGGAAGGAGGAAAGGAAAGAGAACAAGAACATGATGGAGAAGGAGAAGGACAGGTTTTAACCTATCAATGAGAGGAGAAAAGAAGCAACATTCCCCAAGACTTTAATAAGTATAAGTATAAATATAATCTTTATTGTCATTGTACTTAAATACAACGAAATTTAATGTTTGATTTGCAAACTCTGATTTAAAATAAGACAGATTAATATCTACATTAGACAGCATTCACACACTGCAAAAAAGATATCCTTTCCGATCTATCCTTTCCATTATTTAAGTCATGTGTTTATTTATTCTGTTCTTACTACAAATGAAAATAGAAAGTGAAGGAGGGAAACTGCCCATCTAACGGAAATCATTTAATGAAACCATCGTTTACTGTCAACAATGAGATTATGTCTATCATTATGAAGATTTCTGGAAATCTGAACATCTTTGAAAAGGATGATGTGGCAAATAGATATACTCTAAAATTCACTTTCTTCCAACAAAAAGCATTTCTTGTATCTGGAGCAAACATTACTAAATGAGATACATTATCTGGCTTAGAATGCTTCCACAAAACCAATAATCATAAATGCCTTTTTAATAAAAGAAAATAGAGCAAATTCTTATTTTCATGGCATTATAATTTCTGTCTTTGTAACGATAGATGAATGTTAGATCAAAATACCTATTGTGTACAGGTAGTCCTTGACTTAAAATGGTTTATTTAGTGACCATTCAAAATTACAACGGCACTGAAAAAGTGACTTATGTCCATTTTTCACACTTATGAGCATTGCAGCATCCCCATGGTCACCTGATCAAAATTTGGATACTTGGCAACTGGTTGGTATTTATGACAGTTGCAGTGTTTCAGAGTCATGTGATCACCTTTTGCAACCTTCTGACGAGCAAAATCAATGGAGAAGCCAGATTCACTTAAAACCATGGTATTAACTTAACAACCGCAGTGATTCACTTAATAAATGTGGCAAGAAAAGTCATAAAATGGGGCAAAACTCAACAAATTTGTCCCTTAGCAACATAAATTTTGGGCTCAATTCTGGTCATAAGTTGAGGACTACTTTGTATATCAAAGTGAGTTTTGTGATTGGTTGGCGTTTATCTTTGATCAGCTAATTAGTATTTTAAATCGTTTTTTTTTAAATAAAGTTTATTCTATTGTATAAACAGAATCACATAAAATGAGAATTATAACTCGAATCTCCAAATGACATAAAAACTGTGCGTAACATTTATATTGTAAATTATATTGTATAGCTTTTAAAAATAAAATACAGTAGTTATGGACAGGGAAAATTATGTCAGATTTGGGGAATGTTTTCTGCATTTTCTCCACAGCTAAATACGAGTTTCTGAGAGTGATGTTATGTGGTGATGAAAAAAACATTAACTTTATAAGAACGTACACAAACAGTATTGATTTCTCAATACAAACTTTTTATTCCAACTGAACAAGATAGATTATTTTTACCATAGCCAACATTTAAATCACAACCTTTTTTTTTAAAATGCCTTTTTTGCTTTTAAACAATATATCTCTGTGGACTTGCTAAATCTTCCCCCGTTGTTAAATTTACCGTACGTCCTCACCTCCCCAACTAAAATCAACTAGAATAAAGAATGTTGAAATTTGGATGGATTATTTGGTTTCCTACGAATTCCGGGAATAGAGAAAACTCTTCCCAAACACACACAGGTAAACTTGGGCAAATATATATTTATTACATGCTAATCAAATCTAAGCTGCCAGTGCACTTCATCATTATGATTAGCTGAACCTGCTCCAATGTCACTATTACCTCCTCAGAATGGGCTCTGCACCCAGAAAGAGAAATATAAACCCCTTTGAGATATGATTCTCTCCTCTCCTTGCCCCCACCCTCACATTCTTTCCCATCCACAAACAATTTCCGTTGGGAACAGGGCCATGTAATATTGACAGTGACAACAAATTGTATAGCCTGGTGAACATCTGTTTCCCGGCTGCCTCACTGATACTGCAGGTTGGTTACTGAGGAGTGACTTTGTCTTCACAAGTTGTCCTGCTACAAAGGAACTGGAAACTGCTGGTACAGAAGAGACTGGCTTTATTATTGGAACACAGGAAAGCTTTATCAGCGTGCCTGGGATGTTCTGTATCTTTCCCCAAGACTGGGATTATATTAAGCACGTGTGCCTATTGGAAGATTGCTTCTAGTGGAAGTATGGAAAAAAACAGCTCCTTGTGCCACCCACCCCCCTTGAACGGATTGGATACAAATATAGTCTAAATCTTATTTTACATTAGTTATCACACTACCTAATTTTTACATCAAAAATTGACTTCGATTATCAGCAGTTCATTTAGTGACTGATCGAAGGTTAAAAAAAAAAGTGACTTAGGATCATTGTTCACACTTATGACCATTGCAACATCCCCATGGTCCTGTGATTTCCATGCGGATGCTTGACAACGGGGTTCATATTTGTGACAGTTGCAATGTCCCGGGGTCAAGTGAGCAACGTTTGCAACGTTCTGACAAGCAAAGTCAATGGGGAAGCCGCATTCACCTAACAACCATGTTACTAATTTAACAACTGTAGTGATTCACTTAACAAAGATGGCAAGAAAAGTCGTAAATTGGGACAAAACTAACTTAACAAATTTCTCACCATTATGGTCATAAATCGAGAACTGCCTCTTCTCCAATCCATCTTTACAGTATCACCTAATGCAATCGGAAGACAACAACAACATGGCTACAAATGTTGTGTTGTTATGACACAACATGTGACAATCACACAAGAATCTGACAAGACCGAATTGGAAGGAGCTTTTTGCTATATTGTAGTATGATTTTTGCAACCAATCCTTCTACTATTTAACGCTACTAACCTTCGGCACTCAAAAAGTGCAACATCAAGATGAAATATCCCTATACATTTTAGAAGACCCTTCCAAGCAAGCAAATCAACAATACAGCAGCCACAGAATGAAGATGGATGTTGCCATCTCATCCAATGACACTCCCGGAGGCTGATATTTCCTCTGTTTAGCAAACAGGCCTGTTAAGGAATTTCCTTGGCAAACGGACAACGTGGAAACATCCTTCAACCCCACAGAACTCATGAGCCAGCTAAAACCATTTCCTATGCTATGGCAACAATATCTGCGTAAGGTTAAACAAGACATTTCATGCTATCCCTTACTCAGGCCACCGTATCTATTTCTGGATGTCTTCTTTTGTTCAACCTTTGCTAATAATAGTGAGCTAGCCTAGGTGGTATTTATAGCCTTTAAAGACTTGTTGCCTGCCTTTTCAGAACACTTTATTCATGCATATTTCCTTTGTTTATTGTTGCCTCAACGCTTTTTTAAAATCATTAAGATGTTTCTGATCCAAGATTTTTATTTAGCAACTCATTTTCACAGAGAGCTTCCCGTTCTCCAACGAGCAAGCAAGCCAGATTTGGTCAAAGCCTTTAACTTCACTCTCGGGTAGACACAGCCTATGCATGTTTTGTTAGAACGTCCCCTGTGAACTGGGTGGGGGTGGGGGGGATGTGGATATCACTTTCATGTCAAAGAAGAGAGATTTCTGTTTCTTGCCAGTTGCTGGAAGCAGAACTAGAACTTGAGGCAACAAGGAAAGAGCTTTACTAAAAGCTTTTTGTCCACCTCGCCAACTTTTTAAAAAATAATCCTTCCAGATTATTTCCATAAATGCTATCGTTTGCTACATTATCTTGTTTGATTCCTATTTTACTGACACAATCTTAAATGGTGGCATGGCAAAAAACAAAACAAAAAAATAAAGCAGTCAAAATCCTAAGCACTTCACTCAGTGGTAGGAGTCAAATAATTGAACAATCGGTTCTCTGCCCTAATGATTTCTTCCAACAACCAGTTCACCAAATTGCTCAGAAAGCTAACAACCAGTTCTCCCGAAGTGGTGCGAACTGACTGAATCCCACCACTGACTTCACTCTAAGACAGGGTTTCCTAACCTTGGAAGTTTTAGAATCGTGAAATGTTAGTACTACTTCATAATGCCTTGGTAAGGCCACACTTAGAATATTGCATGTGGTTTTGGTTGACACAATATAAAAAGATGATGAGACTCTAGAAAGAGTGCAGAGAAGAGCAACAAAGATGATTAGGGGACTGGAGGCTAAAACATATAAAGAACAGTTGCTGGAATTGGGTATGTCTAGTTAAATGAAAGTGGCTCAGTGGCTAAGACGCTGAGCTTGTCGATCAGAAGGTCAGCAGTTTGGCAGATTGAATCCCTAGTGCTGCATAACAGAGTGAGCTCTCGTTACTTGTCCCAGCTTATGGCAACCGAGCAGCTCCAAAGCATGTAAAAAATGCAAGTAGAAAAATAGGGACCACTTTGGTGGGAAGGTAACAGCACTCCATATGCCTTCAGCATTTAGTCATGTTATAGAGATGTCTTTGGACAGTGCTGGCTCCTTGGTTTAGAAACAGAGATGAGCACTGTCCCCTAGAGTTTGGAACTACTAGCACTTACAGTATATGTAAGTATATGTATCTCTTTCTTTTAAATTTCAGCTGACTATTCAATATGTGTGAAGGGAACCTGTACCTTTACCTAGTTTAATGAAAAGAAGGACTAGGGGTGACATGGTAGCAGTGTTCCAATATCTAAGGGGCTGCCATAAAGAAGAGGGAGTCAATCTATTCTCCAAAGAACCTGAAAGCAGAACGAGAAGCAACGAATGGAAACTAATCAAGGAGAGAAGCAACCTAGGATGAAGACATTTCTTGACAGTCAGAACAATTAACCAGTGG
This sequence comes from Rhabdophis nuchalis, assembly GCA_039707465.1. Lineage (NCBI taxonomy): Eukaryota > Metazoa > Chordata > Lepidosauria > Squamata > Natricidae > Rhabdophis > Rhabdophis nuchalis. Next base: position 102,196,976 of record CM077644.1, read on the forward strand.
AATGGCTTGCTTTCAGAAATTGTGGGTACTCCATCACTGGATGTTTTTAAGAAGAGATTGGACAACTATTTGTCTGAAATAGCATAAGATCTTCTGCTTGAGCAGTGAGTTGGACTAGGAGATGCCCAACATTTCTTCCAACTCTGTTATTCTGTTAAGGTTGGTAACCTATGCTCTAAATCCCTAACAACTTGGTTGAATCATATTATTTTGCAGTCTGTGACTACATTCACACTTCACATTATACTGGAAAAAAACTGGTGTGATGCATAAATCAAATCAACCTCATAAATGTGAGTCTGAGGTTAGGATTACTGTCCATACACCACAGAAATAACCATTCTGCTATTAAACAGAATGAGACGTCCTACCTAACTCATTTGGTAGACAGTCTAATATGTATTTATTATCACCGAATTCCATTTGCAGGTTACCTCGGGGAACAATAATGGCTGGAGCTGCCTCTAAAAGAAGCCTAAAATTTGTGACTCTACCAACTTACAAAGCTAGTCTTTTGTAAAAGTAATTCAAGAGACAGAAGGAATTGGGATATTGCTTTCTTCTGTCCCCTGGCATCAACCATTTAATATGGGCAAAATGCTAGAAAGAAAGAAAGAAAGAAAGAAAGAAAGAAAGAAAGAAAGAAAGAAAGAAAGAAAGAAAGAAAGAAAGAAAGAAAGAAACCCACCTCAACAAGGACTAAGTATAAATGCTATTGGTAGAAATATGTAAATAGATATTCTGGCAGCATCTAGCTGACCATGACTAAACTTAAAAATAAGCAGGATAGACCCTGAGTAATACTTGGATCGATGACTGCCTTTAAATAGTTCCTAAAACAACTTTTTAATTCCTTTAATTAGTCTTAAAATTTTCAGAATTCCATCATTCGCTAGTCAAGTTCTATTCAAGGGTGTTCTAGAAAATTTCATTCAGATTCTTTTTATACCTCATCTCAATGTGTATTATTTCATTGTTCATAATATATAGAAGAGAGAGATTGATTCCTTGCTTTACAGTTTGGCCATAATTGGCCCAGAAAGCTGATATAGAGAGAGCATGGCTATGTAAGTCCTTGACTTACAACAGTTAATTTAGTGACCGTTCAAAGTTACAGCGGCAATGAAAAAAGTGACTTATGATCATTTTTCACATTTATGACCATGGCAGCATCCCATTTGTTATGTGATTTACATGTGGAAATTTGACAACTGACTCACATTTATGACGGTTGCAGAGTCATGTGATCTCCCTTTGCGACCTTCTGATAAGCAAAGGCAATGGGGAAGCCACATTTACCTAACAGCCATGTTACTAATTTAAGAACTGCAGTGATTCACTTAACAAATCTGGCAAGAAAAGTCACAAATTGGAGCAAAAAGTCACTTAACAAATTTCTCACTTAGCAACATAAATGTTGAGGTCCTAAATTGAAGATGACCTGTAATTTGAAAACTGCCTGAATCTTGTTAAAGGAAAAACCAGTGAAATCCCTCTCTGCTTCTTCAGGCCTGATTGCACAGTGTTGTGGTTATCATTATCTCCTCATTAGTTAAGGTGGGATATAACGTGTGGTATTCAGGGATACCATTACAGTTATACAAACACCCCAAAGCACCTTCCAGATTTTAATCTTTTTAAAAGATTGATTTAATTAAAAAGCAGGGATACGCAATCGCATCCTAAAGGGATGTTTTTATGATTGGCCATACCCATCAATAGAAGTTATTTTGTGAATATGAAAATTCTTTCCGTGAGAATTAATTATTGTTGGGCCCTTAATATTCCAAATCTGCTCATTAATCTAAAAAAAGTAGCTTTCCTAAAATTAAGGAAGGAAACTGAAGTTTTCTGGAACAGCTTCAAAATTTTCCATGGCCTTTAACATTTCCATAAAAAGATGGTGTTTCAAGAACAATCTGTTACAAAATCTGTTACGTTGGTTAGCATAAATAGATGGGGAAAGCAGTGGAAAATAATAGCACAGAAAGGTGTGAGATTTAGGAAAGTCCTCGAGATATGCTTTGAGAGTACATGATACAACAATCATGCTGCAACTATGCAAATTTGGCCAGTGGTCGCTTTGAATTTAATTGATGACTGGGAATAAAAAATGAACAAAGGAGCATTCTCTAAAAAAAATATTCCCACTTGGAACATTTGGGTTCAGGATATCTTCTATGCCCATTTCCGCAATAAAGGTAAAGACATGCTCACGGGGTCTGTGCCTAACCCTGATGACAAAACATGTATTGCAATGTCACAATGCAAGACCTGCCATTTCCATACTTGTGTCATGATGTCACATACTGGTATATAAGGGACAGAGTTTCTCTCCCAGCCTTGTACTGTACACTTAGGTGCTTTCCCCTGTGAAGACACCTATGGTGTTTCTTTGTAGACAAAGTAATGAGAGGATTAACATAACGCATGATAGCAATGAGTATGTTAGGCAAAGAATGCACTGTATTCCATTCACATCCTGACGCCATTGATGGAAATAAAATCTTCTGTATTATTTGTTTGATGAAGTCATAATAAATGCAGGTGACATTATGGCTTCTATCCAATACACGCAGTGACATTTGAATACTCCATCGTCATTATTTCCCATCAATATTTGGGCCCTACCTCTTGAATATTTCTTCATGGATGGTGTCCATGATTGTAATCAACTCTAACGTTCTTTCATATAAAAACTAAAAGATTATCTGCAAACCTTTCAAGCGCACAGAAGGCTAATTAGAGGAAAAAATATAGCTGTACTCCATAATGTGATAATTTATTATCAACATGGGGACTTCTGATTATGCAAAACTTTAGACCTTCAGAGATACATTCCAAAAGGATGTGACATAGATAGCCCATAGGGAAATTCTAGATTAGTTGTCCACAAATGTTTTGGGAAGATTTCCTTAAAAATAGTTCTCAAAAAATTAGCTAAAGCAAAAGTGAATGGGTAAATTATGTGCATTGGATATTCTGATCATAATCTGCTTCTACATTGTTTCTTTTCTGCCAAAGGAATATGCATTTCAATAGTTATCCTATACCCCAGGTAAATGGAGAAGTTCGTCTGTAGTGGCAAATCCAGTTACAAAATACTATTTCCCAAAACTCTCTTTGCAATGCTGGGTCTTTATATTTTCCACAGCTTTAGTGTAGCATTTTAAGTTCTCAGTTTAACCTGGTTTTTATCTTGCTTTCTTTTTCCTATATGCTTCCATTCAAATTATTCAACTGCACATTACATATATTTTAAAAATCATCTTAAGCTCTTTTGAGGTAGCAAAAATAACTATAATAAATAAAATAAATATGCACACAAAATGTGACACATCGCGGAAAATAAACTCTTGGGACAGAGAATGTTACAAATGTTTGGAAAAAGAGAAAGTAAGCCTCTCGGCAATAGGCAACAATGTAAAGTAAAAAGTAAAAAGAGGATGCTACAAAAATGAATCTCCGAATTTAACTGCTTTTATTTATTTTTATTTATGTATGTTTCATATTTCTAAATTGCCATCTCCCTCAGATACTGACTGAGGTTTGTTTGCCTCTGTCTTTTTTTCCATGTAGCCGTTTCACTTACAAATGAAGGGTTCAAAAAGGCTGCCTGTTTTAGTCCTTTATCCTAGGAAAGGTTATACACCCTGTTTCCCTGAAAATGAGACAATAAGCCCAATCGGCATGCACTAAAGTAAGCCCTCCCCACAAAATAAGTCCTCCCTGAAAATACTGCAACACAGCAGCAGCCATGAGGTGACCTCCTGCATCTCAAAAATAATAAGACCTCCCTGAAAATAAGGCCAAGCACTTATTTTGGGGGTCAGAGGAAAAGGCTGTCTTATTTTTGGGGAAACACGGAAAGACCTGTGAAAACTGAGATCCCTTTCCAAATATCACTTGAAGGCACTGGGAAAGGACATTCCCGGTGACTTCCAATGCTTACTTTTTTTTTATAGGTAATCAGTGCTTACACAGCACTGTTTTCCACAAATAAAAATATTTTCCTACTATTTAATCCCATTGTCCTTTGCCCTATCATCAATGGATTGCAATCCTATTTTCCCACTTCCCTACAGTTGTCTTCTTTAAAACAATCCATCTTCTCACCTACATCCTTTCTTCTACTGGTCAGAAACATTCAGTAATGATTTTATTCTGATTCTCCTCCTCAGTTTGCTCACCGTTCATTAGCCTGCTATTCTAGAATATGGATTTTTGTTAGTCTTCAGCAATCTGTCCAGAGACTTGTTTTTGCATCATTTTTAAAAGACTCTGGAGTTGCTACAAGCTAACAGGATACGTGTTTATATATCAAACACATATATAATATTTGTCGATCCTGAATTTCATTCTGAATATACTGCACATATGGACCTCTCAAAGTACAATATTATTTTCTGTAATATAATTATTACTATTCTCCTGTCTAATAGTTGCTTTCTTTCTAGAATATCTTGCTCAGTGAATCCAGCTAGCAGAAGAATAACTCTGATTTCATAATATATCTGATCAGAGAACTTGGCTTAGTCTTAGACAATTGTTACTTTCATGTATACATAGTCTATTTTACAGTATAGTTGAATGTTCATGGATCCGTATCAATTTTTTTTCTGGTTTTATGACTCATTGATAATAGCTTAAAGGATTGATTAATAGGAGTGGAAACTGGAACATCTCCAAATATTCTGGAATTCAACTTCTGGAAGCCCAAGTCAGCCAGTGAAGCTCTAACAACATCTGGAGACCATAAGTTGTCCATTCTAGTTCATATTTTTAATCCTTTCTTTCCGGAGTTGTACACTAGGATCTATAAATACTTTTCTCCCAATGTTGCTTCCAAAGTATTTTACAAGGGACTTTTTTGTCTGTTTCTCTATCAATAGGCCTCTTTTTCTACCTTCCAAGAAACAAGCCAATGACAATAGGGTAGCAATGGCTATTTGTACTCACTGGCTATTTGTACTCACTGCTGGTCTATATCAGAGGTGGATTGCGTCCGGATTGGGCGAACCAGTAGTAACGGCAGCGGGAGGCTCCGCCCGCCCACCCGGATGATTCTGTGCATGTGTGGAAGCATTGCGTGTGTGCAGGGATGCACACAGGAGTGCACCCAAAGTGGTAGTAAAAAAATTGGCAAACCACTTATGGTCTATATCTATTAATACTCTTCTTCAACAGTAGCCTATAATCATAATTAAGTTAGTCAGGCAAGATCCCAGAGTCACACCCCCAGATTCCTTCGCTTTAGAAAAAAATATCTTGACTTAAACATCCAAATCAGCTTTTTCACAGATAATTAGTGAGATCAAAATAGTCATAATATTTTGAAATGTCTCTCTCAACAGCTTTTTCCTCAAAGAACAATACACAAATATAAGTTGTATCAATCAAATGCTAACCACATTTTCTTATACCAAAACTCTGTTTGTTCATTTATTTGTCCAATTTAGGCACCACCCATTTTATTCTCAGAGTGACCACAGCCCATGAAAGAATTGCATAACATACCTTAAGTTCTCTGAAGAATATGCTACTCCTAGCCCACTCGACGATTGAGAAGAGGGTTTGGTCAGCCATTTTGCACATAAGCCCAAAAGTGTTGAGCTTTTCATGCTTGCTTCTGTTGGCCTGCTCTTGTTGTAAGTAGGCCATAATCTTAGCTTGAACTTGGGGCTCATCCGGCTCACACTTCAAGAGTTCCAAAATCAGATGAGGAATACTTGCTGGTGAGCTTGATTGATGGTAACCATCCATGTAAGAGTAGCCCATTATCGACTCTGGAGAGCTGGTATAAGGATCAGGGTACTCGGACTTGATAGCACGGCTTGGAAAGTGACTGTAGCTCTGATAACCTTGTAGGCTACCATGTGGCGGCATTGTCATGCTAATTGGAGATGTTACAAAAGGACTTCGGTCATAGTCTGTGGGAGGCAAGGCTGTGTGGTTCAGAGGTAGGCCTTTGGACGCAGAATGGATGTTCTGGATTGCAGAAGATATTGTGAGATCAGTGGGCATTGCTTGAATCACCTGAGTCATGGCTTCTAATTTGAGTCCATTTGCTCGGATGAGAGCTTTCTTTTGCTGCTTCAGTGCCCTGTCCCTCTTGTACATGGGTCCAAATTTGTTCCGGCCTCCGCGCATTCGGTCAGCTCTCACAGCTGTTGAATATAGCGGTGAAAAAAAAAGTTATAGGTATCACATTGCAGACATGATACAAATATAAATACTGATAAGAATAATGATCATTTTTAGTCCTTGATCAACCTATAGCACATGTTTATATTGAGTATAGCTATTTAAGGGTTTTTACTTTATTTTAGTGTGCTGTGGTGGTGCAGTGGTTGTAATGCAGTATTGCAGTCTAACTCTGCCTAATGCTGGGAGTTCAATCTTGATCGGCTCAAGGTTGACTCAGCCTTCCATCTTTCCAAAGTCATAAAATAAAGAACTAGATTATTGGGGACAATATCCGTATTCTGTAAAGCACTCAGAGAATGCTGTAAGGCAATATGAAATAGTATGTTAGTTTAAGTGCTATTGTTATTGTTATTTATTGTAATTTCACTTTTGATGAACCACCTGAGAAGGTCTAACATGGTGAATAAACATATTGTATTAATTTGCAAGCATTTATTACTTTCTTGTTAAATCGCTGTATGAAAGCATACTGGTGAATAATTTAAAAAGCATAATTCAAGCTTAGTGTATTAAATTTTCTAGTAAATCTAACAGGAGAGGGCTAATACATTCTTCTGCTAAGCACGAAGGACTCAAAATTGCATTTGGGAGCAGTGCAAGACCTTTTAATAACAACTTTTCAAAATGCTTATCACTTATTTTTTCCAATGTTTATGCTCTTTTGACTTAACCCCTTGAGTAGGTGTTATTTAAAGGCACGCAATGCTCTTCACATTGGCCCTTACTCTGAAAAGAGGAAGCTCGCCAATTTTGGAGAGAGGTAATAAATTGCACTATTGTTATTTCATCAAGTCTATGATAGAGAACAAAGTGTCACCCAGATCAAAAATAAAAAGGATTTTGCAACTTCCAATGCCATTCAAATCATATCAGAATTAGGGTTGTGCAGAAATATTGTTGGTCTGGGTTACAGTACTATGTTGCTAGAACATGTTTTGAAAGCAGCAATATTTTACTAAGACTATCCTTCCCAAAGGTATTCAGACAATAAGAAGAGCCTTTGACAGCTTGGTGACATGCTGAGATAGCTGGAGGTTACGTTACTAAGCTTTTATCTTATAGATTAGCATGCCATTAAAAATGTATTAGAAATCGTAGGTATACAGAGACCTATAAAACTATCATAAAGATGTTAACAATTAATGATTTGATCCTAAAATGTAATTTATGAACTAGAATGCAAGACTATGTATCATAATCAAGGGAACATGCATATAAAACGTTTATAGCTAAAAGCAGGAGTTCCTTCCCATTCTGCTGATAACAAAGAGGAAGTCTGTTCATATAGGAGAATATTGCTAAGCAATCTTTAATAAATAAATAAGAAAACAAATATTGGTCAGAAACACATCCACTCTTACTTTCTTGCTGGCAAAGAAAAGACAAACAGAAATGCCTAACAAATTATAGTAAAATAGTTTTATCTATTCTACTCAACAATGTCACATTCTGGCATTAATTTTTGATTGCTTGTTGTTGTTTTTTAAAAATGAGGTGAATTCAGCTTCCTCCGCGTATGGATTTTCCAAGATATGAGAGGCAGGTAGCACATCAAACAAGATACATTGATCTCTTTTCTTAATTATTGTATCTATGCAAGAGCTGTAACTTCTGCAAAGAAGTCAAGTCATGTTTCTTTTGGAAACTAGCATTAAAGGTCTCTGTGGGGCATTTGGTATGCTTCATCTCGGTATATTTCATTGAACAATTTCTGAAAGATTAGGGCTATATGTAAAATGATAAATGGGATTTTTCAATGAAGAATAAAGGAGAATATTTGAAGCTTAGAGTTGAACGGAGGGGTTCTTGGTGCTCTCTGAGCTAGGCTGTATTTTTTGCAGACATCTCATTACCCAACCAAAATAATATCATCAGTGCTAATGACTTTCCCTAACATGCTTATGGAGATTCTCAGTAATCTGTTCCAAAGGTGCTTTTTCAAAAGGCAACTGGACGTTGTTTTATCTTGAAGATTTTCACTTCTTATCCAAGAAGCTTTTTCAGTTGAAGAAGTTGAAGCTTCTTGGATGAAAAGTGAAGGGTCTTCAAGTCCAGTTGCCTTTTGAAAAAGCATCTTTGGGATAGCACTGATCGTGTTATCTAGTTTGGGTAATGAAACATCTGCAAGAATGCAAGCTCAGAGAGCACCAAGGATCCCCTCATTCACAGAACACTTTATGCACATGCAGCCTCCTAATGTTTCTAACTTATTCCACAATATTCATGTTTTTGGTGATATAATCTTTTACACCCTTCTGTCATACTCTTGTGTTCCTTATTGATTTTTTAAAAATGGACAGACTATTAAGCCAGTAGCAGACAGCATAACTTCTCTGGATAAGGCAGAGGTACAAAATATCAAAACATTTCTAGGTAATACTGATATAGATAGTGAAAGCACTTTTGAAAAGAATTTGCAAGTAAGTGCTTACGTCTTGTGTTCTTGCTCCCCTTCTAAACCTTCTAAATATTTTTTGCTCCTAGAGAAGAAGCAAACTTGTCTTGGATGTGTTTGTGTGTGTGTGTGAGAGAGACTGACCTTGTAAGGTGCATTTGCAAAAGGGTACAAAATATAGAATCACTTGAGAATTGTTTCCTACTTCCTACCCAATTTCCATTTATTGTATTATTGTTATTTTGGGAAATGCAGATTTCAAAACATACATTTGATGCAATGACTTTTATATCTGCCCTGATATTATCTGCTGATTCCGATCTAGATTGCTGTAGTTTGAAGGGGTCTTAAAAGCTGCAAAGTTAGGCTTGATTAGCATAATTAAATTATTCTCGAATGAAAACTTTATGGGCTATGCTGCTCACAAGTTCTACATCTGTCCATAAAAAAATAGTGAGCTTCTAATGAGAAAATTAGCTGATTTGCAGTCTTTAGCTTGAGAATTTATGAACTGAACCAATGCTGGTGACTTTTTGAAATACAACTAAACCATGTTTATAAATTATAAATATTATTATAAATGTTTGTAAATTATAAATAAATAAATAATCACTAGCCCCTTTTTCAGACAACAAATATTTTGCATTATCTCAGAATTAAAGCAACTTCAAAAAAATGAAATCCCTACCAATAAAATTTAAGTTACTCATTTGTTGACAAAAGATCGAAATTATGAATAATTAAATTATAGTTCCACATCTTTGAAAAAATACAAACATTAAAACCAATAGACCGCACAGTACTAAATGTTAGAAATAAGATGAATTGTTATCAGTGGGATGTTTCCAATATTATGTTTTTAACTGGACTATTAAATATCAGTCAGGAGAAGAAATGAAGAATAAGCCAATTCCATAACTGGAGTCTTTCGTATCTATCTATCTATCTATCTATCTATCTATCTATCTATCTATCTATCTATCTATCTATCTATCTATCTATCTATCTATCTATCTACAAATATTTGGCATGAGAATTTTCTCTCCTATCATTGATATTTGAATTCTTACAAACCAATGAAAATGACATACAGCATTATTTTCAAATCAGCAATGATTTAATCTAACAGAGATGGAGCCACATAGACTGTTCAATTTGTAGTTACAAAAAAATGACAAAAGTGAATTCTATCAATATTAACTGTTAAAAATTACTACTGGTAAGTAGACTTTAGGCAAATATTTATCAGAAAAGTTTCAAAACTTTTTGACAGCAACAGTTAGTGTGTGTGTGTGTGTGCGTAGTGTGTATGTATATATATGTATGTATGCGTGTCTGTGTGTGTATTTCAAGCTAACTTTTGTTTTCTTCTTTCAGACTCTGAAACAAGGAAATAATAAGTAATAGTAAGTAATAGTAACTTACTCTGAACACAATCATGTGACAAGATGAAGCTCATATTTTATCAATGGCCAATTGAGCATTATAATATACCTGAAAAATTTCATAAAAATTGAAAACTATTTCTATTGGATATGTAATGAGGTGTTTTTTTTAAAAAACACCAAGATCTCTTTCTATGCATGCTAAGTAAATCTTTGCTTAGTTAATGATTAGCCTAGCTGCATAATCGGTTCATACAAGGAATTCCACTGATAAAACAAGAATGATCCCTGAGAGGAAAAAATGTCCAATATTCTGTATAGTATTTATAACTCTCGGATATGCCTAAAATGATTTCATTTTATAAATCACTACAGTATCAGTTCCCCCCCTCAATATTTATTTTGCCTGCTCTGATTGAATTTTGTTTGCCTAAAGAAATCAGTGTTATTTGTTCTACGTATTTATGATTAACTCTGGATAGTGTGCACTCTTTGAAAATTATACTGTACAATAAATTGTACAATATGATTGTACAATTATGCATATTGTTCTAATGCTTACATCTGAAATGAGCCTCTAAGTACCATAAGCGGCAAATGGGACAAGGGAGCCTTCAAAGCTTTTTGAGATAAACTTGTAGTAGTGAATCATAAGCTTCCATTATTTTTGGTCCGTCATAAGCAATCATTCTTTGAAATAACACCTCAAATCACAGCAGTTTAAATAATGCAAATAGAAGGACTTGTATTTAATATGCAATTATTTTTTTTAATACTTCAGCAGAAACAATTGCAGACCTTACCTTCCAACTTCATCCCAACACTTAGACATTTTTGAAACCGACAATAAGGGCAGCGTTTTCTTTGAGTTTTGTCAATTTGGCAGCTTTGATTTTCTATACATGTGTACCTTTTGTTGTTCTGGACTGTTCGCTTAAAGAAGCCCTGTAAAATAGACAGAACGTATTTACAAATTGGACACAAGTGGCTTGAACCAGGAATTGACTTCAGATTATGAAAACCAATCACCCAATCTTCTCTTCTACTGTCATCCTGCTAATTCAGCATTTATGAAATGGCTGGTTTGGTTCCAGATTTCCTTGGAGGAAACCCACCAGGCCACAGGCACAATTTTTCTGAGGCTAGTCTGCACTGGTGTTGATTTACATCAGATCCTGGCAAGGCATCTTTATTGTTTCCCTAGTCATCATCTACCAGTAGCAATTTGAATGAATTAAAATTCTTTCAAATGATCCTGATTTTTTAAAAGTGGCCTTTCAAAATCACCTAATGCCGAATTTTAAGACAAATCTTCCTTAAGGTGTTAAAAAACAACAACAACCCTTGCCTATTTGTATTTAATTTTTTTAGATTTCACTAATATGGATTGTAACTCAGTTCTAAATCTCAAATGAAAGTAAGTTTCCCCAATCTACCACTTGTTACTCTGGTTACTCCTGCCTCACTAGAATACTATTCTTCACTTCATCATCCATCATTACTGCAATCACCTTAATTCTCTGATATTTAAAACTGAATTTTAAACTGCCTATTGAGCTTCTCAATTTTCAGCTGAATTTTAAACTCTTTGGGATTTTGAAAAAGTTAGTTGCAAGACTATCTTCCTTCCCCTAACACTAAGTACAGCTGCATAAATTACTTCTGGTGGCCATGTTGATTTAAATTATGCACTATATGACAGATATTCTAGTTCTCACGTCTCTTTATAGTCTGGGAATAGTGGACGATTTATATAACTACATGGGGGTAGTATAGTGTGATTAACTTTTAATACAGCATGAATACTGATGTGCTCAAAAGTTTCCTTAACCAAATGTGTCTTATGTAACTTTAGCAGATACAGGTTTCAACTGCATAAATATTTCTATAGAGCTCTAAAATTATACATGTTACTCCAGAAAGCTGTGCTAAAATGATGTTGTTTTAGTACTATGAAGTACTATGAATTTGCTCGGTTTCTATATTAATCCAGAATTATTTTACACAATTGCAAGGCAATCTAAGGTTTTATTAGCTAGGTGCATGGCACTGGCCTATAATTTTGAGACTCCAGCTGATATGCATAAAATGAAATGCATGAGCCAAATAATATTCTTCATAGTGATGAATGACATTTTAAAACCATTTAATTGATTTCCACTTAATCACCTTGCAGATAAATATGGACATAAAATGCTGTGTATGTATGAGTGTGTATGCACATTTATAAGTATGTTATGTGCAAGCATAAAAAGAATGTCAAGAGAAATTTACATTTGCATCCTGAAAGATGAAAAACTTGAAACAGTTGCCTTCAATATTGCAGCCCTGAAATTTATCAGGAACAAGATGCAGCAACAATAATACTCAATGTATATAAATCAACTAAAATCAATATTGAGGACAGCTGGGAATGAAAGTCTCTCTACAACTACATCACTTCACGACAACCAAATATTTAAAGGCAGTAAATATAGCCACTCTATACCGGAACACCATGGCCACGTTTTTCTTTCCATTGGCTAAAAAAGATACCCTCCTTACTCTGAACATAATTTCTGCCTTCAGAGAATGCCACTGCACTCCTTCACAATACTTTTTTTTCATTAAAAAACAACAGAAGTATGATTGTCTAGCCTTTTTTCTTGATCTGATTTTCAGCTCCCTTCCCCCACTTTTCCCATGAAAATAAATTGTACAAAACCTTGCAACTTTCACAGGTAAGGAGTCCATAGTGATACCCAGACACTTTATCTCCACAGACTGGACACAGTTCTTCAAGATCTTCATCATAAGAGTAATTCACCATTTTAAACTGAGACACTGGGAGGGGAGGAAAAAGAAGAAAAATAGGGGGAGGAATTAAACTCTATGAGAATGTATACAAAACATTTGATGCATTATTTATTTCTTCACTGGGGAAACAATTCCAGGACACATCCATGGGTTTTTCTTTCCCTTTAAATCCTCAAAACAGGAAAACCCAATTTTGAAACAACAGATTTTTTAGCAACCAAAAATATTGTCCCCAAATTCAATTTAGCAGAATAAAACCTGTTAAAACTACTCACAGTTTTAAACACACAGCAAGCATTTTATTTTACTAATCCCAAAAACTGGTTTTCCAAAATTTTAAATTCTTAGTTCACTCCTATTTGTCCTTACAGGCAGGACTAGTTCAAGACATCCTACTCTGAAGTCTACATGCCCGAGGCTGCAGTCTTACTTTTCTTCAGTTTATTGTTCTTGGGATAAAGATCGCCATTTATTTGTGCTATATTTAAAATGTAATTGCATTTAAAAATTAAAAATCAGATGACTAAGTGGAAAAGTAACTTTTCTCTGTACTTTGAAAGTTCTGCTATAACAAGTCACCTTAAAAAATGTTTACCTAACCCCCGTTTCAATTTCACAAAACTAGTAGTCTGAGTAAGGGAAAAATCAACAGCTTACAACGGTATTTTAGAAGCGAGATGAAGGGAAGGGGGAAAAGAAGGAACTGTAATTTTTACATATCCATCAAACTTGTCTTTACAAAAAACTATTCTTCTGCCTTAACTCTTTCCTTACTGTGTCAACACACCAGAGAAAATACATAAACTGTTCAAGGATTTATAGAGACCCTTTGGATTTGTCTTGCAAACTTCTTCAAATGCTGGTAACTAAAAACAAAGAAGAAAGTTTTACCACAACCTACCTACCTTCCTTCCTTCCTTCCTTCCTTCCTTCCTTCCTTCCTTCCTTCCTTCCTTCCTTCCTTCCCTGCCTCCCTTCTTCCCTCCTTCCTCCCCTCGTTCTTTCCTTCCGACTGGGGAATACAAATCTTTTACTTGAGACAGCGGAGAGAAAACTCTTGGCGCGATCCTAAGAATTAATTCAACGGGATGGAAAGACCCAACTGATTTAGGAGCGAGATCCTTATGAAAGAATCCGATTCCTGTCGGGGGAACGAAGGAATCGGTGTCCCTCCGACTCAAGAGAGGCGGGGGAGAACCAGGAAGATCTGCTAGTTTGAGTTCCTCACTCTCTCGCTTTTCCTCGCCCTCCCGGACTATTCTAAGGGGGGAAGTGGGCTGATCTCTTGAAGAGAAGAAGAGATCGCTCGCCTGCGAGAAATTAGACGAGTCTTCTTCTGGTAGCCTAGGCGGAAAAAAAGGTTATGGTGGGCCCGAGTCGGAAGAGCGAGCCAGATTCAAGGGAGGCCAGATGTAGCCAAAGTAAGTAACTGGGGCCAGACAGGGGCAGAGAAGGATCTTCTTCACCCCACCACCCAGAAGAAACTTCGCCAGCTGCTGACCTACCGTTTCTTCCCCTGTCTACAATTCCACATCGTTTTCCACCGATTTGCTCCATTGAGGAAGCGCTCCTTCCCCAGGTGACCAGAACCCCAGGAAAGAATGGTCGCGAATGTCTACGGGGGAAGGGGGTGGGGGTAGTGGATGGGTGGGAGGGAGGGAAGGGTGGTGAGAGAAATGACCTAAGTCTCTCCCTACTCCTCCATTGGGTGGGAGCTTCCATTCAAGCCAAAGGCTTCAATAGTTGGTCAAAACTTTCTCAGAACCAGCCCGAAAGGGAGCTTCGGAGAAGTTGGAGGAAGACTATCGGAGCGTTCCCAAACCGAGGGGGTACAAAATGGAAGAGGAAAGAAAGAAAGAGAGAGAGGGAGGGAGGGAGAGGGAGAGGGAGAGAGAGGTGGCAGTGTGGTGAGGGAGGGAACTTCCGGGAAGACTTTTGACCAAGGATAGAAGAAGAAACTACAACCTGAACCCGGATCCCTCGCCCCCCACCGCCGAAGCTTCGAGAAATGGGAACGCGGGGCGTAATAATTTCAAAGGTGCGAGGAAATCTACGGAAGCGTTCCCTCCCAAAGCCCTTTCCAGAACTTCCAAGGCACCACCGCAGGCAAGACCATTGACCTGACCTGCCTGCTATGGGAGCCACTGACTGGCAGTGGATTTTTGGGCGGGAGTTTTAAGTAGGACCTAGGAAAGATGCCGTGGGTCCAACCCAAAAACTCTTCCACTTTCATAGACGGAAGTTTTTCGAAGTCTTCTTTCTCTTTTAGACGTAACAGCGAGCAACCCCCAATTGTTCGGTACCCCCTCAAATTGTACTTAGCAGCCAAGAAAGATGCGGTTGGATGGGTTTAGGCTCTATTTAGAAAAAAAAAAGAGTTAGAGAATCTCTTTCTCGCACACAGATATTGGCCAGATTTGTAACTGGAACTGAGGTAATTTTGGATCCCGACTGGAAACGCCCGAGGCCGGTTCCCAGAGGGGCTTCAACTCGAGGGGATGAAGGACCGAAGCCAGAAAGAAAGAAAGAAAGAAAGAAAGAAAGAAAGAAAGAAAGAAAGAAAGAAAGAAAGGAAGGAAGGAAGGAAGGAAGGGAGGGGGGAAGGAAGGAAGAAAAGAAAGGAAGGAAGAAAGAAAGAAAGAGAAAGAGGAAGGAAGAAAGGAAGGAAGGAAGGAAGGAAGGGGAAGGAAGGAAGAAAAGAAAGGAAGGAAGGAAGAAAGAAAGAGAAAGAAAGAAAGAAAGAAAGAAAGAAAGAAAGAAAGAAAGAAAGAAAGAAAGAACCGAAAGCCGCATCTCCAAATCGCTTCATTTGAGGGGAAGCCACGAAGGGGAGGAAAACGCCTTTAAGAAGCGCGTTTCGAAATCGAAAAAAAAAACCTGCCCACCTGCCCTCCCCGTTCGCCGCGGTGCGCGCACGAATCCCCGAGGACAGCCCCGCGCCGCCTTCTTTGGAGTTCCCGAAAGGGGAGAAAAGGCTGAATCGAGGGATGGAGGGACAGATCTGGGCAAGCAGCGTCTAGAACCGAGAGGCCAAAGGTTTCCGCTTCTCCGTCCGGGAGGGACGGGCGCCTCCAATTCTGCTTTGCTCCATCCTATAAAGCCGGTCTGAGCTGATGGGCAGCGGCTCAACCAGGAAGAAGCTTTGAGCCGACTGGCGTTTTCCCGGCAGAGCCGTCAAGGCAGAACCTCCTATTGTTCCCCGGTGAACTGAGCAGGACCTCCCGTAAAGGCTTGCCGGAGATGAAGTATAAAAGGAGGCAGTATTGCAGCTTGAGCTTATTTACCTGCGGCTCTCTTAGACTTAGAGCTTCTCCTAGCATCCTCCAGCCCTGGTCGAAATGAACCCGCACCAGGTTGGTTCATGCCTCTAGAGCAGGGGTCTCCAACCTTTGCAACTTTAAGTCTGAAGGACTTCAGCTCCCAGACTTCGCCAGCCAGCAAAGCTGGCTGGCGAAATCTTGGAGCTGAAGTCCTTCAGACTTAAAGTTGCAAAGATTGGAGACCCCTGCTATAGAAGACGCCACATAAGCAGCTATTGGGGATCGGGGCTAGGATTTAGAACTGCCTTTCTGGTGTTTTCGGTCAGATTTTCGCAGCGGAGGAGGGAACTGACCCGCCCTTTCACTCCTACCCACGCTGACCCAACTATCCGTGTCCTTCTTACGCCGGAATCAAAAGCACCGTTGGCAACCCCCGCTGACTTCTCCAGACACACACAGTCACTCGGGGATGATACAATTGTGTTTCCCCAAAGGGATAGAGATGCCCAGGAACCGGCATTTCAGGGCGCGATTTCATTTTTACACAAAGACACCCGCTTCACCATATTTCTAAATGAACTCGCCTTCTGGGTCGGCGTGAACCCCCGAAGCAGAAACGAACCGAAAGGGCTGGTGCTTATGGAGCCCTTCCCGAAAAAGTTTAACCAACCAGACTGAATTTGGCACATTGTGCGAACGCATGCATTAAATCTCTCCCATAGCTTCTAGTGCTTAATGGGGGTGGGTGGGGGTAGGGGTACGGCCACTATGTTGTCTTCCTTAGCAGCAAATCACAGTATCTCTCTTCCCTCCTCCTCCTCCTCCTTCCCCAGTTAAAAAGCATTGGCACCAAGTTATTTTGAGACTTGAGCGGCTGGCTGGTTGGTTTTTAATCCCATTTCACTACTCCTGGCTGATAAATGGTGGTTCCACCCTATTCTGATCCCACTAGTCAGCTTTCGCTTTGCATAAGGGGAGCTTTCCATGCCATCCGATTTGAAACTCGCACGACTTCCATGCCATTCAGAGGCTTTCGCAAAGTCCTTGGCCAAGCCCTTCCAGATGGTCTTTTGAGGAGCTGCGCGCCACGTCGCCCACAGCCTTCAAAAACACGCCGGTTGCTTTGTCGGCACCGCTACTGGGACTTCCATGGTTTTGTGTCCCCCCCCCCCTTTTTTTTGAATTAAATAAATATAATTAAGAGCTTAAGCCTGGTGTGACTTCGGGTGCAAGTTAGGGGGAAACCCGATTGAAAACAATGGGACGAAGCTTCCATCCTGATGGGTAGAGTTAAGGCGGTGGAGTTTGGCCTCAAGAGCCTTCCTAAGTATCAGCCAAGGGATTTTTTTCTCTCCCCCCCCCCCTGCCCAAAGACTCCTACATTTTAATTGATCGGCCGTCCTCGATCAGAACTGGAGAGGATGTTAAAACGTATCTCAAATTCGCCCTTTGAATTGTCATTCGGGGAATCGAAGGGGGGGGGGCAAGTGTGCTTGAAGAGATTGCCGGCTCACCAAGTGAACCGAGGCGCTGCGGGATTTCCCGCAGCAATTAGCTTCAAGCAACTCCCCTCCTCCCCATCCCGACTTTCTTTCTCCCCGGGCCAGCTGTGACAAAATAAAAAAAGCACCGTAGCAATTCTTTCCGTCCTGCCTTCGGTAAAAACGTCCCAGAGACTATATTGCAAATCCTCCGCGCTTTCCTGCAAGAAGCGAAGGCTCTTAAGGCGTTAGTACTTCGTGATTCCTCCCCCAGGTATTCAATGTAGAAGCCAATCCAGTCTCCCCAAGGTTTTATATTCCCCGCGTTCAGGACCTCCCCACCCCCGGGATATCGACCTAAGCCCCACCGTCCCGGCGGCAAGTAAATGTGGCTTTCAGCACAGCAATAGGCTCAAATCCCAAGTCCCGGGGGTGGGGATGGGGAGGGGGGGGGACGGGAGAAGAGAACAAGGCGTTAAGAAGAGCGTTTGCATCATTGCGCGGAGCACTCCAGGTCCGTCCCCCGCCGTCTGCCAGGGGAGTTTTTGCTCCGGAGGGAAAGAAACTTAGGAAAAACTCCGCGCGGTGTTTTTCCGCCTTTTCGTTCCCTGCTAGTTTCCCTTCGCCCCAGTGGTCGTTGGGATCGGAGGAGGACGGCGCGGGATCCACTAGATCCCTCCCGAACTTGAAGTCTCTATTTTTTCCCACCCTTCGCAAGTTTAGGGGTTCTTTGGGGGGGGGAGGGAATTGCTCCTTCGGCATCTTCGGTTCGTCTGATCCTGGGAAGGGGCGCCCTTTCTGCTCCGCTAAACAACGCTGGGAGAGCCCCATCCCTCCTCCGCGGTTTACTAAGGCTACAATCTCTGCTTTGTGGTGCTTCAGGGGACGCGCGGTGAGTTAGAAGCATTCAGGCGTAGCCTCGGGGAAACGTGTGCGCTCACACCCACCCTCCTGCTCTCTGTTGAGGAAGTTCTCCAGTTTAATCAGTCAAACTCCCATTAACACACACACACACACACACACACACACACACACACACACACACCTAAACACCCCTGCCCTCGCAGGCAGGAGAATTTTCCCATTAATATTTAGACCAGTGGTTTTCAACCTTCTAAATGCGCGATCCTTTAATACAGTTCCTCACGTTGTGGTGACCCCCAACCGTAAAATTGATGTCTCGGTTCCTAAGACCATCGAAAATATGTGTTTTCCGATGGTCTTAGGCGACCTCTGTGAAAGAGTCTTTTGACCCCTCCAAAGGGATCCCGACCCACAGGTTGAGAACCGATGACTTAGATTCTTCCTCGTCTGTCCTTTTCCCCACCTTTCTTCCTTCCCCATCCCCCCCCAACCATCCCCCCCCCCCCATGTCCACCGTACCAAAGCGAACGGTTTGGGAGCCACACTGCTGAGACTGGCCGACCCTTCTAATTTTGTTTCGAAAGCCGAATCTATTCTACGAATTAGCCCGCAGCGTGCCGGGGAATTGATTTCTATAGGACGCCGACCCCGGAGTCCAAGCCTCGCCCGGATCCCGCGCGTTTGTTTTTCGTCGCGACCCCCCCCCCCCCAAATCCCCTCCCCAAGAGATGCCCAAACGCTGGGATGGCTTCTCAGCCTTCCTTAGCCCGTCTCCCGAGTCCTTTTCTTTGGGCTGCCGCCTCTGGTTCCCTTCCTCCCTCCTTCCC
The DNA here is from genome assembly GCA_039707465.1 of Rhabdophis nuchalis. Taxonomy (NCBI): domain Eukaryota; kingdom Metazoa; phylum Chordata; class Lepidosauria; order Squamata; family Natricidae; genus Rhabdophis; species Rhabdophis nuchalis. Next base: position 102,216,191 of record CM077644.1, read on the forward strand.
CCGCCCTCCCCCCCCCCCCGGGAGAGAAGTCCCCGGGCGTTTTCAGGGGAGGAACTTTTTTCCAAGTGCGCCTCCGGCGGCCGCTAGACCGTCGGGCGCATCAGACTTGACAGTCCCTCAGCCTGACTTTTCCGGGGCATTTTTTTAAAACTTTCCTTTACTTTGCAGTACTTAAGAGGGGGAGCTCGGGGGTTGAGTAGCGGGAGGCTTTGACAGCAGCCACCCCCTCTTCCCCCTGCCAATAAGACGCTGCGGTCCAGGCAGCCCAGAGTGAAGAGAGTCCCAGGGCGAGGGCTTCCCCTCTGAGCCGAGGGTCGCAACCCGAAGCGCCTGAACAGCAGGGCTGTCTCTAGCGACGCTCTCCAAACCGAGAGCCGCTTTGCTGCCAGCTAGTGCAGGGGTCTCCAACCTTTGCAACTTTAAGTCTGAAGGACTTCAGCTCCCAGACTTCTCCAGCCAGCTTTGCTGGCTGGAGAAGTCTGGGAGCTGAAGTCCCTCAGACTTAAAGTTGCAAAGGTTGGAGACCCCTGAGCTAGTGAGCCTTAACCCGGCGTGCGCGGGAGAAAGAGGCGATTGGGCTTGGTTTGTCCTCGTCCCCCCTTTGGCCTCTAGGCACATCCAAGGTCCCTCGCCGGCCAGGCGGCCGTCCGGTCGCCCGCCGGTCCTCTCGCCCCTTACCTTGCATGTTTTCCGGCATGTGCCCCCGTTCCCCATTCGATCGGACCAGTCCCAGGGCTTCCGTCTCCACTTTGGGCAGCATGTCAAGGCGACCGCGGGCAGGGCTGGGCGGCGCGCCGGCTCGCTCAGTCCGGAGGCTGAGCAGCACCTGGAAGCTTGACTGGAGCGGCGAGCCGGGGAAGCGGGCGGGCAGAGGCCAAGCGGCGGGAAGCCGGAGCGGGGAGAGAGAGAGTCCGCTCGCGCCCGGGGGCAGCCCGTCCGTCCTCGCAGCTGATCGCTCGGCGATCCTCGCTGGGGCGTCTCGGAGCGCTCCGATCCCAGGTGGGAAAGGAGCGCTCGCTCCACCGCTCAAGCTTTTCCTCTCTCGGCTGGGCTCAAAGCGGCGGGGAGGAGCGGGCGGAAGGCAGCGGGGAGAGGCGCGACCTGGCCCAGCCGGGCCACCTCTCCCTGTCCCGAGCGCCGCAAGGGCATCGCGAACTTCCAAAGCTTCCCTACTCCGGAGTCAAGTCAGCTCTGCTCCGCGGGCTCCGCTTTGTACAGCAAAGGAAGGGGCCCTTCCCAGCCGAGGGAAGAGGAGGCGGCGGGGGGAGGGAGGGGGGGGGTTCGAGCCGAGCGTGTGAACGTGAGCGTTTGTGTGTCGGGGGGGGGGGGAGGGTGGGAGAGGAAGGGGAGCGCTGACACTGGCCGTGCAGCCAATGAGCAAGGCGCCCAATCAGACAAGGTTCTTCAACCTGGCGGACAGACGCTCTCGCTTCCCAGGGAATGGAGGGAGAGAAAGAAAGGAGCGCACGCCGGTATTCTGCCCGGTCCCGCTGACTACCGACTTTCTTTGACTTTCCTAAGGTTCATCCCGCCTCCCTTTCGGCAGGATTTCCCCTCCTCTTACTCTGCTAGCAATTGTAAGGGTAAAGGTCCGCCGGGCACGATACAGGTCCTTCCCCGGGCAAACAAGGATCAGGGGTGACTGTTTCATTGATTCCACCCGCGCGCGCACCCAGGAGTTGGTCCTCGGCTTTCCTAACTGTCGGCAGGAGTAAGTTCCGAGTAAGTAAGGAAGGAAGGCTGCTGGTGGACCTCTGGCCCTGGACCCGCGTTTGCTGGGGAAGGCGTTCCCGAACGCGAATTCGGTTTCGTTTGGAGGAGAAACCTACGCTGCAGCCCTCGGATCGGAGGGATCCTTTTCTGAACCGCGGTCGACTTCGACCATCTCCAAGAGGCGCAGGGCGGGGGTGGGTGGGAGGAGAGAGAGCTGGGCGGTTATCCATTGTTCCGAGAATAATGGACTTTGAGGCAGAGAATCGTCCTGGAACCTCGAACTACAGGCATGGAGACCGCTGTCCATTTTTAGGTTGAAAATAAGCGCGTACATTGCGCTCGGTGCAAAACTTCTCTCTCTCTCTCTCTCTCTCTCTCTCTCTCTCTCTCTCTCTCTCTCTCTCTCTCTCTCTCTCTCTCTCTCTCTCTCACACACACACACACACACACACACACACACACACTATTTGTCTCTCTCTCTCTCTCACACACACATACAATCTCTTTTGGGTTCTAACTCTGATGCGCAAGTTTGACATTCTTCTACCCCCCCTGTATGCTGCAAAAGTGATCTTAAAAGATTTGCGCCCCTACATTCCCTTTATCCACCTCTTAGTGTTTTCCAGGACTCAAGTTTTAAGAAAACGTAGGAGTTCGGTCCCAGGGCGTCCTCCCCTAGACTTATGCTAACAGAGCCCGGATGAAACGCGTTTTTACTTTCGATAGCTTCCAAATGGGCAAACTGTGAGGCTTCCAATGAAACCAGTGAAACTTAAAGATGTTGGCGCTTGCCCCATAAACATCAACAACACAAAAGCAACATCAGAAGAACATCAATGGACCGACTAAAGCAAAGCTCTGCTGGGTTCGCCTGAAATCTCTGGGATCGCCAAAGAATCCGTTTAGCGTTTAAATTCTACACTCCTAGTTAGTGTGCACATTTTCTTTGGGGGAAGAAAACGTTCATTCTCATTTGTGACCCAACTTTCGAGGGCATTAAGCAGCTTCCAGCGCTTTGATTGTTATTCTTATTCCTCCCCCCTCCAACCCTTTAAGACTTCCCCCACTGAAACAATAACACACTACACTCTACAAAATTGAACTGTGCTGGTGAATTATGAATGAATCTTTACCGACAGACTTCATACCACAAGTGTACACAAATAAAACCTATTCCGCTGAAATGAATACCCCTTCCAAAAAAGGCAGTGTTCTTATCATGGTATTTCTAAATATCAGCTAAGCAGGTGCTGGTAGTCTCACCTACTGATAAAATCCACAAAACCCGAACCTGGGCAACTATAACTGGTTGCAAACTTTGTGTTCTTCTCCAGAGCTCTTTCTTAGCTGAGAGATTAAGAAAAAAAGTAAGGAGAGGCAGAGAAGTAGCTGACTATGCCTACCCTTCATGGCTTCTAAGCTCCATCCTCATCTTCTTTGAAAGGAGCCTCCAGAGATGTGGGCGGTGGGGGGGGGGGGAGGTTTGTACAGAATATTGTGACTGTTTAAAACATTGTCATTATTTTGTGATTCTGCAACTTTCCAATAGTTCCTCTAGTATGTATTTTTCATACTCGGAACAATTTCCTTGGCTTCTGCAAGGAAATTCACTTAAGATCCTGATCTTCGATTCTTTAGTCAGTGAGAAGAGACTCTGCTTTCCATAAAGGACACTCCCCCCCCCCCCACACACACCTTTTTTCCCTCTTGTTGCTTTCCTAGAAGGGAGAGGAACCAGCCATGCAACAGACCTCCAGGTGGCTCATACAGTAAATTAAGACTGGCAAATTAAAGATCACCAATTAGCAAAAACCCTGCTCAGTCTTTTCTTCAAAGGCTCCCTCTTCCTTCTTTCCTTGCTCTCCTACTGTGATCAGCGACCTCTTAGACTCACAGTAATGCTGCTAAAGGACAGAGAAGCTTCTTCCTCTGGGGAGGCCTGCTCTCAAATCCATTATTATACACTCAGATTCAAATGCAAGTACAAATACGCCCTTCCCCCATTATATGTCATGCTATGGCCAAAACCTTTAATGGGTTTGAGTGATGGTTTGGTTCACACAACATGTTAAGTTAAAGACTAGATGGATGAATGATACTTGTATTTTATCTTGGTCCAGCATGTTGTATAAATCTAACCCCTTATGTCTTATGGTTATAGCTGGCATTGTGCATTGTTTATTTGTTTAGGTATTTATTTATTAGATGTTTATTCTGCCTTTATTACTTTATAAATAATTGAAGGAGGCATAGGTAAAGGTTCCCCTCACACATATGTGCTAGTCGTTTCTGGTGCTCATCTCTGTTTCAAAGCTGAGGAGTCAGTGCTGTCCAAAGATGTCTCCATGGTCATGTGGCTGGCATGACCAAATGGCAAAGGCACATGGAACTCTGTTACCTTCCCACCAAAGATGGTTCCTATTTTTCTATTTGCATTTTTACATGCTTTCGAACTGCTAGGATGGCAGAAGCTGGGACAATTGATGGTGTGGTGCTAGGGATTTGAAATGTCAAATTGCTGACCTTTCTGATTGACAAGCTCAGCATCTTAGCCACTGAGCCACCACGTCCCATGAAGGCAGCATACATAATAGCAATAGCACTTTTATACCACTAGCACTTTTATACCACTTCATATTGCTTTACAGCCCTCTCAAAACAGTTTACAGAGTCAGCATATTTCCCCCAACAATATAGTCCTCCTTTTACTGACCTCAGAAGGATGGAAGGCTGAGTCCTCCTTGAGCTGGTCAGGATCAAACTGCTGGCAGGTCTAACTCTGCACAGTGCATACCACTGTGCCACCATGGTTCTTTTATAATACTCCTTCCTCCTATTTCCTCACAACAACAACCCTGTGAGGTTGGCTGGACTGAGAGACTGGCCCAAACCCACCCACCTGACTTTCATGCCTAAGGCAGGACTTGAATTCATTGTTTCCTACTTTCTAGACCAGCACTTTAACTACTAGGCCAACTGGCTATTGTGATAGAATAAGTATATATAGATTAATACTATTCAGCATCTCCTGTGTACTTCCTGTGTATCTGTGTTAAATGGCCTTTCTTCCTAAAAAAACACTTTTTTCTTTAGCCATTTCTGTGCTAACAAGCATGGCCAATTAATAACATCCTTCCCCACCTTGCTTCAAATCATCTTTTAACAAATGAGCAGAAAAAGTGCCACAGTGGGCTGTGGTACACCAAGTGGAAAATACACTTGCATGCTACACCAACAAGACTTTATCCAATTTTGCATATAGAAACACCTGGCCTGAATCAAAAAGTTTTAAATCCTCATATTTGAAACAGTATGGCTGATGATCATCACATGCTGTAGTGCTAACCAAGAGAGGAACATGGAATACAGGCTTGAATTATGGCAGTTGGTCAGCTTCTTAATATTACAAGGAATCATCAGAACATGCCTGCAGAGGTTAAATCTTAGATCTGCTTGGAGAAAAGACAGTGGGCCTGGTATCTCCTCTCCCTTCAGAAAGGGGCAGTGGCACTCTTCTAACCACCCCTCTGTATATTTGAGTATATTTGACAGTCAACCTTCTTCCTAAGCCATCCAATAGGAGATGTTTCTCGGTTCCTGAAGGGAGCTCTAGAACAGGAGCCTCCAACCTTGGCAACTTTAAGACTTGTGGACTTCAACTCCCAGAATTCCTCAGCCAGCAAAGGTTGGAGACCCCTGCTCTAGAACAGAAGTCTCAAAGACTTTCTGTAGCAGACAAAATCTGCATGATTCTAGCTAGCAGCCTAGCTCTAAATAACCAGGACAAGGGCACAGCATGGTGGAGACTTTAATCTTCTAAATGCCTGGTGCTCTCTCGGCTGATTTCAAACCCACAGTTAGTACCTCTCTCGTACCTTCCTAAAACCTTTGTGTCCAGTGCCAAGAAAGAAGAGCACTGATTTTCTCAGCAAACAGCCCCAGTAGGCATAGAGGGACTTGCATTGATCAGCTACATTTAACACAGTTAATAAGGGCATCTTCCCCACAGATTAAGAAAATTTTCTAGGAGAAAAAAAAACCACTAAGGGTGGCCAAGTAGCTTTGGCCTCTTTTTGGATGGCTGCCACTTCAAAGAGCTTTGAGTTAAGGTCCAAAGCATAAGGTTTCACTCACAACCAAAATCATTTTTTCAACTTTTGTCCATGGTTGGCATGAGCTACAACTTGCACTATCTATTCACACACACCATGCTTAAGGCATCGTATTTAAGAAATAGACACAGTTTCTTGGGTTTGAACAGAAGATCCAAGAATGGATAAGGTGTGCCCCCTCCAGATATTGTGAATTCCTAATCCATCAGCCTGGCATGTCCAGTGGCAAGAGATGATGATAATGAGCCACAGTGGCACAGTGGTTAGAGTGCAGTACTGCAGGCTACTTCTGCTGATCACTGGCTGTCAGCAGTTTGGCAGATCGAATCTCACCAGGCTGAGGGTTGACTCAGCCTTCCATCCTTTTGAGATGGGTAAAATGAGGACCCAGATTGTTGGGGGCAATATGCTGACACTTAGAGAGGGTTGTTAAGTGGGGTTGTTAATAAATATATTGCTATTGCTATGATACTGCGCTCCAATATCATTAATATTTTCAAAGTACTGGAGGCTTATCTGGGGCACCTTTCTTAACCCAATAGCTAACTAACAATGAGGAAGAGGAGGAGGAAGAGGAGAAGGATAGCTATCCAACTTTCAGGCCTCAAAGGAAGGGAGACCACAAACTTTATGCAGCAGCTTATCCAGCAAAGATGTATTGTAGCACTTTCAAAACTGCTTTCAAAGCTGCTTTAACTGTTCCACAACTACACAACTTCTGTTGCACAACTACACAACTTCTACAACTCAAGCGATTATTATTATTATTATTCTTGCAGAGGTGCTTCTTTCCTCAATCACGTCACCAAACTTTTCTTCCTGTTGTGATGCATCTTTTTCTTGGTTGGTTGATCAAAACATGTTGTGTGGCAGATCAAAAAATGAAGTCTGGAAAGCTTTTACTAGTAGGGATCTGTTCTCCTTTACCCTCTAGGCAGAAAAATCCCATTTAAAAGTAAAGATCCCTCTTGAAGTGAACAAAATGCATTTTAATTGTAAACTGAATTCTCTTGCTTTGGTGTGCCTTCCAGTGGAAGCATTTATCTCATAAAACACTCCCACTTGCTAAGAGTTTCCAAATCTTGTTATTTTCCAAAACCCTGAAACTCAACTTATACCTGATCATGCCATCTGTATGCTAGAACAGATGCCCAACCATAAGTGGAATGATGCAGTTTTCAGGCTCACTCCCTACCCCATTCACTAATTGGCTGTTGCAGGAGCAAGAACGCATCCTTATGCCTCCAAATGTTTTAGAGTTTGCTGTGCAGCTGTTGTAGAAATTGTGATTCAATAACCAAGTGGCCAGCAGCTTCTATAGCTCAGCAACCCCCCAAACCCCCCACCCCCAGGGGTGAAATGCTCCCAGTTCTGCCCAGTTCACTGGAACCAATAGTAACAAATGCTTCTGGTTCCCTCAATCGGTGGTAAAAAATGCTTTTACAAAAGTAAGAAAAAGGTTCCCACAATCACGCAGCACATGTGATTGTCATAGCTGACAAACTTTAAAAAAAACAATTTAAAGCATTTTTTATTACCTATTCGCCCAACTGGTAGTAAAAAAAATTCTTTACAAAGTTAAAAAAAAACTCCAACTATCAGCTGTTTGACAATCAGCTGTGCTGGGAGATGTCAGAACCTCTCCACCCTTTTTTTTGGTGCTTTTTTAAAGCATTTTTAAACTACCTATTAGCCCTAACCGTGAGGTTCCTGCTTGTTGCAGGGGCCATTTTGTCTGAAGTCCAGCTGCTTTTGCACTGTGTGTGAGTCAGTTGTGTGGCTTTTGTGTTGTTTGTGTGTCAAGTGTGAAAGTTGGTTTTTGAGCTCACCCGGTCACATGACCATGGCCACCAAGCCATGCCCACCAAGCCACACTCAGAGAACGGGTAGGAAAACTTTTTAGATTTCACCATTGCTCTCCCCACCCTCCCCCGCCTATAATTAATCAGCAATGTCCCATTACATTCAATAAGAATTATGGAATTTATGTCCATTCTCAAGCAGTGGAACCGCTAGGACTGGATTCTAGTAGAACAGAGCCTAACCTCTCTCTCCCCACCCTCCAAATGTCAGCAAGAAGGGGCACTACCAGCATCAGCACCAGGTTCGTGTGGCAAGTCAGGACCCAACTCAGCATATCATTATTTCATTTCTCTTATTTTAGAAATGCTGTGGGGAGGGGGATGGCAAGATGCCTTCTCCCACATTGGCCTATTTAGGGCAACAAATACTCAATTTATTGTTTTAATCTTTAAATTAAATTATGCTTACATTGAATGTCAGCCGATTCCCAAGTACATGGGTTCAGCATCAGGGAAGAGCTGCCAAATCATATTTTTGTTTTGTTTTGTTTTTGCCTGTGGTCACTAAAGCGAGTTTGATATGTACTATATTGCTCAGAGAAGTGTTGTAAAATCATTAAGTCCAGGGAGGGAAATTTCCTGGCTAAACCACTGCTCCTGAGCACATAGTGTTTCCATGAAAAGAAACTTGACTGGATTGGACAGTGTGTGCCTTACTTCTGAGTAAATATATAGAAGATGGACAGGAGGATGAAAACTAGATAATTCTATGGAAAGTAGCCTATTAAAACACGGAATATTTCAATGATCTTGATACACTCCATCCAGGTAATGTCTGCATTTTATTCTCTGCTCCTAAATAGTTTATAATCCTCATTTGGCCTAATTGTCTATAGATAATTAGATCACTCAGATCAAGATAATTAGATCATTTAGATCAAGTTCCATTGAATTCAATTCTGAATAGTGCCAAGTTTGGCTTCCCCCCATGAGTTTGTTTCATCAACTGATCAGCTCTGATAATACTCAGATGTGAAATAAGCAAATATTTACCCTGGTTTCTCTGTTACATCACACAAAGATGGGAATAAATGAGAAACTGCAGGGGACAACATTTTTGCCTTCTGAGTAGATTAAAGACGTTTTATTTAATCAAAAATAGTAAACAGTTCTCAGAAAGAAAATTCAGTGAGTTTCACTGGAATTCCAAACAAGCGTACTTAGATCTGTGATGGCAGCCTAGCATTTTCCAGTTCTGGATTTACTAACCAGCCTTGGATATGTCACTTATCTCTCAAGCTTCTGCTGTCAGGCTAGATACTGGTGATTTAACTTCCCAGGGGTTTTGTAAAAAAAAAAAAAAAAAAGTGCCACATTAGAAGCACAATATTTAAGACAGAAAGAAGTGCAGCAGTGGCTGCTAAACAGCTGATAACCCATCTAACTATTCTCTTTAAATAAGCAAAAATGTGTATCTATTATTTATTTCAAAGTTCCACTACAGAATTCAGTAAGACATAAATGGGGATAGAATAGAATAGAATAGAATTCTTTATTGGCCAAGCGTGATTGGACCCACAAGGAATTTGCCTTTGGTGCATATGCTCTCAGTGTACATAAAAAGACATGAAAAGATACATTCGTCAAGAATCATAAGGTACAACACATAATGATAGTCATAGGGTACAAATACGCAATCAGGAAACAGTCAAGATCTAAAATGGTAAGGATACAACCAACAGAAAGTTACAGTCACGCAGTCGTAAGTGGGAGGAGATGGGTGATAGGAACGATGTGAAGACTAATAGTAATGCAGCCTTAGTGAATAGTTTGACAGTGGTGAGGGAAAATACTCAGGACTCCAGCCTTATTCACCTTTCCCAGTACAATTAAAATGTCTACCTCCCTCCCTCCCTCTGAATCACCAGGCTTCTCCCCCCGCCCCATTCACCCCTGTGTCACCATAAAGAGGTCCCCCCCCCCCCTTGGGCATTCGGGCACACCGCAAACAACCTGCTTGCCAAGTTTATCTGCGTCCGGTAACTTTCCCCGAAAAAGACTCAAAGATCACGTCGGTACACAAAACAGGGCGGGGGGAGGAGGGAGGGGAGAGGGCGGCGGGATCGGGGAGTGTAGTTGAAAAGATCGCCTTCTATTCCCGCCGGGCGCGCGCGGGGAAGCCACGCTCCGTGGCTCGTCCCAAGAGTTTCTCCGTCGCTCCTTCCATAAAGCCGGCCGCCGGCTCCGCAGGAGGCTCGCGTCAAACTCGGCGAAGCGCACGGCAGCCCAAGGAAAAAACGAGCAGCGCCGAGTAACTTCGGCTCCTCAAGCCCCGCCTCCGACTGTGGAAGCTTTCCACCCCGCCTTCCTTTCCACCCCGCCCCCTTTCTTTACTGAAGGAATGTCTGTAACAGCCCGCCTCTCTCTGAAAGAAAAGAAAAAATTCCACTCAGAACTGACCTGCTCTGAGCGGCCACATAAACGCCGGCACGAAGCGAAACTTCCAAGCCGCATTAAGCACACTGTGGCCTTAAGAAAGCAAAACAAAGCGGAGGAGAGACGCAAATGCAATCGCCCGCCGCTACTTCGTTCTATTAACGAAGGTTTCCCGCCACGCCTAAAATCCTGCACCGCACCTGCCCAGTCGCCCATTGCAAATGCTTATCCCAGGGGTCCCCAACCTTTACAACTTTAAGTCTGAAGGACTTCAGCTCCCAGAATTCTCCAGCCAGCAAAGAGAATTCTGGGAGCTGAAGTCCTTCAGACTTAAAGTTGCAAAGGTTGGGGACCCCTGGCTTATCCGATTCAAATGCAAAAACCGTCGGCCCTTTCCGGCTGGTGTTTAACCTCATCCGAGGCGGTCTTGTTGTCTCTGCTTCCAAACTTCCCAAAAATGGGCACGCGCGGGGCAAACTCCGAAAGCGGTCCTAAAACGAGGGTGTATTTCTCCTCAGAAATGAGCCTGAGCCCCATGGCTGTCGGGCTGAGGTGCAAACTGGGGTACCTGGCGTTTGGGAAGAGAGATGAAGCCCAAAACATGGAGTTTAAAAGGAGTTGAACATTTAGGGGTGCGGTTTAGAGCTCGCTGTACAAATACGGTATTTTAAAGATCTCTCTCCCTGCTGCTAAAGTTGTTTCCAGTGTAATCCTTAAAAGCAATATGAAAACGACTTGTGGTTAAGTAAGTTGTGAAAATCACCGGAGTTGTATAATGTCTTTATTAGTTTATAGCATACAAAGAAAATACAAAAGTAAATAGTAGGAAAAATAAGGAAGGGAAAAGTGAGGGAAAGAAAAGGGAAAAAAGGCATTCACTTCCCACTCCTTTCAGTGCAATAGAATAAGGCATTAACATCAAACCTCAACTTTTTACTTTTACATAATAGTATAAACTAGCCTTTCTATAACAACACATTTATCTAATTGGTAAAACCCAAAATCAAAGTTTCATTCCCCTCCCCCTCAAGCACAAAGTCCAGAAGTGGTTTCCAAGTAGAAATAAAAAGTATTTATATATTTTTCTTTGATCAAAATAGTTAATGTAGCCATCTCTGCCAATTTCCATCAATTTTTGCAGTCATTCATCCATTGTGGGGATGAGTTGTATAATAGGAGGAGTTGTATAATGGGATGGGAAGGCAAGGCTTTCCTCAAGAGAAGGAATCTTGTCAATCTGGTCTCTTTGGACCACTGGGGGGAGATGCCAGCAATAAGGAGAGTAGTCCCCTTAAAAGGACCTGCTAGAATTAGGACCCAGGGAGAAGAGAAACCTTTCTTCAATGGCAAATGACCCATCTCCAAATTCTTTAGTTCCCACTGCTCTAGCCATTCATAAGAGTTTCATTGATCTAAAAGTAAATGACCTTGGCTTCTGAAAAGGCATAATATAAGGAAGGGGTAACCTGTGTGAAGTTGATTGGGAAGCAGCCAAACACTTCACATGGAAATGCCCAACAATGTGCATTTTTATCTGCAAGGAAGTTTCATTGAAAAAGCACCTTTATACATAGGATTGAGCTTTTCATAAAATGAGATGGCAATAAAGATCGGTTTCCTGTATCTCTTTCCTGCTCTCTGTTGGTTATATGAATTTTTACAACCCAGATACAATATGTTTTGATGAGACTGGGATTGTAAGGAAATTTAACCTATTTATTCTCAAATTGCTGCAATGAAGCAGTATAGATGGGCAATAAACATTGAGTGAGAAGATTGGAAAACATCTTTTATACCTCTTTTACATCATGCTTATTTGAACAACAACATCTACTAACTTGGGTGCTTAATATAGTCTTTATCTTGGTAGGAAAGTTTATGATTTTAATACTGTATGCAAGCCATGTTATAGTTCCGCATGGAGCATGAATCCTGTCATTTTGACAGGTTTTGACATGTCCACAACTTTAGCAAGACCTGACATTTATTAGTATTATTAATCTCTTTATTTATATGACTGGATTATATTTATTGCTAATCACCAACCTTTGTTTACACGGCTAACCTAGAACCTGCCTATATCAGTGGCATGCAATCCTTAGGATAAAAAAAAATGTTGGCCCTGGTCTAGATATACAATCTCATTTTAAATCATTTCTGGGAGAAATGTAATATATGGGGTTTAAAGCAAACACAAATGAAGTCAAATCCTTACTCAAGCACTACCTCTCGATGATGGTGCTTAAGTGGACCTGTCTGGAAAGTCTCCCGGCAACAGGGAAATGCTTTAGGCGGCCATTTCTATTGACTGGATGGCCATAAACTTTATACAAGCTGTAGAATTTCACAGCAAAAGTGACTCAGTTTGTTTTCTCTCCCCACCTAGCTGACTTGATTGCTAGCTGACTTTCTTTCTTCCCCCTTTGACAGTGCTGGGGTTTATTCTTTTAGTCAAACAGCCAGCATTCCTTAATGTTACAAATATTTTACCAGAAAGCATGTGATTTTGGTAAGGGTTGAAGAAATAAAAGAAGAAATAATAGATTCAATGTTTTAAGAAATTCATACTAGAGTTATATTGCTGGATTTGAAGGAGTTGAAGTCCACGTGTCTTAAAGTTGTCAAAGGTTGGAAAACTTGCTATATTGTTTTAGAGCTCCGTATTGGAACTGGAATTCTAAATTAGATGGACTTTGATCCGATTGAACAGCATTTCTAAATTATTATCCTATAAACAAAATCATATAATTTTCATGTACCTGCCAACTCATGCTGAAAATAAATTTGTTGGACAACAGCAATCAAAGGCAGTTTGTAGTTTGATTATGAATTTTTGCCACATCTTGCATATTGCCGGAATTAGAGATATGTTAAATAGCGGTAAAAGCAATTATACTAGAAACTGCAAAAACTCCACTAGTTAATTCCAACATCCCTTCCTATAAAGGTCTAAATCTAATTAAAAATGACATTGTAGTGATATATAAATAGTAGGGGCCCTGGTGCACAGTGGTTTAGAATGCAGCAATGAAGTCAAACTTCTGCCCACAGCCTGGAATTCGATCCTGACAAAGTTTTCCCATCCCTTCCATCTTTCCGAGATCAGAAAAATTTGGACCCATATTGTTGGGGCAATATGTTGACTCTGTATAAACCACTTAGAGAGTGCTATAAAGCACAATGAAGTAGTATATAGGTTTAAGTTCTATTGCTATTGCTATATAATTATGATAATGTATATTAAGACAACTAAAATCATATTTTCTTCTATTTTATTGTGATGAAAGAAAATCAAAGTTTTATATCAGTTGATTTAATTTAGAATTTAATTTAACTAAATTTATCACTTTAACTTAGAGGGTAATGAGAAAATATTTCAATCTGTATTTTCTTCACTCGCCTCATTTTGCCCCCAAATTAATTCCTGTTACTATTTTTACATCTAGAATGAAATGTCAAATATTGGTTTGGTCCAAAGGATACATTTAGCCTGCAATTAATTGGCGAATGATAACCATAAAGTGGGCACAATGGTGATAAAAGCTAAATGTGATGTATTCTAATAAATCAAATAAAATTGATGCGTGTTTCTATCTATTCAATCTTCCCATCCTGTCTCATTTGAAATTACAAGTCATCAACAATGTTTGGAGAACTTTTGCAGGTTCCAATGAAGGTATTTGGGCGGATATGAAATATATTCATGGCTACTGGTTATACATTATTACTGCAATATACACCTATACTCCACTGAGAATCTGATCTGTATTAAAAAAAGCAGGGGACTAAATGAACTGATAATTAAGAGCAACCTCCCAGCCTGCGTGGCCTAGAGATGTCTGAGTCCCAGAATTCCCTGGCATGACTTTTGCTAATATTCTGAAAGATTAAAAGCTAAACCTGAAAGTCCCAAAGGTGCTTTTTTCAAGAAGCAACTGGACATTCTGGTTTTTCAGAGCTGAAGAAGCTTCTTGGAAGAGAAGCAAAACATCTTCAAAGAAAAACCAGAAAGTCCAGTTGATTTTAGAAAAAAGCACCTTTGAGACAACCATGACCTGGATGACTGAGAATCTCCATAGACCAAACCTGAAAGGTATCCATTTGTATAAAGTTGTCCAAGAATATTGTGCATTTCAACTGCCATCAAAAGCGTGGCTAAGGGAGAATGTCAACATTTCCCAGAATAGTGTCAACTGAAATTTGTAAATAATGTACACTGACATAATTTACAAATAGCCGTTATTTGTAATAGTCATTATTCAAATCTATGTATGTAAATTCAACTGCAGCGCATAATATGGTTGCAATAGGTTTCATTCAGAATGAGGAAAAAGTGGTAAATTATTCACTTTAAAAAAAAGCCTTGATCATATATTGGTTGTGCAGGTTTATTTCAGCAGAGCATTCCCAGACTGAGTGGCATATCTGTGTTCCTGCTCATTTTGTTACAACCCACTTTTCATTAGAACATTTCTCCAGCTGATGCAATACTGATGGTGGATCCTTTGTACAAATTAAACATAAGGTGTCCACCGATAAGTATACAGTACAATCAAAAATGCCAATGTTTACAGACCACCAAAAAATATGATGGGGGAAAAAAAAGATTTTCAAACAAGGTTAGGGAGATTGGAATTTCAGTTTTAAAACTTGGAAGAACAGGCCTGATAGGGAGTGTAATAATTGTTTTGTCAATATAAACCAAATATATGTTTTTAATTGAAATAAAAAAGAAACATCTCTCTCTCTCTCTCTCTACCTACCTACCTACCTACCTACCTACCTACCTACCTACCTACCTACCTGTATTGAATAATTATGTGTCTTGACTTTCATTGCAAAAAGAAAAACTATGTCTTAAACAGTTTCCCTGTCAGAACTGTATTATGCTTGTTTACTCAGAAATAAATCCAACTGGAAATCCAAGATTAATCCTGTACTGATGCACAAATCAATAAGAATGAAATACCTTGCATTTGCTGACAAGGAATCCTTTATATGTTACAGAAAGCATGTTCAGTATCGAAACCTTACATTCTTCGAGCAGAATAAATATCTGAAGATAAATCTATTGCCCTTAATTTTGTTACATTGCAGCTCATTTGTATTTATATATATAGGAAACGAACACAAAACAAATATTTGGAACACAAACCCAAAAGCATTGCAATCAAATACACACACAACCCAACACACAATGCACAACACACACACGCTTCCAGCCAAAGACCATGATATGATAAACTGTCACTACATAAAAGTAATATTTCACTTCAGTGAAATGAATCTAGAAAATATTAATCCATGTTACTTTCAAATATCCAACTTGAATTGAAAGTATCCAGTACTTTCCTCTTGATTAAACTGAGAAAGGGATTCTACACATAGAATATTTAGCAAGAAAGAAATAGGGGCTTCAAATTGCAAATGAAAGATAAAAAATAACATACGACTATTTAACAGTTTAATATATTGTACAGTCTTTTGGGGTGATTTCTCATTCCCATTTAGTATTTGATTTGTTTAAAATGTTATTTTACAATGCTGTATTTTAAAGATCAAATAATTCAAACTTAGATTTTGTTTCATGCAGTTTTTCAAAGTTCTGCCAGACTTTCAACCATCATGAAGCTATTTTGCTATAGGCTTAGAACTTTACGTATAAATGCGGCATACCCAGTATATACATGCTTCCTTTCTACTTTATTTCAGTAAAAAATCTCTGAACTTCGGATTAAAACATATTTGCCAAATGACAGCATATGTTCAGCTCCTTTGCTAAAATAACTGGAACTTCAAGTTGTTTTTAATAAATCTGTTGCATTTGAAGAAAAACAGGCTAATTTAACAATCAGTATAATGGCAGTGTCTTTTTAAATATATTTATTGCAACCAAATACTTTTGAAGAATCAATTTATTAACTATGAAGAGATTCCACAATGATTATTCTCCATTACGGAATGCCCATGAAGGCTTGGATTCAATTCTGTCTAATAGGCTTTATCAAAAAAGTGGGAAAAAGTCTGACTTACCACCTGGAAGAAGCCCATGTTTTATAGGTTCCTGAGTGCTACTGGTATCCGAACTAGAAGACATAATTAAGCGCAAATATATAGTGCCCTTGAGTTGCAGGTATACAGCATTGAACACAGCAAAAGGTGAGGCTTGTAAACTTCTCTGGCCTTGGGACAGCGGCTACAGTAACCTTCAGTGAAAGTCAGGAAGCAGTCCATCAACGGTGCGCACACACAAACACACACATGCAAACGAAAAATCCAATAATTCAGAAAGTAACAGGCCGGGTTTTCAATGGACTCTGTACTTTTTCCAGCATTAGTGACCCTCTGTAAACCAGCCATCCCATTTCGTGATGGTCTCTAATCAGGAAAATCAGGAGCTGGGATAGGCTGGGCTTGATCACATGACCCCCAACAGGTTGATAAGCAGACCCTGTTATAAAGTGACAGCAAAAAAAGAGATAAGAACTCTTGGCAGATAGCAAGAGAGAAATGATTAACTCTGTGTTGCAGAGGTGCTGTGAAGCAGAGAGAGGAAGGCTGTAAACCTGTGGGGGTCAGAAGATCATACCGAGTGGATAACCCACCCCCACCCCCACCCAGCTTCCATCCCAATCTAAATGGCAACACCTATAAACTCATGTGGGTGACCTGCCTCTTGATGTCATCATTTCTTTACAGAGTGGACAACGCTGAGCTTTTTGGGCTTCTGTAAATATCTGGGGAAGGCAGAGCAAGCAAACATTCCTGCCTTAACTTGGGCCTACAACATTTATTGCTCTTTATTCCAAAGCTACACTGTGGAGTAAACCTATGGTGATTTTCTGTCTGACACAAACATTTTATTGTACCTATTCATTAGACAAGAGACTAATCCCAGCTTGTTTGTCTGTTAGCCAGCAGTTAAATATATAAACTCTCTCCTCCTCATTCCCCCAATATCTTAAAAGCCTTTATTGCATGCTCGAATATCATTTTCCCCTGGAAAATGATGGCATCTTCACAGTTGCACTGAGTTTCTGCTCCTTCTTTCGTTACCTGAGCTGAATGAAACATTTTTCCAGATTCCACAAACCTTAAACATTATATTGAGGTCCCAGCAACAACATTTGTGGGTTGTGGGTGCTCCTACAGTGAAGGTTTTTAAGAAGAGACTGGACAACCATTTGTTTGAAATGAACTCCAAGCTTCCTTCCAATTCGGTTCTGTTCTGCTCACATGGACAAAACTGGGTTGGATAAATAAGAGTTTTCAAGTCTATAAGGCAGATTCTTATGAAGTGATCCTTCGTTCCTAACTTACCAGGAAATCAGATTCATTGCTGCCAGAAAGGCTATACATCCATGGACTGCCTGTCACTTACCACCAATCAACTGTAATTTTAACACAACTGTAATAATTAAAATAATTAAAAATGGGAATAATAACAACTACAATTTAATATTTTAACCGAAGCTAGAATGTGTGAAATTAGAATGCTGTTCACAACATTTAGCATTATTTATGATACTTTATAAGCCAGATGACATTCAGTCTACTTTAACATTCAATGTGCAGGATGTAACTCCTTTTTTTTTTTAAAGTACCATTCTCAAATGGATTAGGATCATAGTTCCTGAAAGGAGAGATTTAATCCTACAGCTTCTTTCCTCCAAGTGAGCAAATTTTCTGTTAGAAAAACTGCCATTGGTGCCAAGAATGATAGGGTAAGATAGATACTATTTGAGTCACTTCTGGAGCAAATGGAAAGTAATACCTTTGAAGGCATTCTTTTATAAATATCTTGCATGTAGTAAGTAAATCACATTGCACACGATCTGTTCATATTTATTGGAGGAAAGCAACCTATTTTGAGGAACTTTCAGAAATATGACATTCAGTGTAAATTTCTTAGGATGCTTTAATTAATTATTAATATTAATTAAATTAATTACTATTTAATAATTCTCAATTAATATTTTCGGGTCCACTCTGGCTTTTTTCTTTCTTTTGTAGCATTTTCTTTTATTACAATACTGCAGTAATATCTGTCAGCTGTTTTTACATTTTCCATCTCTTGTGGTGTTTTGATGCTGATTCATCTATGAAGAAACTGCTCATCTTTAGTGTTTTTTCTTGAGTCGGCTACAGTTGAGTCTACTTAATAGTGGTATCACCATAGATGCATTGGGAAGGAGGTTCAACAAACTGAAGTCTTCTCCTGTAGCTGTACATTGGGCAGGGAAGATTCATACAACTTGGCCAGCTATCTTTTCTTGCTGCAACCTCCCCCTCCCCTGCCATTTGTTAGAATCCAGCACTGTGGTGAAAATTTATTCTGCATTGTTTTAATCATATTTATTGTGAGGGAAAAAGATATTGTTTTTGGCTTTTTGTCCCAAAGGTGCTTTTTTCATGAGGCAACTGGACTTTCTGGTTTTTCTTTGAAGACATTTCACTTCTTATCCAAGAAGCTTTTTTCTTGGGTGAGAAGCGAAATGTTTTCAAAGAAAAAAAAATCCAGAAAATCCAGTTGCCTCTTGAAAAAAGGACCTTTGGGACAACCATGACCTGCATGACTGAGAATCTCCATAGACATTTTTGGTTTTTCCATAGAAGAACATCTCAGTCACATTTTTAGTAGTGCGGTTAATTTTGATGGGTGAAATCATATTCTTATGCATGGTTATGAATAAGTGGGAGGGTGTTTGAATTACACAATTTCATTCTATCAGGGGTCTTTCTAACCTTTGAATGATGTTTTAGGAGCCTTATTGCATGAAGTAGTGATATTAACAGATTTA
This sequence comes from Rhabdophis nuchalis, assembly GCA_039707465.1. Lineage (NCBI taxonomy): Eukaryota > Metazoa > Chordata > Lepidosauria > Squamata > Natricidae > Rhabdophis > Rhabdophis nuchalis. The sequence goes on from CM077644.1 coordinate 102,235,055, forward strand.
AAAAGACATAATTAAATGAGTCAAATGCCTTAAATGCCCTAAGACAGTGATGGGCAAACTTATTAGTCAAGAGAGCCAAATATCAACAGTACCACGATTGAAATTTCTTTTGAGAGCCAAAAGGTGTGGCCTGTTTTGTGGGAGTGGCTCAGCGGTCATGTGACCGGGTGGGCGTGGCCAACTTGGAAAATGTGGTGAAACTCACTTAACGATGGTTCTGCTTAGCAAGCAAAATTCTTTCTTTCTTTCTTTCTTTCTTTCTTTCTTTCTTTCTTTCTTTCTTTCTTTCTTTCTTTCTTTCTTTCTTTCTTTCTTTCTCTCTCTCTCTCTCTCTCTCTCTCTCTCTCTCTCTCTCTCTCTCTCTCTCTCTCTCTCTCTCTCTCTCTCTCTCTCCCCTGCTTTCTTTTTCTTTCTATTTTTCTTTCTCTTTCTCTTTTTCTTTTTGCCTCTCTCTGTCTCTCTCTCTATTTATCTGTCTCTCTCTGTTTGTCTCTTCCTCCATTCCCCTCTGTCTCTCTCTGTATGTCAGTCTCGCCCTCCCTCTCTCCCTCCCTTTCCCCCTCCGGAAGCAGTGGAAAGCCCGGCACGCCAGCCGGGGAGGCCACGGCTGCCTCCTCCCGCAGTGAGGGAGGTGGGCGTGCAGCACCCGAGGCCGTGGCCACCCAAGTTCCGCCGGGGCGGTCCAGGCGCCGCACGACCACCTCCCTTCCAGCCCCGCGTGGCGGCCAGCCCCGGAAAGCGCGGCTCAGCGGCCTCTGCAGGCGGCTGTTGCTGCTGCTGCCCCCGAGCCCTGTGACACGCAGCTCCCGCTGTCCGAGCACATCGGGCAGGACAGCTGGCCACGTTTCCACCAGGTCCCTCTTTGGTCCCTCGGGTGTGGAGGGCTCGGCATGTTGGCTGTGGGGGCTGCGGCTGCCTCCCCCTGTAGCAAGCGAGCGAACGGGCGGGGGGGAGCGCCTGGGGCTGCGGCTGCCCGGGCGCTGCCGAAGCCATCCGGGCGCAGTGCGCCTACCTTCCTCCCTGGGCGCGCAGCGGCCGGACGGCTCCGGCAGTGCCCAGGCAGCCGCAGCCCCGGGCACTCCCCCCCTCCTGTTCGCTCACTCGCTACAGGGGGAGGCAGCCGCAGCCCCCTTAGCTGACATGCCGGGCCCTCCGCTGCCTCCGGGCAGGGGGGTGGGAGGGAGAGAGGAAGAGCCGCACCCAAGGGGCCAAAGAGCCGCTTGTGGCTCGCGAGCCACGGTTTGCCGACCACTGCCCTAAGAAATACGGAGGAAAAATGTTTTTGTGTGCATGCTTGGCTAGAGCTGTTTTCAGGACTAGAACTATACTCAAACTTTTGTCACACACTTATCCATTTCTGATTTTTTTCTTTCAACATCTACATTTTAGCATCCTAAGTACACTTTTATCTGAGATTAGGTTCCATCAAGCACAATGATTAAATATACAGTGGCAGACACCGAGCTGCTTTTGGGAAGGGGAAATATTATTGCTATTGTTAGACAAACTGGAAGTCAGAATGCCCATTGGAGCTCGTGGTAATCTATCTTCTGCTGAGCCAGCTATAGGTTATTATATGATGGAGCTGATAATATTACACACATAGGCTAGAGATGGATAGTCTGATCTTTCCAGAATTTGTAGAATTACATTTTCCATCATTCCCATCCATGTTGGCTTTAGTTGGTGGGAGCTGGAATTCATCAACATCTGGAAAACCCATGTGATCCTTCCAGGAAATAAATTCTTAAGCTTAACTAGTATTTCTATTAAGTTTTTCATTCATAAAGGGAGGACTTATCCTGTAATTAATTAAAAGAGGATTGGCGGCTTTTGGCGGTGAACAGGTTTAATGTCCTGTATAACTAGTCAGAACATGAACAATTTGAGCAGACAAAGATTGCTCAAATAGCCTGCAACAAGCACCCTTGTCCTTAGCTTCTAAAGCCTTTTCAACCACTCCTCCATCTAACTTATTGGCATGCTAAGAAAAATGATATTAATGAGTTACATTAGCTACATTAAGGCTTATCTGGGAGGCTCATTTACTAGAGATGATTGTGTTGCAGATCATGCTGTGAGAAAATGCCAGATTTTTGAAGTCATTAAACAGGCAGGGGGGTGGGAAAGAACCTGTATTTCTGGAACAAGTCACAGATGCTTGCCTTTCCTTCAGTAGGTCATAATGTTGGAAATGAAGAACCATATTCAGCCAAAAATAAAACCCAGATCTACCTAGAATGATAAAAAACAGAACAGGCATTACAATAATGCATCTTTTTCTGATCATATTTTAAAAATAGGTTGGAGAAAAATGACCATCTTCCAGATGTTCTTGGATATTTGCAATACAATGATGGCTGTGGTCAGTTTTCTGAGGTGTATCATACAGTAATATCTGGGGGGACAGTCTCTCTCTACCTCTTTTTTAGAACTCTGGCATCTAACATCATATTGGTATTTCATGAATTTAAGGGCAACAGCTGAAAAAGTCAACATTGTCATACATTTACTGGGATTGCATTTGATTCATACAGTTAAAGGTAGTCCTTGGCTTACAAGAGTTCATTTAATGATCCTTCAAAGTTACACTTATGACCATTGCAACATCCACATGGTCACATGATTTATATTCAGATACTTGACATGGGGTTCATATTTGTGGCAGTTGCAGTGTCCCAGGATCATGTGATCATATTTTGAAATCTTCTGACAAGCAAAGTCAATGAGGAAGCCAGATTCACTTAACAACTGTGTTATTAATTTAACTGCAATTGTTCACTTAAAAAATGTGACAAGAGAAGTCGTAAAATGGGGCAAAACTCACTTAATAAATTTCTCATTTGGCAACATAAACTCTGTGCCCAATTGTGGTCATAGGTTGAGGATTAACTGTGTATAGTGTGCGTGGATTGTGTGTGTGTGTGTGTGTGCATTTATTTATAAAGTCATATGCCAACCATTCCAAAAGCTCTAGATGTCTGTCTTTCTCTCTCACCCACATATAGAGTTATCCATTGTTAAGGGATGAGTTACCAACTGGTTAGAAATGAAAGGAAGGATATTAAAGCATATTTATTTGTGAACTAACCAGAGAAGAACAACAGAGTGAGCTGGGAAGAGAGAAGGTCAGTGTTGATGGGCATCTCATATTGTAAGATTATAATATATTTGTGGCTGCAGGAAAATAGTTATTTATTATAACCTTTTTATAATACTATGCTTCTTAACACTCAAGATGATTTAACATTATCGTAACTCAATGGAATACAGAAAAGTTAGCCCTGCAGTCCAAGTCTGTCAGGGCCTATAGGAAAAGCCTATCAGAACATAATGGATTTCATAGCTTTGTGCAATGCAAGCATGATGGAAGCTCCTAGTAACTTTGGAGAAAAGTATTCCATCAACTCAGGGTTACCAAAAAGAAGGTACATCTCTGAGTTCCCACCTCTTTTATCTCATTTGAGGTGGGAACTTGGGGACACCCTCTTAAGTTAAATGTACTGTAGTTAAATTTGATTCTGGTTAGAAGAAATAATCCTGCTTAGTGCTAAGCCATGCAAAATATTAAATTCTGCACAACGAAATGTGCTTGGAAGCCTATTGGTAACCAATAACTAATGAGTTACCACTAACCAGAAGGTTAGGTTTATTGTACAGTACTGTTTATTTGAATAAGGGGATATCAGAAAATAGTTGCTGAAGAACAGAAGAGGAAACACTAAGTTCAAGAAGAGATGTCAAACCAGCTAATATTGAGGAGGTATAGGTAACCTGAAAGTTATGTCAATTAGATTCATGAGCATCTTACCTGAAATGGTGAGAAATTCAGCACCTGGCATGGAAGACAATCAATTGTGCAAAGTTCTAATCTTGGGAAAAACTGGAAAATACTAATCATTAAACAGAATAATAATAATGTACTGCTTTTTAAAAGGTTTTTTTGGGGGGGGAAGGGAGAGGTGGGCTTATGTAAGAATTGATCAGGAGTAAAATGGATATATACAAACTCTACAAAGGAGTTTACACAACCATAGTTGAAAACAGGGAACACTTGTACCATCCAAAAATTGGTATCTGCAGGATGCCCAGTCTTGAGCAAAGAAATTAAATTGTTGGATAGCAGATTTAAGCAACCTATTAGAAGAATAATCTAGGAGGAAGGCTATAAAATAGTTTCTGAAAATTGTTAATTAGAGGCTGATGGGCAATCATTAAAACATTCTAACTCTAAATTCCTGCATGGAACAAGCATATAAACAATAGGAGCATTACATGTGATTTGATATAAAACCCACTCTAATGCTATAATTCTACGGTTGTGAAGTTGTTATTAGGAATGTACCTAATCAAAGCAGATCTGTTCAGGGAAATAGAGCCTTTTTATTTCATTTTATTTATTCTGATCAAGGAGGTTTCTTCCCTTTACCTAATCTGCTTCACCTGGACTTACTCTGGCATCCACAGACGTTAGAGTGGTTAGTCAAGGCAGATTGGTCCTATTTTTGAAGGTGTTACATAGCATCTACTATTGTGCTTCTTTTTAAATCCTGAAGCACATTGAATTGCTGCCAACTCTTGAAGTGCCGAAGTTGAGAAGCAACTATAGAATATCATCGATTTCAGAGGAAGGATTCAAATTTCTTTACCATCCGTTCTGTGGGTGCAGCTTGGTGGGCATGGCATGGCTTTGTGGGTGTTGCAGGGGAAGGATATTGCAAAATCTCTATTCCTCTCCACTCCAGGGGAAGGTTACTGCAAAATCTCGATTCCCTCCCGTTCAGCTGGGATTCGGGAGGCAGAGAATAGATGGGGGTGGGGCCAGTCAGAGGTGGTATTTGCCGATTCTACAAACTACTCAAAATTTCCGCTACTGGTTCTCCAGAACTGATCAGAACTTGCTGAATACCACCTCTGATCGATTTGCCACTAGAGGCAGGTCACTGATATCTGAAAAACCTGCCCCTTGGATGATTTGTTATGAGGGATCAAGAAATGCCAGGGAAAGAAAATAATCATATACAGTACAGGTAGTTCCCAACTTAGAATCATAATTGAGCCCAAAATTTATGTTCCTAAGTGAAACATTTGTTAAGTGAGTTTTGCCCCATTTTATGGCCTTGCTTGCCATTGTGATTAAATAAATCATTGCAGATGTTAAGTCAGTAACACAGTTGTTAAGTCTTCCCCTTTGACTTTGCTTGTCAGAAGGTTGCAAAAGCTGACCACATGACCTCAGGACACAGGTTAAATATGAACCATTGGCCACTCATCTGGATTTTGATCATATTACCAGGGAGATGCTGCAATGTGAAAAATGGTTATACGTCAGTGCTGTTGTAACTTTGAACGGTCACTAAATGAATGGTTGTAAGTGAAGGACTACCTGTACTTTTCAAGATTGTAGACGTCAGAGACATATCTTTTGCTGCCTCTCTTTGAAGTGTATTTTTACATCTTATATCTTCTTTTTGAAATGTATTTTTTAAAACAAAAACAGAAAAAAATTCTCTGTCATCAGTGTTACTGAGACATGCATTACAAAATAGGAAATACTTTCAAGGTTCTGTAGTTAAATTGTTAAAACTCTCACAAAAGCATTTGTGCTATTTATTAGGTGCACATCTCAGTTTTCAATGAAGAACTCCAAATGCCACACTTCCACCTGTTTCTTCTCAGACAACAACCCTGTGAGGTTTAGCAGGCTCTGACACTAGAACAGTTGATGAGATCGCAATGATAAGCAATGCATGCCCAGACATATCTTGTTCCCCACCGTTGTTGTCCTTCCCTTTGCAAATGGAAAGATATTGAATTGTTTGGTACAGTTAATTCTGTGACCAAATATTGCCACTCTGCCACTCTTTTGGCAGCTTAATCTTAGAGGGTGTTCGTCTGGAAGTTGCAAGAGGAATTGTAGGCTGAATGTGGTTCTGCTACATTGCAGAATCAACACTGCATTCATTTTCCCAATGCCTTCATTTAACACCTCTGCCTTTACTGAAGATTCTGCTGAAGGCTTTGTGAAATTGCTTTTTTTAGTACAATCAATAGCTGTGGGCTTAATGAAGGCAAAGTGTATATACTTGGGCTTGTGAGAGCTTTTAGCACTGAGCTAATGAGCTTCTCCAGTGGGAGCTTGTTTTATTCTCATTCTTGACATTCTCTCTGAGTTGGTAGCTGACATTCCATTTTCACCTAGTGAAACATACATTTTCCCCCTTCCCAAGTGAAATGAAGGTGAAATAGCAATATCACTTACACTTATATACCACTTCACAGTGCTTTACAGCCCTCTCTAAGTAATTTACAGAGTCAGCATATTGCCCACAATCAGGATCCTCATTTTACCCACTTTGGAAGGATGGAAGCCTTAGTCAACTTTGAGCTGATGAGAATCAGACTGCCGAACCGCAGGCAGCCGGCAGTCAGCAGAAATAGCCTGCAGTACTGCATTCTAACCAACTGCGCCACCACGGCTCATGAAATGGGTATGATTTCATTAGTTTTTAAAAATAGGTTTATAGGTTATGACTGTAGAAGGAAAGTGATGGAAACACTCCAATTCTTTCTTCGGGGAAGGATCTCACTTTGTCTATTAGTATGCAGCATACAAATAGGTATAAGAAGCCTGCTGACGTTTATATCTTCCATCTCTTATTTCTATGGATCCTTAGTTGCACCACCCCATTGAATGAACTTTACTTGGCATAGCAGGTTCAGAAAGAGTCTTACCACTAAGTTGATGATACAATGCTTAAAAGCTCATTGTTTACTATAGGAAAATCACATAGAACTGTGAAGGTGAACATATGGCACGTGTGCCTGAGGTGGCACGTGGAGCCATGTTGCCTGGCATGTGTGGCATTGCCCGTTCCTCTTCTGGGTTTCTGACGCACATGTGCATGCAACGATCAGCTGGCCTTCATGAATGCCGCAGTGCCCGAAACTGGAAGAGCTGGTCTTCCATTTTCCAGTGTGAGCCTGCGCGCAAGCCAGCTGATTGCATATGCTCCCCAGATGTTCATTTTCTGGGCAGCTCCTCTTCTAGATTATGGCCCAGATGAGCGTGTGAAGCGTAAGTACTTGCTCGCTCCCTTTTCAGCACTCAGTGCTAAAAAGATTCGCCATCACTGACATAGAACATTTATGGATACGAAAGACACTATGCTTCATATAATGTTCTACATGAAGGGTACAACTTGAGAACACATGCTGCCCTTGGAAGTTCTGGCTATTGACACTGAACGTTAAATTGGAAGTTTGAATGCAACAAATAAGTTAATGGTGTTACATTAATTTTTATTTAAATGAAATGGAATCAGATTTAGTCTTTATCCTGGCATTCCTGATATATTTTTACTTGATCTTTTCTAAGCTTCAGACTCGATATACCAACTGAAGTTGTGCATTCCTGCTCTAAAAGATGATGGAATAGAAAGAAAGTTAATTGCATATGGTTGTAATTGGCAAGAAAAAAAAGATACAACACATTTTTGTTAGGAAATTTATCTAATGTATAATATAAATGGAGTAACTCTGACAAAAGTCACTTTGGTGTAGTGTTTAGGAGTCAGGTTAAAAACCAGGGCATTCTGAGTTGTAGACCTGCCTTGTTCACAAATTCAGCTGGGTGACCTGGGCCAGTCACAGTCTCACAGCCCTAAGAAGAAGGCAACAGTGAACAACTTCTGAAAAACTTCCCAGTTAAATTGCAGGGACCTTTCTAGGCCAGGAATCAAGAATGACTCAGACAAACAAAAACCAACTTATATCTGAGTAAATACGCTTTGGAATATTTACCAGATTGCAATTTAAGATCTGTATTTTCTATGAGATAAGCACCTTAATCTTGACCAGGTTTAAGATTCAATAGAACAGACACCCAATTCGTTTTAAAAATCGCAGTTGCACAGAAAAATTTTCTACAAGTTTCCTTGCAATAAGTTCAGGCGCAGACGTGCTTGATGCATTGCTACGTGTGCAGTAGTAAAAAATAGCTTCTGTGCATGCGCAGAAGCAAAAAACAAGATGGCGGCGCCCATGCTGTCGCTGCTAGAACTGGTTTGGGGGTGTGGCCGGCTGAGTTACTATCTACTCAGCCGAACCGGTCCGAACTGGTAGGAACCCACTTCTGGTACAGTATATGATTGCAAATTAACAGTATAATCTTATTCATAGATTCTTCAAAATTAATTTCTGTAACTATATTATTGTTGATAATTAAGGAAACAGAACTAACAAAATATGAGAAAGAATTGATTAGAATTATGATTATAGTGGGTAGAATTATAATAGCTAGATATTGGAAATTAGATGTGAATTTTAGAATAGAAGAGTAGTATTGTGAAATGTGGAAATTAGCTTTAAATGATAAAATGACATGTGACATTAAATTTAGAAATGGTGTTTATAAAAAAGATACTTTTTGGAAAACTTGGAAACCATTTGTGGACTATGCGCTTGGAAATTTGGACGCTTCGATACCTGTACCCAGAGAACGTGGATTTTGGAGATCGTGAGGACATATCCGAAGAACCAAATCTTCCTTTCTTATGTACAGCACAGGGTGAAATATTGTATATGTATATTTTGTTGTAATGTCTAAAAAACTTAATAAAAATATTAAAAAACCAAAAAAACCAAAATTAATTTCTGTAAGGATAGTGAGGTAAAGATACATGGATTGTTTAGTTTTTGTTTTAATCATATATGCTGTCCAGAAGTGGTGGGATTTAAATTTTTTACTACCGATTCTTTAACAGATTAATAGAGTTGGAAGGGACCTTGCAGGTCATCTAGTCCAACCCCCTGCCCAGGCAGGAAACCCTACATGTGCCTCTACCTAGGATCGAACTCACAACCTCCTGCTTGTGAGGCAAGAGCTCTACCTCTAAGCCACAGCAGCTTCTGTGGGTATGGCGGTAGGTGTGGCTTGGTGGGGCATGGCAGGGGAAAGATACTGCAAAATCCCCATTCCCTTCCCACCCCACTAACCTGCTTTCCAGCTCCATTCTCCTGTGCAGAGCAACAGAAGAAAACACAGCTGGTCAGCTGGGACAGCGATCAGCTGAGACTTAAGAGACAGCGAATAGATGGGGGTGGAGCCAGACAGAGGTGGTATTTGCTGGTTCTCTGAACTACTCAACATTTCTCCTACTGGCTCACCAGAACTACCAGTCAGAACTGGCTGAATACCACCCAGGTGCAAGTGAGATGGAGGGCCATATAAATTCAGCAAATAGATTAAAATTATTCACCAAAGAACTTTCAGGATACTGTGGGTGGGGTTGCTGTCATCTCAGCTTCACAATGTTGAATTCTCTTGCTGTTCATTTTTCATAGCAATGCTTGATGGGAGGATCTGTATTGCAGATTCATGAATTAAGAGACTTTGTCTAAAAGAATCACATTTTGGTTCAAAAAAAAAAAAGACTGGCAGGAAAATCACTTAGATCTTAGATCCTCCTATTCTAATCTTTCAAAATGTGATTGCTTACAAGCATCCAACATGTATCCCCTTGTCCGTACATTAAGGTAAGATGGTTGGAAACAGAAATAAAGAATTTTCATATCCCAACAGCTTTTACTCATATCCCTTAGCTCAGGGGTCTGCAAAGTTGGCTCTTTGAAGACTGGTGGACTTCAACTCCCAGAATTCCCCAGCCAGCCTGGCTGGCTGGGGAATTCTGGGAGTTGAAGTCCACCAGTCTTCAAAGAGCCAACTTTGCAGACCCCCGCCTTAGCTCAATCAGGCACATTTTATATACTTGTGTCTTGCCCTAGTGATTTCAAATTTGGGACTTAGACATATTGCAGCTGAGTAATTTGTGTAATCAGTAAAAGGCCCCAGGGATTTTGGATGAGTCTGAAAATTTACTTAGTAAACTGTCATATGATTTCATAGCATTCAAATTCCCAGGATTCTTTTGAGATTGGAAAACTCTTCTGAGGTTGGAAGGAGAAGGGTCTGTACATACCTTAAGAACATAGAATAATAGATTTGGAAAGAACCTCAGAGGTGGTCTAGTTCAACCCCTTGCTTGAGCAGGAGACCCTATATCACGGTTCCAGCAAAAGAAGAGGCCACACTGTGAGCAGAACAGGTTTCTTTCCCGGAGATTCAGCTTGGCACGTGGTGAACAATACAAGTAAAAGGGTTTCTAGCCAGCATTACTGGCTTCTGCTAGCCAGCTGGCTATACGGACACAGCACACTCTGCCCTCCAGTTCCCAGTTGACACCCTGTATCATTTCAGACAAATGGCGGTCCAGTCTCTTTTTGGAAACCTCCATTGATGAAGTGCCCACAACTTCTCAAGACCAGCTATTCCACTGGTTGATTGCTCTCACTGTTAGGAAATTTCTCCTTATTTATAGGTTGCTTCTCTCCTGGGTTAGTTTCCAACCATTGTTTCTTATCTAGTCTATTGGTGCTTTGGAAATCTCATCTTTCTATGAGCCCTTCAAATATTGGAATAGTGTTATCATGTCACACCCCACGATCCTTCTTTTCATTAGACTAGTCATACCCAATTCCTATAAACCATTTAATTACATACCCAATTTCTGTAAACATTTAATTAAATATTTCAAAAGGATTCAATTCTTGTGTGAGTTTTGTGACCACCCTAAGTTTAAACTGAACCCCAACATATTCATTTGCTCTTTTAGTTTTTTTCTAAAAGGAAACTAACCTCCATTTCCAAAGGCGTCACATATATTGATACCTCTGTGCTGCTAAAGATTAATCCTAAGTGCATAAATTTATGCCATAGACAGTAACGTTCCCACAGTGGGCTATTAATCATGTGTGAGTGGATGTGTTGTATCAGAGAGATAGTTGCAATGAGATCTTGCTCTGTAGCCAGCCCACTGTGAATCTCAAACCTTTTCTGCAACACTTTGGAGCACATGAAATCTGAGCGTTCATCCTCCAGGATCATGATGGAGGGTTCAGTTTGCAAAAAGTGAGGAAAGGTTTAGGGAATCTCCCTGAAAGAATAGGGCTGTGTTGTGATATGATATGACAATGACTTAGGTGTTCTCTGCTTTATCTTGTTTAATTTGATCACCAACAATGTTGAAAGTGGCTGCTACGTGATGGTACTTTGTACTTTGGTTTAAGCCTCTATCACTTCAACACCATTGTTTCGATAAGCTGTTTAGGGTGTTTTTGAGATGCACTGATGGCATAAGGTAATCTTACAGACCTAAAATACACAAATCACTTATTGTCCTTATAGGGGAACATAGTTGAGGGATAGTACAATTTACAGCTTTTTAAATGCTATACTAGATCTATAAAACAGTACCAAAATGCATCCCTTCTCATAAAAAACATGTCTTCATCAGTGGATGGTGCTAATGGCCTCATTCCCCATAGCTTTCCAATGGGTGACAATGCGTGCTTTAAGATTCCACTCTTCCTTACCAATATGGAGATAAAACATGGGAAATTGTAACCGAACAAGGCCTTGGACTTTGGGGTCTTTCATAAATACAGCCGTAGGCAAATGTGCTGTACCTTTGCTTTACCAAAAAATGTTGGTGTTATTTTTCCATTGAGACCCATTAAAATGTGATTGTGCGTCGTTTAAAAGTACAGACCAAGGGGATATATTTCTGTGGGTATGCATGAACGAGTAACTCTCTGTTTCTTCAACATCAAAGATAAAGATAAACGTTCCCCACACACATATGTGGCAGTCTCTAGGGGGTGGTGCTCATGTCCATTTCAAAATCGAAGAGCCAGTGCTGTCCGAAGATGTCTCCATGGTTATGTGGCCAGCATGACTAAATGCCGAAGGCGCACAGAACTCTGTTACCTTCCCACCAAAGGTGGTTGCTATTTTTCTACTTGCATTTTTACGTGCTTTCGAACTGCTAGGTTGGCAGAAGCTGGGACAAGTAATGGGAGCTCACTCCATTATGTGGCGCTAGGGATTCGAACCGCTGAACTGCCGACCTTTCTGATTGACAAGCTCAGCATCTTAGCCACTGAGCCATCACGCCCCTTTCAACTAGTTAGCAGGCTGAAATGAAATCTCAGGTATGTTTCTCTATTAATTTGTCAGAGCGAGGCTGCTGTCTCAGGCAGCAAATACTGATGGACAACAGCAGCATGCTCTTGCTTATCCTTCAGCCCTTACCAACTGTCCTCTACTGGAGGGTGACATCATGTACAGTACGTCACACCAGCTGTTCTGGATTCCCTAAGCTTAACCTGCTCCTCAAATGTGGAAGTTTCCATTCCACTGTTAATATTAAGGGCAGCCAGATCTGAGCTGCACAAATCTGGTTGACCATCAGATGGTAGCAGAGCAGAGGTGGGTTTCTGCCGATTTGGCTTGGCCGAACCGGTAGTAGCGCCGGTGGGAGGCCCCTGCGCATGTCCAGAAGAATTGCGGGAGCACACATGAACAGGTAGTAAAAACATTAGCAACCCACCTCTGTAGCAGAGATACAGTATGGAAAACCTGGTATCTTGATTTTTATCAGGTAGGCCTGCTACTGTGGAACTGCTTGAATCAATTACATATACGGACAGGAGCAGAGCTGCTACTTGCCCTTCAAGTTTTACACCCTTTTATCCAACTGTTGTTTTTTTTTGCAACAGGAAACCTATGCTACTTTATCTTTATAAATATACATTTATATTTTTCAAGAGACATTGTTACCATTTGTGATGGTGTGTGAGAATGACCCTCAGAGAGGATGGGAAGAGTTGTTGCCTAGGAAACGATCACATAAGAGAGGGGGGAACACCCCCTCCCCAGTGGGTTAGTGGTCAGAGGAAGAAATTTAGGAAGGTGGGAAATTTGTCCTTTCAGGCTTGCAAGAGTTGGTTAATATAGTGTTACAATAGAGTTGAATTAGCTCATCTGGTCATGTTTCCTGTCCGGTTTATGTGGAAGGCTGACTGATATTCTAAAAGTTGGATATTCACTATTACATTTACCATTTGGCAAATGGCTTTAGGGATGGGAACCTTTAATCAACGGAGGTCATAGTCCTTACTGCCCCAATCCTTATGACCAAAGATGAAGCATGCTGGAAAATGCAGTTAATGCAGTTAAAATGCATTTAAACGGCACCATTTCAAATTTTTACCCTTTCAGAACCAGTGCAAATGAAGCAGAGTATAGAGTTTTTACTCTATGCTCAAATACATCTGTAAAACACTTTGAAAAATAGCTATTATTTTGAGTAATTCAGCGGCCTGGGAAGACCAACACTTTGGCTAGGCCTAATTTCGGGGCTATAAAACAGGAATTAAGAGAATAGATCCCTTTGTAAGCATTTCCTTATCTTTCTCTGAAGCAGATGTATACATAATATATCTAGCGTGATGGAAATGAGAACTATTTATATCTAGAGGAATACTGATATTTTCTCAATATGTGACTTCCTAGTTCTTTCCCCCCCTATGAATAGCCATCATCTCCATGGAGTTTAAGTGCAAATTATTTTTGCCTTTGGATTGTAACTTTTGCCAACTATTTTCCTCTGCTTTTATTAAACAAGGTAGTAGCATGAGAAAATATAGAATGCACATATGGAGACACTGAGCTCATTTAATCTTGATGTGGAGGAACCAGCTGGCAGCAGGGTTTCCTGAGCACCTGCACTTACATTGAGGGCTATTTCATCATATTAGCCAGAGAAACTGAAACATATAAAGCTTTCAGCAGTGGCTAAACTCTAGCAAATAGCCAAGGCTCTCCCAGCAGTCATGAACTGCTCAGCTAATTCAGGGAGACCAATGTTGCTGGATTATCCACCAGCAGCTCCTCTGCCTATATCATTTTTAGGCATTTTTTGAAATTAAATGCAAACGAATACCTTGTGCAATGTCATGCTTTTCTACCTCCCGAACTGAAACCAGTCCTGGAGACTACCTGCTCCCTATAAATGTATGTACAGGTAGCCCTCGATTTGCAACAGTTCATTTAGTGAGTGTTCAAAGTTACAATTGCACTGAAAAACGGGACTTGGGACCATTTTTCACGCTTAGGACCTTTGCGGTATCCCCATGGTCACATGATCAACATTCAGATGCTAGGCAACTGACTCCTATTTATGATGGTTGCAGTGTCCTGGTCATGTGATCAAGCCAGATTCACTTAACAACCATGTTAGCAATTGCAGTGATTCATTAACAACTGTGGCACAAAGGGTGATAAAATGGGGCAAAATTCCCTTATATGTTTCACTTACAAACACACACAAAAAATGTGGGCTCATTGGTGGTTGTGAATTGAGAACTACCTGTAAGCAATTGTATGCATAAATGCCTGTGAATGTAAATAATTTCTTAAAATATATTTATCCATCTACTGCTCATCTCCTAACTATTAGCTTGATATGTCACCCTCCTGCCCCAAACTATTGCCTGGAATCACCTATTGGGGAAAGAGAGAAAACACCTGAGAATGAGAGGCAGTTTGGTGTAGTGGCCTAGAAACCAGGAGATGGGGAGTTCTAGGTTTCCCTTAGGCATGAAGCCAGTCACTCTCAGCACAAGCCACATATATCTGGTTGATGATCAGATGGTAGCAGAGCAGAGGTAGGTTGCTGCCGGTTTGGCTCAGCTGCATTGGTAGTAGCGATGGTGGTTGTGAGGAAAATAGGAGGTGGGAGTATTAGATATTTCTGCCATTTTGAGTGATGGTATTAAAAATGGTGAGAATAATAATAATGCCCATTTGTCAAGCCCCAGTAGCTGGTCCAGAAGGATTATTTATTTATTTTATTTTTATTTTTCGAATTTATACCCCGCCCTTCTCCTTGTTAGGACTCAGGGCGGCGCACAGGCATTATTAAAAACCATTACAAAACAATATATACTATTAAAAACATATTAAATTAACTTAAAACCCGTGCTAAAAACCCTTTAAAACCCTAAAAAATTAAAATTTATAAATATAGTCATGTATACCATGTTCAAAGGTACTGAAAATGTTTAAATGGGCTAAGAGGAGTTGAAGGGGCATGCTCCCTCCTTTCAAGGCCCAAAGTTAACCCAGTAGTGTGATTAGTACTGATGAGGCAGGACAGTTGTCTAGTACGATCACCTCAAGAAGTAACCCCTTGATAAGAAGGTACAACACATAATATAGAAACATGGAAACTTTGTGGAGAGCATAGAACAGATATGTAATACAAATAATACATAAATTGTATGCATGCCATTTGTTTGCATAAAAATGGGAACGTGGTGTTTTTGGTTTATCTGCCTAAATACCCTGTTTCCCCAAAAATAAGATCTCCCCAGATAATAAGCCCAATCGGGTTTTTGAGCATATGCGCTAAAATAAGCCCTCCCCTGAAAATAAGCCCTCTCTGAAAATATTGCAACATAACAGCAGCCATGAAGTAACCACGCTCATCACCTTCTGCACCTCAAAAATAAGACTTCCATAAAAATAAGGCAAAGTGCTTATTTCAGGGGTCAAAAGAAAATAAGACCCTGTCTTATTTTTGGGGAAACATGATATGATTCAACAGAATTGGTTAGATCTGGCTGGCAAAAACAGTTTGGACATCAGAAAAGAAAACCTTCCACACCAATAATTAATTGTACGACAAGGTGTTTCGTTATCCAACATGGCACCTCTGCAGACTTCAAATCCCCATCTCGCTGGTTAGCACTGGGTGTTGAACTCCAAGTCTCTTAGGCTGAAAGGCTGGGATGCAGGGGTTATCTTATTTTGCTTTGCTTTTTGTATTGAGCTATAACTCCCTGGAGCTACTGTATTTTGTTTGATGATTAGGGTAAAAATACTTTTGAGTAAATAACAATTGAACTGTTAAATGCCATTTTATGCGAGATTATTCTGAAGTTAGCCTCCAACTCAGGGAATGTAGAGTGTAGCTTTGATTTACTTCTAGAATCAGAACTGAACCAAATTAAAACCTGCATTTTTGTAATATTGTAGAACTGTACTGGAACCATGCCTGAATATCTTAGAGAAGTATTTTATGGATGGCGTTTAGTATATTCAGTGTACACATAAAGGAAAGAAAGTAGCATCCTAATGTCCCACTATACACAATGAGAGAGAGAAAAAAACGATAGCAAATTTCCTCTAACTTTGATCTCTCCCGATAAACTGGAAGTGCAGTTCTCAGAAGACTTGGCCTAGGCTGAACTCACCATTTCCCATGAAAGTACCATTGCAGATTCCACCTATCCAAACAGACTTTGGCCTTCCAGCCTCAATCACATGCTTTGGACGGAATAAATAAAATATAAATAGAGGGAGACAATTTATACTTAGCAACACTTGAGATTCATCCAGGCTTGTTCTGGGGAAAAAAAAGTGTGGGATGCCAAAGCTGTGGTTCAGTTCAGTTAAGTGTGAAAATAAGGACTCTGGTGGAAAGAATGGGGAAAGGGGGAAAGGAAAGGATTCTGTGAACTTCAGTTTTCCTTCTGCACTATTTGCTGTGTAGGAGTTCATGATACAGTACTATGTTTTTCTTTAAATAATCAGCTTTAAAGAATTGCTTAAGATTTGTTTCAGACTTAGGCTGGGTCCCCATCTGGCAGAAAGTTAAATTGTAAGTTCTTGGTTTGGGTTTAACACAATGTGTCAATTAGCTATCACGATGTATAAATCATGCACAATTATGATGTATTCAATAAAACCATAGTTAAAGAATTCTAGCTGGATGTGACCAGGATGAACCTGACCTTAGTAATGGTGAGATCATGGTTAAAATTGGCACGGTTATTTGAATAATGCAAGAATAGTTCAAAGAATTGACTAATTGTGACTTAGTGTGGCATCTGAGCTTATTAACACTGCCTGGTTGCCTTTCCTCCTGAAAGGCAACCAGGCAGCAACCATTTTTAGAGGGAAATAATGAATAACATTGATACATACGTTTGTCCATTAATATGCTTTTGAACAATGGCTTAGTGGGTTTATTTATTTAATTGCACTTTTTATCTTGCCTTCCATCTAGAGCAGTGTTTTTCAAAGTACATTCTGAGGAGCTGAGGGGATCCCTCAAAATCCTCTCAGGGGACTGCAAACTCTCATTTTTTTGCCAGCTGAAAGTTGAAAAATAAATACAAGATTAAAATCCCATCAAATGATCATGAGAAGTAGTAGTGGCAGCAAATGTGTCATTTTAAATTTTTAATAGAGTAAATATTGACAAGCATAGTTCATAAAAACAAAATCACTTTGGGAGTTCTTCATAATTTATTAAAATGGGACAGGGTTCTGAGGGGGAAAAAGTTTAGGATCTTGCGTAGTATTTTTCACTTTCTACAGCTTGAAGATGTGTGGACTTCAACTCTCAGAATTCAGGCTGGGGAATTGCCAAGTTGCCAAGGTTGATAAACATTGATCTTACTCTCAAAGTAGCACATCCAGAATTTCCTCCTATTTTCCCCACAAAAACAGCCCTGTGAGTAGATGTGTAGTTTAGAACCCTGAACCTTGTATATGAACATCATACTGTCATAAATGATTCCTAGAACAAGAGCCAAGAAGGGAGAAATGGTACAGCTCTTCAGAGTATCAAGGACCTTTGGATAGATGACAATGAAAAGAAACACAAATGCCAGTTCTTTTTTTTTTTTTTTTTAAAGTTTTATTGAGTTTTATAAATTTTTTACAAATAAGGTAAAGGGTAAGTTGTGAAAAGACATTTTGAGAACTTTCATGTCGAAGTCATTTACTCCTTCCGAGACTTCATAACAGAAAATAGATAATTCATTTAACATACATTTGTACTACAAAGTGGAGAGAAATGCAGATATATCATTGTAAGAAAAAACTGTGCTAGCAAACATATATAAACATCCAAACAATATTGTATTATATTAAAATAAAGTCACTTTTGACATCTAAGTCTTTTGGCAATTGTATCTTCTTTTCCCTGGCCCCCAGTGGGCGGGGCCGCGGCAGCCTCTGCTCCCCCATTTTCATCCTCCAGGATTGAGGAATGTTTTTCAAGAAAGGCTTGTGCCTCTGCAATTGTTTTAATTCTTACTCTTCCCCCCTCCCAAAACACCAACATTCCCTCCGGCATCACCCACTTGAACCAGACCCCCTTTTTAAATAATCTTTTGGACAAGAAGGAATACTTCCTTCTTATCTCTCTAATCTTCTTCGGGACCTGCTTCAAGATAGCTACCTCTATCTGTTGATAAACTAAGGGACCGTCTCTCAGCGCCCTCAAGATCCTTTCCCTTGTCGACCTTCTAACAAATTTAATATGTATCTCTCTAGGTACTTCATTTATCCTGGCATATGCTGAGTTTATTCTATATATCAAGTCGATGTCCCCCCTTATTTCCTCCTTAGGTTTGTGTAAATAATCTGCTAAAATTGTGCACATTAAATCAGGTAAATCTTCCCCACTCTCCTCAGGAACATTCTGAAATCTTAAAAAATATGACATCCTTTCAAAATCCATCCTAGACATATGACCAGTTAAATCTCCAATTTCATTATTAATACTTTTAAGCTCTCCCTTTGCCCCATCCAACCCCACCTCCAGCTCATCAGTCTTTTGTATATTTTCCATTAATTTCTTCTGTACCTCCAAAAGTTCTAACTTAGAACTGACTTGATCCTTCCTCATTTCTTTAATTTCTTTCACCAAGGTTTGAAGAGTTTCTTCCACAGCTGTTAGTCTAGCATCCGTATCAGGTTTTTCAGATAACATCGAAGTAATTTTAGGCTGATGTGTCTGCTTTTTTGAAGCCATGGTGAAAAATTTAAGTCTGTGTCAGTAAGATGGCGCCTGCTGGAGAGGTGCTAGTGGAGCAGGAAAGAGGAAGTTCCAATAAACAAAGTCTTAGTTGTTACCTAATCAAAGTCCTGAGATAATCCAAATTGTTATAATCAAATAGAAGAAAGAAGGCACTTCAGGGAAAGGACCAATTAATCAATTAGAAACAATCATAAGTAGAAGAAAAGAGTTCACAGGGGAATGTCAGCAATCATCCATAAGTAGTACGTCTCAGGAGAACAAAGGACATCTTCCCCGTCCATCTGGAAGCCACCGGGAATCAACAAAGTGGAAAATTGTTTCTTAACTGCCGGACTTTGATTCAAAGTATCCACGATCATTCCAGAAAGACTTTAACTCATAATCAGAAAAGTTTGAATGCAGGTTTCTATGCTTCCTCCAGCCGGAGGAGCAATTTCAAAATGCCGCTTGTCTTCCGTTCCAAGGGGTTTTTTCAAAAACTCCCCCCTCCATCGCCTTGTTAAGCAAAAGTTGCAAGCAAAAGGAGAAAGTCACTCACAATCCACTCTGAGTCTCAGCTTAGCCTCCAAATCCAGCGGGTCAGCCCTCTCACGAATTCAATTCAATTTTCAATTTAATATTTGTAAACCGCTCCCTCTCCCCATAGGGACTCGGGGCGGTGCACAGGAAGAATAAAAAACAATAAATATATACAAACATTTCTTTAAAAAACAAATTAAACCTAAACCTGTGCTAAAATTCCCCATTAAAACTAAGCTATACTAAAAAACTTCCCAATAAAACCCCAGAGACAGAGAGACTATCCTAGGCCGGCCAGACAGAAAAGATGTGTTTTTAATTTAAGACGGAAGGAGCGGAGGTCCGTGGTTGTCCTAATATCAAGGGGAAGGTCGTTCCAGAGGGCCAGGCCCGCCACAGAGAGAGCCCTTCCCCTGGGTGTCGCCCACTGACAAAGTCTAGTGGACGGCACCCGGAGAAGTCCCTCTCTGTGGGAGCGAATCGGCCGTGAGGATGTATGAGGCAGGATCCGATCCCGCAGATAGCTAGGTCCCGAGCCATGGAGCGCTTTAAAGATGATAATTAACACCTTGAAGCGCACCCGGAAGACGACAGGTAGCCAGTGCAGCTCGCGCAAGAGCGGTGTTACATGGGTAAACCTGGCGGTTCCCATAATTGCTCGTGCGACTGCGTTCTGGACTAGCTGAAGTCTCCGGGTGCACCTCAAGGGGAGCCCCATGTAGAGAGAGTTACAATAGTCCAGTCGGGATGTCACGAGCGCATGAGTGACTGTGCGAAGGGCGTCCCGATCCAATAGGGGGTGCAATTGGCGAACCAGGCGAACCTGGTAAAACGCCCTCCTGGCCACGGCTGTCACTTGATCTTCCATGGACAGCCGGGCATCCAGGAGGACACCCAAATTGCGCGCCCCATCCACAGGGGCAAGATGTTCGCCCCCTATTGCCAGCGATGGAGTGAGCTGGTTGAATCGGGCAGCCGGAAACCACAGCCACTCGGTCTTGGTCGGGTTGAGCCTGAGTCCGTTACTTCCCATCCAGATCCGCACGGCTTCCAGGCACTGGCACATCACCGCTACGGCATCGTTGGGGTGGTTTGGGGTAGATATATACAGCTGAGTGTCATCAGCGTAAAGATGGTACTCTACCCCAAAACCACGGATGATCTCACCCAGCGGCTTCATGTATGTGTTAAACAGGAGAGGCGAGAGGACCGACCCCTGAGGCACCCCACATGTGAGGGGTCTCGAGGTCGACCTCTGCTCTCCTGCCAACACAAATTGCGATCGGCTAGAGAGGTAGGAGGAGAACCACCGTAAAACGGTGCCTCCCACCCCCAATCCCCCCAGCCGATGCAATAGGATACCATGGTCGATGGTATCGAAAGCCGCCGAGAGGTCTAATAGGACCAGGATGGAGGAACAACCCCCATCTCTGGCCCTCCAGAGATCATCAACCAACGCGACCAATGCCGTCTCGGTGCTATGCCTGGGCCGAAAGCCGGACTGGCGCGGATCTAGATAGTCAACTTCCTCCAGGCGACGGGGAAACTGTTGTGCCACCACACTCTCAACAACTTTCGCCAGAAAGGGAAGGTTGGAGACTGGACGATAATTGTTTAATAGAGCTGGATCCAAAGAGGGCTTCTTAAGGAGGGGCCTCACCATCGCTTCTTTTAGGGAAGCAGGCAAGGAACCCTCACTTAAGGATGCGTTGACAACCTCTTGGAGCCAGCTTCGTGTCACCTCCCAGGATGCCAGTACAAGCCAGGAGGGACACGGGTCCAATAAACATGTGGTGGCTCGCAGTCGCCCACGTAACCTGTCCATATCTTCGGAAGTAACGGAGTCAAACTCCTCCCAAACAAGATCTGTCTCGTGGCATCCCACTGGGCCATCAATGGAGGGTAGCCCGTTCTGTATCTGAGCGGTTTTCTCCTGCAGAAAAATCACAAATTCCTCTGCTCTACCCTGTAGCGGGGCTTCCCGCACCCCCTGTTGAAGTAGGGAGCGGGTCACCCTAAACAGGGCGGCAGGGCGGTTTTCTGCGGACGCTATGAGAGTAGCACAATGATGGCGTTTGGCCACTCGCAGCGCCACAATGTAAGTCCATAAATGGGCTCTTACCTGTGTCCGGTCAGATTCAGATCGGGTGGACCTCCATCTTCTCTCTAGGCATCTCTTGTGGCGTTTCATCACCCACAGGTCCTCGGTAAACCAAGGAGCCAGGGTGGTTCGCCGCCGCAAGAGAGGCCGCAAGGGTGCGACCCGATCCAAGGCACCCACGGCCGCACTATTCCATGCGGCCGTGAGGTCCTCCATCGGGGCACGGGTCAGGGGTACAGGAAGTGGCCCAAGCGCCTTCTGGAACCCATCCGGGTCCATCAGGCACCTGGGGCGGAACCAGATTGGTAACTCCGGTTCCGCCTCCCCGCGGAGGGGAGCAGCGGTCGGAAAGTCGAGCCGGAGAAGTGAGTGCTCTGACCATGACAAGGGCGTGATGACTATATCCCCTATACCCAGATCACTCTTCCATTGGCCTGAGATGAAGATGAGATCCGGCGTATGTCCACCCTCGTGAGTGGGGCCTTGAATTAGTTGGGTCAGGTCCATGGCCGTCATGGAAGCCATGAACTCCCGAGCTGCCACGGATGATTCGCCCAACGATGGCAGATTAAAGTCCCCCATGACTAAAAGTCTGGGGGTCTCCACTGCCACCGTAGCGATCACCTCCAGGAGCTCGGGCAGGGCTGCTGCTACATAGTGGGGAGCCAAGTATACAACCAGCACGGCCAACTGCCTCCCTAGGCCCCACTTCACGCAGAGGGACTCACAACCGGTGGTCTGTGGCACAATGGTCTCTCTCGGCTCAAGACCTTCCTTGACAATGACCCCTACCCCACCGCCCCTACCTAGGGCCCGGGTTGATGAAAAGCGCGGTAGCCTGGTGGGCACATTTCAACGAGGGGGAGTCCTCCCTCGTGGCCCAAGCAGGTCTCCGCAATTCCAGCCAGGTCCGGCTCCCCCTCTGCATTAAATGTTCCGGTCCTCCTTCAGCGAAGGGAACCAAGCCCCCTGCAGCATGTTCCTTTACTCCTGGGTCGAGGACAAGGACCCCCACGACCGCCGTCGGGACAGGGAAATCCCAGCGAGCCGACCTTATGGCAGGAATCCTTTGAAAGGAATTCCCTGCCCCGTTGGGGGCAGTAAAAGAAGCAAAACGGCGGACGAGTCCCAAGACTCGACCGTCGCCTCCGGGAAACCGGAAGGAAGGAAGTCCACAAATGCCAGTTCTTGATGTGAAACACCAGGCCCACGTGTAAATGTTAAATTAAACTGCTTCATTACTAAAAGCCTTTGCACAGGAATCTTCTCAATTACATAAGGGTCAACAGCACTCAAGGTGGGGTTGGACTTAGTTCTTTTGTGGCTATGTAGGGATTCTAGGCTGAGCCCCCTTTTCACTCTGTTCTGCTTTCTCTTCTCCTAAAGTTCCATACTTGGATCAAAATACTAATTTGAGAATTTTACTCAGAACCAAACACAGCCATTTTGAGAGCTGGTGTTTAAGATGCTCTACGTTGCTCTGGACTCTCTCAGTCCAGTGTTATCTTATGTCTGGGGCCACTAATCATGTGGCTGCCACTTTAGCATTAGGTTTTGTGGGATGATCTGGGAGGTGGGCTAAGTGCCCAGCAAAAGCCATTGAAACATTACATGGCCCTGCCAGAAGACTTTCTTCAGCTGGTTAGGAAGGCCATCTTTGCTTCTCCTGGAATTGGTGTGTCTCAAAGGTGGAATGCTGCCGGTTTGCACTGGTTTGAGTGAAACAGTAGTGGCGGCAGTGCGAGGCTCCACCCACCCACCCTGAGGTCATCATGGACCTTCTGCGTATGTGTGCACTCCTGCTACCAAACCAGTAGCAAAGATAATAGGATACCATTACTGGTGTGTCTGCTTCTCATTTCGCTCATCATATTTCAGTTCAGTGGCTGCTTTTTGGCTTTGTATTTGGGTTTTAAAATAAGGTTTGACTGATGATTAAGGAGAGGAAGGATTCTCACTCCCACCCACAGCATTTCTGTTTTGCCCCTTTAAACCTGAAAGTACATTTTCCATTCCACACCCCCATGCCCTAATTTTCCTTGCTTATTTAGGAAATTTAATTTTTGTAGCTAAGTGTCTTTTGTGTGCAATAGTGGCAGCATCTTACATCTATCTTACTTCAAAGAGAGAGGGGTGGGGGGGGAGGGAGGAAGGGAGGGAGGAGAGAGAGAGAATATACAACTATTGTTTCCTTCAAACTTTACCAGTTCAGAGCCAGCTGAATAGTTCATCTGCCTACTTCCACTGTAAAATAGTCCACTCTCCCAAATCAGAAATGCAAGAGATGGAGGCAGAAGGCCAAGCAAAAATCTGTTAAGTATGAAGGGAAATATACAGTATACGTCCCAGGATAACGTTGTAGAATCCAATCTGGGTTAGTCACTGGGATGAGAGGTTTTATCTTTTGAGCTTTCAGACTCATGCTGGAGCCAACGGAGACCATGAAGACAAAATCTCTGGTCCCAGTGACCGACTCAGATTGGATCCTAAAAAGTTCTGTTGGTCAAGGGACTATGAGGGTGACAGCTTTGTAGAGGCATAAATTCCCCAACAAGAAAAGCCTGCTCTTCCTGTGTCAGCAATGAACCTAGAATTGTGGTGAGTGAAGAGGAGAAAGAATTCTTCTCTGCACAAGCAGAAGAGGTGGAGATGCAAACTCTTCATCTAGTCATCTCCTTACCTCCCTTGATCAATGTAGAGGATCCAAGAGCAGAGTCCAAATGAAGAGGCACTCTTGAACCCATGCTTGATATTAGTGCCCAATGTCACCAAAATACTTCCATTGCCAAGAAGGCATCCATATTAAATCCTGAGGGTTAAAAAAGATGCAAACCCTTCAAACTTTTAAAAGCTTTCTTTTAATTTTTATATATTTGTTTTTATTTTGGCTGTACACCGCCCTGACTCCTTCGGGAGTAGGGCAGTATAAAAAAACCAATAAACTCTAAACTCTAAACTTTAATACTAATGTTACGCCATGTAAAAACCACTGCAAGGCACAGATCAGCAAGGAGGGAAATACTCTGATTATTTTTGGTCTCAGAAATGTTTTAGCACCGGCTTAGGCATCAGTCTGGGATACTTCCTACTGCTGATAGAATATGCAGCCCATATCCTGGCTGGAGGCAAAGAACTCACTCTCAAACAAACCCCCTGTCAGGAATAAGAGGTACAGCAGTCCAAAGACTTGACATAACGTTTGGATGATGAACCTTTCAACATGATAGAAGTTGTTGGATTTCGGCACCTTCTTCATCTGGTTGCCTCGTATTGCTTTGGTGACACCTTCAGCAGAGAGGTGATGTCTTCCTGTATCAGTAGTGCAAACCAGATGTGGTATTCAGCAGGTACTGACCAGTTCTGGAGAACCAGTAGCAGAAATTTTGAGTAGTTTGGAGAACCAGTACATACCACCTTTGACTGGCCCAGCCCCCATCTATTCTCTGCCTTCCGAGTTTCAGCTGATTAGGAGGGAATGGAATTTTTACAGTATCCTTCCCCTGCCACACCCACCAAGCCATGCCATGCCACACCCATCAAGCCCCACCAAACGCACCAAGCCATACCAAGCCCACAGAACTGGTAGTAAAATTTTTTGAATCCTACCACCATTTTCCAATATTGGAAATTCTGAGGCTGAATTCATTTATCTTAGACACTTTTTATTTTATTTCTTATTTTATTAAATTTATATCCTGCCCTTCTCCAAGCGGACCCAGGGCGGCGCACAGGAATGTTAAAATACATACAAAACATATAAAATTTAAAAAACTTATTCTAGTAAACCCTGTGCTAAAAACCGAATTAAAATCCCCAAATTTAAAACTGTCTAATAGTCAAAGGAGGTTACGCTAGGCCGGCTAGATGGAATAAATGTGTCTTCAGACACTTGCGGAAGAGGCGGAGGTCGGAGATGGTGCGGAGTTCAGGGGGTAAGTCGTTTCAAGGGCTGGCCCCGCCACAGAGAAGGCTCTTCCCCTGGGTGTCGCCAGTCAGCATTGTCCAGCTGACAGCACCCTGAGGAGGCCCTCTCTGTGGGAGCGTATCGGTCTGAGGGATGTATGGGGCAGGAGGCGGTCTCGCATATAACTAGGCCCTGAGCCATGGAGCGCTTTAAAGATGGTCGTCAAGACCTTGAAGCGCACCTGAAAGACCACAGGAAGCCAGTGCAGCTCGCGCAGGATAGGTGTTATGTGGGAGTGTCTAGGCACTCCCGTAATCACCCGCACGGCTGCGTTCTGGACTAGCTGCAGCTTTCGGGTGCACCTCAAGGGAAGCCCCATGTAGAGAGCATTACAGTAGTCGAGTCGAGAGGTGACGAGTGCTTGAGTGACTGTGCGTAAGGCACCCCGGTCCAGTAAGGGGCGCAATTGGCGCATCAGGCGTACCTGATGGAATGCCCCCCTGGCCACGGCTGCCACGTGATCTTCCATAGACAGCCGGGAATCCAGGAGGACACCCAAATTGCGCGCCCTCTCCACGGGGGCCGGTGTTTCGCCCCCAATGGCCAGTGTTGGAACAATCTGGCTGAACCGGGGCGCCGGAAGCCACAGCCATTCAGTCTTGGACAGGTTTAGCTTGAGTTTGTTACCACCCATTCAGATCCGTACGGCCTCCAAGCACCGGGACATAACCTCGACGGCATCGTTGGGGTGGTCTGGGGTGGATATGTACAACTGAGTATCATCAGCGTACAGATGATATCCCACCCCAAAACCATGGATGATCTCACCCAGCGGCTTCATATATGTGTTGAACAGTAGGGGCGAGAGGACCGACCCCTGAGGAACCCCACATATGAGGGGCCTCGAGGCCGACCTCTGACCCCCTGTCAACACATATTGCGACCAACCAGAGAGGTAGGACGAGAACCACCGCAAAACGGTGCCTCCCAGCCCCAACCCCCCCAGTCGGCGCAATAGGATACCATGGTCGATGGTATCAAAAGCCGCTGAGAGGTCTAATAGGACTAGGATAGAGGAGTATCCTCTATCCCGCGCCCTCCAGAGATCATCCACCAACGCAACCAATGCCATCTCGGTGCTGTGACCGGGTCGGAAGCCGGACTGGCGCGGGTCTAGATAATCAACTTCCTCCAAGTGTCGCGGAAACTGTTGAGTCACCACACTCTCAACAACCTTCACTAAAAAGTGGAGGTTGGAGACGGGACGATAGTTCTCTAATAATGCTGGATCCAGGGACGGCTTCTTGAGGAGGGGCCTTATTACCGCCTCTTTCAAGATGGCAGGCAAGGACCCCTCACTCAAAGATGCGTTGACAATGCCCTGGAGCCAGCCTCGTGTCATCTCCCAGGATGCCAGTACAAGCCAGGAGGGACACGGGTCCAATAAACATGTGGTCGCCCTAAGTCTCTTTGACAACTTGTCCATATCCTCGGTGGTAACAAAATCAAACTCCTGCCAAGATGGTGTCACAAGATCAGCCTCGGCCCGCTCGACCGGACCACTGTCGATGGAGGGTAGCTCGTTCCGAATCCGAGTGATTTTCTCCTGCAGATAAATCCCAAATTCCTCTGCTCGACCCTGTAAAGGGGCTTTCCCTCTGTTGAAGGAGGGAGCGGGTCACCCCAAACAGGGCGGCAGGGCGGTTATCTGCGGATGCAATAAGAGTGGCACAGTACTCACGTTTGGCCACTCTTATCGCCACTAAGTAAATCCTAATATGGTCTCTCACTAGTGTTCGGTTGGCTTCGGAACGAGAAGATCTCCATCTGCTCTCTAGGCGTCTCTTGTGGCGCTTCATCTCCCTAAGCCCCTCGGTAAACCAAGGAGCCCAGGTGGTTTGTCGCCGCAAGAGAGGCCGCAATGGCGCGACTCGGTCCAAGGCCCCCGTGGCCGCACTTAACCATGCGGCCACTAGGTCCTCAGTCGAGTCGCGGGGCAAGTCCACAGGAATTGGCCCAAGCTCCCTTTGGTACCTTATCGGGTCCATCAGGAGCCTGGGGCGGAACCATATAGGAATGTCCGGTTCCGCCTCCCCGCAGTGAGGTGCGGTGATCGGAAAGTCGAGCCGAAGGAGAGCGTGATCTGTCCATGACAGGGGTGTGATGACTAGATCCCCTATTCCCAGATCACTACTCCACTGTCCCGAGACGAAGATTAGATCCAGGGTGTGTCCGCCCTCGTGGGTAGGGCCTACAACTACTTGGGTCAGGTCCATGGCTGCCATGGAAGCCATGAACTCCCGAGCTACCCCAGACGTTTCGCCTGCCGACGGCAGATTAAAGTCCCCCATGACTAATAGTCTGGGGGTCTCAACCGCCGCCTCGGCTATCACCTCTAGGAGCTCGGGCAGGGCTGTTGTTGTATAGCGAGGAGCCAGGTATACAACTAACACGCCCAACTGCCTCCCTAGGCCCCACTTCACAAGGAGGGACTTGCACCTGGTCGTCTGAGGGATCGTGGTCTCCTTTGGCTCAAGACCTTCCCTAACCATAATCGCCACCCCCCCACCCCTCCCTAGGGCCCTAGGCTGATGAAAGACTCGGTATCCTGGTAACATTCCAATCAAAGTGGTGCACACGTGTCATAGATGTGTGACAGAGAAGCCAGGCATAACTGGATGATGCTTCACATCAAGCTGCTGAATCTCGTTCATGTGACAAATGTCACAAGAGCAACCATAATACCTATGACTTAGTACTCACAGTCTCAAATATGGCATCATGGTAATGGACAGCAGAGCCAACTTGCTTTAGACAGGTCTCACTCCAACTCACTTTGTCAGCATCAACTGCACTGGTTATCTGATGGTACAAAATAGTACTGAAATAGAGGCATGCAGAGCTAAGATCATTGTAGGAGGCACTGATGTTTTCACTGATGCTCTCATGAAGAAGTGCTATAAGGTCACTGGTTATTTCTACTGCTGAGCGAAGGAGAGGAAAATACTGGATAAGTGGTTGGTTCACTCCATTTTTTTTGAACAATGATCCTTGGGATAGATGGGCTGCAATCAGATGATAGTTTGGGGTGAAATAAAACACTTAAACACGAGTCACAGATAAATTATATATCATACTGTATAAGTATAATCTTTATTGTCATTGTACTTAAATACAATGAAATTGGTTGTATGTACTACTACTTTGTATAATCCTATAATACATTTTCAGAAATGCAGCACACTATTCTAGAGGTTTACTTGGAAAAAATCTTGCCCTCACTTTTTAATCGAGAAGCTCCAACTACCAGAAAAGAGTTTAATTTTTCAAACTGAGGTTTTAATATAAGATGTATTTTTTATTTCGAGTTAGTAACCTCTTATAATTTGAAAAGCCTTAGAAGCCAATCACATGGAATTTCCCAGACAGAGAATGTAAGTTACATAGCATAAATAAATGAAAACATTCAGAAAAATATAACATATTCAATCATTTTCATATGAATTTGGCATATAAATTAGACAATTAGGCATATAAAATTAGTAATGGCAGTTCCAAGAGAGGAAGAAATTAAATATATCACTTAGGATTTCACAAGTGCATGAACTCTGAAAATCTGAAATACCAATTTATTCTTTCTTTTAAGGAGAAATACGTTTAAAAATACAAAATAAATCTATAAAGTTCATAGAGAAAAAATTAAAGCAAAACTATAAAGAGAGTAAATGTGTCATTTTGTTAATATGTTAATTTACTTGCCTAGCTTGATATTTAACCAAATTGTAACTCATTAAAGATTTGTAATTGATTAACCTCTGGAGTGTATTTGATAGATCAATTGATCAATTTACATCTGGTTAATTTGCTTATTAACAAGTCCCCAGTGCATCAGCTTCAGCAAGGAGAACATTGCTTACTTTAGTTTGCAATGGTGTATATTTGAAAGGCAACATATGAATGATGAATGTAACTACAAATAAAATTAATTTTCTTGGATCAAAATTTGTCTTAGCCCCATGGAATTAGTGAATGAAAAAAATAGGTTGATATTCATTCTGCCAATGGGTAAAACTAACTTAAGCCTGTCTATCTAGAAATGATAACATGGATCTCAATAGATTGTTTTCTTCTTCGAGACTGTCTGGACAAGTTCCTAGACAATTTTCTTGGCAAGGTTTTTCATAAGTGGTTTGCCATTGCTTTCTTCCTAGAGCTGAGAGAATGTTTACAGATTAACAGAGTTGGAAGGGATCTTGTAGGTCATCTAGTCCACCGCCCCCACCCAAGCAGGAGATCCTAAACCAGTGAGGGTGAGCCTTTTCGGCACTGTGTGCTGAAAAGGGAGTGCGTGTGTGTATGCTCATCGGGGCTGCAACCCGGAAGAGGAGCTGCCCAAGGAGTATGCATGCGCTGGAAAATGAACTTCTGTTTTCTGGAGCATTCATGTGCATTGGTCAGCTAGTTTTCCAGTTACTGGCATGCATGCATGCACGACTATCAGCTGTCTGGCATGCATGCTCACACCGGAATACAGAAGACCTGGAACTGGAAGTCCTTCTATTTCCAGCAATGCTGCACACATGAAGGCCAGTTGATTGTTGTGTGTGCATGCACACCAGAAACCCAGAAGACGAATGGGTGATGCTGCACGTGCCAGGCGACATTGCTTCACATGCCACTTCGGGCACATGTGCCATAGGTTCACCATCACAGCCCTAAATCATTTCTGACAGATGGCAGTCCAGTCATCTTGAAAGCCTCCAGTGATGAAGCTCCCACAACCTCTGAAGGCAAGCTGTTCCATTGGTTGATTGCTTTCATTGTCAGAAAATTTCTCCTTATTTCCAGGTTGAATCTCTCCTTGTTCAGTTTCCATCCATTATTCCCTGACTGGCCTTCAGGTGATTTAGAAAGATTATTGGCTGAAGATCATCCAGCTGGCTTTGTGTCTAAGGTGGGTCTAGAACTCCCAGACTCCTGATGTCTTAGCCACCAGATCAAACTGGGTCTCTAATGTGGCTTACTTTATCATTATTGTATTTAGATAGTAGCTGAAAGTTCACAGTTCTAGCATATATTACTCAACTGTATGAATGAACTTGCACATAAAAATCAATCTTTTTTTGTAGCAGGAAAAATAATTATAAATAAACACTATCCACTGCAGGGAACTGTATTGTGGTGAATTCTGTTTTTTTTTACAGACTACTTATTTCACATGTGCATAAATTTGGCATGGATTTCTTTTATAGTCCCATCTCCCACTTTATCACTCTGTTTGTTATCTATCATTCATTTGACTTTATTCTAATCAATAATTTTCAGAAAGGGGTCAGAATGTAGCGATCTCAGCTCATTATATTTTTGTCCTAATAACTGCATTGCCAAGATTACAAAGGAAAGTTGGTGTTTCTCACAATAAGCTACAGATTGGGGTGGACAAATTCTAACTATTAGAAGTGGCCAGCAGACATTAGAGTTCTGGGCAAAAAGTCATCATGACGGTATCGATTTCAGTGGAAGCTCCACTGGAATCCCATCAGCTAGTTCATGACATCAGAGGCTTCCTATTGATCTCGACATTTCTCACCTGATCGATCAAGTGGACATTTGTCAAACTGGAATTTCTTTCTCTAGTTTTGCTAGTGACAAAGAGATGAATACTTTCATTTTATTATATTTCTCAGTTGTTCCCCTTCCTTTCTGAGATTTATTATTACATTTTGCATTCCGTCTTCATCAGAAGGGACTCGGGAAGGAATAAAGCATTTTTTTCTCCCAACCGTATCCTTACCATGCTCTTTTTGAGGTAAACTTGATCGGAGGGAGAAACTGCATCAAGATTTGCCAGGATGAAAATTTTATGCAAACGCAGATCTTTCTCGCCGACGTCCCCATTTCATTAAAGATTTTAAGTTGTGACTGTTGTTTCTGTCAAAAGCCAATCTTAAATTAACCAGAGTTGTAAGTGGATTGGAAATCCACTTTAATTCTGAAGACATTTTTGCATGTCTGAATGTGAATCAAGGGATGCTTAAAGGGACGCATACATTATCTCATAACTTCACTAATTGTATTTTTGTATGAGAGCTTATACTATGAATGAAGTCTATGCATGGATTCGCGGTTGACATGGAACATTCATAGAAATTCATATTCCAATAGTGGCCCTACTGCCAAGCCTGAAGTCTTTAAACCTTCAGATGCTCTCTGGCTTCATGTTCACTCCCCAGGCTGACAATGACAAGACCTTAGAAACAAGAAACAGGACTTCTCCTCTCTTGGAAGCAGTGCAATTGAGCATGGAGGAGCAAGAAATGGAATAGCTGGGCCTAGAGTCTGATCATTTACTGTCTCTTCTGCTAGGAATTTTTTTTGTTTCTTAGACCAGGTGTCCCCAACCTTTGCAACTTTAAGTCTGAAGGACTTCAACTCCCAGACTTCTCCAGCCAGCTGGAGAAGTCTGGGAGTTGAAGTCCTTCAGACTTAAAGTTGCAAAGGTTGGGGACACCTGTCTTAGACCACAAGGCAGGCACTTCTAAGATTCCCCCCCTCCCCGCAACAGAAGTTTGACAATCTGGGATGTAAGATCAGGGCCCTTTTTCTGGCTCCCATACTATGGAAGACTTACCAAAATGTTGAAAGCATCTTTCTCTTTGTATATAGAAAAATGGCAAAAGGGGGGGGGAAGGGGGGCTTGGCCAAGGCTTTAATTGTTAATTATTTTAATAAAATTGGTTTGACTTTCCTGGTTTTGATGTTAATTGTATCAGTTGTACTCTTCTGTTTTATATTCTGTAATTGTCATTCAAAGCTGCTTTGAGTATTGGTATACACAGAAGAGTGGGGTGCAAATTAAATAATAAATAGGAGCAAGAGTCCAATACTTCTGCCCCCCATCTTTATTATATCCAAGCAAATGCTTTGGCTTTTATTCTTTTCACACTCCATTTGGATACATGTATGAGAGCATTAAACATTTGCAGCGGTGTAGAACTCCCAAATAACAAATTGTAGGTAGAGCTTTGCAAAGATTTTTTTGAATCAATTCAAAGCAATTTAGAGGTGTTGGTCTAATCCAGTGGTTCTCAACCTGTGGGTCGGGACCCCTTTGGGGATCGAACAATCCTTTCACAGGGGTCGCCTATGACCATCAGAAAACACATATTTTCGATGGTCTTAGGAACCGAGACACCAATCTTATGGTTGGGGGTCACTACAACTTGAGGAACTGTATTAAAGGGTCGCAGCATTGGGAAGGTTGAAAACCACTGGTCTAATCTAAAGTGAATATAAATTTATCCCAAATTGCTTTGGTACATGCTTGATTGAAATTATATCCTAAGTCTGACAGCTATTGCAATGGTCTGTCTGTGGGTTTCTGGTGCCCAGTTTGGGACAGAATTGTGAGCTAAATAAGCACCTGGAGATGTGGAGGAATATACTCTGGAGACCCAGGAGGGAGGAGCTTGCTTCCCAGGGGGCAAAGGAGCAGAAGAGCCTGAAATGTCTGATAGGCAGGAAAGGGACAAGGAAGG
Source organism: Rhabdophis nuchalis (assembly GCA_039707465.1). NCBI lineage: Eukaryota > Metazoa > Chordata > Lepidosauria > Squamata > Natricidae > Rhabdophis > Rhabdophis nuchalis. Next base: position 102,267,854 of record CM077644.1, read on the forward strand.
ACCTTCCCTAGCAGTTCACAGAATATATTGATAGTTATAGAGATAGCTGCTTTACTCTGACAAGATTTCTTTCTGTAAGTGAACAACAATAAACCACTTAGAAATTACTCCTCTTGTTCTTGGTTTATGGGACCTGACATCAACTAAATATATATTTTAGGCAGATGATCAGAGGTGGTATTCAGCCAGTTCTCTCCGGTTTGCATGAACCGATAGTGGCAGCTGCAGGAGACTCCGCCCACCTACCCCGGCATAATGTGCAAGCATTGTGCAGGCGCAGAAGGTGGTGCACATGTGCACTCACACACTCACATTTGCAAACTGGTAGGGAAGGAAAGTGAATCCCACTGCTGCAGATGAGCCCACCTAGGGAGGGTCTCCACTGAGACTGGGCTGCCTGTCAGTGTATTTCACACTTTTTAAATTGTTACTCCTAGCTTCCGGACTATGTACAGTGAGGTTCCCATATGTGCAACGGAAGGAGTAATGACAAACTCACTGAAAATATTGTGAATCATTATGTCCCGTAAGCCTGTGTCCAGTCATGGGAAGGTGCCTAACGGAGGCAAATCAGATGTTTTCATTTGTCATCCGTCCAAATTCATTTCTGAACAATAGCAAAATCTTTTGCTGAAATGACATCATCCTTTTGCATTTTGGTATCTGCAGTCCTGTGTTTAAAAAGTTGTTTTAGCAGGACTTAGGAGGGGTGGGGTTTCTGGGACTTATTGCAGAGCTGTAAACCTTATCTTGGTCAATAACATAAAAACTGGCTAATGATCACCAATCTTATATTCTTTTCTTGCAAAGAATGGGCTGAGGGAGAGAGAGAGAGGGAGAGAGGGAGGGAGGGAGGGAGGGAGGGAGGGAGGGAGAGAGAGAAGCTATTTCTTTTAACAGTCCTGAAAGCATCTTAGAGAAAGACTTCATTGTGAATCAATAAAGATAAGCAGCTCTTAAGAAAGCTGGACACTCCTAGGCAGGCAATTCTTATGAAATATGTAAAGCATGTATATATTTAAACCTATGAAATTTCCTTACCCTTGCATAACTCCTGTGAAAAAAATGGGGAACCCACCTTGCATTAAGGTGATAGGAAATTCAAATTTTAAAAAAGCAACTTAAGTGTTGATAGCTGGGGACTGCTGTCTGTTGTTTGTGCATGCATATACATGTGTAAACAGAGCCACAAGACAGCTTATATCCCATTAAATCATTTTTTTTGCAATATGGAACATCATTTCCTATAGGTAGTTGGTTAGAATGGATGGCTGTTGGACTTTTGAGGCTCTACGGCAGCCATGTTGTATTGGGAAGAGATATGCTCCTTCATGACAGCCATTTTGTGTGCTGATGATCCCCATAGAGACATTAATTCCCACTGTGCTGAGAAGCTCCCCCAAATTCCCATTCTTTTACAGTAGCAAGAGTTGATGTATGGGAGAAAAATCAGGATAAGAGTAATCAGAAATGAAAACCTTCTAAGGTAGAAGATTCCATCTTAACATCCACCTAATGTTTCTTTTTAATTTAACCTGGAACAATTTGAGGAATTAACAGTGCAAATAAAGCCTAGCCATTGTTATTTAGGGTATGCTTGTATAATCTGTCAATCTAATCAGTTGTGTGTTTAACTATGACAAGTTTCTGTTGTTTATTGTTTGTTGTTCTCTGACCCGCTTCTTCACTTAAGGCACAAAAACATTCAGGTTCGTATCAGCTGCAGCTATTCTAAGCCAAGGATGAGGAAGGCATAGAAAGTGCTGGATTCTAGATCTGGGGGGGATTATATATTTTTTTAAAAAATTGACAAAATGGCCGACTATCAAAAAAAGAGCAATTTAGACAGTTTATGTTCTCCAAAGAGCAGTTGTGGATTTCAAAATGTTGCTTTATGACAAAGATAGCGCTGTGAGATTTTCTCATAAGGAATTTTGTGTAGGATTGCACAAAGAGTGTTTGTTACGTAAGAAATCTATGCATTCTGACTCAGAAATAGGTCCGCTGTATTCAATGTAGCCACACTGGTGTGAGATACTGTATACAGGTAGTCCTTGACGTATGACCACAACATTTCTGTTGTAAAGAAAGACATTTGCTAAGAGAATTTTGCTCTATTTTACAACCTTTTTTGCCATAGTTGTTAAGTAAATCATTGCAGTTGATAAGTTAGTAACCTGATTGTTAAGTGAATCTGGCTTGCCCATTGATTTTGCTTGTCAAAAGGTAGCAAAAAGGGATCATGTGACCTCAGGACACACCAATGGTCATAAGTATCAACCAGTTGCCAAGCATCTGGACTTTGATCACATGATCATGGGGATGCTTTAAAGGTTGTAACTGTGACAAATGGTCATCAGTCACTTTCCCCCCATCCATTGTAACTTTGAATGATCACTAAATGAACTGTTGTAAGTTGAGAACCACCTGTAACTCATCTCCCTTTTTATCTTCCTTTTCTTTGCATTATTTTTATTGCTTTTGTTCACATTCCTCCCTTCGACCTGTCCGCTCTCACAGAGTTGGCCTTCTCAGGGTGCCGTCAACCGGTCAATGCCGACTGGCGACCCCCAGGGGAAGAGCCTTCTCTGTGGCGGGTCCGACACTCTGGAACGACCTTCCCCCCGATATCCGCACCATTACGGACCTACGCCTCTTCCGTCAGATGGTAAAAGCTCATTTCTTTCATCTAGCTGGCCTGACAAAGATTAGGGAATATTTTAATTTGTTATTTATGGGTTTTAATTATTTATTCAATTTTAGCATAGCTTTACTGGTTTAATTGTTTTTTATATTTTGTATATTGTGGGGTTTTATCTTTCTGTGCACCGCCCTGAGTCCCTTTTTTGGTGAAAAGGGCGGTATATAAATTGAAAATAAAGTAATAGTAAAGTAAAGATGTTCTTCCTATAATAGAATAAGCTAGGTGGGTCTTCTTGTGGCCCGCCAGTGGAGCTGGCAGCAGAGTCGGGCAGTGGAGAGGTTGGGGAGCGTGGGACAGTCCTGGAGGCTGGGGAAGGCTCAGACGAGTGCTCTGTGTTGGAGGCAGAGATGGGGCCGAGACCATCTGGCAGTGATCAGGTGCCAACGGAGCTAGACAGCAGTGAGGCAGAGGAACAGCTAGAGCTGCCAGAAGAAAAGAACAACTCAGAAATCAGGGTAGACTGATTTAAAGTCACAGGTGGAAGGTGATTGGACCCTCCCATAGGAAATAAAAGAGGAGCGAAAGGGGAATGGGCTTTTGCAGGAAACAATTCATTCATTCAATCGTTAGATTCATTTCAGGAGTGTGAAGATCTGTCCGTGAATCTCAGAGACTCTGTGCCCAGACTTTCCTTGCACAGCACCTCATTTGGAAAATATTTACATGGCAGCTTTCCAAGATAGATAAGGTCTGTGGTTATAACTTCACCTTTGAAAGACTGTTTACCAGGCCTTTGCTGAGTGTGAATGAGAGGAATTTACATTCGTTTAATAAAAGTGGTTTTGTCGGGACCAGGAATCTGCCTCGTGCCTTTTGGAGAAGCCTAGGTCAGAACAGGTTTCCTTACCCATTAATAGTTCCTCCGGTGAAGGATCTCTGTCTCTGAGCAGGATTGTAATGATCTGTGTAGTGTACTTGTTCTGATTAGCCACTCCTTTGATGTATTGCCCGTGGCAACAGTCTCTGCTGCTGTATGAGAACTCTGGTTCTGAATGGAACATAATAGTGCTGCCAAGGTTAGATATGAGATGTCAACCTTAGTCAACCAAATATTTTGGTTGAGTCAACTGATGACTTGGTTGCACAATAACTATTCCAGATAAGAAAGATTTGTACATTCAAGGGTACGGCAACATCTTCACAGTCTGGCTAATATCACGCAATCTAGTATCTTAAATATTCCCTTGAATCTCATGAGATTTTTGGCGATCTTACCCCACAATCTTGTGAAATCTCAAATAAGAATGCACTAGTTTTGGGCAAGATCTCACTCTTATGTGAGAACTTATGAGATGGCTGAAATATGTAGTGAGATTTTGGCTTCTTTCATCTAGCCGGCCTGACATAGACTAAGGGTATAAAATTTTGATATTTACTGTTTTTAACTTTTATATTATCTAAATTTTAGCACAGATTTAATAATTTAATTGTCTTTTATATTTTGTATGTGTTGTTGGGTTTTTATCTTTCTGTGCACTGCCCTAAGTCCCTCCAGGGAAAATAGGGCAGTATATAAATTGAATAAATAAATAAAATAAATAAACGGGTTAAAAGTGTTTAATTTTAATTTAATTCTGTGGGTGGGCCATTGTTGGAGGCTTTATCATTGCTTTGATGTCTTCTAGGCCTGTGTGTCACGAACCTTTAATAACTAATTTCTATGCAGTTTTCTTCACAAACATTAATTTAAGATATATCTATATTGGCATTGCAAGATGACAATAATTATTTTCCTGTAACATAATAATTCTAAGGTCTTTAATAAGCCCTTTATATAATAGTTTTATATTGTTACAGTGGGCAGAAGCATTTTATTACTGCACTCATTCAGATTTCATGGAAATATCACCTCTCATATCAAGAAGTTAACCAGGAACATAGCAAAGTTTGGGGTATCCACACGAAAGATCGTTTCTGAGGTACAGTGGTGCCTAGGTTCATTCTCCATCTTTCCAAATAAGTATTAAGATGATATGCAGTTATTTTTATAGAAATGGACCTCTTCATTCTTTTGAAAGGGTCAATAATTGCCAATACCATTCAAACCCAAATAAAAATAATTATAGGTATTTGGTGACTTCCCTGTTTTTGAAATCAGTGGAGAAAAACCAGCTAAAGTCTCAAACTGATTCTATAGATAATTCTACATTGCAGCTTAAATTCCTTCTCTCCCATGTTGTTCCTGATTGTTTTCTTAGACAACTTCTGAAATTCCAGTCCGGATTCCACTGTGCTGGCAACAGAGACAGACTGGTGCCCAGTCTACATACAATCTCTTTAGGACATGATTGGTCATCCCCCTTCTTGTTTTTCCCATCCTTACAGATAAACTGGTGATGATCATGTAAAGTTGAAGTATAAACATCCCACCATTTTGAGACAATACACATAATAAAATGATCATGTAATCCCTAGCGCTGTGTAACGGAGTGGGCTCTCATTACTTGTCCCAGCTTCTGCCAACCTAGCATGTAAAAATGCAAGTAGAAAAATAGGGACCACTTGGTGGGAAGTGTTCCGTGCGCCTTCAGTGTTTAGTCATGCCATAGCCACATGACCATGGAGATGTCTTCGGAGACAACTTTTGGATCTTTGGCTTTGAAACAGAGATGAGCATCGCCCCCTAGAGTTGGGAACGACTAGCACATATGTGCGAGGGGAACCTTTACCTTTCACAGACAACTGGGTCCTGTGAGGACTGGATACCCAATGCCTGCCTTTTTCCTTTCAGGGTTTGTTCCCTCCTATGCCTTTCCCTTTCCTTTCTCCAGATGTTAGCACCCATGAATGTGAACACATTCCCATCCCACACATCTCCTTTGACAGGAAAGAAGAAATTTTCTTTTTTCTTGTTCTTTCCTTGTACGGTGTATCATAGCTCCAATGCTACAGTAATCAAGACAATAGAGTTCAATCATTCCTATATGTAGGTCCAAGGAAATGTTGCGGAAGAACAGATAGTTCAGCTTCATACAAACAAAGTAGCAATCCTCTTTCAGTGCAACTTAAAGATTAAAAAATGAAGGAAAAAAATGAAGGGAAGTGTTTGAATACTGTGAGCAGTGGGGTGGGGGTGAGGAACAAGGGGAACCTGTTTCAGTCAACTTGGGCAGGATGGAAAAAGATGCTCATTTGGGAGCTTCTAAGATTGAAGATAAGTCATATACCTACCAGGCTATTGTTGGATGAACTGCAAGGTTGTTAAAAAATAAATAGTGCTGACCAACAAAGAGTGTAGCAGCCCTGCAAACGGGAGGTGATGGGTTGGGGAGGCCATATAGAGGACCATGATGGTGACTCTATGGTACGCGTGCCACAGGTGGAACGCAGAGCCTGCTCTGTGGACATGCGAGCCGTTGCCCCAGCTCAGCTCCACTGCGCTTGTGTACATGCATGTGCCTCCCGCCAGCCAGGTGGTTTTGGGGTCTCTGCTGCACATGCGCAGGGGGCAGGGTGCACAGGGAGGAGGGGGAGCATGGAGGCCATGTGTGCAAGTATGGGGATCGTGCATGCAGGCACAGGGGGTGGGGCGCACGTGGGCAGGTCATGTGCATATGTGGGGGAGTGCAGTGGGGTCATGCATGCATGCGCGAGGGGTGAGGCACACACGGGTGTGCATGCATGGGGTGCAGGGTGCGTGGGAGGGTCGTACATGCATTGCATTATGAGTGTGCTTGCATGCATGCACACTGTCAGCACGCAGCGATGAGAAGGTTAGCCACCACTGATATAGGATTTAGGATTTATTAAATATAGGACATTGAACAGCTGCTAAAGGCATGTGCCAGGCATGGGGAATGAAGAAGCACCTGGTACAATCTGCTTTGAAGATATTGAGATGGGTCAGGTTGGAAATCAACAGATTTGAACTGAAGTTGGAAAACATGGGTGCGGGCTGCATTTATGATGGGCTGGGACTGGAAGACAATATAACTGTTTCTGCTTTCAGGAAGTGGTAAGTGGTCCCTATTGGTGATAGATGAGCAGAAAGAATTGAACTGAGCTAACTCTGGTTTGGATCTGAATGAGAAGCTTCCGTTAAGTAAATCACTCACTCCTCACTCACTCAAATAAACAAGTGTACTTGCAATCTTAAGCAAAATAAATAAATAGAATAATAATATAATAACAGAGTTGGAAGGTACCTGGGAAGTCTTCTATTCCAACCTTCTCCCCAACCATCAGACCATGTACCAATCCAGACAAATTGTTTCCAATCTCTTCTTAAAAGTTTCCAGTGTTGCATCATGCCCACAACTTCTGGAGGTTTCTGAACTTCTTTTTACCTAAAACATTTTCAAAAGCAATATCTGCTGAATACCAGAGGATTTACTTCCAAGAAGTAAACATGTGTATAATTACACTGAAAAGTTGCAGTCCAGTAGGAGCAAATCATATCAGAATGAATGAGATTTTCATTTGCATTAACATGATTAGGATTGCATTACAAGGTCCCAGAAAGTTTACTTAATCATGCCTAACTTCTTCCATTTTCCATTTTAAAAAAGGTTAAAAAGGATTTCATTAGAATGTGCTTACTTATATTCAGTCACAGTAGGTAAGATAAATAATCTTAACAATAGTTTACTATAAGCCTTCATTTTGAAATTTAATATTGGAATGCTACAATTTTTAAAAGTGATTTAACTATTTCTCCATGTCTCAGAAAAGCTGCATTGGCTGCCTGTGGTCTTTCGGGTGCGCTTCAAGGTGCTGATTACCATCTTTAAAGCACTCCATGGCACGGGACCTAGTTATTTGCGGGATTGTATCCTACCCCATACATCCCTTCGGCCGATTCGCTCCCACAGAGAGGGACTTCTCCGAGTGCTGTCCACTAGGCAATGCCAGCGGGCAACGCCCAGGGGAAGGGCCAACCCTCTGGAACGACCTGCCCACCGAACTTAGAACTACCACGGACCTCTCCTCCTTCCGCCAAAAGTTAAAGACCTATCTTTTCCATCAGGCCGGCCTGGCCTAACCTACCGCATCTAGCCTGTAGTCTGGGAGATAAATTGTTTAATCGGGATTTTAAGGGGAATAGTTTTAATGAGTTAAATTTTAGCACAGGGCGATAGTTATTTAATGTGGCTTTAAATATTTATAATTGTTATATTTATATGTTTTTAAATTTCCTGTGCACTGCCCCGAGTCCCTTCGGGGAGAGGGGGTGGTTGATAAATCCAATAAAATAAATAAATAAATAAATAAATAAATAAATAAATAAATAAATAAATAAATAAATAAATAAATGTGTCTGAATGAATTGTTCAGATTAATTTAAGAAATCTGACACTGTGAGCAGTGATGGGAATTCAAATTTTGTTTACTAACGGTTCCATGGGTGTGGCTTTATGGCCGGGGCATGGCTTTGTGGGCGTGGCTTTGTGGGCACGGCAGGGGAGGGTTACTGCAAAATCCCCATTTACTCCTGATCAGCTGGGACTCAGGAGGCAGAGTCAGAGATGGTATTTACCAGTTCTCTGAACTACTCAAAAAATCTGCTACCAGTTCTCCAGAACTGGTCAGAACCTGCTGAATACCACCTCTGATTGTGAGGCTTTGGGAATTAAAAATGAACATTTTTTAAAAAAGTGATGCTTTGGACAATGCTTTTCCTCCTTGAGAAAGTAATCAATCTATTACCTGGGACTATGGGTTGGAGAATCATTCTGTGACATAAAGGAAGAAGCAAATTGTGTTTTTTAGGTAAAAAGGAAACACTTACTTATGAAGGTCATTTATCATGACAACACAATTGCTGGTTCCCTCTGAAGAGACCAGAAGCAAAGGCTGTAGTAAGCAAAATGGAGAGAAATCACAACGTATGTTAAATTAATCATTAATATATTCTGGAATCACCAGCAATTAACATCTGCTGTAACTTATAATAATTGCTGTGATGTCTCTTATTTATTTTTTTATACTTGTAATTTTAAAAAAAAGCAAGACTTGTAAATAACAAATGGAATATAATAGAATATATTCACAGCGACATTGGTGTTTCAAACAACCCCATAATTGAAGGAGCTCTTTTAGTATACATGACAATTGTTTCTATTTCTTTACATTTGTGAGGTAGAAACACACCTAATCAGTCTCAAATTTGGGTTTTTTAAAGATTTATTACCCATTGCAGTCCTAAAATCACAAAATTATAGAATAATAAATTCCAAATAAATAATCTGTCCCTAGAAATAAATCACAGAAATGTCCAAGAGGGAAGCTATTCCAAAATATAGGCAGTATCACAGAAACTGTATTCTTCCATTATGGAAATAGGGTACCTATCAGTATCCTATTGAATTGCAATTAGAAACCATCAGAAGCAGTGCAGGGCTTAAATATATATTTATGGTGGTGAGGACAGTCATTATATGTGCTGTTGTATTCTGCATTAACTGAAGCTTTGATATCATCTTTAAGGGCAGCACAAGAAGTTGTTCCTTGCTCCAGTGCAGGCCCATTGTGGTGAAGGCATAAGTTATTGTTTGAGGTTTTTCTGCCTTTTGCTGTAGCTGGTGTACAATTCTGAATAGAGTGATCAAGATGTAGATTAATGTTTAGTGAACTCCACCGTCTGTTATTTATTCACAGTGCTATTGTTTTGGGAATCTCTGATAGTGTTATTGGTGCTTTAGTTCATTTTGAAATCTGTGATCTGACAGTACAACCTTTTTCAAACTGGTGCACACATTTATGCTGGCCTTCATAATTGTCAGCCTCACCACTAATGACTGTGATGTCTGATGATTATGGAACTTGATATCCAACATATTTGGAGAATAACTGGCTATGATAAAGAATATAAAGGAAGAAATGACTTATGACCACAACTGAGCCCAAAATTTCTGCTGCTAAGTGAGACATTTCTTATGTGATTTTTGTGCCATTTAATGACCGTTCTTGCCACAGTTGTTAAGTGAATCACTGCTGTTGTTAGTAACACAGTTGTTAACTGAATCTGGCTTCCCCATTGACTTTGGTTGTTGGAAGGTTTCAAAAGGTGATCACATCACACTGAGACATTGCAACCATCATAAATATGAACCAGTTGCCAAGCACCCAAATTTTGATCACGCGACCTCAGGGATGCTGTAATGTTCATGTGGAAAACAGTCATAAATCACTTTTTTTCAGTGTCATTGTAACTTTGAACAGTCACTAAATGAACTGTTGTAAGTCAAGGACCACCTACAATACAAAAATGCAACTAAAAACTAAACCCAAAGTAAAAAAAAGGTTGCAATTTATAAGCTAAAAAAAAAAAAAAAGTAAATGTTTAAGGCTAAAAGTGAAGCCATGAGCTACCCCCAGCATTGCACAACACTCTTATAGACCCCCATGCTAATTGGCAGTGTCAATCTTAATGCTCTTCTAAAAGGCCAAAAGCATGTGGTCTCACCTCAGCTGTGGAGGTAAGATGTTCCAAAGGTGGGGGCAATGGCAGAGAAAGCTCTCTTCCTACATCTTGCCAGTCATTATTCTTTACCCAGTGGGATCTGCAGCATGCCCTCCCTGCCTGACTGCATGGGACGGATCAATGAAACTGAGATGAGATGGTTCCTCGGGTAACTGGTCTCATGCCATGAAGGGCTTTAAAGGGGATAACCAACACCTTGAATTGGATCCAGAAACACCCAGTACAGAAGTGTTACAGGTGTAGCCCTGGGGGTGCCCAGAATTGCTCTGCATTCTGTGCCAGTTGCAGCTTCCAGATAGTCTCTAAAGGTAGCCTCATGTAGAGTGTGCATTGTAGTAGTCCATCCAAGAGATGATCAGGACATGAGTGACTGAAGGGATTCAAGCATGACCAACAGGTTTGCATTAGCTGTATTTCTGAAAGCCCCCTTCTGCAACTTGGGATCCTCTTGATGTATTGGAGCAGAACTAATTTTGCTTTACATTCTTCTATGTGAGCCACTGAGATTTACTTTTGATTTTAGTGGTATGTAGATAGGCTAGAGACAAACAAACAATTAGGCTGCCCTGTCTGCTTGGTTGGGAAATTCTGTTGTAATAGCTGAAATTGCCCTGTTGGTTTTCAGTGAGACTTAACTTTTTTTCCCTTGATCTGGGTTTTTGGCAAGGGATTATTGATTTTTAAAGAAACATTGTTAAATATGAACCTGCTTGTCTACTATATAAATAAAATGCTTTCTAGCTCCACTATATGTTTTTGAAGTGCATCTTGGGTACTAAATTCAGCCAAGTCAAGTTATTTTCCATTTATTTATAGAAACAGCTCTGCTTGCACTGTGCACTGGAGATTGGCGTTTAGATGAGCTTTGGATAAGCGAATAATCAATCATTTTGGGATAATAGACATCAGTGTTATTGCTCTGCAAGGTTTACTCTTTGATTTACACAAGTAGATTGTTTTTTATGGTGCTTTAAGAATATTTGTGGCTAAATAATGTTTTTACAACCAAGCCATGAAGGCAAAGCATTATTTCCTTTAAAACCATCAATCAACTGTATGATTACATCTGTACTTCAAGTTTGTTTGGGATGAGTTCCACCTAGCTTTGTTAGTGCATGAGAAAGCATTATTGAAGTCTATACTTTCTCCTCTGTTATTGCTCTCTGCACAGGGAAGTCTATGTATTACTTCTTGATGAGATTAGAATCAGCTTGTGGCATTTAACAAGGTCATTAGAATTTTCTTTTCTTTGGTAAAAATTATAGAGTAGGAAGTCTAAAGAGCCAGTAGAAATTAACTTAGGGACTCACCAGAATGAGCGAGACAAATTCCTAAACAAATTCCTAAACACACAGTAATACTCATTAACCTATTTAAAAAGATCCTGTCTCCCCAACAAGATCATTATTTCCAAAGTTTAAATCATATGCCCCATATAAATCATATGGTAAACATTTAAAGATTTTGATTGTAAAACATTAAATGTGATGGAAATGATTATGATTGCCTGAGTTATTGTAATATTAGTCAATTTGATTTTTCTGGCTGAGAGTGGTGTTATAAGATATAAGATTGAGCCACAGTGGCACAGTGGTTAGAGTGCAGTACTGCAGGCTATTTCTGCTGCCTGCCAGCTGCCTGCAATTTAGCAGTTCAAATCCCACCAGGCTCAAGGTTGATTCAGCCTTCCATCTTTCCAAGGTGGGTAAAATTAGGACCCAAATTGTTGGGGGCAATATGCTGACTCTGTAAACTGCTTAGAGAAAAGCAGTCTATTGCACTTAGACTTATATACTGTAAAGCAGTGTATAAGTCTAAGTGCTATTGCTATTTTAAACAAAATAGAGAGAATAGAATACAAAAAATTGGGAAATTTGAAAGTTGAATATAAGAATTTGGCAAGGTTAATCTTGCCAAATGGTTTTAGAAAAAGAAAATTTGGGAATAATTCAGATTTAATATAAGGTTAGAGATAACTAGGAAGAGGGAAGAAAGTTGAAGTGAATGGAGGGGAGGGGAAAAGCAGCAGAAAAAGAAAGCAAAGTTCATCTATTGATCTGAAATAATTTTAAATCATTGACTAGCAGTTCTTCCATTTTAACATTAAGTCACCAACCCTGAAATGTGTAGTGAATTCAACTGGTAACATTCACCTTTAAAATAAAATTAATTTGTTTTTAACAGTTACCTCTAGTTGGTAAATTAGGCTACTGTAGCTGTCCAAATATATGCAAAAATCTGACGATTTTTAAGGGCCCTTTTCCTATTTTACCTTGCTTAGTTTTTACATGACAACCATGCATTGAACTTTGATATTTGTTGCAAAATTGATTGAGCATCCGAGGTTTCCCAGATTTGTGCCACACGTTTTTTAACTCTTGTATTAAGAAGCTTATAATCATATTCTCATAAAAGAAAAATAATGACTCATTGTTCCCAATATTTGATATAATTAATTTTAGGTCCATAGTAAGTGGGCAAGAGCAATTAGTTTGGGCTTGTCCAAATACTTGTCAATGGAATATACTCTCTCTATATGTTCTCTATATTCAGTCACAAATCTCTTTTCTGTGCTGGGATTCAAAACCATCTACTGGTGAAATCACTTCTCCCCAAACAGCTTTTTCTCTGATGTGAGTGTTTTTGAGATTTGGCACACAAGGAAAATACGTCCACTGCCCAAATTTTATCTGGGCTGGGAAGAAAGATGCCGGGATGAAAACTTGGCATAAGTGAATTTCCAGGACTTTAAATTTAATGTAAATGCTAATATTTTTACTCAGGAAAAATGTATTCGTTGTTGCTATGGGAAGGTAGGAATTACAAAATTCTCAATACCACACTGCTCATTCCCCTGAGGATGGAGCCACACAATTACTTATGACCACAGAGTTGGAATGAGCTATGTGTTTTAACCCCAATTAGTATAAATCCAAATTCATGGGGAACTTTGGTCTTCAGTCTCCTTAAGAATTGTGACTTCTTTTAAGCTGTCTATTCTATTTTCTTGCTGTTCCATATAATTAAAAATGTATTTCTATAATGAACCATCATTTTCTGCATTATTAATAATGGTCGGTTGGTAATCCTTGAGTCTATTTTGCATTGAAGTGGTGGAACTAATTGCAAAAGTTGTATAAATCTGTCAATAAATCCCATTATTCATCATCTGTTCATTTCTTCTTATGTTGTGCTAGTATAGATCAGCATGTTAATATATCTATATTATGGATCTATATATTAATACATTCCATATAACTCATCATTAGCATATTTATAAAAGGTATAAATCTGCAACATAAGTTCATGCTTTTTCACTGTAAATTTAATCTCTTTCCGTCCTTTTATTTCTGTCTTTTATCACCTATTTACCAATTTTCTCAGATTCATGAAAATAGTAACTGGGAGATCATCTAATAAATATTGATTAGTCCAACGTTTTGTTTCTAGCAGTGCAAATCAATACATGGTCTATCTTATAATATATTTACATTACCTGTTCTTGGCTGTTGACTATTTTTCATGTTAAAGCAGGTAACAGTAGCATACATGGTAAACAATGAAATACTTATAAACTGGGATATAATGAACAATATAATCACACAATCATAATCATCTAAGGGATGGATAAAATAAATCACACATATTGTTATGAGCCCAGAAGATCAAAATGCATAGTAGGAGAAGGCGGGAAGGATGAAAAAAAAAAACTGAAGTATTTCTTTATGACTATTTGAATAATCACACTCAATGATGATAAAATTATCATATTTCTACTCCATTTAGGGGCATTTAATAGAAGAAGGAGTTTCCAAGCATAATATTGATTGTGTTGTTATTGAAAACAAATGGGTGACCTTCCTGATTTTTCTTCTCAAAAGACTGATCTGACTTTCAGATTGGATGAGACACTGCTAATGGATGGAATAGATTGTAATGCTCAGATAACATTTCAAATCACCCATACAATTTAAGGGTGTATAGCACATTTTACAGACATATAGATAGTGTTTTGTTTGTTTTTCTTAACTGTAGGGTCATGTTTTGTCTTTAAAATCTTGTCTAATGATTTGCAGACAATTACAATTTCTGCCCTGAAGTGAAGAGCTATAATTCATTCTCATATCTTTCCAGCTCCTTTTACACAAACATACATAGACAACACCTCTTTAGTTCTTCCAGCAGCAGTGATTTCCCTGCTGAGCCCTGTTGTGGTGCTACAGTAATTAACTTAACCTATGTGATTCAGCACATAGGTTTAAATCTCTCTTCAGCCCTGAGGACTAGAGTCTAATTTTTCAAAGCAAAGCTAAGATAGTTAAGTATCAAATTTTGTGTCAGGTTTTGTATTAATATGAAGAATAAAAATGTGCCACTTCTTCCTTATCTGGGTTGAAATAATTCAGATATCCACTAGATCAGGGGTGATGAAGCATGGCCCTTTTATGACTTGTGGACTTCAACTCCCAGAATTCCTGGAAGCTCTCCCAGGAATTCTGGGAGTTGAAGTCCACAAATCATAAAAGGGCCATGCTTCACCACCCCAAGACTAGATGGTGAAAAAAAAATGTTTTATGTATGTTTTTCTTGCCACCTGGTGGTTACCCAGATTTCTGAAGCCCAAATTGGTAGCTCTAATATACACGTACATAATTTTTTTTGTTGCTTAATTCATTGTAGGGTTGCTTAGACCATGCACATGCGTCTTTCAATTAATAACTGAGAAATAGAGCTGAGTCCTATTTTAAAATCATAAGAAAGAAAAGCCATACAAAGTTGCTGAATCACAACTCTCAGTAGTTCCTGTCAGCTGGGCTAATGGTAAGGGATGCTGGAGGCTGAAGTTTATTTATAAATTCAACATTATCTGAAGGGTGATTACATGCTTTTTTCATTCTCTAACTGCAATCTTCATTTGAACCAATGGAAATTTGGTCTTTTGGGGAAGTGAAGAAATATGTTTAACTCATTAAATATTACCATTAACCAATTTTTCGATGCTGTAGTTTAACCATGTGAAGTTTAAACTTTTATTTCATGCTGCGGAATTGGATAATAGCCTTCCTTTGGGGATAGTCCCTGCTTTGGGAATGTTCCCAGATTGGTATTGCTGGTTATCTCTTTAGTTATATATTTACTAGTATGATTATTTGTTCTGTGACTTTCTTTGAAAGTTCAAAGTGATCAATATTAGAAAAAACCTAAGTCATCCAACGTCTTCCAGGAGTGTTAGTTTAACAGCCCTGGTGATCAACAAGATTATTTATGTTGTTTGTTGTTTTAAACCAGCATCCATAGATCTGCCTTCTAATTACAGTGGGTTACCATTCTTTTAAACCCCAGGAATATGGGAATTGCAATTTAACACATAAGTTATGAAGCGTGGTAGCACTGATTTGCAACATTAAATAATAAGCAGCAAAAAAAGCAAATAATAACATGAAAATATCGCAGAAAATCTTGAAAAGAAACAAAATAAGCTATTGGAAAAGAAAGAAGATTCACTTTGCCAATGGGAGCAGTACACAAAGAATTTCAGCCTTAAGGCAGTCCAAATTGACAAATAATGAGTTAAATCTTGTTAAATCTTGTTAAAAGCAACTTTCTTCCACAGCTAGAGCACTGTTAGGATGATAGGCAGAAAATTGAGCCAGGATACAATCCTGTAATACAGGTAATATAGGGAGGAGAACATGGTTGGCCTAGTGGTTAAGGCACTAGGCTAGAAAATAATAAAAGCAGAACATACATAAATAGTAGATAAACTAAGGCAGTGAATTTTTTCCCCAGACTCAATTGATTGGTGGTATTATATATTCACCGAAACATAGAGATAATATGGATAGAAGTTTTGGTTCTCCAATGGGTAGTGTTTGGCAAAGAACCAGTTACGTATACTATTGTGACCATGGAAATTAACCATATGGTTTGGGATGAGAGATCATGGAGAATTCTTCCGAGGTTTTAATTGAAGATTGTGGGAAGGGGAAAAAAAGTTTCTCATGCCAATCAGATCAGATTATATTTGTTTACACAGCTGGAAATCCAGCCACTTCCATTTTAATATTCTGGTACATTTACAGGTGTTGCTACTTACATAGATCAGAGTGATTCTTTCTACCAGTCACATATTGGCTGTGTTTAAGTACTGGGTAATTTAAAGTCCCACTGCAGCCATAGGATGGAGAAATTATATATGTATGCTTTAACGTAAAATGCTTCCTTTAGGCCAAGGCAACAAATCAGTAACACATCAAAAAACATAGGTACAATCAACCCATTTGGTTGTGATTTAAAATAACTTTAGATATTATACTGTCACAGTAGGATTAGAAAAACATGCATTCTTTATTCTTTCCTTTCCTCCATATTATCACTGTTTTTGTTTCTGAAATATATATTCTTTACCTTCCCCAGTTAGTAATTGCATGATTTTTTGTAGAATTCCTTTAATGCAACTCTGTCTAGGAGCAAACTCAAAACAGCAAAACCTAAGAAGCAAGGAGGTATTGGTAAGGCTGAGAGATCTTAATATTTTAATAAGATAGTCCTTGACTTATGACCGCAACTGAACCCAAATTTTTTGTTGCTAAGCGAAAACATTTGTTAAGTGAGTTTTGCCCCATTTTACAACCTCTCTTGTTGTAGTTGTTCAGTGAATCATTACAAAGTTAATAACACAGTTGTTAAGTGAATCTGGTTTCCCCATTGACTTTGCTTTTCAGAAGTTTGCAAAAGCTGATCACATGACCCTGGAACGCGGCAACCGTCATAAATACGAGTCAGTTATCAAGCATCTGAATTTTGATCACATGACTATGGGGAAGCTGCAATGGTTGTAAGTCTGAAAATGGTCATAAGTCATTTTTTTCAGTCCCGTTGTAACTTTGAATGGTCAGTAAATGAACTGCTCTAAATTGAGGACTCCCTGTATTCTTTTTCTTTTTCAAGGAACCAATAACAATAGCAATAAGGTCCAATGAAGAATACTAGGCAGCAGCCAAAGAATGTTGACTGCAACTTGGAAAAAGAAATATTGAGAATTTTGAATTGGTAGGGTGGGGGGAATGAATGGCCTTGCTGAAAGAGGTGGTTGGAATCCTTCTGCCCCATTTCTTCCTATCAGGATCTTGTTGCAGATCTGATTTTTTAAATAATTTTCTTGTTCATCTAATGATGAATGTGATTAGTAGCATGAAATATTGTTTGCAACTTCCGTGTTCCACATCAACAGCAACAAAACAGAACACTCTAGGATACAATGAGATACTTGAACTTCCAGGTGACCATTTCAATGGAATTTCTGTAAATGTTAAAGACTGAGATTATATATTGTTAATGTTATCCTTTTAACGTTCTTAATCTGATACTTATTGTTCTCATCTGCTTGTTTTATGATTAAAGTCCAAAGACTAGAGATTACAAATGATGTGTAAGAGAACACAAAGGTCCAGATGAAGGAAGTAGATGGGGGAAATCCACCTTGGATTAATTTCAGTGAAGCTTTATTATGGTCTCATGCCCATCCCGTTGTTAAGGTCAACGGGAGCAGCAGAACACAAATTTTCCTCAAGTCTGTCATTTGGATGGCAAGGAGAAGGATGATATAATTGAATGTTTTTATTAAAAAGAAAGCAAATGTCTTTATGCACCAAGTGAAAGTTAACAGAGAAGTATTCTCAGCTATTTAACATGTCATGTTGCTTTATACAGGTGTGTATTCATGTGTATATGTTGACACTCTAGAAAGAGTGCAGAGAAGATGATTAAGAGACTAGAGGCTAAAACAAAGAACGGTTGCAGGAACTGGGTAGGTCTAGTTTAATGAAAAGAAGGACTAGAGGTGACATGAGAGCAGTGTTCCAGTATCTCAGGGTTTGACACAAAGAAGAGGGAGTCAAGCTATTCTCCAAACCAACTGAAGGCAGGACAAGAAGCAATGGATGGAAACTACTCAAGGAGAGTAGCAACCTAGAACTAAGGAAAAATTTCCTGACAATTAGAACAATTAAACAGTAGATCCACTTGCCTCCAGAAGTTGTGAATGCTTCATCATTGGAAGTTTTTCAGAAAAGATTGGACAACCATTTGTCTGAAATGGTAGGATTTCCTGGCTGAGCAGGGGGTTGGACTCCAAGGTCCCTTCCAAATCTGTTATTCTTTTATATCTACATTTTCAATCATGTAATCATTTCCTTACAGTAGAAGGAAGGAGAGCCAATACACAATTTTCCTTTGCCGAGGTCCTGTTCGTACTAACTAGATCAAAATGTGCTGATCCAGCAACGTCTTACTGTAACTCATGTGAAGCCATGCTAAACTAAAAGTCCTAACATAAAAAGCACCCTTTGCCGCTGAAGAAGAACTCAATTTATGTTGATTAAACTTGCCTGATGGAGACCCAGGAAGGTAGAAAAATGACAGCTCTTGGAGAGCTTGACACAGCATGTGTCACATATCAGTCTGATAAGCTTCGCCCCTTGCCCATGTTGCATTACAGTCTGATGAAGAAAGCTATCAGAGGGGACTTGGTTAATGTAACCTACGAGCCATTCAGTGCAACACAATGGGCAGCTATAAATTTGCAGGGACATTTATTACTGTTATCTGTTCCACAATTGCATACTGGCTGGTTATGCTTAGCTGTACACTCATTGGAAATTGTTTTATAAGAAATGGGGAGGATGTGGAGGAAGGGGCGAGAGGTGGAGATTTGGCTTGATTTCACCTTCAAGAATACAACAAGGGAAGAAAAAGAGAGATGAAATTTTGGAGTCAGGATAAGGTTTTCCACAAGGTGAATTTTATTTTGTTTTGCCTCCCTCCTCCCCAATCCCCCATCTTTCTTTTCAATTTTTTTGCAGCTTCTGAAAATAAAAACAAAATCTTCCAAAAAATTTCAAATCAACCTTTCTCTATGTTGGGCTTTTTTTTTGGGGGGGGGGGGGTGTTCTGGAATATTCTACCTTTTCCTCAGCCAATATAAACTTTATCTGGATCAATATGTTCCATAGCTGTATGCATTTTTCTCTCTGCTCTGCTCTGCTCTTGCGGTATAGGCTAAAGAGGCACCACCTGAAAACTGAATTCCCTAGGTATGTTTCAGAATAAAAAACATTTCCACAACCAATTATAACATCAGAGACATTTTTAAAAATAGCTAAAAATAGCGGCAATAATAAGCACCAACATTTAAAACAAGCTGAACGCTCACTTCAAAAGTGAACCTTGGCACAAAAACTCAACAACCCCAAACTGACCTTCTATTGCAGCATAATGGTTGAAAAAAATCTCCTCCCTGCTCCTCTTCCTCCAGCTGGCTACTCACCTTATATTTAATCAAAATTTATAATTATTAGGTATATAATAGGCCATTCTATGGTAAATGACAGCATAAAAAATAATTTACAAAGTTTAGTTTAGTTTAGTTTATTGGTTTTTTATACCGCCCTACTCCCAAAGGACTCTGGGCGGTATACACCCAAAATAAAAACAAATATATAAAAGTTAAAAGAAAGCTTTTAAAAGACATAATTAAAATATTGGCCGAAACATGGAAAAAACCCAAACTAACCCCGATTAAAATAATAAAAATTTAAATTTAAAAATTTAAAAATCATGCTTTATGCCAGCCCGGCTTGTTGAAAGAGAAAGGTTTTGAGACCGCGGCGGAAGGTGCATTAGTCAGGGCTAGTTCTTAATTCCGGGGGCAATTTGTTCCAGAGGGCAGGTGCTCCCACAGAGAAGGCTCTCCCCCTGGGTGTCGCCAGTCGACATTGTCTAGTCGACGGCACCATGAGGAGACCCTCTCTATGGGAGTGTACGGGCCGGCGGGAGGCTCTCGGTGGCAGAAGTAAACATGCCTTCATCATCATCAACAACAACAACTCAACCTTTCTGAGAATCACAGTTCATTAAACGATGGAAATATAATTTGTGGATTCTGTAATCCCTTAATTCAGGTAGAGTCAGGGAGACTGGATGGAGTTGAGCATTTACTGGCCAGATGCCTTTCCCAATGCCATGCGGAGTTGACAGCAGATATTTTTTCTTTGTGCCTTAGGAGAGAAACAGTTTTCGCTAGCTAGGATTGAACTCTCAACCTTTCAATTGGGAGGCCAAGCTCCTCAATAATAATCAATAATCTAAGAACATGCCTGGTTGCATAAAATGGAGTCTTAACCAATGTATAAAGATTCTAAAGTTCAGTTACAACTGTGATTCCAAAAATGAGTTGGAGTGTTTCCTCACTTTCTAGGAAATAAGGCGACTGAAGAAGTGTATTCATTCATACTGGACACTTGAGAATGGATGTGCAATACTTTTGGCAAGTAGACTTGCTTAAGAACCTTAGGACACAGCTACTAAACCTCTGGAGTTCCACTGAGATCTTTGTAGGAACCCAAAGTAATCAGAATGATATGAATGCTATTTTGCAGTATTCTACCTCCTCCCTCTCTCTATAAATATTCAGAGCACACCAGTGGTGAGTTTCAAAAATTTTTAGAACCTCTTTTGTAGGTGTGGCCTGCTTTGTGGGAGTGGCTCGCTGGCCATGTGACTGGGTAGGAGTGGCTTGCTGGCAATGTGACCGGGTGGGAGTGGCTTGCTAGCCATGTGACTGGGTGGGCATGGCCAACTTGTAAAATGTGGTGAAACTCACTTAACAACACTTTTGCTTAGCAACCAAAATGTTGGCTCAGAAACTCTGGCATTTGAAGCACACAAGTCTTAAAGCTATCAAGTTACAAGACTCTTGCACTACTAACCCTTTAGAGAAAAAAACCTCAGGGGTGTTCAAACTTGACAGCTTTAAGACTTGTGGACTTCAACTCCCAGAATTCCTCCTCTCGCTCTTCATCTTGATGATATGCAGACAGGTGGGGGAAGGGAGGTGGAACCGGTTCTAAACAGCATTGTACATTTGTCGAACCTCTTCTATAGAAGAGGTGAGACCTGGCAGGAACCCACCCCTGGAGCACACAATCAGAATAGTTTAGTTTAGTTTTATTTGATTTATATACCGCTCCTTCTCCATCAAGATGGACTCAGGGCGGTGCACAGGGAATTAAAAATCAATACAATAAACAATAAATAAACAAACAAACAATAAATACAATAGTAATATCTAAAATATAATTAAACTTAGAACCTGTGCTAAAATATTCCCATTAAAATTCTAAAATCCATTTACTTATTGGCTAAGATTGTGTCGTGTCTGAGCTCTAGCTCTAAGCTAGACCGGCTTGCTGGAAAAGATACGTCTTAAGTGAGCGGCGAAAGTGGGGAAGGTCTGTGATAGTACGAAGCTCGGGGGGTAGGTCGTTCCAGAGGGATGGCCCTGCCACAGAGAAGGCCCTTCCCCTGGGCACCGCTAGCCGGCATTGACCGGCGGTTGGCACCCTGAGGAGGCACTCCCTATAGGAGCAGATCGGTCGCTGGGAGGTGTGCGGCAGGAGACGGTCCTGCAAATAACTAGGCCCCGTGCCATGGAGCGATTTAAAGATGGTAACAAGCACCTTGAAGCGCACCCGGAAGGCCACCAGCAGCCAGTGCAGCTCGTGCAGGAGAGGTGTTACGTGGGAGCTTCGGGATGCTCCCAGAATCCCACGCGCGGCCGCATTCTGCACTAACTAGAGCAGTGGTGTCCAAACTTTTTTCAAAGAGGGCCAGATTGGATGAAGTGAACATGGTGGAGGGCCGAACATTTTTCCGAACATTCTTTGAACCATTACAATTAAATGCAAATAAATTATTTTATGCCAAGTTAATTGCAAATGACATACTTTTCATTTCATAACATTAAGATCAACTGACAGTTGAGTTTTCACAATGTATTGAAAATAAATTTAAAAAAAACTTACCTACCTCTTTCTCTCTTTCTTCCTCTCTCTCTCTCCATTTCTCTCGCTCTTTCTCTTTCTTTCTGTCTCTCTCTTTTTCTCTTTCTTTCTGTCTCTCTTTCTTTCTCTCTCTCTCTTTCTTCCTCTCTCGCTCTCTCCATTTCTCTCGCTCTTTCTCTCTTTCTTTCTCTCTCTCTTTTTCTCTTTCTTTCTGTCTCCCTTTCTCTCTCTCTTTCTCTCTCTTTCTTCCTCTCTCTCTCTCCATTTCTCTCTCTCCCTTTCTCTTTCTTTCTGTCTCTTTCTTTCTCTCTCTCTTTCCTTCTCTTTCCTTCTCTTTCTCTTTCTTTCTCTCTTTCTCTTTCTCTCTTTCTCTCTGTCACTGTGTGTGTGTCTGTCTGTCTGTCTCTCACTCACTTAATCAGTCTCTATCTATCTGTCTCTCCCTCCCTCTCTCTGTCTCTCCCTGTCTCTGTGTGTGTCACTCTCTCTGATTCTCTCCCTCCCTCCCTCTCTCTGTATGTCTGTCTCTCTCTCTTTCCCCGTCTGTCTCCGATTCAATCCGATTCCGATTCATTCTCTATCTGTGTCTCTCTCCGTCTCTTTGCCTCCCTCTCTTTCTCTCTGTCTCTGTCTGTCTCTCTGTCTTTCCCTCCCTCCCCTTCTGTCTCTCTCTGTGTCTGTCAGTCACTCCCTCGCCACTCGCAGCGGGCGAGGGAGCAGGCGGGGTGAGCACCCAAGGCTACCGTCATCTTAAGCACCACCGAGGCTGTCGCCCGGCAGGGGCATCAGGCACGGCTCCCTCCGGCAGGCACCACGGCTTACGTTCTGAGGCCGCGCATCCGTCTTCCCTGCCTGACGTCCCTGCCGGGCGACCTTGTGCGGCGGGAGCTGCACGTTCTGGGGCTGCGTGGCTGGGAGGGAGGTGAACGCGCCAAGCGGACATTCTGGGGCCGCGCGTTCACCTCCCTCCCAGCTTCGCAGCCCCAGAACGTGCAGCGATGGAGGCGCGACCGGCTTCCCTGCCTGACGCCCGTGCCGGGCGACAGCCTCGGTGGTGCTTAAGATGACGGTAGCCTTGGGTGCTCACCCCGCCTGCTCCCTCGCCCACTGCGGGAGGAGGCGTCCATAATCTCCGTCCACCTCCCTCCCAGCCACACAGTCCCCAGAGACAGAGGGAGGAAGGGAGGGCCACATTTACACAGAGCAGGGAGGGCTGTTGGAGGGCCGTATTAAACCGACCCCCGGGCCGCAAATGGCCCCCGGGCCTGACTTTGGACATGCCTGAACTAGAGCCTCCGGATGCACCTCAAGGGGAGCCCCATGTAGAGAGCGTTACAATAGTCTAGGCAGGACGTGACGAATGCTTGAGTGACAGTACGGAGGGCGTCCCGGTCAAGAAAGGGGCGCAACTGGCATACCAGATGTACTTGGTAAAAAGCCCCCCTGGTCACGGCTGTCACCTGGTCATCCAGGGATAGCCGTGAATCCAAGAGGATGCCCAAGTTGTGGGCCCTTTCCATGGGGACTAGTGACTCGCCCCCAATGACCAGCGATTGAATCAGCTGGTTATGCCGGGACGCCGGGAACCACAGCCACTCGGTTTTGGACGGGTTGAGCCGAAGTTTGTTACTTCCCATCCAGACCCGCACGGCTTCCAGACACCGGGACATCACTTCGACGGCATTGTTGGTGTGGTTGGGGGTAGATATGTACAGCTGAGTATCATCAGCGTACTAATGGTACTCTACCCCACAACCATGGATGATCTCACCTAGTGGCTTCATATAGATGTTAAACAGGAGAGGCGAGAGGACCGACCTCTGAGGCACCCCACACGTTAGGGGCCTCGACGTCGACCAACCGGAGAGGTAGGAGGAGAACCACTGTAATACAGTGCCCCCCAGTCCCAACCTCCCCAGTCGGTGCAATAGGATACCATGGTCGATGGTATCAAAAGCCACTGAGAGGTCTAACAGAACCAGGATAGAGGAATAACCTCTATCTCTGGCCCTCCAGAGATCATCCACCAATGCGACCAATGCCATCTCGGTACTATGTCCGGGTCGGAAGCTGGACTGGCGCGGGTCTAGATAAGCAGTTTCCTCCAGGTGTTGAGGGAACTGCTGTGCCACCACACTCTCAACAACCTTCACAAGAAAGTGAAGGTTGGAGACCGGACAATAATTAGTTAACAATGCTGGGTCCAGGGAAGGCTTCTTGAGGAGGGGTCTCACCACTGCCTCTTTCAAAGCGGCCAGCAAGAACCCCTCACTCAAGGAAGCATTCACTATTAATTGGAGCCAGCCTCGTGTAACCTCCCAGGAGGCCAGTACCAGCCAGGAGGGACACGGGTCCAATAAACATGTGGTGGCATTCAGCCGCCTCGGCAACCTGTCCATGTCTTTGGAGGTAACAAAGTCGAACTCGTCCCATAAAATGGTCTCAACAGGCCTTCAGTCTGTATTATAAATTGTTTTAATTGGGTTTTTAAATGGATTATGTTTTAACTTTTTAAATTTTAGCACAGGGATAACCTATTTAATTCGATATTAACTATTTATATTTTATACTGTTTGTTTTAACTTCCTGTGCACCGCCCCGGGTCCCTTCGGGGAGAGGGTGCGGTTATATAAATTTGACTAATAAATAAATAAATAAATAAATAATCAAGACCCGCTTCAGACGGTCCACCCAGATCCATCTCAGTGGAGGCCAACTCGTCCCGGATCCGAGCGATTTTATCCTGCAGATAATCTCCAAATTCCTCTGCTCTGCCCCGCAAAGGAGCTTCCCACGGCCCCTGTTGGAGAAGGGAGAATAGGCCAGTGTTTCCCAACATGGGGCCTGTTGAGTCCTCAGGTCTACGACCCAGACAGCAAGTCTGGTAACCTGTGAGTCACCGCATTCCGGAACAGATCCGGCAACTGCGTTAATTGACTGAGACGAGCTGACTGGAATCTGTCTGGAAAGGAGTTACAATGTTGCAATTGCTTGCTAGTAGTTTTCCTGCCTGGTAACTCTATATAAGAGGTTGCCAGAGAAGAAACCTTGCCAGTTGAATCTTGTGTGCATTGTAAATAGTGTGAATAAACGTTCCTGTTGTTTTGACCATGCCTGAGTCGGAATCCTTTGTCTGATCTAACACTGGCGACGAAGGTGGGATTCAGGCCGTGTCTTTAGACACAATGGGGAACGAAGTCTCAACCAACGAGTGCAGAACAACGCACAGCCCCATCATGGCCATGGCGACAATGCCTCCGTTTGCGCCGTTCGACCCGATGAAGGAACAATGGGCTGCCTTCTTAGCCCATTTCGAGTGCTTCCTGATAGCGAGTGACTACGGCGAACTCGAGCCTGCAAGGAAGCTGAGCCTTTTCCTCCAGTGCGGCGGCCCAGAATTGTTCGCTACCACCCGAACCATAGCAGCACCCGCCGCGGTACATGAAGTGCCCTGGGACGATCTCCTGGGCCGCCTGAGAGCACACTACGCGCCTGTACCTTCCCGCATAGCACACCGCTACGCATTCAGGCAATGTGTGCAACAACCGCAACAATCAGTAGCCGAATTCCTTCAGAAATTGAGAGCCACCGCAATTCCCTGCGAGTTCCCCGCAGGCTTCCTGGAGGAATCCCTGCTGGAGCAGTTTGTATGTGGCGTAAAAGACATCCGCCTAAAGCGCGGCTTGCTCTCAAAAACTGTACTGACTCTCGAGCAAGCGGTGGAAGAAGCCCGTGCGGCGGAATTGTCAGAGATTTCCACATCTGACATGGGCCGCGCGCGCCCTCCTCTCTTCCCCACGCCGCGAGCATGTCTAGTGGACGAGATAGCCCTGCTAGACGAGATAGAGGAGGAAGATCAAGAGGAATGCTTGAGGGTGACCGGGCGTGTGCGTAATCGCGCATTCGCGCCCCAGCAGAAGTCCGGGAGCTACATAGGCTGCGGAGGTGCCCACCAGAGACCTGAGTGCCCCTTCAAGGCATCGGTGTGCCGCAGATGTGGCAGGAAAGGACACCTAGCAGCCGTGTGTCGTGCTGCTGCACCAACGACAACTTCAGCTGCTGCCTCCAGAGCCGCTCCACCAGGACAACAATCGTCGCAGAAGCGTTCGAGACGCTACCAGCCACAGCCGACTGATTGCTTCGCGCTGTCGGAGATGCCCCCAGCTCTAAACTATGACCAGGCAGAGAGTATGAGACTGTCAACAATGGTTTGCTTACAGGGGGTGGGTGTAAAAATGGAAATAGACTCCGGGTCCTCTAGATCGCTTATTTCCTGGGCACAATTAATTAAGCTGCGCCCCCAGCTCAGGAAGCGAGATCTCAGCCCCACGGCGACAATCCTAAAGGACTACCAGGGCTCGCAAATCCCCATTCTAGGACTGCACAGAGTGAGGGTAGATTACGGCTCCTTCCATGGATCCCTTCCCATCTTGGTTGTGGCCAAATCCCTAGCTGCCTTGATTGGACTGGTTTCCGGCCTTGGGACTGTCAGTCCAAGGAGTACACAGCGTGCCAGCCAGTTCTCCGGTAGATGTAGTGATCAGAGAGTTCAATGACGTCTTCAATGACAGCCTAGGAACGTACAAGGGCACCCCCGTTTCCCTAAACCTGGATCCTCAGGTTGCTCCTGTCCGCTTGAAGGCCCGCAGGCTGCCGTTCGCGCTGAAGCCCAAGGTTGAAGCGGAATTAGATCGACTAGTGGCGCAGGGCGTGCTCGAACCCGTCGATCAGGCAAAATGGGAGACCCCAATTGTGGTTCCCATTAAGCCCGACGGGTCCGTGAGGATCTGCGCCGACTATAAGTCCACGATCAACCTCGGGCTTCAGGCGAGCCCATACCCGGTTCCGGTAGTGCAAGACCTGCTCCACTCTTTGGGACGGGGTCGAGTGTTCGCGAAACTGGATATGGCGCAGGCCTACCAACAGCTCCCGGTGGACGACGAGGCTGCGGAGGCGCAGACCATCATCACCCACCGTGGGGCTTTCCGCTGTCGCCGCCTACAATTCGGTGTGTCCGTGGCCCCGGGGATCTTCCAGAGCCTCATGGAGCGACTGCTCCATGGGCTCCCTGGTGTTGTATCGTACTTTGACGACGTCCTGATTGCTGCTTCCAGCATATCAGAACTCGCCAAAACATTGCGGAAGGTCCTCAGAGTTTTCAGGGGCGCGGGTTTAAAGTTGAAGCGCAGCAAATGTACGTTTGCTGCGCCGAGGGTGGAATTCCTGGGCTTCATGATTGATGCCCAAGGAATCCACCCAACCCCCTCCAAGGTCGAGGCCATCCAAAAAGCCCCCACTCCTGCCTCCAAAACAGAGCTGCAGGCATTCCTCGGCCTTTTAAATTTCTATGCGCCATTTATTCCCCACAAGGCATCGCTAGCCGAGTCGCTGCATCGGTTGCTCGACCGATCTGTGGCCTGGCGCTGGGGCAGCCGCGAAGCCCATGCGTTCGCGCCTGTCAAAGCCATGCTCACATCAGATGCGGTACTAGTCCAGTACCATGACAGGCTTCCTCTGACGCTTGCATGCGATGCCTCCCCTTTTGGCCTGGGGGCTGTCCTTAGCCACGTCTTTCCAGATGGCTCGGAAGCCCCTATTGCTTTTTGCTCCCGGACAATGTCTCAAACAGAGAGAAACTACAGCCAAATCGACAAGGAGGCTTTGGCTGTAGTGTCCGGGATTAAGAAGTTCCACAATTACCTCTATGGGCAGACTTTTTCTGCTTCTGACCACAAGCCACTCCTTGGGCTGTTGGCCGGTGACCGTCCGACCCCCCCCCATCCTGTCGCCCAGGATGACCCGCTGGACGGAATTCCTGGCAGCGTATGACTCTATGCTGCTATACCGTCCTGGCAAGCAGATAGGGCATGCTGATGCCCTGAGCCGCTGCCCTCTCCCGGGGCCAGATCCGACCCCTGTGCCTGCCCTCTCTGTCCTGATGGTCGCGGAGTCGGACTTGCCCCTGTCCTCATCCGCCGTCACCGCTCACACCCGCGCAGACCCCGTCCTCGCCCAGGTCTGCCGATGGGTGCTGAGGGGCTGGCCTTCGGGCAGCGTGGCCGAATACTTTCGGCCTTACAAGTCACGCCAGCTGGAGCTCTCGCTCCATTGTGGGTGCTTGTGTTGGGGAGATCGGGTCATCGTCCCTTCCCCTCTCAGACACATGGTTCTTCAGTCGCTCCATGCCAACCACCCAGGCATCGTCCATATGAAGGCTTTAGCCCGGAGCTATGTCTGGTGGCCTGGCATGGACGCTGAAGTGGCGGAATGGGTGGCCGCCTGCTCCTCCTGCCAATCGTCCCGGCCGGCCCCGCCGGTCTCCCCGCCGAGGGAGTGGGACATCCCCAGGAGCCCGTGGTCCAGGCTCCACTTGGATTTCGTGGGTCCCTTCCATGGCCAGACTTTCCTTGTGGTGGTGGACGCGTTCTCCCGCTGGGTGGAGGTGATTATCATGGCTTCCACCACAGCGGAGAGCACAGTGCGCGCCTTGCGCTGCCTGTTCGCGACCCACGGGTTGCCGGACGTCATTGTGTCGGACAACGGGCCCCAATTTCAGTCCTCCACCTTCTTGGATTTTCTGGCCACCCAGGGGATCCGCCACGCGCCGGTTGCCCCTTATCACCCGGCGTCTAATGGACGCGCGGAACGAGCAGTCCGCTCGGCCAAGGAAGCCTTGGCCCGTTTGGATAAAGGGGACTGGCAGGTAAGGGTGGCTGCGTACCTCTTGGGACAGCATGTCACACCTTGCCCGGCCACAGGGAAAAGCCCCGCAGAGCTCTTGATGGGCCGACGCTTGCGGACCACCCTGGACAGACTGCACCCCGATTACGACGGGTTGCAGAGGAGCAACCTGCAGATTTCCGCCCCTCGCTTATTTAAAATTGGGGACCTAGTTTGGGCAAGGAACTTCTCAGGGGAGCCGCGATGGATTGCCGCCACCATTTTGGACTTAACCGGCCCCTATTCTTACAGGGTCGGCCTTCACGATGGATCTGAGTGGCGGCGCCACCTGGATCAACTGAGGCGCCGCCTGCCCGAGACAGCCTTCACCACACCAGGCCGTTCCTGCCCGTTGGCCCCCGTTGGGCCGTTGTTCCCTGTTCAAGCCGAGCCGCAGTTTGGAAATTCTGAGACCCTTGCCTGTCCAGGCCTCTCCTCGGCAGGCAACGCCTGGGGAAGTCGTCAGGACCATTCCACTCAACCTGATACTGAGCTGTGGGCCTCGCCCATCGGAGGCCCTCCCTACCAGAACGCTGCCTGCCAGCAACCGTCAACTACCTCAAGCCCGGTCGCCACGCCCCCTCGCCCGGACTTACTATTATCGCCAATTCCAGCTACAGCGACTCCACCTCTGGGGGCAGTCCGCGGTGACATAGGCGAAAGCTCCACTCCCCGCAGGGAGGAGCTTCCACAGGACCTGCTGCCCGTGCCGAACTCTCCGCAGGAACTAAGGCGTTCGGGGCAGACCCGACACCGCCCCGCCTATCTGAACGAATACGCGTGCGCATGTACTGTGATGGACAGAGAGCCTGGACACATGCGCACTGACTATGGGGGAAGGAGTGTTGAGTCCTCAGGTCTACGACCCAGACAGCAAGTCTGGTAACCTGTGAGTCACCGCATTCCGGAACAGATCCGGCAGCTGTGTTAATTGACTGAGACGAGCTGACTGGAATCTGTCTGGAAAGGAGTTACAATGTTGCAATTGCTTGCTAGTAGTTTTCCTGCCTGGTAACTCTATATAAGAGGTTGCCAGAGAAGAAACCTTGCCAGTTGAATCTTGTGTGCATTGTAAATAGTGTGAATAAACGTTCCTGTTGTTTTGACCATGCCTGAGTCGGAATCCTTTGTCTGATCTAACAGGGCCCACGCCCCACAGGGGGCAGTTTGATTTTAATGGGGGCAATTCGAAAATGGGTGATTAACTGAAATTTTGAAAGCCTGCTAATTGTTCTTATATATCTGTGGTGAAACAGCTGTGTTTGATTTACTTATTTGTTGTCTTTGTTAAAGTGCATGTCCTAGGGCTGGAATGGCGAACTTATGGCACACATGCCATAGGTGGCACGCGGAGCTATTTGTCAGGGCACGTGAGCAGTCAGCTCCAGCACACATGCGTGCACCAGCTGATTTTCGGCCTTCCTGAGGGCCAGGGGAGGTCATTTTCTTCCTTCCTGAAAGCCTCTGAAGCCTGGGGAGGAGGAAAAACAGCCCCAACGGGCCTACCAGAAGTTCAGAAACATCCGCTTCCAGGGGGGCCAGGAGAGGCCGTTTTTGCCCTCGCCAGGCTTCAGGAAAGCCTCCGGAGCCTGGGGAGGGCAAAAAACAGGCCCAATAGAAGTTCGGAAAGGAATTTCCTGTAGGCCTGTTGGACCTGTTTTTCACCCTTCCCAGGCTCCAGAGGCTTTCCTGGAGCTTGGGGAGTGCAAAAACAGCCTCCCCTGGAGGAAATACCACACTCAGCCTGGAGGCCAGCAGTGCGGCGTGCATTGTGGGATTGTGTGCACATGCATATTGGGGGGGGGGGCGCTTTGCACTCAACAACAAAAAGGTTAGCCATCACTGTCATAGGGGGAAGCATCAGGATCTTAGAGATGCTTAGGTGGGGTATGGCCAAAAAAAGGTTGGGAACCACTGGAATAAATGTGATGTAACACTTTCTGCTTTCAGAGTTAAGCATTGTAGCCATAAGTATGAAGACTCATTTTTACACATGAACAGTTTTCTATCTTCAATTTGTTTTTCTGATATCTATTTTTGTAGATGTCAATGGAAAAAGAACTCTAGATACCTCATCCTCAATTTGAATCCAAAACCCAGAAAAAGTTTCCAACATTGCAGCTTTGATTCTCTGTGCTGGTGCCAGGTATGTTTTTATTTTCTAACTATAGGGATTCCAGGTGGAAAAGTTTGGCTTGGAAACTTTGCCATTTCTTTTCATTCAACAAGTGCCTGAATTGTTTATGCACTGAATTGTCCCTCTCCTATTCCTAAGAATAGTTTTCAGGCCTAAGCCTTTGGGGAAAAATGGTTTTTCCTATACACATATTGTCCAATTGTTGAAATCTTATCAAAGCAATGTTATTTTAGTTAGAGAACACTTAGAACTACAGGAGGGGAAAATGGTGGCAAGGAGGCGGCAGCTGATTCCTGGTAAACCTCTGGAGAAACTGTTTTTTAAACAGAGACTCAACCGTCAGTGAGTCACTGTCTCCTTTTTTGCAGCCTGAGGGTGGGTTCAGCTATTCACATCCTGGCCATAGTGGTGTCAGGGTTTTTGTTTTGACCTGGGAGGCTTAAACTGAATCCATCTTTTAATTTACATACATTACCCTCAACATTTTCCTCTCCTATCTTTGAATGCCTAGAAAACTGGTGCATTCACATTAGGAGCATTCACAAGGTGTTATGGATTTCAAATAGTAGCTTTTGCAACCACTCTAAAACAGGAAACGTTCAAAGAATTATCACTAGCACCATTGCTAGCACTCATTAATTACCTACTTTGGATAACTAAACATCTGCAAGAAAACGAGCATGCTCAGACAGCACCTCAGTTCAAAAAAAATGTTTATGTTAAAGAACATTTTTTTTAAAAAAATGCATCTGGTACAACCTATGATACCCTCAAACTCCATAACAAAATTCTATTTTGTTTGTTCGTTGGATTTAAGGGCTGTCAATCTGGTCTAGAGTGATAGTTTCCTTGGGGAAAATGTTTTAAATGATACCTTGCTATGTCACATTTTTAAACATTAACCTGTAATCACACCAAATGCTGTATTCTAAAAATATTTGGGAAAGGCTACACTTTGAATAATATTGCTATTTCTGTTTTCAAACTTTGGGAACTACCATTTTTTTGGGTGCTACCTTTGTTCTTCCTTAGAATATTTCCTGTCAATCTGAGATCATGTCATGCATGACCATGAAATCACAGAGTCATGTTCATGGGAAGTGCTTACTGGAGGAATCAAAGATGAAGAGTGACTTGGGAAGGATTATTCTTGTGGCAGATTATTCTATTCTATTTTTGTGATTACCTGAAGCCTTTATGCTGCCATGAGGTCTGTTCATCAGAATTAGTTATTTTCCAGCAGAAGTTAAACCAGAGCAGTGAATGATTAACAGGAAAAGTGAGATCCTTCTTCTTGGACAGAAGACACATTTTGGGTTTGCAGAAACTTTTATTTATGTGTATGCTGCCCATTCCTGCAGAATCTAGCTGACTAATAATATTAACATGAAATAACATCAGGGAACCTCATATACATAAAAAAAAAGTTTTTAAAAAGTTTACAAAGCACCAGCAAATATAAATACCACATGCAAGCAACTACATCTTCCAGTCAAGGATCTCCCTTCCCCTCTGCAAAATGGAACAGGTAAGTCTTAAAGGTTTATTTTAAAGCAAAAAAGGACGAGAATTCCCATTGGCAGGAAGTTCCCAATAATGGGGATGGCTACCTAAAATACCCACCTCCACTTGCCTGTGACAATCCCACAGGGATGGGAATTAGAAGAAGGTAATTTTCTTTGCATCGGTTGGAGGATAAATGAATACAGAAGAAGTTGGTATTTAAAATTTCTCTTTACCATTTCTCACAAATTTGTAAGTAGGGTAGTTCTCATAGGAAAATCAAATCACATGCAATGAATACAGAAGGTTGTAGCCAGCATCTTCCTAGCATGGTCTGCAGTATGTGTGGACTGAAATCCTGGTGTTAGGTCTAAACTCCTTCTATTTTTCATGGCCAGACTGAGACTCCATTGCATGCAGGTCAGTCTTGACTTGCAACTGTAATTGGGACCAGAATGTCTGTTGCTGAGCAAGGTAGTTGTTAAGTGAGTTGTGTCTGATTTTATGACCTCTTTTGTGATGGTTGTTATGTGAATCCAGCTTCCCCCATTAACCTTGATTGTCACAAGACATCTGGGAAGATCAGAAATGGTGATCACATGACTCTGGGACATTACAACTGTTGTAAATACATGCCGGTTGTCAAGTGTCCGAAGTTTGACCACATGATCATCAGGCTGTTGCAACGGTTGTAACCATTGTAAAGACTCATAAGTCACCTTTTTCAGTACCATTGTAACTTTGAATGGTTACTAAACAAATGGTTGTAAATTGAGCACTATGTGTTCTTTATCTAGTCAATTAAATATCACCCTCACATGTAAAAGGGCAGGCCTGCAGAGAAGCTCATGTTTTAGAGAAATATAACAATTTTTTAGAAAGCACCCCCTCCTGGATTTCAACTCCCAGAAGCCAACATGGAAGTTGAAGTCCATAAGTCTTAAGGTTGCCACGTTTGGACTCTTCTGCTTTAGAGGAACAGAAAGAATAGTCCTCATTTGCCATGCCTACTGAGAGTTATATGGGAATGGTGGAAATTGGAAAGTTATGGAAAGCCCGGAGGAGGTAAAATAGAAGATTCTAAACATGGTGACATTTCATGGCGAAATGGGTCTGATTGGATAACAGATACAAGTATAAACATGATTATGAATACATGAAATGAATATGAATACAAGGGAATATTAGAACAGGGATGGTAGGCATGCTGGTGTGCTTATGCACGCTCCTTAAAGACCTCTTAGGAATGGGGTGAGGTTGACAGTACATAGTCTAAGGTTAAAGTTTTGGGGGTTTGGGTGAAGAAATCACAGTGTCAGGTAGTGCATTTGAGGCATTGACAACTCTGTTACTGACGTCTGTTATTGAAGTGAAATACAGCTTGTATTTTGTATTCTGATTTTTTTTTTTGCCAATGTATAAGACAGAACATTTGTTGGTTGA
Organism: Rhabdophis nuchalis; assembly: GCA_039707465.1. Lineage (NCBI taxonomy): Eukaryota > Metazoa > Chordata > Lepidosauria > Squamata > Natricidae > Rhabdophis > Rhabdophis nuchalis. The sequence goes on from CM077644.1 coordinate 102,301,627, forward strand.
GATTTGGAGTTGCCAATTGTTTGACCATTTTGCTGCCTCTTGACCTACAAGTTCCTCCCTATCTATTCAGGCCCACAGATGGTCTTCACTTTGCCCAAGCCCTGATGTTCCTTTGCATTGCCATGCCATCCCAGGCATCCAGTTCATATCCTTTCTACACAGCATCCCATTTCCGTTCAACAACTCAAAAATAACCACCCGGGCGCTTCAACATGCTGACTTCCTTTTTCTCTCACTGAGCTAAATATCTGTCAAGTGTCTTTCTGGGTTTCCTATCTCTTCCTGTTTGATCCTTGAGGAAAAAAATAATAATAAAAAGACTGTGTTCGCTCTGAATTGATTTCCCGCATCACTTCCTATTTACACAGTCCTCTTAGTGCTAAGGCAGGCAAAATACCCACCTAATACAAAAAAAAAACCGCCCACCCTTCCATATATATAAGTGAGTCATGCAGCTGTCATCCCATAAAAATTGTCAGCTAATTGTGTAGTTCTTAGAGCCAGGATTCCTCATTGATGTCAGGTGTGTGGGGTGTTCCTGTTTATCTTTACTGGTTGTGCTTTCCTGCAGATACCAATTTTGGGGAAACAAATGTTTCTCTTCTTTTTTCTTTGTGGTGAAAATCTACAAAACATCCAAATGTTCCTTTGAAAGCATAATGCAAGGGTGAGCTTCCATTACTTTGGGACACAGCATGTCCTAAACTAACTTTTTAATGTGTTTTGAAATTTAACTCCAGAAACCTTATTACACCAGAAAGATGAAAGAACTACACGAGAAATGGAATGACTTAACTCAGAATAGCTCTTATGTGTTATTTTCAAGGTATGCAAAGTAAATGGATTGGTTGGAATGCATCCAGTTCTGGTCACTACAATACAAGAAAGGTGTTGAGACCAGAAAGAGTGCAGATATACAACCACAACTGAGAGTACAATTTCCATTGTAAGTCATTGCAGTCGTAAGTTGAATCTTACCCAATTTAATGGCAATTTTTATTATGGTTGTTCAGCAAATCACTGTGGTCATTAAGTGAATCACACAATTGTTAAGTAAATCACATGGCCATTAAGCAAATCCATTTTCCCCAATGGGTGGTTTTTTTTTTTGCTAGAAATCAGCCAAAAAAGGTTTCAAATCATGCATAAATGCAACCTGATTGCAAAGAGCCCGAATTCTGATCATGTGACCCAGGGATGGTGAGATGGTCATAAAGATGAGTACAGGCTGTTGTACCTTTGAACCATCATTAAGTGAAGAATCATAAGTTGAAGACTGCATGTAAATTTCTGTCAGACCAGCCCTAGTTGGTTTACAATTACCTCAAGTCTCAATTACTTCAACTAACAAAACAACATAATACAATAAGATACCATCAGAAACTGAGTGTCAGAAGCTGGAGTTGAATAACAATAATAAAATAAAATAAGATAAATAAAATAAAATATAAAATTAAACGAAGTAAAAACTGTATATATTCCTGAAAGGCACCAGCCATTAATAATACAAACACCACCAAGCATTTCCTAAAGGCTCTTCAAAAGAGAAAAAAACTATGAAACCTTTTATAAGCATTTTAAACATTTACAGGAAAGAACCATTCATTTGGAGTAAGTGACAAAATGTGCCTTGTCTGACATCATAGCACAAAAGCTTATTAGGACACCATGATGCACGGGTGACAAATTTGATTGCGTCACATGATGCATTTTGATGTATCATGACATTTTTTGCCTTTGCCGAGCCTGGGTGGGCGTGGCCTGTGCACGACAAATCCAGCCTGTGGGCTGCCAGTTTGAGACTCCTACTATGATTAATGTTTTGCAGAAGTTTCAGGCCCATGTATATGCATTCCATGCAGTGGCGTAGCGTGGGTTGTCAGCACCTGGGGCAAGGCAAGTAATTTGCGCCCCCTAACCCGTGGATTTTAGCACTCGGGGGAGGCAGCTCTTCTTGTGGTGTCGAGCCCACGCACCTCCCGCGAGGATCCGGCGGGCAGCCGCTGCCCAAAGGGCTCGGCCATCCGGGTCCGACACTTGTTGCCTCGCCTTGGGGAGAAGCGGGCGCCCTTTGCGTGGTGCGGGCCTGGGACACCCGACGTTCCTTTCTACGGAGGGCGACGGCCCGAAAGCCGGGGCAAGAGGGTCTTCCCGGGCCGCCGCGGGGCCCAGGTCGCCGCTCCTCTGGCTGGCTCGGAACGGAGGAGTCTTCCAGGGTCTCCGCACGGCCGTTGCTTCGAAAGACCTGCGCCTTTAAGTCTCGCCTGGCCCCCTCGGGTGGCGCTGGCGGGTGCAAGGAGCCGGCGCTGGCCTCAGCTGGGGGATGGCCCGGGAGGGTTTGGCCCCTACTGGCCGCTGTTCGCTCCCCGACTCTCGCCGGCCCAGGAGCGCCCAGGCGCCGGCGCCGCCAACTCCAGAGACCCGCGGAGGAGAGCTTCCGAGTCGGGTCTCTGGAGCGCGCCCCCCCCAGATGTTGCGCCCGGTGCGGCCGGCCCCCCCTGCACCCCCCACGCTACGCCTCTGATTCCATGCAATTTATCCTAGAGTCTCTTGTAGTGGAGATTATTTCACTGCTGGAGTAAGTTTAACAAATTTCATTGAGTGGATTTACTTTCATTTTAGGCAATAAACTGAGGCTAATGATCTTCATCCAGAATAATCATAAGAAATATGTGTGTTTCAGCCTTATTTTTCTCATTAGTGTTCAATATGGAACAAAAATGACCAAGACAAGCAAAATAATTTTTTAAAAAACCTCTAGTATTTTAATTTAAATGCAATTCTAAGCTTACTGGGGTGACTTGGGAATCTTCTTAGAAGTAGCTAATATAGTATTACAGCACTCTTCTGTTCTGTATAGGATCAAGGGATGTAAAACAGTGCCAAATATTGATAATGTTGCAGGGACCTTGAAAACAAATGGTGCAGCTAGGATTTATCAATTGAGATATTTTCTTTAAAGCAGGCAGTCCACAACAATATATCTGCCAATATTTAAAAGAAGGGGCTCATTTCCAGAAGGTTTAACGATCTTAGGGAGACCAAATAGATTTGTGGAGAAGTTTGTTTATTTGCTTTTTTCTTTATTTCTAAAGCAGGACAATGCCTCGGTTCAACCTAGCCATGCATGTGAGTATCACATCACATTCTCTGCAGATTTTTTCAATGATATATTTAGCTGAGTGATTCCTTCCTATATTTCTCAATAAGATTGGAACTCGGAAGTCACATCTTTGGATCGTGGGGAGAAATAAGTAAGTATGTCAATAAATGTCTAAAATAATATTGCACCAGGGCTCTTACATGATACCACATGGTAGCTTATTTTAACCATTATTTCCTAAAGAAAACAAAACACCCTGATTCACATATTACTACTAATCCACAGATTGCAGTTTATAAACCAAAACAATTCTTTTGAACATCATACAGATAGTCCTCCACTTACTGCATTTTTCGGAGTGTAAGGCACACCTTTTTCCCTCAAAAAAGAAGCTGAAAATCTGGGTGCGTCTTATACAATGATTACAGCATTTTGTTGCCCCCTGAAACCCTTCCCCCTTCACCAAAATGGCCATGCAGAGCCTTTAGGAGCCTTGCAGAGTGCTCCTGGGGGCTGGGGAGGGCAGAAATGAGTGGAAAATGGGCTGTTTTTGCTCAATTTTTCCCCCCACCCCCCAGCCCTCAGGAGCACTCTATAAACTTCCTAAAGGCTATGCAAGCCCTTTTTTTGACAAAAAACAGGCCCGTTTTTGCAAAATACGGTCCATTTTTGCTCATTTTTGCCCCCCCCCGAGCACTCTATAAGGCTCCTAAAGGCTATTTATGCCAAAAAAAAATTGAAAAAAAGGGCCCATTTTCCTAAAAAATGGGCCGTTTTTGCGAGGTCTGCGGAGTGCAAACACTTTTTTTGCCTCTTCAAAACCTTGGTGAGTCTTATACTCTGGTGCAACTTATACTCCAAAAAATATGGTACAACAGTTTAGTCACAGTTCAAGGTTACAACAGCACTGAAAAATGTGACTTACAACTGTTTTTTATGACCTCTGCAGCTTCCCCATGATCATGTGATCAAAATCCAACTTGACAATTTTTTCATATTTATGACACATTGCTGTGGCCCAAGGTCAAGTGACTCTGACTTCCTCATTGACTTTGCTTAGGAAAAGGTCACAAAAGGTGATCACATGATCCCGGGAAACTGAAACAGTTAAAAACAGGAATCAGTTGCCGAGCATCTAAATTTTGATCACATGACCATGAGGATACTGCAATGGTTGTAAGTATGAAAAACGGTTATATGTCACTTTTTTCAGTGCTGTTGTAACTTTGAATGGTCACTAAATGAACTGTTGTAAGTCAAGGACTACCTGTGATTAATTCATAAAAGGTCAAGTGTCACTAAGTGAGTGGGCAGCTAAATATATTTGTTTAACACATAAACAACGAACTCTCAGACATGACTGTAAAATCAAGGCATTTAAAATTACATCCAGTACAATATTAAAATGCTATACCCACTGTCCCATTCCCATCTGTATTTTAAAGAGATTCGTTCAGGACTGGGGTGCAAAATTATAGGCCTTTTCTGCAGAATCATCGGAAATGCTAGAGGAGCTGGAGAAACTTCAGCTTTCTTCATTTAAAAAAAAAAAGGATATTTCCTGTTGAACAAACTCACTATATTAACTTTCTATTGTTCGGATATATAAACAGTGCACTTAACAAAAGGACATGTGTGTGTGTGTGTAAGAGAGAAAAAAAGGAGGGGAAGAATGATCTCAATCTTTTACAGTAATCAGTAAGGAAATGTGTGGAGAATGTAGGCATTTATCCCTTCACAGAACAGAACTGAAAGGAAAACATTCAGCAGCATACAGCTAGTGGATAAAGAAAAAAAGAAACTAATTTTATTTTTTTTAATTGTCCAGGTATATGAAAATGTGTCCAGCTCTGTCCTTGATGTTTTGTTACACTTTTATCCATTCCTTTAAATGTTTCATGTGTGGCTTTTTAGAGTAAATGATTAGAGCAGAATGTAGTACGAAAGCAAAAACAATGAGTGAAAATGAAAAATAATTACAGCAAATACAATCTCAGTTAAAAGCAAAAGGCTAAAAGCCAAGAAAAACAATGGAGAAAAACCCTACCCTCCAGAACTAAAAGGGAGGGGGGAAAACACTTGCTGCTAGACACAATTTAGTGAAGAGAAAATTAAAAAGCCGGGGTGCCATTACAGGAAAGGCTCTGCCTCCATGAATACCTATGGGGAGTGCTTGATTCACAAACACAGTTGAGCCCAACATTTATGTTGCTAAGTGGGACAGTTGTTAACAGAGTTTTGTCCCATTTTACAACCTTTCTTGCCACAGTTGTTAAGTGAATCGCTGCAGCTGTTAAATTAGTAACACAGGTGCAGAAGTGGTATTCAGCAGGTTGTGACCAGTTCTGGAAAACCAGTAGCGGAAATTTTGAGTAGTTCAGAGAACCAGTAAATACTACTTCTGACTGGCCCCGACCCCATCTATTGTCTGCCTCCCAAGTCCCAGCTGATAGGGAGGGAATGAAGATTTTACAGTATTTTTTCCCTGTCACATCCACAAAGCAATGTCCACCAAGCCACACCCACAGAACCGATAGTTAAAAAATTTGAATCCCACCATTGCACAGTTGTTCATTGAATCTGACTTCTCCATCGATTTTGTTTGTCAGAGGTAGGAAAAATTGATCTCATGACCCTGGGACATTGCAAACATCATAAATCTGAGACAGTTGCTAAGATTTTGATCACGTGACCATGGGAATGCTGCAGTTGTGGTCATAAGTCAAGGACTACCTATATTTTCACTCTTTGCTTTGACTTCAGTGACATCATTCATCCTAAATCCATGAGTAACTTGTGTAGAGAATTTGTGCACAAATATCCTTTGTTTTTCTTTCTTTACCCAGTTGCTTATCCACAAGAGGGCTTGCTCTTTTATTCCATGACTATAAAGCTTATTGTGAAATCTTTGTGTGACTTTGTCAACAGCGTTTTGGAAATCTAAGTAGATGATATTCACTGGCTCCCTTGTAACCTACACTGTTTATTAGCACCCTTCAAAAATTCTAATTGATTAGTTAGACATGATTTTTGCTTAGTGAAGCTTATGTTGGGTATCCTTGAAGAAGACCTGTGTCAAAGACTGAAATAATTTATACAAATACTGAGAATGATATCTGTCAAGACTCTGTGAATACTTGCTGAATATTACTTCTTGCTTCCAATATGGGTTTGTCTATTTCTGTCATAACGATGTTCGTAAAGACAACAATGTAACAGCCAGTGTTTAATACAAATATCAATTGTATTGAGGTATTCCATCAGCAATGCTATTTTTTCTATCGACACAGCAATACAGACAGACAAGTCATTAGCAATCAATTTAGAATCAGGAAACTTCCCAGAAAGTCAAAAAGATTGCACTAGATTTTTTTTTTTTTGCTAAAAAGTCAGAGTAAGAGTCAAAGCCAGTACCTATCTATGGAAAATTCTGATGAAAATGTAGGTACACTTCTACCTCTGGATCAAATTGCAGTTGTTAAGTTAGTAACATGGTTGTTAAGTGAATTTGGTTTCCCCATTGGCTTGTCAGAAGGTCGCAAAAGCTGATCATATGACCTCAGGACAGTGCAATAGTCATAAATACAAGTCAGTTGCCAAACATCCAAATTTTAATCATGTGACAATCAGGTTTCTGCAACGGCTGTGTAAAAAACGGTCATAAGTCACTTTTTTCAGGGCTGTTGTAATTTTGAAGAGTCACTAAATGAACTGTCATAAGTCAAGGACTACTTCCTTTGAAAGAGATATGTGAAAATGAGGGCAAACACCTATTTACCTCCTTTCACACATTCAAAAATAAAAAAGGACTACCATATTTTTTGGACTATAAGACGCACCGATGTATAACACACACCAAGATTTCGAAGAGGTAAGTACGAAAAAAAGTTTTTGTCCTCCCTGGCCCCCAGCAGCACTCTGCAGGCTTCAGCAGGGCTGGGGGAAGGCAAAAATGCCCCCGTTTTTGCAAAAAATGGGCCATTTTTTGCTGAAATGGGGGCATTTTTCCCTTCCCCCAGTCCTGCTGAAACCTGCAGAGTACTTCTGAGGGGTGGGGGAAAGCAAAAACACCCACATTTTTGCAAAAAACGGCCCATTTTTTGTCCACATTTTACAAAAATGGGATGAGTGGGTGGAGCTTTGGAAGGCCAAAAATGACTCTATTCAGTGTATAAGATGCACCAACATTTCCATGCTCTTTTAGGGGAGGGAAGTTGCATCTTATATTCTTAAAAATGCAGTTGACAGGAAGGAAGGAAGGAAGGAAGGAAGGAAGGAAGGAAGGAAGGAAGGAAGGAAGGAAGGAAGGAGTCTAGTTTTTTGAGCAGATGTTAGTATTATTTAGAAATGCAGAGCACAGGTAAGCATACTTTCTTGAGAAAGTGTTACTTCATGACCTGCTTAACCACTTTAACTGATAGCATTTTCAGTGGCTGATTAAGAATAATATGAAGAAGCTGAAGATCCATTGTGCCAGGTCATCACATTCTGAGAATAGGATCATTTTCCTCTCTGCTTCTCATTGCCTCTTCTGATAAGCTTTCTTCTGTTTTGTTATTAGAGTGCTCTTTTTAAGCCAACAGCCCCATAATTGAATTTCTTTGGTTATTGATTTATTAAATTTATATTCTCTCACTATCTGATGATGCTCCGCGGTTTATACAATATGAGAACATTGAAACAGTCATGGTTGGTCGCATGTTATAATGGCTAAGTTATAAAATCAGCTTTCCAAATTAAAACAAACCGAATAAACAACATAAAAGTGAAACAAAAATAAATATAGAATTGCTCGTGAATGTAGTTGGCATATTGTCTGAACCAGTGGTGGGATTCAATTTGTTTTGCTACCAGTTCTGTGGGCGTGGCTTGGTGGGCATGGTGTGGTTTGGTGGGCATTGCAGGAGAAAATTACTGCAGAATCCCCATTTCCTTCCGATCAGCTGAGACTTGAGAGGCAGAGAATAGATAATAATAATAATAATAATAAATTGGAATTTATTAACCGCACCCTCTCCCCACAGGGACCCGGGGCGGTGCACAGGCATAATTAAAACAATATATAATAATACAGACATTACTAAAATAAAATTAAATAAATTACCCGTGCTAAAAATACAATTAAAAACCCATTAAAATTTATCGTTAAAAGACAGAGAGAACTATTCAAGGCCGGCCAGTCGAAAGAGATGGGTCTTTAACTTTACACGGAAGGAGCGGAGGTCGGTGGTCGTTCTAATATCAGGGGGCGGGGCCAGTCAGAGTGGTATTTACTGGTTCTCCGAACTACTCAAATTTCTGCTACCGGTTCTCCAGAGCTGGTCAGAACCTGCTGAATACCACCTCTTAGTTTTGGGTGTCCTCCAGAAAGCCTTCAAGAAAGGGGCTAACCTCATCTTTGTTAAAAGCATGTTGTTGCCACTATGAAGTTGTACTGCCTAACTTTGGTTCCCTGTACATTTTAAAATTGGAGGACCAAGAGAAGTTTCTCCCCAAGTGAGGGGTGGGGGGGGGAGCAGATTTGCAACTAGAGTAGGTAATGGAGTTGACCCAATCCCCCCTCCTGAAGTCCTTATCAGAATGTTCCCAAGAGAGTGCAGTTAATCTGGTGGGATTCTTGTAAATAAGTCACTAACAATAATGAAACTTCTGTGATCTGCTCATGGCATCATTCTGGTTCCTTGTGCTTCACAATGGGTGATCTCATAAGTTGAACTGATTCAGGCCAGAATAGGTGCTTCTGCAGAGACCCAGATGTCAAATCATAACGGACTTTATATGTCAAAATTAGGACTTTAATTTGAACTGGAAACCTGCTTGATAAACAACATCATGCCCAAAGTATGCTTCCAAAGTTAGCTGCTTGTCAACCCAAGGAGCATCACATTCTGGAACAACTGTAATTTTCAAGTAATCTTCGCCTTGTAGGGGAGAAGGGTGGCATTGCCGCAGTTCCACCAGATAGTAATGAGTACATGAATGTATAGTCAGATCCTCCTACATGAGGCAAAGTCACAATTGGTGTACTGGCTGAAACTGGGTGAAGATTGCCTTGGTTATGGCTTTTACCTGCTCTCAAGCAGGAGTTGTGACTCCAGAAGGAAACCTACTCTTTTAAGAGTGACGCTTGTCCATTCAAAGATAACTCCAGTGTCAAGTTAGGCAAATTGGTAAGCAAACGACTCATAATTAATATCCCCATTTCCTTTGCATATCTCTTCCTTTTGTTGGTCTTTGGAATCCCATAACACCTATTCAGTATTGTTCTCAGTCCTATTTTGTTCAGAAAACTGAGACTTTTACTTATGACTAGCCACCATGAGATCCAGAAGGGAGAACATGTCCAGCTTTGGGTGTCACCAAACAAGTTCTTATCATGTCCGGTATTTTTGTGAGGAAAAAAATCAAGATTTAATATATAGGAATTCATAAACTCATCTCTGGCTTTAGGATGAACAAAATGCAATTTATGATGATTGCAATTCATGTATAATATTGTTTCTGTGTGACTATTATTTAAGGTAGGGAGAAAATATCACTTGATAAACAAAGAAGTCTATTGGGCTATTACATCCTGAAGATATTCACGAGTCTGAAGAAAACAGGAAAGGAATGGCAAAGTATATCCTGTAAAAAAGTCTCTATGCCTGATTATTTCTGATCTTCTGGGGGTTATAAAAAAGTTTAAAGAATTTGAAAGGATATGCATTTCATTTCTTAGCTGAGCTGCCAGTTTACATAACAATAGAAGTCACAAAATCTGTGATGTATGTTTTTACCTTCTGAATTCCCTTTAAAGGTAATTTTCATTCAACTGTAACTGACGACTGTACATCAATAGAGTCTTCAAATCTCAGATCAATATCCTAGACATTTTCAGAGAATACTAATTAGTCTCAGAGAGCAGTTCAGCTAGGTTGCAGAGGAGTTGTGCATGTGAAAGGGGAGAGTCATTTCTGCACTACAGCAAGTGTTGACTGTTCAGTTCCTAGACAGAAGCATTTTTTATTCCTCAAAGGGTCAGCTAAAGACTCTGCAGAGACCTATTTTCTACTCGCTCATTTACAGAATGGAATATTTTTACAGTACTGTACAAAATGAGTGAGTAAAACTACATTGGTTGATGTAAATATAGTGTTTAATACTGAAAAGCTTATTCCTATTTTATTTATATAAGCTTATTCTTATTCCCATTTTAGGACAGTTACTGGGGAACTTTAAAACCAGAAACAAACAAAAGTTCTTTTTTTCCTAATTATATTCTGAATTTATAGGGGTTCCCCCTTATATTGTCTTGTAAGTATAATCTTTATTGCCATTGTACTTAAATACAACAAATTTATCTAGGAAACTGCAAAATTCCTAACTGATTAATTTCAGTAAAGCCACAGTTTTTACTGTATGTGTTTAACTGGAGGAAGCAATAATAATTTAAATCTTCTGGACCAGGGCTGTCAAACTTCCAGCCGGTGGGCCGATTGTGTCATGAGCTGGCCACGGCCACACCTGCTTTAGCGAAGGGGAAAAAAGTCCTGATATGTCACTTGACAATGCAGTGACACTGTGAGTTTGACACCGGTATTCTAGACTGCTCTGCTTAGGAGGGGAGGAAGTTATGTGGGCAACTGATTGTGAAGGTGGCTTGAGGGCACCTTAGCTATAATTCCTCAAATCTGATAGAATCACTGGAATTGTGGCCTAGTAAATCTCAGCTGGATTTCCATCATAGGGATCAGTTATGGCCATCTCATCTGTATCAGGGTGGAGAGCTAGATTGTTTCTGTTTTGTTTCTTCTAAACCACAATTTCATCCAACTTTACTTATTCTCTCCCCATACAAATACATGAGCCTCATGGTCCTAGGTAATTATGAGAAAATCTTTATCATGTGGCCTTTTGATACAATTCTTACATCTTTTAGAATTCAGCCATGCCAAGGAAATAAAAGCTACTAAACATCAAAATGAGGTTAGAGACCTCAAAGGAAACAAAGAGAAAAATACCACTTAAACCTCTTTTGCCATCCCCACAAATATTTTTTTTAGAACTAATTACAGTTCTCTAAGGGAAGTTTAATAGAGTTCCTACAGCTCTGATGTTTCTAAACCTATTTTCCAGGTGTTGCTATACTGTTCCTTTTATGGTGACAGATTTTTTTTAAATAAAAAAAACCTCTCAACCTCTTATTTCTCCCTTGGTACTACATACCCCGGTCTGCTTTGATGATTTTTACGTTTATCTTTTCCTCTCAGAATAATTTCAATCACCCTCTAGGACACCAAATTTTGAAGAGCAGCAGTAAACATCCATAAGCAACAGATGCTGATATAATAAACAACTAACCCTAATATAATTATTTACAGGTTTTTATATACAATTTTTAAACTGTTGGCATATAATTGTTATTTTATTTCATTGGGTTTTGTTCTGTGTGCTCTTTTGTCACAGAAAACTCCTATTGTCATCATATATACAGCATTTTCATTTTATTGAAAAGGTGGGAAGTTCAGCTAATACTTAGAGGTCATTTTACACTTATCCAAATATACACATTTGTCACCAAATACACGTTAGGAATAAGTAATGGGATTTATATATTAATTACTTTGGGTTGATCCACATTTCTAGTAAAATGTTTATGCAACCCTTTAGCAAACTCTGAGTCCCATATTTAATTATTGCTAATATAATTATATGCACATGTGAATACTAACCACTTATGGGGAGTACTCAACATATGGTCACTTGTTTAATGATGTTTCAAAGTTATGATGTCACTGAAAAGTGATAAGCATAACCCAAAAGATAAAGCATAACCCATTCTCAACGTTTTGACTGTCATAATATGCCTGCAATTATACAATCACAATTTGCATCCTTTTAACAATACGGGGAGGCTGGATTCACTTAGCAACCATGTGATTCACTAACGATTGCAATAAAAATGCTCTTAAAACTGGGCGCAATCATGTGAAGACCCTTAACAACTGTATCACTTAATGATCAAAATTCTGGTTCGGATTGTAATTGTAAGTGGAGACTACCTATACTTCATTGATAGAAGATATCCCACGAACTCCTCACTTCCTGATTGAGACTTCCAGCACACTGGAAGTGAAATGCTAGCTAATCTGTTGGTTATTTAAAACTAGAAAGAAAACCAGATGTTTGGTTGGTATAGAGACACCTATAACATTTTTCTTCCCTCAATTAAAGTGTGCAGAGTATAAGGAATTCTGACTGGAGCTTTGAATGACATCTGTTGTGACCCTAACATCTTAGTGGTCAGAGAAAGAAAATTATTGCAAAAAGTTGGTCCTTATTTATTTGTTACATTGCTTTGTCTTCTTTTCCTCTTGATACTTATAAATTGACATACACGATAGTGGTGGGCTTCAATTTATTTTACTACTGGTTTGCTTGTGCGTGCGCTTGTGCTCACGCTTTTGCGATGCTTCTGCACATGCACAAGTATCTGGGCAGGTGGGCGGAGTCTCCCACTGCTGCCACTACCGGTTCGCCTGATCTGGGGCGAACTGGCAGAAACCCACCTCTGATACATGGGAATCTATGTTTATTGCAGATTTATTGTAGACTGGCTTCTCCCAGTCACATCTACCCAATCCACCAAAGTGGTGAGGCAGGGAATGCTGCAGGTCTGCTCTCCTAAGGAGGTTCATCTTGCGGGACCAAGAAGAAGTTTGGTGGCTCTCTCCCTGTTTTCCTCATGAAAATAAGATTTGCCCCCACTTTCACACTCTTTCACAAGGTCTTGAAGACCTGCTTCGGCCAATGGGCCTGGGGAGCCCAGAGTGGGATGAAGCCCATCAATTGGCTTTTTTGATTGATTGATTTCTGTCTCCAAGGGAATGGGGGTTTATTGCTTATTGTTATTGTTTTTATATTGGGTTTTTATTTTTGTAAGCTACCTGGAGTCTCTGAGAGTGAGTTGGGCAGCCATATAAATTTTCATAAACAAACAAACAAACAAAAAAACCAAACATTATAATTAAATAGTATCTGTGCAACACCAACCCTAGAAAGTGGGATGCCATTAGAGAAACTGTGTGGTCCAGAGCCACTGCTGAGTTTCTATAGCTGTAGGTAAATCTGAACTTGGTTTCCTCCATTTCTAAACCAAATATTGAACCACTGCCCTGCATTGTCTCCAGATTCTCTAACATGTTGAAGAGCATTGAATTAAAGAAAGAAGTTTCTATCCATATTAACACTGTGATGTTGTTGTCCAAACATTTCAGGCAGTTCCATAAAACTATTAGAAGTGGAACACCCATAAAATAATGTAAATTAGCATTTTATAGGTGGATGCAATGGGGCTGCGCATTTAAATGTGAGTATATGATTCCAGGCCACTGAAGAAAGCACTTTTCTTGATTTAAATGCAGACACAGATAACCACTACAGGCCATAAAGACAAGACAACAACAACAACAAACACCCCACCCCAAACCAATGCAACCTGCACCGTGATATCACAATGCAAATGGTGGCCTTTGTGCGTGAGTCCTGATATTGCATGTCACAGGGTTTGTTTCACAATGTCATAATGCACATTCCAGAACTTCCCCCTTTCCTTCCTCCCTGCCCCTCACAGGCCTGTAACTGCAAGATTGCTAGCAATGTGTAATACTTACCAGCCTTTGGCGTTACCATGACAAAACTATTAAAAACACAAATCTTCTATCCCTGGTGTTGCATAGTGGGTTTTTTCCTTTCCCAACAACTCTGTGAGGGAGCATCATTTTCACCCTCTTCCTAAATAATAACCAGGTGGGAGCCATCTTGGGGACAAGCATCCACCCAAAGCATTGGGTAGGGTTGTCCCCTACAGCTAAGCTATGTAGGGGTGACAGATATTGTTCTTGGAGTAGTAAAGTAAAGTAAAAAGGAACCTAGGTATATTTTGTGAGGTTTTAGGAAGAGCTGCTATTGCTAGCAAACAGGCAGATGGTTTGTGAGCCAGCTGCACCTTCTGGGTTGTCCTCAAGGATAGGCCCATGTACAGCAAATAGAAGACTAGTAGTCTAATTCATATTTGAGAAGGGTATGAGTCATTGTCTTGAGTGCTTTCTGATCTGGGAAAGGTTGGAACTGGTGGGTCAGCTGAAATGACCAAAGTGTCTTCTGGCCATGTTTTTTACTTGCTGCTCTAGCAGGAACTGTGAGTCCAAAACAACAATACCTGATTGCAAAGCTGCTGCTCCTTCAAGAAAAGTACATTTCTTTCAAGTGTGATAGATAAAATGATATTAAACTAGGGGAATTATGTACCAACAAGGGGAGTATGTATTCCTCAAATCAGACTTTTTTTTAAATTTAAATTTATATCCCGCCTTTCTCCACAGAGGACCCAGGGCGGCGTACAGGAAATTTAAAAACATACGAATACAAAGATAAATATATAATTTAAAATAAATATTAAACATTCCCATTCTGTACTAAAACCAAATTTAAAATACCCAATTAAAAAACTTCCTAAAAGTCCCCACGGGAGGTTAGGCTAGGCCGGCTTGTTGGAACAAATATGTCTTTAGACATTGGCGGAAGAGGCGGAGGTCGGTGATGGTACGTAATTCAGGGGGTAGGTCATTCCAAAGGGCTGGGCCCGCCACAGAGAAGGCTCTTCCCCTGGGTGTCGCCAGTCGGCATTGTCCGGCCGATGGCACCCTGAGAAGGCCCTCTCTGTGGGAGCGTATCGGTCTAAGGGATGTATGTGGCAGGAGGCGGTCTCGCATATAACTAGGCCCCGAGCCATGGAGCGCTTTGAAGATGGCTGTCAAAACCTTGAAGCGCACCCGAAAGGCCACAGGAAGCCAATGCAGCTCGCGCAGGATCGGTGTTATGTGGGAGCATCTAGTGGCTCCCATAATCACCTGCGCGGCTGTGTTTTGGACTAGCTGTAGCTTTCGGGTGCACCTCAAGGGAAGCCCCATGTAGAGAGCATTACAGTAGTCGAGTCGGGACGTCACGAGAGCTTGAGTGACTGTGCGAAGGGCAACCCGGTCCAGTAAGGGGCGCAATTGGCGCATCAGGCGTACCTGATGAAATGCCCCCCTGGCCACAGCCGCCACATGGTCCTCCAAGGACAGCCAGGAATCCAGGAGGACACCCAAATTGTGCGCCCTCTCCACGGGGGCCAGTGTTTCGCCCCCAATGGCCAGAGTTGGAGTAATCTGGCTGAACCGGGGTGCCGGAAACCACAGCCACTCAGTCTTGGCAGGGTTGAGCTTGAGTTTGTTACCACCCATCCAGATCCGTACGGCTTCCAAACACCGGGACAGCACTTCGGCGGCATCGTTGGGGTGGTTTGGGGTGGATATGTACAGCTGAGTGTCATCAGCGTACAGGTGGTACTCCACCCCAAAACCACGGATGATCTCACCCAGCGGCTTCATATATGTGTTAAATAGGAGGGGCGAGAGGACCGACCCCTGAGGAACCCCACATAAGAGAGGCCTCGAGGTCAACCTCTGCCCTCCCGTCAACACATATTGCGACCGACCAGAGAGGTAGGACGAGAACCACCGCAGAACGGTGCCTCCCAGCCCCAACCCCCCCAGTCGGTGCAATAGGATACCATGGTCGATGGTATCAAAAACCGCCGAGAGGTCTAATAGGACTAGGATAGAGGACTATCCTCTATCCCGCGCCCTCCAGAGATAATCGACCAACGCGGCCAATGCCGTCTCGGTGCTGTGACCGGGTCGGAAGCCAGACTGGCGCGGGTCTAGATAATCAACTTCCTCCAGGTGTCGCGGGAACTGTTGGGCCACCACACTCTCAACAACCTTCACCAGAAAGTGAAGGTTGGGGACCAGACGATAGTTCTCTAATAGAGCTGGGTCCAGGGACGGCTTCTTGAGGAGGGGCCTCATTACCGCCTCTTTCAAGACGGCAGGTAAGGACCCCTCACTCAAAGATGCATTGACAATGCCCTGGAGCCAGCCTCGTGTCGTCTCCCAGGATGCCAGTACAAGCCAGGAGGGACACGGGTCCAATAAACATTTGGTCGCCCTAAGTTTCCTTGACAACCTGTCCATATCCTCGGTGGTAACAAAGTCAAACTCCTCCCAAGAAGGAACCTCAAGACTAGTCTTGGACAATCCCACAGGACCACTGGCGATGGAGGGTAGCTCATTCCGAATCCGAGTGATTTTCTCCTGCAGATAAATCCCAAATTCCTCTGCTCGCCTTGTAGAGGGGCTTCCCGTGGCCTCTGGTGAAGGAGGGAGCGGGTCACCCCAAACAGGGTGGCAGGGCGGTTATCTGCGGATGCAATAAGGGTGGCACAATACTCACGTTTGGCCACCCTTATCGCCACTAAGTAAGCCGTAATATGGGTTCTCACTAGTGTTCGGTTGGCTTCGGAGCGAGAGGATCTCCATCTGCTCTCTAGGCGTCTCTTGTGGCGCTTCATCTCCCGAAGCTCCTCAGTAAACCAGGGAGCCTGGGTGATTCGTCGCCGCAAGAGAGGCCGCAAGGGCGCGACTCGGTCCAAGGCCCCTGCGGCCGCACTTAACCATGCGGCCACTAGGTCCTCAGTCGAGTCGCGAGGCAGGGTCACAGGCATTGGCCCAAGCTCCCTCTGGAACCTTTCCGGGTCCATTAGGAGCCTGGGGCGGAAGCATCTAGGAGTATCCGGTTCCATCTCCCCGCGGTGAGGTGTAGCGATTGGAAAGTCTAGCTGAAGGAGAGCGTGATCTGTTCATGACAAGGGAGTGATGGCTAGGTCCCCTATTCCCAGATCAGAGCTCCACTGTCCCGAGACAAAGATCAGATCCAGCGTGTTTCCCCCCTCGTGAGTGGGGCCTAAAACTACCTGGGTCAGGTCCATGGCCGTCATGGAGGCCATGAACTTCCGAGCTGCTCCAGAGACTTCACAGTCTCTTAGACCAGGTTAAGATTCCTGACACCTGTTCTGTTTGCATGAGGTACCGAAAGAACAACCAGTGCAGTTTCTGTACTATGATTAGGCTTGAACAAGAGTTGGAAGGGATCCAAATAATCCGGTTCATCCAAAATCTTCTGTAGGTGCACTTCAAACACCTTGACTGATGACAGATCTAAATTATAGATGGCTGAATTCATTCTGGTTTACTTCTTTAAGTGTCACAGACTCAAACAAGTCATATGTGACCTCACAAGATGATCTCATCAGACATTGTCCGTAATAGTATAGACTTATAGGGAGAAATCATGAGTAACTTTTTATTAGGACTGTTCTATTTTTTTCTTACAGATTTTCTTCTTCCTTCCAATTTTCAACCTTTTCTTCAACATCCTATAGCTTCTAAGTATTGCCAATCTTCATTCAAATGAATTCTCTTTTTTGCCATCCCTTATTAAACCAATGCAGGAAAAGAGAACGGCATGTGGTATGCACCAGAGGTGGGTTGCTCCCGGTTTGGCCCGGATCGGGTGAATGGCTCTGGCCACCTTCGTGTGTGAGAGTGAACCAGTAGTAAAAAAAAACATGGAAACCCACCACTGGTATGCATGGAGGAAAAGGAACACATGAAGAATTTCTCTGCCATTAATGCTGAATCAGTTGAAAATATAAAAGAATACCCAGCTAATCAGTTTTATTTATTTACATTACTAATGCCATTGTACTCTAAGCAAGTCCCAGTGCGTCTACCTTCTACATTCCATCTCCTTCATGGCTTCTACCTTCCCTGGTTTCTTCCTCTCATGAAAAGTTTGTGCAGTCTATCTAGGCGTCTTACAAAGATCATAAGTCTATCAAGGGAGTGATACAAGGTGCATATGTGACAAACTCATATTGATAAGACCTCTCAGAATTAATTTACCTTTTCTACTATAATTGAGAGGTAAGTATCTACAGCCTAGAAATACCTTATTTATCACCGAGGTCAAGGTTTTTAAAACTAGGACATCTTTCTTTGCTGTTTTACCTTTCCAAGTCTATGGAGGAGTAATACTTCTCCTTGATCCTTCCTGGCATCCATCACTAAAATGTCCAGCATGTGTGTATACTTTCTTTCTCTCCCTTTTGCCTCACTCCCCCCTGGGTTTATATCTTCTGTGACTTGGGCTCACCAGATGCTCCTGATATATGGCATCCTTCCATTTCTCTAAAGCTATAATTGTCTTCAGATGGTAATAAGTGAACAACAAAACTTTATCTTTGTACCTCTCACAATTTGCTATTCAGAAAGTGGCCACAAAGTCACTTCCCAATCATCCAGAATTCCTCCCACGTTCTGTAACTGGATGGAGATGCCATGACTGTAATAACAGTTACTTTTTTGGTTATCCATCCCCCTGCCTCCTCTTGTTTCATTTTGGAAAACTTGAAAGCTTGCATAGTACAGTTCTGAGATCTTGGGTTATTCTAAGAAAGATAAGGGTAGTTTTTTGTCAGACAGCAACTGAGGAAGAAAGATTTCCTAAAGAAAGAGGAAGGATGAAAAAGGAGGAGGAGAAAAAGAGAAGGAGGGTGAGAAGGAGAAGGGAGAGGAGAAAAAATGATTTTCCCATTAAAAAATCATATACCCTTCAGGAAAATTTTTGCCTGCTCTTTCCCCTCTCCCCCATTTTCAATTTGCCCAATATACCACTGAATATTGGAAGAGCTACAGCTATCAGATGTGGCCTGCAGATAACCTAGATAACTACTGGAAAAAAAATAGAAAAATCAGGGGTTTTGTAACCATTAAGTGAGATTTTCTCAGGCCAGATCAAGAGAAGTGGAGCAATCAAATCTGCCATTCTAAACTGTATAATAGGGATAAAAGAAATAAAACAGATTTTTTGCATTATCTGCTATTAGACTTTTTAAGGGGATGTGACAGTTATCAAGCATGTTTATGAACTTTCATAGAACACTCTCCCTTTCTCTCTTCCCCCTCCCCCCTCCCCCCTCTCTCTCTTAGAAATCTTTATCTCAGGAGGCTAATTTGACCCATAGCCTGATTGATAAGCTTCATGTTATACTTTGGAAAATTCCTTGTAGATGAACAAAAAGCACCTGAACCCCCAAGCAGTTAGTAAGTATAATAACAATATTAAATATAAATTTGTTTCTACATTTCTTTCTACATTTATGTATATGCTATATACATATATATATATATATATATATATATATATATATATATATATATATATATATATATATATATATATATATATATATATATATATATATATATATATATATATATGCCTGGCAGAGAGGGAAACAGTATGTCTCCTCCCTTAAATGGGGCCCTTACAGGAAGTTGTGGAAACAATTATCTATCTATCTATCTATCTATCTATCTATCTATCTATCTATCTATCTATCTATCTATCTATCTATCTATCTATCTATCTATCATCTATCTATCTATCTATCTATCTATCTATCTATCTATCTATCTATCTATCTATCTATCTATCATCTATGTTACGTTTTTGAACTGATCAATAAATAATAGATCTATCCTAGTCTCCCTGACTTATTTATTTATTTATTGATCAGCTCAAAAACATAACACACATATAAAAAAAATTACACAACGGAATTCTTGGCTTTCTGTCTAGATGGTCTCTGGTGATGACCCGAAAGGCAGAAAAGGAAAAGCAGTCTGCTTCCTCCCTTAATTGGGGGCCTTAACAGGGTGTTGTTTAATAAATATGTATAAATACACATTTAATTTGATATGTAAATCTAGAAAATCTGCATTATTAATATATAATATATACAGGACTTGTCTTAAATAAATATCAATCTAAAAGGGAAGTTTTTGGCTGGATATTTTATTTTAAGGAAAAATTGAAAATATTTCAAATATAAAAGCTCGGAATTGCCTTGTCTTAAAACAATCATGTTACCTTCTTTAGAATAAACTGAGACAGCACTTCGAATAGAGGTTTACAATAAAAAATTCCACCATGTAAAAACTGAAGACTATTGCAATCACATTTTCTACAAGGCATCGGCCAAAGAGTGGCAGACAAGACTCAATCCACTGTTGGATCACTTCTGAAACTTCCTGTTGGCCTCTTTGATGTGACTTTTCAGAGGACTGAGCACCTGTCCTGCTTTCACATAACAGAGAAGCAAGAAACTTAATAGGCAATTAACTAAACCTTTGAGTAACCTTAGATGTGACTCCTTAATTGAGAGTTTTAGATTTAATTACAAATGATATCAACATGGGATAAGAAATTATGCAGAGGAAATTTTTTGAAAAGCCTACCATTCTGTAGGTTATACTTATTATTATGTTAGAACTGATTTTGAGAATTACTAATACTGTTAGAATTACTAATAGAGTTATGATGAAAGGTTAAAAATATGGCTTTCAACAAATCATTGACATACAGTATCTATGACTTTTTTTTGGTGAAATAGAAGTACTGTTCATACTGATGAATTCCTGGATTTTTCTTCTGGCCAGTGATGATGCACTTGCCTTTTGTATTAATTTATCGCTAATTGTAATTTTGTAGAATTTATATCACAGCACATAATCCACAGTGTTAATTTTCCAAAACATCATATTAAGATTAGGTTTTAATTGTTTGCAGTAGTATGAGCTATAACTTCATAATTATTTGACATTACAACTACTTATCTGAGAGGATACACATGTAAATAAATAGGATTTGTTCTGAATAACTCACATAGCATTAATTTGTTTCCCAAACTGCTTTTTGATACTTTCTAAATGAACTGTATCTATCAGTAATACAGTGATAAATTTATTTCCACTGTATCCTATATTGCCTCCAAGTTAAATTATGTAATCAAATGTCATAAAATAATACCAAGCAACTAATGTATCGCTCATCTCAATAGGCAATTGTAAACATATTGCATGGACAAAGTACCCATCCTATGTATGATGAAACTGTTCTACACAAAAGAACAAACAGCAGATTTTTGTATTGGCCTTAGGCACTTAGGTAGTAAACACTTACAGTATTCATGAATTCAGTGAATCCTAAAAGAAGACATACAAACACTTACTTAAATCATTGATATAACATTTGCTTCAGTAGACAGCTAGTGATTACTGTAGAAAGAAGGAAAGAAGGAAGGAAGGGAAGGGAGGGAGGAAGGAAGATAAAAAGGGTGATTAGTATTAACACAGTACAAAAAATGTAAGAAGGAAATAATAGAAATGATGAATAAGACAGAAGAGTTGATCCTGTTCTCGCTAATGGCCAATTCACACATGCAATTGGGTAGTGGATCTTTAATTACAGCTGTCATATAATTGCACAGTAAAATACAGATGATAAAACTCTGCAGTTTGAATTAAAGTACACATTCAGTCACTCAAAGGGCTTCTTGATATTTGATGGCTACTTTTCCATAGAATATTAAAAGAAAAAGCATAAAAAACATACCACAGTGTTCTGAAAAACATAGAAAAATATCTTAACTAGCTCACCAGCTGTGGGGTAGGGGTAACTTTTGATCTTTTTGTTTCCTGGGTCATATTCATAACAATGACCTAGGGGTCAAAGTCACAACCTATTGCAACTCCCTGGAGCCATCTTCTCTCTAGCCAGCACTGTATCTTACCATTTCTTTGAACATTTACTTTGGCATTGTGGGGAAGCATGCATTTTGGAGCAATCAGTCCACTGACCGAAGTCTTTGTGCTTCTTTAATAAAAATCATTGTTTAATGATTTAATTTAAAAAAAAAACCTTTAATAAAGCCATGAATAGCCTGATAAACCTTTAAACATGAACCGTGATGAAGTGAAATGTTGCTTACTGCTTTGAGAATTGCCTCTGCAGAATTAATGCAAGAGACAATTGGTTTTGAATATGAAGCTGGAGCCAGCCCTGCTAATCTTAATGGGAATACCTCAAGGGTGCTTCCTGCCATTGTTAAAAGAAAGAGGCAAAATAAATTGAGAATACATTATAATTCAATACAGATGAATATGTAAGTATGAATATGAAGGAGATTAAGCAGCACTGAGGACCAGTGTGAAATTCCAGGGGGGAATCTTTAACACCAACAGCCTCCCAATCAATTATATCCATAGGCAATCCCCTATTTAAATGTGTTGACCCTCTTGGAACAGAAATTCTGACTTTGGCCATAGGTAACAATAAATATTAAAACCTTTATTATCAATGTTTGATAGAGGCATGAAAAATTTATCTTCGTCTACAAATTACATTTTTTTTTCTTCAGTTATACTACAGGAGTTTTTACAACTCAAGATGTATTTATATTGGGTGGACTAATTATGATTATGATTATTACTATGGCTACTTCTACTGTTATAGAGGGAGGCAAAAGAAATTATGCTATTTTCATAAATGGCTTTCTACCACCTTTACTGACGTTCAGTGAGAACACATAGATTCAGTTAAATAATTCAATCTACCCCAAGATCTCTTAAGAACAGGCTACATACATTTTGTTCTCTTTTTAATTTTCATTCGCATTTATTCCCCATTTATTTTTGGTTCAGCACTGGCTCATCACAATCCTTCTCCTTTTATTTCAATAATTTGGATGCATGTAAAGTTTAAGAAGTTGCACCAATTTCTCTAATAAGAGTAATAATCAGTAAAATTGGCCTACAAATCTCCAGCATGAAAGTATGGCCTTTATGGAGCCAAACAAAAGAAAACTTCAATAAATTTAAATGTTAATATGTTAGTTAGTTAGTTTATTAAATTTATATACTGCACCCTTTCCCCGAAGGGACTCGGGGCGGTGTACAGGCAATTTAAAACATATATAAATATAACAAAATACAAAATATAAAACCAGATTAAATTAACCCTGTGCTAAAAATTTAAATATATTAAAACAATATCCCTAAAAACCATTTTAAAACAATTTAAGTGCAGACTATAGGCTAGGTGATGTAAGTTAGGCCAGGCCGGCCTGTTGGAAAAAATATGGTACATTTTTATTTTAAAACATGGCAATTCAGTTTTCCACAATTTAGTGTCTTCCAGATGCTGCATTCTATGTAAGAATTCCCAGTCAATGCATTGTCTATATTGATCCATAAATTCTAGGAATTGCAGTTTGAACATATCTGAAGGCATGAAGCTCTGGAGTCTATAATGTCCTAAAGAGATAAGTAACTTGAACCATTCCTCAAAACACCAACCAGTAGTAGAAAACAGCTGTTCAACAACATCCGAAAGGGCACAGATCATACTGTTGTTATACCTGCTCTTTCATTCATGCAGAATTCTAAATTATCTTCATAATGGTTTATAAGAGTTAAGATTGCCAATATTTTGTATCCATAAGATCTTTTCTTGGGTGGAAGCTTCTGCTGAGATGAAATATTATTTCACTTCAAAAAGAGCAACATTTCTTTAAGGATTCAAAGACAAAATGACCTTATGTCTCAAGGTAGCTTTTCTTTGGATAAAGTATCTTAGCTGATATGATATCGGCAAAGAATGCAAAAGTCTCTAACATTTGTAACTAATTTTTTTTTTAAATGCCAAAACTCCCCCGAATGGCTAGACAACAGAGTGTGACAACAGAGTGTGATTTATTCCAAGATGTATGGAATAGTTGAATGACAGCTAAGAAGTGGGAGGAGGAAGGGAAGGAAGAACGGGGAGGGATGGAGTGGACTGTGATAAAGACATGAAGAGACAATGAGCTATAACAGAAGAGATAAGGAGCTACAACAAGGGAACCTGAAGCCACCAGCTGCATAGCTTGGTCATTTTGGAACTGGAAAACAGAACTAAACCTGTGCAGGTTTTTTTAAAGCACTTTCTTGGATCTATAGGATGAATAATTGGCTGATGCTCAAGACTGTTCAATTCAGATAGTTGCTGTCTGAGGGATATTAATCCACTGACCCTCCAAATATGCCAAGATACCCCTTCCAACAATTGCTATGTTGTCTGGGAACGATGGAAGTTGTCATCTAATAGTTAACCAGGCGCCAGGTTTGTTGCAATAGCCAATACAATGCTCTGCTTGATTGCTAACAACCAGTGTTACATAGCACAATGGGATGGAGGTGGACCAGTTTATGTACAAGTACTTCTCATGTCCACACCATCAGCAACATCACCATGCCTGAATCTTCTGGTCTGATATCTTCTAATTTTAGCAAAAGATCAAATGAACACAATTCTGACGAAGTGCTAACCTCATTAAGAATATGCTAGCTATATAACTATTTATACTTTAAGAATTATTGTTTGCGGTGACACCCCTAAACACCAGGACTAAAGCCAGGCTGCTAAGCAAACAAACATAGGAGTTCAGAGTGTGGGTTATGAGATGAGCAATTCCCGTTCCAATCTCATATTGTCCAAATTCACTGATTGAACAGAAATATATGAAGAAAGATGGGGATTTTTAAAGCAATAGTCGAATGAAGATACCTGACCCATGACATTGCAGAGTTCAAACCAAATATAATGTGAAGTCATGGAATTCCCCTACCCCAACAATCACAGGAAGTGTCTGTTGAGAGTATAGATTCACAAAGATTACAGAGCAGGGTGTTAATTGTGTTTGCACTGTCACGTCCATAATTCTTTTATTTCAGATATCCAAGTGCACTCTCTCTTTCTTAAGTACAGGTAGTCCTCAACTTATCATTCATTGTTTCAAATTACAACAGCACTGAAAAAAGTTAATTATGACCATTTTTCACACAACCATTGCAGCATCCCCATTGTTACTGATCAAAATTTGGACACTTAGTAACTGGCTTGTCCCAAAGGTGCTTTTTCAAGAGGCAACTGGACCCTCTGGTTTTTCTTTGAAGACATTTTGCTTCTCATCCTAGAAGCTTCTTTCTTTGAAGAAATGTCTTCAAAGAAAAAACGAGAAAGTCCAGTTGCCTCTTGAAAAAGCACCTTTGGGACAACCATGATCTCGACAACTGAGAGTCTCCATAGACACTTGGTAACTGGCTTGTATTTATGGTGATTGCAGTGTCCTGAGGTCATGTGATCATCTTTTGTGATCTTCTGACAAGTAAAATCAATAAGGAAGTGAGATTCACTTAACAACTGTGTTACTAAGTTGCGGTGATTGACTTAACCATTGTGGCAAAAAAGGTCATAAAATGGGGCAACTGCCAACTTTCCAGGATACCATATAAGACTAGGAAACACTACTGTTGCATTTACTATAATGTCCACGTTTTTGAAGAAGGTTAGTAGCATGGGTAGGGAATAATATCAAACCACACTAATATACTGACTGACATACTTAAAGCCACTGGTATAAAGCAGGATATTATATAAAAAATTCTGCATAAACCACTGTGAAAAGGAAAATTCTCTATCTCCAGGCACAATAAACCAACAGGACATTTTTTTCCAAAGTGATCTGGGTCAGCGTTTTCTCCAATTAGTCAAAGTCACAACTACCTGTTTGACTTCTGAGCTAAAAACACAGCATGCAATGCAGTTGGCATATTATGTCTATCAATAGAATTGCATTATTGCCCATGAAAACCACATCCATTTTTCAAAATGTTAAAACAAAGTCATCCTTTCAGTATACTATTTATATGTGACAGGGAAGGCTGCTATTCATTCAATGGAATAATGAAAACTTGTAAGTATTTAAATACAAAGTTACTTGTATTTATGGTAGAAGGACACACTTTAAACAAAACAGAATTGTTTCATTTTTTAAAATGCAGGGTTTTAAAAAAAAAGTAGATTTACAGATAGCTGTTAAGTATAAGTTGGATTGACAAAATCACAAATGAGGAGGTGACCTGGGAAAGCAAAGGGAAACCATCAAAACCATTAAAAAGCAAAAGTTAGAATATTTTGGATGTGATGCAACCCCAGAAACATATAGCATCATTCACTTAATCCTCCAGGGAAAGATTGAAGGCAAATGAGGTCCAGGTAGAAGAAGAATTCATGACTTCAAAACCTAAGGGACTGGTTTGGACAAAACTCAGCAGCACTTTTTCATGAGGCTGTTGACAAAAATAGGATTGCAAACATGATCGCCAATGTCCGATGACAGAAATTGGGTTTTTAGCATAGGATAAGACGGTTTAATTAATATTTTAAATTGTGTATTTATTTTTGTATTCTGTATGTTTTTTAATTTTCCTGTGCGCCGCCCTGGGTCCTCTGCGGAGAAGGGCGGGATATAAATGTAAATAAAATAAATAAATAAAAATAAATATGGCACAAGATGAAGTTTTCTTTACCATGCTTTCTTACAGTTTTCTAAATACCATCAGATACCCCAGTGCAGTGTGCTGTAAAAGTCACTAGATGTTTCTGCAGCTATAAATGATTGAATATAATATTTTTTTTAAAGCAAGGTTTATATAAACAACAACAAGCAGCTGCATCTACAAAGCTTTATGCTCAAGGTAGCTACAACGTCTCTGTGAGTGCTTACATTTTTCTAACATTTAAAAGGGATTTTTTAAAAAAGGGGTCCTTGTCTAAGACACAGGAAAATGATGATGATAGTAATAATAATAATAATAAATTCGAATTTATTAACCGCTCCCTCTCCCCACAGGGACCCGGGGCGGTGCACAGGAGGAACTAAAAACAATATAGACAATAAATACAAAAATACATACTTTAAAACACAATTAAACAATATCCCGTGCTAAAAATAATTAAAAACCCATTAAAATACATTTGAAATCTATAGACAGAGAGACTATCCAAGGCCGGCCAGTCGAAAGAAATGGGTCTTCAATTTCGTACGGAAGGAGCGGAGGTCAGTGGTCGTTCTGATATCGGGGGGAAGGTCGTTCCAGAGGGCCGGGCCAGCCACAGAGAGAGCCCTTCCCCTGGGCGTTGCCCGCTGACAAAGTCTAGTGGACGGCACCCGGAGAAGTCCCTCTCTGTGGGAGCGAATCGGCCGTGAGGATGTATGGGGCAGGATCCGATCCCGCAGATAGCTAGGTCCCGAGCCATGGAGCGCCTTGAAGATGATAATTAGCACCTTGAAGCGCACCCGGAAGATGACAGGCAGCCAGTGCAGCTCGCGCAAGAGCGGTGTAACGTGGGTGAACCTGGTGGTCCCCATAATTGCTCGCGCGGCTGCGTTCTGAACTAACTGAAGCCTCCGGGTGCACCTCAAGGGAAGCCCCATGTAGAGAGAGTTACAATAGTCCAGTCGGGATGTCACGAGGGCATGAGTGACTGTGCGAAGGGCGTCCCGATCCAATAGGGGGCGCAATTGGCGAACCAGGCGAACCTGGTAAAACGCCCTCCTGGCCACGGCTGTCACTTGCTCTTCCATAGACAGCCGGGTATCCAGGAGGACACCCAAATTGCGCGCCCCATCCACAGGGGCAAGATGTTCGCCCCCTATGGCCAGCGTTGGAGAGAGCTGGTTGAATCGGGCAGCCGGAAACCACAGCCACTCGGGAACAATTCCCATAGTGGGAAACAATTAATCTATGCATTTCTAAATAATATACTATTAACAGTTTTATTTTCTGCTCCTTTTCTAATGGTACTCAGTATGGAATTTAACATGTTCACAGGGGCCATCCATTGAGTTGTTGAATAATTAACTACAAGACAGCATTTTTGCTACAGTGCACACAGAATTGAATTGCTGTTACATGTTTTGCCTCTGGTTGTCTTGAGCAGTGATGCAGAAACATCAACTGCTATAGGACTGAGCTGTCGGCATGTTGATGGATGTAGGCTAAACTATGTGACACCCATGTTATCTGCACAGATTGCCAGCAGCCTATCAGAATATTATATACAGTTTAGTTTCCTTTAATCTCTCAAAGAGATATACAGATGATACATTGTCATGCCCACATGTTTTACATGATATCTGCCCTCTCCTCTTGGAGGGGAGTGAATTTCTGTATTTTTATACAGAGTATATCCTGCGTGGTATTTTCAACATTTCCAGTATTTTTCTGGTAGTCAGTGAAACAGATTGCCAGAGTCTTCCTGTGCCCAGTTTAAAAATTCTGTTTTGAAAAGCCTTAAGCACTTTGCTGTTTCAACCAGTTTCTAGCAAAGTTCTTAATTATTAGTTGCAGCATCCCATTAATAGATCATTGAGACCAGGGAGTTAGGCTTGTTTCTTTGCAGGCTTTAGAATAGTCTGAAGGAAAGTTTTCTAGTGTGTTTCACTTTGACATTTATGTTTGATTTCAGGCTTTTTTTTTGTTTGGTTCATTGCTTTACCATTTCTGTATTATTCTTAATTTTACTAAACTTAACCTTGAAAGCTACTTTAAAAGGAACCTATGGATTGATGGGCTGCATATAATATTTTTATTGTCTTAACTATTTTTATAGTTTTAGAACGGTAAGCTTCCCAGTCACTGGCATAAGGTAAAGATAAAGGTTCCCCTCGCAGATAGGTGCTAGTCATTCCCGACTCTAGGGGGCGGTGCTCATCTCTATTCCAAAGCCGAAGAGCCAGCGCTGTCCAAAGACGTCTCCATGGTCATGTGGCCGGTATGACTAAACACTGAAGATGCACGGAATGCTGTTATTATTATTTTATTATTATTATTTATTAGATTTTTATACCACCCTTCTCCCTTTCGGGACTCAGGGCGGTGTACAGGCAACGATAAAAATCAATAGTATAAAACATAAAATACATTAAAAATATATTAAATGCTTAACAAAGAATATGACAAGAAGACAGAAAGAAGAATTAACAGAAATCTTGAAAATTCAAATCACAAACAAGCTTAAATATCTAGGAATCTTTTTGACGTCGAGATGCAGCACCCTTAAAAAGGAGAATTACTCTAAACTCACACAACAAATAGAAGTAGATCTTACGAGATGGCAGAATTTACAACTATCATTACTAGGGAGAATAGCCACGATAAAAATGAATATTTTGCCTAAGGTACTATACTTATTCCAGACAATCCCAATTAGATTGGGCAAGGACTTTTTTGAAAAATTAAGGAAAATGGTCTTAAAGTTCATATGGCAAGGGAAAAAAGCTAGAATAAAATTAAAATTTTTACAAGATACCAAAATAAGGGGAGGTATGGGATTGCCTGATTGGGAACTATATCATCAAGCTGCAAATCTGATGTGGATTAAAGATTGGATTACACTAAGAAATACTAGATTATTAGAATTAGAGGGACATGATTTGCCATCAGGATGGCACGCAGCTCTATGGTACCGAACCACCAGGAAACATGGCATTTTCAGAAGGCACTACGTAAGGGAATTTCTGATTGTAAACTGGGAGAAGATCAAGAAACTGCATTATTTCAAAATACCAGTCTGGGTATCAATTACTGAAGCATTTACGTACGCAATAATACACAAAAAGGAACGAACAATCAGATATTCGGATCTATTAAACTCAAGGGGTGATCTTAAAACTATTCAGGAACTAAAACAAGAAGGAATGGATATTAATTGGTATACATACACACAAATACATTCAAGATATAAGGAAGATCAAAAAAAAGGAGGGGTTTATGACAAAATGATGGAATTAGACAAAATATTAACAGGCATCGATGAAAAAATAATTTAAAAACTCTATGCCTACTTACTAGAGTTTAAACTCCAGGAAGAGCAAGTGAAAGAAACAATGATAATATGGGGGAAAAACTTCGGGCATGGGATCAACTTAGATAAGTGGCAAAAATTGTGGACACAAAATTACAAAATGACGATGTCAACAGCCTACAAAGAGAACTTATACAAGATATTCTACAGGTGGCACTTATCACCCTCAAGAATCTCAAAAATGAGTAAGAACAAATCTCAAAAATGTTGGAAATGTCATCAGACGCCTGGTACTTACTACCATATGTGGTGGACTTGCTCGGAGGCCAAAAATTATTGGAGTATGATCCACACATGGTTGGACAAAATAACAGGAAAACATATAGATTTCAAACCCGAACTCTTCCTGCTTGGACTTACTTTAGAAACATTCGACAAAAATTTGAAATACCTAATTGTGAATATTTTGACAGCCGCCAGAATCGTCTTTGCAAAAAATTGGAGAAATGACAAATTACCATCACAGCAAGAAATTATTTATAAAATTATGGAATGTGCAGAGATGAGTAAATTAACATTTGAAATTAGAGAGCAAGACAGTGAACAATTCTATGAAATTTGGAATAAATTTTATCAATGGCTGGAAACAAGATAGTCAAATGAAGGTTGAGGTATAATAATTGTAATATATATAAATATATTTGAACTAAAATATGTGATTTGATATGAATATGACTATGGAAGAGATGCACAGTTTGTAACCAACTGACACATTTTCTACAATTTGTAATGGAAGATGGAGTTTATGCTTTTTGTTTTTTGTTATATTTGTTTGTGTTTGTTCAAAAATAAAAATTGTTTAAAAATATATATATATATATATATATATATATATTAAATGATTAGCCTGTCCTAAAACCCTACTAAAAACCCTACTAAAAACAATTAAAACTACGCCAGGCCGGCCACACGAAATAAATAGGTCTTCAAGGCCCGATGGAGAAGGCGCAGGTCCGTGGTCGTCCGTAGGTCAGGGGGTAGGTCATTCCAGAGGGCAGGAGCTGCCACAGAGAAGGCTCTCCCCCTGGGGGTTGCCAGCCGAAATTGCCTGGCCGACAGCATCCTGAGGAGGCCCTCTCTGTGGGAGCGAACTGGTCGGTGAGAGGTGTTTGATAGCAGGAGGCGGTCTTGCAGGTTATCTTCCCACCAAAGGTGGTCCCTATTTTTCTATTGGCATTTTTACATGCTTTAGAACTGCTAGGTTGGCAGAAGCTAGGAGAAGTAATGGGAGCTCTCTTCATTATGCTGCACTAGGGATTTGAACCGCTGAACTGCCGACCTTTCTGATCGACCAGCTCAGCATCTTAGCCACTGAGTCACCACATCCCTTTTGCGTGGCTATAGAAATTGATTAAACGAACAAACAGACAGACAGACAGACAGACAAACAAACAAATAAATACACGCCCAAATAGCGTTATTTTGGTTCTGCATGAATTGTTATCCATATCAACATATTTTTGTGGCAAACAGCTTTGAGGTTGTAAGAGCTGATATAAACAGGAGATATAACATTATTTTAGAAACGAATGGGTGTTTGAAAAACCTGGGCCTGATGAAATGGCCACAATTGGGAGAGGCAGAGATAGCAGCGGTGATTCCTTCTTACCACTCTACTCAGCAATATCCACCACCAACTGTATGCTGGCATGAACTGGATACATATTGAGTCTTTCCACCTGAGAGGCAGGCATCCAATTTAATATGCAGAGTATATAAAGCAGGGCTTATAGGTGGCTGTGGGGGCCGATGGATGCAAAGTAGATTCCTCTATGCTATACATACTTCTAGAAGGTCTCGGTAGCCCTATTATCTCTTCTTCCAAACACAATCTGCTTAGTCTATATAGAATTGTATTGGCTTTATCCACAGTATAGCACTGGGCATATTTTTTTCCCTATTCTGATTTTCTAATTTCACCACTTTTTCTAAGTCTCTATAGATGTTCCAAAATGCTGGATGCCAACAGGATGGGAAGTGTCTTGACGGCACTTCCTTGTGCGTTAAATCTCTGAAGATTTTTCTCTCTGCACGCTTTATTAGGAGCCATTAAGTATAAAAACAAACTTGTGCATTAGGCTTTGATGCAGGCTTCCTGTAATTTATTCCTGCTCCTTATGGCATGGGCTGAATTCCTACCTGATTGTTATTAGCTCCCAAATATTTATATCGCTGGAGATAATCAATGCTTATCACGGTCAATACAGATGTTACAAGTTCCTCCTAGAAAGGCATT
The DNA here is from genome assembly GCA_039707465.1 of Rhabdophis nuchalis. Taxonomy (NCBI): domain Eukaryota; kingdom Metazoa; phylum Chordata; class Lepidosauria; order Squamata; family Natricidae; genus Rhabdophis; species Rhabdophis nuchalis. The sequence continues at coordinate 102,333,486 of CM077644.1, forward strand.
GTCAGCATAATAACATTTTAATTATTGCAGCATATGTTTTCGAATGGATTGCTTGTAAAGAGACACACTATGCCTATAATGAATAGGCAACGGGAAAGGATAGTGTACATGTAAATTATAGCTTTCCCCCAGCAAAGATTCAGAATGGTAATGCAACCTCTTCTGGAGGCATTAATGCCTGCCTTCATTAATTTAAATCATGAAGGAAGGCATTAATGTTTCCGGAATAGGTTGCGTTATCATTCTGAATCTTTGCTGGGGGAAAGCTATAATTTACAGGTACACTAGTACATGGGCCTTGTAGTTTTCTATGTCATGCCACAGCTTTTGGGATGACCATCCCTGCAAGGTATTTTTAAGTGGCCACTGCATGAAGCAATTCTTCCTTGGGGAGAATTGGAAGTTTTAGAATAGGACTAACTTGTACAATTCCATATTTTATTCATACAGTATGACTCAGAACTTAATAAATGATCATTTCTGGAAGAAAGGGAGGCGGTATTGATGGGGAGAGGTCTAGAAAGAAAATCCCATGCCATGCCTGACCTAACAATCTGTCGCATCCTGATCATCTTTTGTTTTTGAAGAATTGCTTTCTAGCCATCATGGTTTTTAATGTCTTCCACAAGATAAAAAGAAGGAATTGTTGATTTCGTCTGATAGGCTAAGGATAAGTCCAGGCTTCTTTAAATGCAAACATTTCTACATCTTATCCTTCTATTTACAGTACTTATGTTTTGTGTGACCCTAGTGAATATTAACTACATGTAATATTATTAAGTCCAAAGGGTCCCTTGTATGCGTGGAGTTTTATTGTTAGATTAGATAAGATTATTGGATTCTTTTTATCCCACATTTATTACTTTTATAAGTAATTCAAGATGGTGAACACTTAATACTCCTTCCTCCTCCCATTTTCCCCACAACAACAATCCTGTGAGGTGTTGGGCTGAAAGAGAGTAATTTGCCAAAGATCACCTAGCTGGTTAGCAAAATGAGCATGATAAAAGAGGTAGAATTAAAAAAGGTGAAGAGCTCCATAGTTTACTGAGATATAAACAGTCTGGGGAAGAGAAAGGGAAGGGAGAGAGGGAGGGAGAGGAAGAGGGAGAGAGAGGGGGGAAGGAGAGAGAGAAAGATGAAATTACAGAACAGAAATAGAAGTTATCTTGGAAGACATGTGAGTTTTTACCTCAAGAATTTGTGGCTTCCCTTTTTATTACATTTGTAAGTAACTGAGTACATATGGCATGTTTGTAAGTAAAGCTGCCAGTGATGTTAGTTATACCTCTGCATTTATTACCTTACTCCGGAGTATTATTAACTTTTACATTCCCCATAAAATATAATTTATCACTTAAATAATTTGCTTTGTGTCAAGGTTCAGTGTGCTCCAGCGCTTTCCTGCTCATTAAATGAGATATTTTTACTTAATGAGCCGAGGATGTCCTTTGCATTTAACATTAAAATTGATTTCAAACACTCCATTTTCCCAACATTTGTGTATGTAATTTTTCTGTGCGGTCTTTGTTTCACTATCTTTAAAGATGGAGAGAAAACACTACAAAGGATAATGACCCATGAATTCCATAGATTTTTAAAAAATGTATGCAATATGCATAGCTGGTTATTCTGGAATAGACTAACTTGAACTTTGAGTTCATTCATGCACACCGATATAAGTGTTTTGGTTACAGAATGGTGGCTTGGACATTATTCTGTATCCTTAGTGGTTTACTCTACCACAATTCTCTACAGAAGTGCCTGAGCCCACCCACCCCCCTCTATATAAAAAGCTTTAGTGCATCTTGCCTTTATTTCAAATGTTAGATTATCACTTTTCTTGTATTGCTTCTATAACTTCGTTGTAAGTGAACATTTTGTTTTTCCTCGAAAATGTTTCACTTCTCATCCAAGAAGCTTCTTCAGTTCTGAGAAGCAATACGTCTTGAAGAAAAACAAAGTCCAGTTGCCTTTTGAAAAAGTACCTTTGGGACAGCCATGACTGGATGACTGAGAATCTCCATAGACTTATAAAACAAAGGAATTCACAATCTTCCTTCCTGTTTACTGAAAGCAATTCCTTCTTTTCTGGAAAAAACAACCCCATATATATTTATATATAACACCAATTTTCTTGCTCCAATCTGTGGTTGATTACAGTGTTTTATTTTTCAGAGAATGCTTTTCCAGAGCATTCATTTACGGATTTCCAAAATGTGTGGATATCAACAGTTTTTGCTGAATATTTTGATGATTAGCAGGCAAACATGTCATTAATCCAAATGCTGAGTGAAAAAAATAGGGACCAGTAGATTGAGAAGAAGAAATAGCTTTGACAGAAAAAAATTAGAAAATGCAAAACTGAACAGGGTTCAGAACAAAAACTCGCCAATTTGGGGGAAATAGCTAATTGTGGAGACATATCAGTACATTCAGATAGCCCAAATACAGTATAGGTACATACAAGGGTTACAAAAATATAAACGTTCATTAGATGGCAGCAAAGAAGGTTTCATCTATCTCTTTGTTGCCATCTGGTGGCCATTAGGATTTCTTTGCACATCAGTTCTTTATGCTGAATAAGAAGTGTTCCACTAAATTGGATGTTATCTGTTTTCTTTTGTGAGGATTTCGGATGGATGGAGTCAATGATCTTCCAGATCCTACAGTTCCTATTTGTCTTTCTGCCTGGAAACATTTGAAATTTTGTTTCAGCAACATTGGCATGTTATATGTACCTCAGTCTTGACTTTTGGAATGATGAAACTGACAAAAAGAAGTAATCCTGGATCATAATTTGGCAAAAAAAAAGGGGCTTAGGAAGACCCATGTTTGGCACAAATTTTGTGGGATGATGAACCCTCTTCTTTCTATAGATAATTGGGCCTAAAATCTCATTAGCCTTAGCTTGTATTAAGGGTAATGAAAATTACAGGAATAGGAATACTGAATTCTAGTGGTTCTATTCCATTAATTATAAATGTATATATTGCATTCTGGGATATACGGTAATCCAGTGAATTTGAGCAAGGGTTTTCTACACAAAAACCTTCCCTCTCTACCTCCACTATTTTTTGTGTAGGATGTGCAAAGCAAAAGGAGAATGACATCCCATGGTAGATGCCTTTGTATCAATTACATTCTCACATTCTCTTTGATTGTCTCACATTCTCTGTGATGAAAACAATTTCCATCAAAAACTGAAAATTGTATTGAGAATTGGCTTTTATATACACGTACGTTACTCCTGTCCATAAATTGTGCCGAAGGCACGCTAGGAGGGCTTCCAAAGAAATCCTTTTAGTGCTGTTGAGCTATCCAGATTGTCAGTCAGCTGCAATGAAATTAAAATGAAAGATTCAACAAGAGTTAAAATACACATATACAACCATAAAAACTACAACCTATCACTAAGATTCTATTGCAATATCACTTATAAATAGGTCCCATTCAGTACTAATCCTTTTTCTAATTAATTGAAATCTATATGTTCTGATTTTCTTAAATCAGAAAAATACTGTTGGCTGCATGTGTGCCATGTATATAGTTGACCTCTTGAACCATACAGAGGATAGCAAAACTAATTCATTTTCAATTTTAGTCAAATTTCCTGATCATTTGGTTTTATACACCGCCAGAGTTCATCAGCGCTGGGTTGCTGTAAGAAATGTAATTAAGCAAACAAATAAATAAATAATGCAAACTCCTTGCTGGTTAGGTAGATGCAATCTATGGTATTCGATGCAGACACATTTGCCACATGGAAGAGTTCAACTGCACAGGACATTGGGGAAATGATCTACCCTAAAAGCTGACACTCATCTCCTGTATGGTCTGGAGGCTTCAAACACCCCGTACGATGCAATTGATCATGATCAGCATGAAATTTCTACCACTAGCACCCTGCTGTTTCTTCTTATTTATTATAGGCCTCCTGTAAACCACAGCTATGGGACTAGTGTAAAACCTTTGGATGATAAAACGTCTTTACTTTGATGTATCAATTTCAATCATTTAATAAATGTTTAAAACTAATATTGAATTTAATATTCAGCTGCTTAGGACAGATTATGGGCATTTATTATTTTGGAATGTGTAAACGGTTCAAAATGAAAATTACATTATAGTATGCTGCTTTGAACCAACAAAAAACATACTATAAAAGAAGAAGAAAAAGGAGTTCCTCAATAATATTTTTCTTTATGAAACCAAGTATATTTTGACATAATCCACACTTTATCTTTGGATTTCTCTAGAATTAACAGAGCTAAGTGCTACCAAATTCAATTACAATAGGGATTATTGCACTAGGGATTATTTTTTTATTATTAAATTCACAAATATATATTTGTGTTACAACACCCTGTTAAGCCCCAACTAAGGGAGGAAGCATACTGCTTTCCTTTTCTGCCTTTCGGCTCATCACCCGAGACCATCTAGACAGAAAGCTATGAGTTCCGTTGTGTAATTTTTTTTATATATGTATTACATTTTTATATTGAAAAAGTTTTATTGGTTTTACATTTTTTCTATAGGGTAGGGTAAGGGATACAAAGAAATTTTGAGAGCATTCACGTCAGAGTCGTCGGCCCTTCCGAGACCTCAAAATACACAATAAAAAAATAACAAAAAAAAACATTTTTCATAACACTACAAGGTAAAAGCAAGTACATATACCTAAATTCTCAATTCCATGCTGTCAGACATTTACAAAAAATCCAGAAGATATTATGCAAAATTGTTCAGGAAAATCAAGGCAAAGTTATTTTTTAGATCTAAGTCTCTTGGCTATTGTATCTTCTTTTTCTCCTCCCTGGCCCCGAGCGGGCGGGGCCGTGGCCCCCTCTGTCCCTCCTGGATCTTCCCCCAGGATAGAGGAATGTTTTTTAAGAAAGGCTTCCGCCTCAACAACTGTTTTAATCCTCACTCTTCCTCCTTCCCAGAACACCAGCATCCCTTCGGGTGTCACCCACTTGAACCAAATCCCATGATCAAATAAAATTTTAGACAAGAAGGAAAATTTCCGTCTTGCTTCTCGAATCTTTCTAGGAATCTGCTTCAAGATAGTGACCGTTTTTTGTTGGTAAATTAAGGGGTTCCCTCTCTGCGCCTTCAAAATTTCCTCTCTGGTTGACCTTCTAACAAATTTCACATGTATCTCTCTAGGCACTTCATTTATCCTGGCATATGCTGAGTTAATTCTATAGGCTAGGTCAATGTCCCCCCTGATCTCATCCTTAGGTTTTTGTAAATAGTCTGCTAAAATTGTGCTCATAAGATCAGGGAGGCATTCACCAGGTTGCTCAAAAACATTCTGAAATCTCAAAAAATATGTCATTCTTTCCATATCAATCCTAGACACATGCCCACTTGTTTCCTCAACCTCTTTAGTAACATTTTTAATCTCTCCCTTAACCCCCACCAACCCCCCTTCCAATTCTTCAGTCTTCTGTGTAATTTCCAGCGTTTGCTTCCTTATGTCCAATAGCTCCTTCTTGAAATTGATGTTTTCAGCCCTCTGGGCCTGAATTTCGTTTACCAAAGTTTGTATAACAGTTTCAAGAGAAGCCATCCGTTGTTCTAAACTTGCCAGTGCTGTTTCTTGAGCCATGATTAACTGTTAAAGTCAGTGCCACCAAAATGGCGTTTTCAGGGTGAGGTTGGTGAGACTAACCGGGAGCCAAAAGTTCAGATCAAGGTTGGAACGTTGTAAAGTTCAGGAACCAAGAGAGAGCCAATTTTCCAACTCAATAGTTATAATAACGAAGGTAATCCAGAAAGGAACCACAAATCCAACAGAAAAAAATTCTTCATTAATATCCAGAGAGAGTCCCACTTATAAAGAGACGCTGGGAATTTTCCATAGTTAAAATAGTCAGGCAGGGACAAAGAGAAGCCACTTTTCACCGCCCATCTCAGAGCCCAGAGGAGAAAGTAGTAAAATAATTTTTTTTTTTTAACCAGCCAGACCTAGAAACAATGTTGCAAATAGCCGCATTCCACTTTCCCTTGTTAAAGACAGTCCGGATTTAAGATTTCCGCTTTCTCTTCCAGAGAAGCCATTTTTAAGTGCCGCTTAAGTCCGAGGGGTTTTTTTTGAAAACAAACACCCCCCTCCCAGTCCATTCAGCCTGGCTGGCAGCAAGGAAAAAAAAGTCTTTTTTTAAACTCACTCTCCCTCGCAGCTGAAGCCTCGGCAGACCTTCCGATCTCTTCCGCTCAGCCCTCTTCATTAAGGTGAATGGCGCCGACAGCCGTTGGCGAAGGGAGAACCCCCCGCAGCATGTTCTCCTTCACCTAGGCCGCGGCAAAAGGGTCGCCTCCCCCACCGCCGTGAGGGGGGGCGTCCCCGCCGAGCCGGCCCTACGGGAGACCCCCAAAAAAGGGGCGTCTTGCCCCCGTGGGGGGGCAGAAGAAGCAACAAAACGGCGAGCGAGCGCTAGGCTCGCTCGTCGCCGCAGGAGCCGGAACCGGAAGTCTATATATGTATTACATTTTTGAGCTGATCAATAAATAAGTCAGGGAAACTAGTATAGGTCTATTTTGAGCTTTTTAGCTCGAGTATAGATCTATTTCGAGCTGCCTAGCATGTAATGCAGGCCCAGTTCAAATCTCAGTAAGGGTATGGCTACCTGATGAGAGTTAAAAAGCTCGAAATAGATCTATACTAGTCTCCCTGACTTATTTATTGATCAGCTCAAAAATGTAACACACACACACACACACACACACACACACATATATGCTACTCTCAAGATCAGAGGTAGCATGCCTTTGAACATTAGTTGCTGGTAAAGGTAAAGGTTCCCCTCGCACATATGTGCTAGTCGTTTCTGACTCTAGGGAGCGGTGCTCATCTCTGTTTCAGAGCCGAGGAGCCAGCACTGTCCGAATACGTCTTCGTGGTCATATGGCTGGCATGACTAAACGCCAAAGATCAATCAATCAATCAATCAATTTAATATTTGTAAACCGCTCCCTCTCCCCATAAGGACTCGGGGCGGTGCACAGGAAGAATAAAAAACAATAAATATATACAAACATTTCTTTAAAAAACAAATTAAACCTAAACCTGTGCTAAAATTCCCCATTAAAACTAAGCTATACTAAAAAACTTCCCAATAAAACCCCAGAGACAGAGAGACTATCCTAGGCCGGCCAGACAGAAAAGATGTGTTTTTAATTTAACGGAAGGAGCGGAGGTCCGTGGTCGTCCTAATGTCGGGGGGAAGGTCGTTCCAGAGGGCCAGGCCCGCCACAGAGAGAGCCCTTCCCCTGGGTGTCGCCCTCTGATAAAGTCTAGTGGACGGCACCCGGAGAAGTCCCTCTCTGTGGGAGGGAATCGGCCGTGAGATGCACAGAACATTGTTACTTTCCCACCAAAGTGATCCCTATTTTTCTACTTGCATTTTTACATGTTTTCGAACTGGTAGGTTGGCAGAAGCTGGGACAAATAATGGGAGCTCATCTCAATATGTGACACTAAGTATTCGAACTGCTGAACTGCTGAACTTTTGATTGACAAACTCAGCGTTTCAGCCACTCAGCCACCGTGTCCCTTAATTGCTAGTAAACTATACCAAAAGGAGTTATGGACCTTATCTCCTGTTTTGGAACTTCTCATAGACACCTGGCTAGCTACCACCTAAAAAAAAAAAGAAACCCAGAATGCTTGGCTGATAAAGTATGGACTCTTCCATTCTAAGATATCTTCAGTTTATAACAGAATTACAGAGTTGGAAAGGACCTTGGAGGTCTTGTAGTCCAATCCCCTGATTAAGCATTCCAGACAAGTGTCTGCACAGTTTCTTCTTAAAAGCCTCCAGTGATGTTCTTCCTTCTTGAGGAACATATGATAGTACTTTATGTGCACAACCCAAAAGTTCTCTATACAAAGTTCTATGTGACTATAGCTTCTATAAATGGAAATGCCTTATATCAGGCATGATGAACTTGAACTTTGCTAGAAATTAAAAACAACAACAACAACTCCTAGTACACCAGGCAACAAAGTCCATAATAAGGAAAGCTGAGAATTTTACGTTAGAATAGTCAATTAAATCTCTTTGAAATGGATACTCATTTTGTGGTGTGCACACAAAAAAAGCCTTTATCATCCTAGAAGTTTCATGTTTCATGATTTAGAAATGACTAGCTCAAGGTTGACTCAGCTTTCCATCCTTCTGGAGATGGTAAATTGAGGACTCAGATAGTTGGTGGCAATAGGCTGACTCTGTAAATCACTTAAAGAGGGCTGTAGCACACTATGAAGCTGTATATAAGTTTAGGTGCTATTACTATTGCCATAGTTAGATTAGGATTAATGTTTAAATCTCATTCTCTTGCCAAGGCTCCACTCTCTTGTTCATGGTTGCACAATCCCACAGACTCAACATAGAATGAATAAAATAAAGTTCAGGCTGAAGTAACCAAAACAGTTAGTTGGGAGCAGTGCAAATTTGTTTTTAAAGTGTGGATAAGAATTATTATTTTTGGTGGCCAAGAGCTGTAATGAAATTATGTCACTAGAAAGAGACAGGGTTTTGATTCTTGGCCAAGTTACTAAGGATGCGTTCACTTCATTTGGGACTTAATACCTCTACTTTGCATAATTTACAACCGAAAACTGAGCTACTGTTTTCCAGTGTTTTACCACTAATTTTCATGGTGGCGATTTCCAATGGCTGCAAAAATGGTTGCACGTTGCTTTTAAAAATTAGACATGCCTAACTTCAAGAACAGTTTCTCAAATGCTTAGGAGAAGAATATAAGCATATTTTAATCCTAAACAAAGTCATTGGTGAAATCAGAAGTAAAACTAAGAAGAAAATAAGGGCAATCGAAGTCATCTATATGGAACTGCTCTGGTGAATCTTTGGAAAGAAAGATACATGTTTCTCAACTGTTTAGGAACAATAATTTAAAGACTATTGCGAGATCAGCAGATTAGTCAGCAGCTGACCAATCATTTGCTTCTTCCTTTTTCTCTATTTGCACATTTAAATCCCACATTTATAGAACAGGTATTTTGCTGGAACTGAAATAATCTTCACCATGATATTCTCTCTAAAGACAAACCATTCAAACTAGATTGTTAAGAGTTCTAAGGTGAAGAAATGTATGGTTAAAAAAAATAATCAAAGATTTGGGAAGCAGAGCATATGAGCAGGGTACAGTACAGGTACTTGCGTTTTCCTGATGTTGTGTAACTTTTATGTCCTGCTGAGCTGACATACTTTGACACTAACAACTGCACTGGGAGAGAACAGATTTATAAGTGGCAGGACCTTTTTGTCAAGGGAAGTGAAGTAGGCTTGAGGCTCTGTCCGAAACAAGACAACATCATTCAACACTGAACTGAAATAGACCCCAGATGTCAGTTGACCCTAATACCATGCACATTTAGTTGTAGCACAATTATCTCTCCTCTCCTCTCCTCTCCAAAAGCAACGTGTTTCTTTTCCTTATTCTTAAACATGAGAACCATTATGTTGTGTGGACAACTGGACCACCTCATCTACTAACCTTGTTTCTATAGCTATTAATAGCAATCCAATTTTGAAGAAATAATAAGTCTTCCCCCGCTTCCTTTACTTGTTAAAAGGAGAAGGCATCTGAAGCTTTTAAACTGAAGTGTTCACAACCAAGAGTCCATCACTCTTGATAGCATATTATAAAACTCTATCCATCCGTATAAAGTGTGCCCCTTTCTTACTGTACAAATTACAAGTGCACATATGAAGTAGAACCAAAAGCTTAAATAAAATAATTTTACTCCATGAATTAAAGGTGACTTCAGCATCCTAATTCTCATGTGGAACTATTATACAGCTACACACACACACACACACACACACACACACACACACACACCACACCCCTCAACCTCTGTCTTCATTACAAGACTTAAGGAAGACACACAGACAGGCATAGATCCAGTTAGAGATTGTATATTTAATCGGCAATGAATTTTGTATAGCCAAGTTCAAGAATAAAATGCATTTGCTAGGGTGTTGTTTGAAACCTAATATAGACTGGAGAACTTACTCATTGTGTCCCAAGTTGAGAGCAAGTGTGGTGTATTACTTCAGATATTAGACAAAGACAATGTTGGCAAACCTTTTGGGCCTGGCATGCCAAAATTTCAGAAAACATCTAATTTCACTCTGCAGGCATGCCACAATCCTCCCTCCCTCTCTGAACAAAATATATTTTTCTACTTCTCCACAATCTTGATAACTCTGAACAACAACACTTAGTGGCAGTATCAAGGCTGGGCCTGAAGTAGAGGCCTGAATCTCAACTTCAGCCCTAGTGCCACTGATGGCCCTCAAAAAGGTTGCCTGCACCTTGGGGAATGGTGCAAGGTGGCCTTTCTTGAGTAGCAGCACAATTCTGAGAGGCACAATTACTCCCATTGCTTAGCACACCCCAGGAGCTGCTGCATGCCACTTCAAGAGATCTTCTGTTGACAGGCTCCAGCAGCCTTCCCAACGTCACCCCTGGTTTTACAAGGCCTACATTCTTGAATGTGTTTCAGAAAATGCTCTTTCAGGGCCTCTGCAGCCTCCAAAACCCATACAAAAGCACATCCTCCATTCTTGTGCAATTTTTGGAGACCCCAGAGGACCCTACGCATAGCTTCTGGAGGATGCACAAGAGCATACCCACTCTGCATCTTCTGAAAATTGCCCAAGAAATGTGCTTTTGAGAATAGTCGTCAGATGTTGATGAATGCTGGTGTGCTACTCCAAAAAGTTATAGCATGCCACTTTTAACACACATGTCATAGGTTTGTCATCACTGGACCAGGACCTGAGAAACACAGGTTCATGTCTCATTTGGTGACTTTGGACCAATCAGTCTCCCTCTACATAACCTATCCCATTGTGGTTTTGTTGTGAGAAAAAAATGGAAGAATGCATGTTCTGTATGTAAAAGCAAAGCAACATGGAAATGTGAACAAAAAGAAGATGCCTTTTTTACCAAGTTTGGTGGATGTGTAAAAAAGCTACAAAAATCTGATTCAAATGCATACATTATTTCAGAAGATATTGAAGATAATTGTGCAATTGAACTCAGAGATGTTTCTTTTGGGGACTGACAAAAACTTGGAAAAAACTGACGGGACTTTGTTTTTATATATAATTTCAGCAAGACTTTTATATGCGCAATGGTGGAAAGATGGAATATTACCCCACAATGGAAGAGTGTGGATTGTGACAAAGGTGTCAGCCTCGACAACTTTAAGAAAGGATTAGATGAGTTCGTGGAGAACAAGGGTAACCATGGCTATCATGATGGATGCCTAAGGACACCCTCCGGGTTGGAGCGATAGGCAGGATACTTCTCAATGCCATTTGCAGGGAATCATAAGCAGGTGAAGACATCTGCTTGGGAATACCCTGAAGCCTAATGGTGAGCCACTGTGTGAGACAGAATGCTGGACTGGATGGGCTGTGGCCTGTTCCAGCAAGGCTACCCTTATGTTCTTATGTAAAGGAGCTTGCATAGATGGCCTTGATTAGATAAAATGCATTGTAAGTCCATTTTGGAATTTTTGCATGAAGCAGAAAAAAAAAGTGAAATTATGATATATGGGTTTGATGCCTGGTAGAAAAAATAGATGATAGAAAAATGCAAGTTATGTTGTAACAATGAGTGTAATTTAAATTTACGCCTATAACTGCTGTAAAAGAACATTGGAAGTCATTTCTTTCTTTCTTTCCTACACCTTTGGCTTTGTTCATTTCTTTCTTTTCATTATTTTAAATATTAGTTTCTATTAATTTTTAATTTTCTGTTTAAAAACCGAATAAAGTTATTTATTGTACAAGCAAAGTATTAATATAAAAACAAACAAAAGTTATTTAATAAATTCAGGATGAGGAAAAGGGTCCTAGATTCAAATCCCATCTTTTGCCCTTTCTCTCTAAGAAATAGGAGATTAATATTATTTAAGTACCTGACTGAAGCTATATGCATGTATGTGCAAAAAAAAGTGTGATCAGCCTATGGATGGCAATTGTGATGTATTGGTGAAGTTTTTGACTTTACTCTTTTTAGGAATAACATAGTAGTGCTATATTTCAAACATCAAGAACTCCTCAAGCAAAGATTCTTGACAAAACTCATTTCAATGGACAGCTTAAAAACACTGGAAAGAAATTTATGCTCTGGCTTGCCTTGGTTATCTATCACTCCTTAGAGGAACATTAAGAATCCTTAACAACACCCACTACAAAAGTAGGCCTTACTCCCCAGTATATTAAAACCTCAGAACAAGAATTGGGAATTGGTGGTAGGAAGCACAATGCTTAAAACATTACGTACATCTTCATCATTCCCAGATTTTGTAGCTCTGAGTTAATTGTAGATAATTAATTTACATTAACTCTTTGGGTGACAAAGAAAACCATACTTCTGTTCTGCAGGAATAAAAAGCCAAACCGACTGCATGGTTTTGACCACCTCTTATTTTAAATGTGACAGAATAAAACAACTTATTTATTTATTTATTTATTTTATTTATTAGATTTATACCCCACCCTTCTCCAAGAGGACCCAGGGCGGCGCACAGGAATTTAAAAGATACATACAAAAATCAAATAGAAAATTTAAAAACTTATTAAATACCCATCCTGCGCTAAAAACCAAATTAAAATCCCCAAAAATTAAAACTATCTAAAATAGTCACAGCGGAGGTTAACTTAATTGTTCCCCAATCTCTCTCTCTCTCTCTCCCTCTCCCTCTCCCTCTCTCTCTCTCCCTCTCCCTCTCTCTTTCTTTAAAAAAAAATCTATAGCCTGAAGGACAAAGTTGCTAAATAAGGATACTTCAACTAAGCTTGATTGAAACATTGCTGGCTCTTAGAAAGGCGGAGTAAATGTATATAATTCTAAATACACAGGTTGTCTAAATCATATTGACAAATGCTGAAGATATAAAGGTGATAATGGTGGGCTTTACAGTAAGCGTTTAAAATAGTCCAGTGCATTGACAAATATTATTTAATGAATAAAATATGAGAGAATGGGTGTCATTATCATGATGAAATTCTGATGAACATGAATCAAGAGCTGTTTCCCTATTGATGAGAGATCATTTTATGATAGGCAAAACCAGCTAGTGCAAGTATGCATAGTTTTAAGAAATCAAATGCTAAAGATTTGATTGTCTTGTTGAAAGGCTTATCGCTTATCGATAAAATTATTATCACTATCCTTAAAGATAACATCCACAAAAGTATCATCAAAAGACTGGAGATATTCCCAAACATGAGACACTAAAAATAAAGAAATGCAAAATTTTCAAATTTGGTTATTTTTAAATAACAAATTTGACCTTATAAATGCACTCGCTTTTGTCTCCAAGAAAATCCCTGGTAGGTTTCTTTAATTCTTGCAGTATTTGGAAAGTGACCTTGTTCTTCCTCTACTATTCTACTGTGATAGTGATTCTTTTTGTTGAAAATGTTGTAAATTTTAGTTCACTTCTTCAACTGCTTCTTTTGCTTCTCTGATTTTTTGCTTGTCTACATTTCTGAACAATTCTGAGAGTTTATTCAATGAAATATTTTTAAACCCTAACTTTCTTCATGTAGTCTCATAACTCTTTTAGTATCATTTTGTTATTATCCAATGCAGTGAATTTATTTTGCAACTGATATTTGCAAATATTTCTGATATTCTCAAATGGCTGGTATTCAAATCAAATACATCAGTGTCTCAGGGGAAAGACAATATATATTTCTACAGAGGAAATTCTATTGTATTAAACCCTACAAAATTCAGTGAAATCTATTCCCAGTTAAAAAATTTAAATTTGCAACCTTTTTGAGAACATTTCACACTAAAAAACATGGAAGTGATATTAAAATTATTTATAAATATAATAGTGAATTGATAATAATCCAGTTTTCATTAAAACTGGTGACTACGTATATATAGTAAATGATTTTCCCCATCTGCTAAGATAGGCGTTTAGGGAAGGCAGAGTGAAGAAATTTGTTTGATTATCATTTTAATGTGACCTTAGCCAATTTATGCTTCCTGCAACTGCAACTTTACATTAAAAAAACACGAATATGATTACATGCTAAAATCTTTCTTCAGTTTTGACATATGGTTTACATTAGATATAGTGTAATAATGTGCACTGCAGGGCACCAAAAGGAATTATATTAGATAAAATGTTTGCAATAATGTGCATATTAGGCAAAGTGTATATTAAACTTTATATAGCAGGAGAAATACACATGAGACGCTTTAACTATTTTAGGTGTATTTCCCAAATATATTCCCCAAATGATACTGACTGTATGAAATGGAATGTGACTTGTTACCCTGATGTTATCTCAGGATCTTCCACAGCTTGGTGCCTTTCAAATGTGCTGGACACCAACTTCCATAATTCTCCAACAGCATGGCCAGCCTGATAGGGATGATGAATGGAGAGGTTGGGAGTTGAAGTTTTTTACACATGAGAGCACCAGACTGATGGATACATTAGTAAATTTTAGCAGAGCAAAACTCCCAGTTACCTTTCAGTGTTTAAGCTACAAGTCATTGTGTTAAAGCAATTATGTTCTGTGGAAGCTATTGCCTTGATCATTGTAGAAGACAGGATTAAAAAACAAAACGAAGGAGCCCAACCACCCCCCACTGGAATCTAAGGGCTTGCCTAGTTATTGCCCCCAAAGGCTATGAACAGCACTTTCTCTTCCATAAATAAATCTGCAAGCCCCTTTCCACTTTTGAAAATAATTTATAGGCTAGACTGGCAGTTCATACTTAGATCTTTCAATATTTCATGGAGAGTTTTGCAAATCCTTCAACATGTGGAAGGCTGTCAACTAAAACAGACCTTCAGTTTGGGTTTCTTCAGTAAGGTATGATGGCACCATGGCAAATGAAGGGATTAGGGGGATGCTCCAGATTTTTAAAATTCTCCTCCAAGACGGGTAAAAGATATTTTAACAACAGAAATTCTTCCCATCAATGACAAATCTAGTTTTACCCTTCTGTGCAAATTCAATTTTATTTTTATACAACTTAGAATTTTTATTACAAAGAATCACCTTTTATTACAAAGGATCACCTTTTTCACAACCTTAAATCTAATTTTATTTTCCCATTTTCTTTGGCCTTCTTCACTGATACTCTTTACCAACATTTTCATGTTTAGTTTATTTACATCCCAGTTCTCCAAATATTTTAAGCTTCCTCATAACGTGTTCAATATACACTCTTAATAATAATAATAATAATAATATTTTTATTTATATACCGCCTCCTCTCCCCAAAGGGACTCGGAGCAGTGCACAGGGAAAATTAAAAATACCAATATAAAATACATAAATAGAAAAATAAAATACAATTAAACCAAATTATCCCTGCGCTAAAATCACCCTATCTTAAAATACACTAAAATCCCCTAACACCCTATTAAAAGACGGAAGACTAACCTAGGCCGGCCAAGCGGAAAAAGTGTGTTTTTAATTTTTGACGGAACGAACGGAGGTCCGTAGTTGTTCTAATCTCGGGGGGAAGGTTGTTCCAGAGGGCTGGGCCCTCCACAGAGAAGGCCCTTTCCCTGGGCATCGCCCGCTGGCATAGCCTAGTGGACGGCACCCGGAGAAGTCCCTCTCTGTGGGAGCAAATCGGCCGCAGGGATGTATGAGGCAGGATCTGATCCCGCAGATAACTAGTTCCCGTGCCATGGAGCGCTTTAAAGATGGTAACTAACACCTTGAAGCGCACCCGAAAGACGACAGGCAGCCAATGCAGCTCGCGCAAGAGCGGTGTTATGTGGGTAAACCTTGAGGTTCCCATTATTGCTCGCGCGGCTGCATTCTGGACAAGCTGAAGTCTTCGGGTGCACCTCAAGGGGAGCCCCATGTAGAGAGAGTTACAATAGTCCAGTCGGGATGTCACGAGGGCATGAGTGACTGTGCAAAGGGCATCCCGATCCAATAGGGGACGCAACTGGCGTACCAGGCGAACCTGGTAAAACGCCCTCCTGGCCACGGCCATCACTTGATCTTCCATGGACAGCCGGGTATCCAGGAGGACGCCCAAGTTGCGTGCCCCATCCACAGGGGTGAGGTGTTCGTCCCCTATGGCCAGTGATGGAGTCAACTGGTTGTACCGGGATGCCGGAAACCACAGCCACTCGGTCTTGGACGGGTTGAGTCTGAGTCTGTTACTTCCCATACAGGCCCGCACGGCTTCAAGGCACCGGCACATCACCGCTACGGCATCGTTGGGGTGGTTTGGGGTAGATATATACAGCTGCGTGTCGTCAGCGTAGAGGTGGTACTCTACCCCAAAACCACGGATGATCTCACCCAGCGGCTTCATATATGTGTTGAACAGGAGAGGAGAGAGGACCGACCCCTGAGGCACCCCACATGTGAGGGGTCTCAGGGTCGACCTCTGCTCTCCTGCCAACACAAATTGCGATCGACCGGAGAGGTAGGAGGAGAACCACCGTAATACGGTGCCCCTCACCCCCAACCCCTCCAGCCGATGCAATAGGATACCATGGTCGATGGTATCAAAAGCCGCTGAGAGGTCTAATAGGACCAGGATGGAGGAGCAACCCCCATCTCTGGCCCTCCAGAGATCATCTACCAACGCAACCAATGCCGTCTCGGTGCTGTGCCCGGGCCAGAAGCCGGACTGGCGCGGGTCCAGATAATCAACTTCCTCCAAGTGACGGGGAAACTGTTGTGCCACTACACTCTCTACAACCTTCACCAGAAAGTGAAGGTTGGAGACCGGACGGTAGTTAACCAATAATGCTGGGTCCAGAGAGGGCTTCTTAAGGAGGGGCCTCACCATAGCCTCTTTAAGGGAGGCGGGCAAGAAACCCTCACTCAGAGAAGCGTTGACAACCTCCTGGAGCCAGCCTCGTGTCACCTCCCAGGATGCCAGTACAAGCCAGGAGGGACACGGGTCCAATAAACATGTGGTGGCTTGCAGTCGCCCACGTAACCTGTCCATATCCTCGGAAGTAACAGAGTCAAACTCTTCCCACAAAACTGTCTCAAGACCTGCCTCGGGGCATCCCACTGGACCATCGATGGAGACTAACTCGCTCTGAATCTGAGCGATTTTATCCTGCAGATAAATCCCAAATTCCTCTGCTCTACCCTGTAATGGGGTTTCCCACACCCTCTGTTGAAGGAGGGAGTGGGTCACCCTAAACAGGACGGGAGGGCGGTTATCTGCGGATGCTATGAGAGTGGCACAATGATGGCGTTTGGCCACTCTCAGCGCCACAAGGTAAGTCCATAAATGGGCTCTCACCTGTGTTCGGTCAGATTCAGACCGAGTAGACCTCCATCTTCTCTCTAGGCATCTCTTGTGGCGTTTCATCACCCGCAGCTCCTCGGTAAACCAAGGAGCCAGGGTGGTTCGCCGCCGCAAGAGAGGCCGCAAGGGCGCAACCGGATCCAAGGCTCCCGTGGCCGCAGTATTCCATGCGGCCATGAGGTCCTCCATCGGGGCGCGGGTCAGGGATACAGGAAGTGGCCCAAGCACCGTCTGGAACCTGTCAGGGTCCATCAGGGGCTTGGGGCGGAACCAAATAGGTGACTCAGGTTCCGCCTCCCCGCGGTGGGGTGTAGCGATTGGAAAGTCGAGCCGGAGAAGTGAGTGGTCTGACCATGACAGGGGTGTGATGACTATATCCCCTATACCCAGATCACTCTTCCATTGGCCCGAGACGAAGATTAGATCCGGCGTATGTCCACCTTCGTGGGTGGGGCCCTGAATTACTTGGGTCAGGTCCATGGCCGTCATGGAAGCCATGAACTTCCGAGCTGCCTCCGATGATTCGTCCACCGATGGCAGATTAAAGTCCCCCATGACTATCAGTCTGGGGGTCTCAACTGCCATCGTAGCGATCACCTTGAGGAGCTCGGGCAGGGCTGCTGTTACATAGTGGGGAGCCAGGTATACAACCAGCAAGCCCAACTGCCTCCCTAGGCCCCACTTCACGCAGAGGGACTGACAACTGGTGGTCTGTGGCACAATGGTCTCTCTCGGCTCTAGACCTTCCCTAACAATGACCGCTACCCCTCCACCCCTGCCTAGGGCCCGGGGCTGATGAAAAACACGGTAACCTGGTGGGCACATTTCAACGAGGGGGAGTCCTCCCTCGTGGCCCAACCAGGTCTCCGCAATTCCCACCAGGTCCGGCTCCCCCTCTGACACAAGGTCATACATGAGGGGGGCTTTGTTGACCACGGACCTGGCATTGCAAAACATCAGCCGCAGGCCCTGGCACTGTACTCCCCGACCACCTAGCCTGCGGGGGTTGTGGCACCTGACCGTCTGCAACCAACGGCCACGCGCCCCCATCCGGGAGGATGGAACTTGTCTCCCCTCGGGTCTGCCTCTCCCTGCAACCCTCTGGATGAGTAGACCCTCAATGGAAGCGACTCGTATTTCCCCCCTCCCAGTGGATCCTTCCGCCTCCTTCCGCCCTCTGCTGGCCCGGCCCTTTTCCTTCTTACTCGTCTCGACCTGTCTATACCCTCCCCATCCTGGTACCCCCTAAAATAGACAACAATTTACACACTAAAAAACCCCTGAGACCGCACTTCGCCCACCTCTCCGGATTAATAAATCCCTCATCAAGGCGGGCCCTCGTTAAAGCGGAGGGCCAAACCTGCGAAAGCGGGGACTCCCGCAGTAATAGTAGGTCTGCTTTAGAGTACATTTGATACTCTAAAGTATCAAAGGCTACAATTAATCTTTGCATAGCACATACTGTCCAAAGGCTGGCCAAAGGCTACAATTAATCTTTGCATAGCACATACTGTACCCCAATTGTAGATTTAAGGCACCCCACATTCAAAACTGGTGATCAGCCAAATCTATAACAAACCAAGAAAGCAAGATTTTCTCTTTTCCTCTCCTCCCTGTCACCTTCCTTCAAACTGGTGCCTCTCTTCCTTGCCTTGCCATTCTGTGAGCATGCAACACTTTACTTACATATGGACAATTATTCCCTTAAGTCAGAAATGTACAACCTGAGGGTTCAGGTATGCATGAAGTTCCTGAAAGCCTAAGTGTGATCCACTCATAGTCCTCTTTCCATGCTTTATCTCTGTATAGCAGGGGTGGGCTCCTGCCAGTTCTAACCTCTTCTATAGAAGAGGTTCCACAAATCCACAGTGCTGTTTAGAACCAGTTCCAGCTCCCTCCGTCCCGCCCGTCCAAACATCATCAAGATGAAGAGCGAGAGGAGGTATTCTGGGAGTTTAAGTCCACAAGTCTTAAAGCTGTCAAGTTTGAACACTCCTGGGATTTTTTTTCTAAAGGGTTATTTATTTATTTATTTATTTATTTATTTATTTATTTATTTATTTATTTATTTATTTATTTATTTATTTATTTATTTATTTATTTATTTATTTATTTATTTATTTATTTATTTATTTATTTATTTATTTATTTATTTATTTATTTATTGACCGCCCCCTCTCTCCGAAGAGACTCGGGGTTCAAGGGTCTTATAATTTGACAGCTGTAAGCCTTGTGTGTTTCAAATGCTAGAGTTTCTGAGCCAACATTTAGGCTACTAAGTAAGTGAGTTTCACCACATTTTACAAGTTGGCCATGCCCACCCAGTCTCATGACTGTCAAGCCACTCCCACCCAGTCACATGGCCAGCAAGCCACTCCCACAAAGCAGGCCACACCTACAGAAGAAGTTCTAAAAAATTTTGAAACCCACCAGTCTATTACTCTTATAATTAGCTTAGCATTGTAAAAATGTGGCATTAGCAGGATGTTGGTGGTGTTGGTAACTATGTTTGATTATTACTCTGTTCTCCTCCAATGAAAAAAACTTCACACATGAAAACTTCAACTAAAAAAATCCTGCTGTCAGGGTTCCAAGTAAAAAATTCTTGGTTCCAAGATAAAATATGTTGTTTTGGCTATAAGTTCCCCTCTATCACAATTCCCCCCTCCCTATCCCTCAGTTCCAGTGTGGCACCACTAAAACGATCAAAATGGCTTCAGTTAGGTTAGCTTCAGGGTTGACACCTCTACTATTATTTCTTTCTTTTCCTTGTTATTAATCTAATATATCCAGAATTAGTATTCAGGATCAGATAAACTGTACTGATATACACTGTAACTAATTGAGCCTTAAGAAAATCAGCAGTATTAACACAATCCAATTCTGTATTACACATTTATGCTATTAAATTGTGTGCATTGATACCTGAAACTGTGATAAATACGTAAGTAACCATCAAAAAAGAGGTAGGTAGCATGCAACATTTAATTACTTACACTTAGATTAATTACTTGAAACATTATTAGTAATTTCTACTTCAAATATTTTATTAGTTTATTAAAATATAAAATATAAAAGTACAAAGAAAAATGAAAATAATGGGAAAATAGGGAAAGAAAGGGGGAAGAGAAAAAGGTATAGGGTAAGGGGAAAAGAGAAAGAAAATAATTGACTTTCAAAGCCTTTTGATGCAGTAAAATAAGGTGGTAACATGGAATCTCAATATTTTACTTTTGTATAATACAAAATTAGGCCTTTGAACTATGGTGTTGGAGAAGACTCCTGTGACTCCCTTAGACTGCAAGGCGATCAAACTGGTCAGTCCTAGGGGAGATCAACCCTGACTGCTCTTTAGAAGGCCAGATCCTGGAGATAAAACTCAAGTACTTTGGCCACCTAATGGGAAGGAAGGAGTCACTGGAGAAGAGCCTAACACTGAGGAAGATTGAGGGCAACAGAAGAAGGGGACGATAAAGAATGAGGTGGCTAGATGGAGTCACCAAAGCAGTAGGCATGGACTCCAAAGGATGATAGAGGACAGGAAGGTCTGGAGGAATGTTGTCCATGCGGTCGCGATGGGTCAGACACGGCTTCAGAACTAACAACAAGCCATTTCTATAACAACAAACTTATCTAATCAGCAAAATCTAAAATCAAAGTTTCAAAATTTCATTTTTTCTCCATCTCAAGCATAAAGTCAAAAGCAGTCTGAAACATTATTAGTAATTTCTAGAGGAACCGTATCCAAGCCTCGATATGGTAGAACTTTTCCCCATATTTCCTTTCTTTGGAACAGCATCGAAGAAGGAGGTCTTTCCGGAGCAAGGGACAATACTTGCTTTTGTCAGAGACAAAGGGGCCAGATTCAATAATAATACAATAATACAATAGCAGAGTTGGAAGGGACCTTGTAGTTCTTCTAGTCCAACCCCCTGCGTGGGCAGGAACCTTATACCATTTCAGACAAATGGCTATCTAACATCTTTTTAAAGACTTCCAGGGTTGGGGCATTCACAACTTCTGGAGACAAGCTGTTCCAGAGGTTAATTGTTCTAACTGTCAGGAAATTCAGTGACTGTTCACCATATATGATATATTCAACTTGTGGGATTTTCTCACAAGGAATTGTTCAGCATCCATAGTTAGAAAAAGCTTTCTCAAGTGCTCTATATCTACAGATGAAATAATGTTCCTAAAGAAGATTGACAAGTGATACCATGATTGAGTCTGTTAAATGGTTTTAAAAGACTTATTTTTTTTAAATGAGTCTTTAAATACCTGGGATGATTCAGTCTATAGTTTTTATTTTCTCCAAGTAAGTGCTATTAGTCCAGCTTGCCAAGGTGAGAATCCACTGTTGTTCCATGCAAGAATTTCCTTCAACACAATTGGTAAAAGGGAAACCATCACCTCTTTTGGTAACTGATCCCACTGCCAATTTGTTCTCAGTTAGGATTAATAATAATAATAATATAAAAACATTTTAGTCAACTATGGTTTCTTGTAACTTACAGCCATAATTCCATGTTTTGTACTCTGGGATGATAGATAATAAATCTCAGACTTTTATCACATACGTTTTTCAAACACTCCCAAAGCAGTAAATATTCCCTTAGTCATTTTCCCACTCAATATTAAACATATCAACTTCCCTCAGTCACAACCTAACACTTAGTCACCAGATTTTTCCCCCTTGCTCTTCTATGTGTTTGTTCCAGTTTTGCTGAAGCTTTTTAAACATTTGATATTCTAAATTTTTAAATAAAAACAAATCTAAATAAAGAAATTAAAATATGCTTGCTCCTGGGGAGGAAATCTATGGCAAATCTAGACAGCATACTAAAAAGCAGAGATCATCCTGCCAACAAAAGTGCATATATAAATCAGATTAAAATACAAACTAACTATATTAGTTAAGAAATAACAAAACCCATGTTATTTGCCCCTCAATAGTCAAGGCTATGGTTTTCTCAGGTTCAATGTATGGCTGTGAAAATTGGACCATAAAAAAGGCTGAGTGTCAAAGAATTGAGGCCTTTGAACTCTGGTGCTGGAGAAGACTCTTGTGAGTCCCTTGGACTGCAAGGCGATCAAACTGGTCGGTCCTAGAGGAAATCCATCCTGACTGCTTTTTAGAAGGCCAGATCCTGAAGATGAAATTTAAATACTTTGGCCACCTAATGAGAAGAAAGGATTCACTGGAGAAGAGCCTAATGTTGGGAAAGATTGAAGGCAAAAGAAGAAAGGGATTACAGAGAATAAGATGGCTGGATGGAGTCACTGAAGCAATAGGCATGAGCTTAAATGGACTCCAGAGGATGGTAGAGGACAGGAAGACCTTGAGGAACATTGTCCACGGGGTTGTGATGGGTCAGACACAACTTTACAACTAACAACAAAAAATAAACACAATATTCAAGGTAGGATTTGACCCATACAGAATGTAGTCAAAATATTACCTTCTGAAATTCGTAACTATACTTCTGAGGCTATCTATGGTTGCATTTGCCATATTTGTAGTTATATCATGCTTTTGACTCAACCACAGTTCTAAAAACCTTTCCCACCATTATTATTAGCAATACAAATCAACCTCCATCTTATATTTTAGGTAAATGAAGAACCAATTTCATTGTAATTTTAGTACAATGACAATAAAGATCTAGCCGGAGGAAGATGCCACCTATATAACATTTTGTATATGTTTTCCTTATATGCAATTGACATTGTTAATTTTAGAGGTTTTTTCCAAATTTCTTCCCATTTCTCGAGATCAATTGAGTGTTCCAAATTTCTCCCCCAGGCAATCATTGAATCCTTAATCACTTCCTCTCCGATCCAACACTCTAATAGGAATTTATAAAATTTGGACAAGAGCTTCTCATCGTTCCCTGTAAATATTTTGTCTAATTCTTGCAGAGAGTTATAGATTCCCCCCTTATTTCTATCCTTATCTACTCTAGATTGAATCAAATTGTAAGACCACCAGTCTAGGTCACAGCCTAGGGCTATCAATTCACTTCGGGATTTCAATCTCCCTGCAGAGTCCAACAATTCTTGGTAAGTTAGGGGTGTAGTTCTGTTATAAAGAGTTGGGTACATCATCGCCTCTAGAGGCGATAGCCACCTCGGGGCCATCAAATAAAATGCATTTCTGACTCGTTCCCAAGTACTCATCAAAATTCTACAGAGGTAGTGATCCATGAAATGTTTATATTTTTGGGGGTTCTCCTGACTCAAAAAGAAATGCCACCCCCGTTGCAAATTATGGCCCTCAAGTATGAGGATTCTCCTCCTTCTTAACAAAGCCCAGTCTCTAACCCAGGATAGAATGGCTGCTTGATAATAAAGATCCCACTTTGGTAGACCAAAACCTCCCCTAGCTGAAGATTCCTGGAGCATTTTCAGTTTTATCCTGGGTTTCTTATTCTGCCAAATAAATCTGCGTACGCAGTGGTCCAGAGACTGAAAAAACTTGGTATCTAATGGGGCTGGAGCGGTCTGGAAGAGAAAGACCCATTTAGGTAGAATATATGTCTTGACTGCTGCCATCCTGCCTAATAACGATAATTGTAATCCCTTCCAGTTTTCTAGCCTCTCTCTAGTTTGGGTGAGGAGTTTTGAGTAATTGTCTTCTTTAATAGTGGAACACTTAGGGGAGAGCCAAATACCTAAGTATTTCACTTTTTTGGCTATCTGAATTTCTAATGTTTCTTCCAACTGCATCTTTTTAGTCATCAACAAATTTTTAGCTAAGATCTTAGTTTTTTCTTTCTTTATTTTTAGCCCTGCTACCTTCCCATATGCCTCCAGCTCTTGTAGTAAAATCGGTCCCGATTCCAATGGATCTTCCAACACGAATATCAGGTCGTCAGCAAAGGCTTGCAATTTATACTCCTCCTTTCTAAACCTTGGTCCTTTAATTCCTTGATTTCTTCTAATCACATCCAATAATGGTTCAAGTGTTAAAATGAATAATAACGGAGATAAGGGGCACCCTTGTCTAGTGCCTTTTCCTATATGTATCTTTTGGGACTCCTCACCATTAACAAGTATTTTCGCTACCTGTTTTGAATATATAGTTTGAATTGCCTTGATAAACTTCTCTCCAAATTCCATTTTACTTAGTTGTGCAAACAAAAATCTCCAACTCACTCTATCAAAAGCTTTTTGTGCGTCTGCGAAAACCAGAGCTGCCTCCCTATTGGAGTTACACTCATAATATTCCAATATGTTTAATATAATTCTCACATTGTCTTTAAGTTGTCTATGAGGTAGGAAGCCATTCTGGTCTCCGTGAATGTACTCGTTAAGAAAGGATTTTAATCTCTTTGCTAAAATTGCGGATAATAATTTGTAGTCTGCATTAAGCAGGGAAATCGGCCTATAATTGCTTATCAGGGATGGATCTGTGCCTTCCTTTAATATTAGTGTAATATACGCTTCAGACCATGAGACTGGCATTTGACCAAGGGACAGCACTTCGTTACATACTTCAGTCAGGAATTTACCTAAGGTCTTGAAAAGAATTTTATACAGTTCTACCGGCAGACCATCTGTGCCTGGGGTCTTCCCCCCTTTTTGTCTTATCGAAGATGTTCCCAGAGACCTCTCCGTTCTGTTGGAAATGTAAGGTAGCTCTGGGAACTTATTTCCATACTTGGTGGACTTGCCCTCGAGCAGGAATATATTGGACCAGAATCCGAAATTGGCTTTTCGAAATTACTGGCTGTAGAATTAAGTTGATTCCGGAAACGTTCTTACTAGGCATGAAACCAGATAATTTAAACAAATCTAATTGGTATTTAACTCTCCACATCATTATTGCAGCTAGAATTGCTTTTGCCCAAAAATGGAAATCCAGTGACATTCCATCAGAGTCAATATTAATCGCTAAAATTATGGACTGTGCAGAAGCAGACAAGCTTACCAGCCTATTGAGAGACAAACAAGATTCGCTATTCTATGTGTGCTGGGATCGCTGGTACGCTTGGCTACAAAGGAATTTAAAGAAGCGGACTTAACATTGCTGATTTAGAATCTCTATATGCTTTGATTACACCCCTTCACTTTGTCCTGGTTTCTTTCATATATTTTTTTCCGCCTTTCTTATTAGAGATATGTATTAAATTAATAAGTGGTAAATGTTAGTTATAGTGCTATAACTCTAGTTATATTGTAATACTCTCTGCAATCACTTTGTATCATTTAATGTCTTATTCTGTAAGCTTTTGCTTTTTAATGATTCAATAAAAAATTAAAAAAAAAGACAATAAAGATTATTATTATTATTATTATTATTATTATTATTATTATTATTATTATTATTATTATTATTATTATTAACTATGCCTTTGTACCAAATAAATTTCATTCTATTATTTTCAACTATGTATGTATTAAGATCAAATGATTCTTCCTATCTTTCAAGTATTAGTTAACGCTTTTTGTTATGTGCAGGTAAGATAATTATCAACATGGCTTTTGTCTACATATCTTGATCTCTCTTCCCAGTTTGAAGGAATTTTTTGATGAAGATTGCTAGAATCTAATTTTCAAATCTGTGAAAGATTTCCCTAATAGATAATAAGTGAATCCATCACAGATTGGCATCCAGCCCATACCCACAATTGCTAATCATAATCTCAGAAGATACAGTATTTATCCATTGACAAAATATTATGCTTTGCTGAAGTCACAATATATATTATACCCCTCATTAGCTAAACAAAATATGAAATAAAATACAGTAGCCTGAAAAGAGTTGCTGTCAACAAATCTGTGCTAATCTCTGATAACCCTGCATTATTTTCAAAATGTTTATGGATCAATCCCATTATGATCTAAAATCTTTTCAAGAATTGATGTCATATCATCTTCTGAATCTTCTCTTCCTCACATTTTGAAGATATGGATAATGTTTGCCCTCCTCCAATTATTTTGTACGTCATCCAGATACTCAAAAACAATGGTTATAGATTCATTATTTCCTGTAGATGACTTCAACAGATCCTCTAGATCCGTGATGGCACATGCATACAGAGCCATTTCTGAGGGCACACAAGTTATTGCACTGGCAACTCCAACACATATGTGCACACTGGCAAGCTGATTTTCGGCCATTTTTCACCCTCTGGAGGCTTCAGGGAAACCCCCTGAAGCCTACGGAGGGCAAAAACTGCCCAGCATGCAAACCGGAAGTTCAGGAACAAATTTCCGGGTTGCCCATTGGGCCATTTGTTTCCCTCTGGAGGCTTTAGGAGGCTTTCCTGAAGCCTGCAGAGGGCAACAAATGGCCCAAAGGCGCCTCCTGGAAGTCCAGAGGGTTCAGTGAGGCCTGCACACATGCACGGGGGGTTATGTGCAAGCTCAGGGGGAGGGCATTGCATTATGGGGATGGCCACACACAGGCACGACCCCCCATACTCTCCCCACTTTTGGCATGTCTCAACAAAAAGGTTAGCCATCACTGCTCTAGATACTTAGGTGGTGAGTACAGTGGCACTTTGCTTGATCATCAGCATGAAGATTGCCACTGGGAGGTTAGGAGGAATATTTGGGTATAGAAGATCTTCCATGTGCCCTGGACAGTAGAAAGACACCCCATATGGAGAGCAGCTGACTTAGCATTTCCTGGATTCAAATCTATGCTCTATTTTAATCCACTAGGCTGAAAAAGCTGATCCTACTTCTAATTTTCATTAAAGATAAGACAGCAAGGGCAATTGTTGTGGAAGGGGTGCCAAAAACAGTCAAGATGGTGCCTGTGACTACATAAACAAAATCATCTGTTTTACTTTGTGTCCTACTGCCCACAGATGGCCCTGCAGGACAGTGCATCTACAAAGACCCATTGGCTGAAAAGTCCAGAAGAAGTAAGCAAGTTGGTTGGGGAGGCAATGCAAATTCCCCTGTTTGGTATTTCATCCAATTAGTAATATTCTAATGTTTTAGCAAAATCTATCTATCTATCTATCTATCTATCTATCTATCTATCTATCTATCTATCTATCTATCTATCTATCTATCTATCTATCTATCTATCTATCTATCATCTATCTATCTATCTATCTATCTATCTATCTATCTATCTATCTATCTATCTATCATCTATCTATCTATCTATCTATCTATCTATCTATCTATCTATCTATCTATCATCTATCTATTTTACTTACAAATAACTCAAGGCAGTAAACATATCCAACACAACTTCCTTCTCCTATTTTTCTCATAACAACAACCCAGTGAGACGAATTGGTAAGAGGGGGTGACTGGATCAAGGTCAACCAGCTGCCTTTCGTAGCTTAGGTGCCACATTCTCCTGCCTTCTAGCTTGGTGCCTTAACTACTAGACCACTAGTGGCTCTCCATGTATCATTGTATGTGTTCTGTATATAAAAATACAAAGAGGTATGTGGGTGCATCTGTGTATCGCAAATCATAGTTTGTGTACACAATAGCATTAAATGACAAATTCAAAACATCTTTTTGCATGAAAATATAGGTGTTACTTGATTGTTAGTGACACAGAGGCAATTAAGAATCACTGGAACTCTTATTTGCTCCAGATTCTTTTCAAATCTATCCTAATGTTTTTTTCAATAAAATGTTGCTTTGAATATTTGTTAAAATGCAACAGTCATCATCCTTGGTCACCATGGCTTATCTATGGAAAGATGATTCTGAACTCCCATTGATGAGTGGCTACATAGTTATCCTGGAATTTGGGTTTTACTTGTAGGAGTTGCTAATACACTCACTAGAGAAATACATCAAAAGGGGCAAGACATTCTAAATATTCTTGGGGATTCCAGAAGATAAAGAGCGTCCAAATTCGGGAAACTGTATAACATTTGATGTACTGTAAATAAATACCTAGTGCTAAAAAGTAGAAATTCAAGAAAGGGAAAGGATAAAGTACAGAAAGGAGGCACATTAGAGACATGTTTTATGTAGTTCTTTGTTCTGCTACATTCAGTAGGAATTACCTTCAGAGAAGTATGTAGTGAACTTCAGTTCTCAACATTGAATATTGAGAAAAGCTAACTAGGTCGGTCCTCTCGCCCCTCTTGTTCAATACATATATGAAGCCACTGGGCGAGATCATACGTGGGTTTGCGGTAGATTACCATCTGTACGCGGATGACACCCAGCTGTACATCTCTACCCCAAACCACCCCAATGATGCCGTCGAAGTGATGTCCCGGTGTCTGGAAGCTGTGCGGATCTGGATGGGAAGGAACAGACTCAAGCTCAACCCGTCCAAGACTGAGTGGCTGTGGCTACCGGCGCCCCGGTTCAACCAGTTGATGCCATCACTGGCCATAGGGGGCGAACACCTAGCCCCCGTGGAGCGGGCACGCAACTTAGGTGTCCTCCTGGACTCTCGGCTGTCAATAGAAGATCATGTGGCCAGGGGGGCATTTTACCAGGTTCGCCTGGTGCGCCAGTTGCGACCCCTATTGGACCAGGACGCCCTTCGCACAGTCACTCATGCGCTTGTGATGTCTCGGCTGGACTATTGCAATGCTCTCTACATGGGGCTCCCCTGAGATGCACTCGAAGGCTACAGCTGGTCCAGAACGCGGCCGCACGGGCAGTTATGGGAGCTACAAGATACTCCCATGTTACACCACTCCTGCGTGAGCTGCACTGGTTGCCTGTGGCCTTTCGGGTGCGTTTCAAGGTGTTGACTATCATCTTTAAAGCGCTCCATGGCACAGGACCTAGTTATTTGCGGGATCGTATCCTGTCCCATACATCCCTTCGGCCGATTCGCTCACACAGAGAGGGTCTTCTCCGGGTGCCGTCCACTAGGCAATGCCAGCGGGCGACGCCCAGGGCAAGGGCCTTCTCTGTGATGGGCCCGACCCTCTGGAATGACCTACCACCGGATATTTGAACGACTACAGACCTCCGTGCTTTCCGCCTAAAATTAAAAACTCATTTGTTCCATCAGGCCGGCTTGGCCTAAATTATACTTCTCGCCCCAGTCTGTATTTTCAAATTGTTTTATTTGGTTTTAATGGGTTGCTATTTTAACTGTTCTTAAAATTTTAGTACAGGCTAATTTAATTCGTTTTTAATTTTGTTATGTATGGTATGTTTTTAGATGGTTTTGAATTTTCCTGTACACCACCCCGAGTCCCTCTGGGGAGAGGGGGCGGTTTATAAATATAATTTTATTTATTTTATTTATTTGTTGAATTTATATAACCGCACCCTCTCCCCAAAGGGCGGTGCACAGGAAATTAAAACAGACAATATCACAATATAAATAATTAAAACCAAATTAAATAAATTATCCCTGTGCTAAAATTTAAAAATATTAAAACATAATCTAAAATTTAAAAATATTAAAACATAATCTAAAATTTAAAAATATTAAAACATAATTATTATTATTAATTATTATTAGGTAACATTTGTACTATCAGTGCTTTGAATAGCCCAAATAGACTGATAAAGAAACCCAGAATGTTGAGACTTTGGAAAAAGTGGAAAGAAGAGCAACTAAGATGATTAAAGACCCAGAGACAAAAACATATGAAGAATGGTTGCAGGGTTTGACTAGTCTAGAGAAAAGAAGTAGGGACACGATAGCAATATTCCAGTATTTGAGGGGCTGCCACAAAGCGAAGAGGGTCAACTTATTTTTCAAAGAATCAGAGGGCAAGACAAGAAACAACGTATGGAAACTAATCAAGGAGAAAAACAAACTTGAATTTAAACAGGAACTTCCTAACAGTGAGGACAATTAACAACTAACCATGGAACAACTTGCCATCAGAAGTTGTGGGTGCTTCATCACTGGAGGTTTTTAGGAAGAGACTGGACAGCCACTTGTCTGAAATGGTAGGGTCTACTGCTTGAGCAGGGGGTTGGACTAGAAGACCTCAAAGGTCCCATCCAGCTCTATTCTAATAAAATAATAAATATTAGGTACGATTGAAGCTGCAGAACTCAAAGAATTCCAGAAAAAAATAAAACAAAGAGCTCTTTGGTTCTCCATTCCCAATGCAATCAACATCAGCTTTACGCAGCTCCCCCATCCAAATAGAAGCTCCATAGGTGGCATAATCAATTTTATAACTCAAATAGAATAGAAAATGGATTAAAACAATTCCAGAATTTATAAAGCTATGCCACTAGACATAGACAGATTGTTGCTAACACAGCAGACTATAATATCAGCCTCATGTTTGAAAAGCCAGGGTAGTGTCTATAGGACATTTCAACTAATACTGTCTAGAATAAAATTTTGTGCAATGCCAGCCTTCAGCTCCCCAACCCCACACCAAGTAATGCTCTAAGATTCCACACTACATTATACAGCTAGGTCAGAATGCGGCCGCGCGGGTGATTATGGGAGCCTCAAGGCAGTCCCATATAACACCTCTCCTGTGCGAGCTGCACTGGCTACCTGTGACCTTTTGGGTGCGCTTCAAGGTGTTGATTACCATCTTCAAAGCGCTCCATGGCACGGGGCCTAGTTAGACAGCAGCACCACCAAATGGATTCGTAACTGGCTGACCAACCGCACTCAACGTGTAGTCCTCAATGGAACTGCATCTACATGGAAGGAAGTATGCAGTGGAGTCCCCCAAGGCTCTGTTTTAGGCCCAGTACTCTTTAACATCTTCATCAACGATTTGGATGAGGGGATAAATGGGGAACTCATCAAATTCGCAGACGACACCAAGTTGGCAGGAATAGCCAACACTCCAGAAGATAGGCTTAAGATACAGAAGGATCTAGACAAACTTGAACATTGGGCACTGTCTAATAAAATGAAATTCAATTGTGAAAAAAGTAAGGTCCTACATATAGGCAAGAAAAACCAAATGCACAAGTACAGTATAGGTGGTACCTTGCTCAATAGTAGCAACTGTGAGAGGGATCTCGGAATCCTAGTGGACAACCATTTAAATATGAGCCAGCAGTGTGCAGCAGCTGCCAAAAAAGCCAACACAGTTCTAGGCTGCATCAACAGAGGGATAGAATCTAGATCGCGTGAAGTGTTAATGCCACTGTATAGTGCCTTGGTAAGGCCACACTTGGAATACTGCATACAGTTTTGGTCGCCACGATGTAGAAAAGACGTGGAGACTCTGGAAAGAGTGCAAAGAAGAGCAACCAAGATGATTAGAGGACTGGAGACTAAGACATATGAAGAACGGCTGCAGGAGCTGGGTATGTCTAGTTTGATGAAGAGAAGGACCAGGGGAGACATGATAGCAGTGTTCCGATATCTCAGAGGGTGCCACAAAGAAGAGGGAGTCAAACTTTTCTCCAAGGCACCTGGGGGCAGGACAAGGAGCAATGGGTGGAAACTAACCAAGGAGAGAAGCAACTTAGAACTAAGGAGAAATTTCCTAACAGTAAGAACAATTAACCTCTGGAACAGCTTGCCTCCAGCAGTTGTGAATGCCCCAACCCTGGAAGTCTTTAAAAAGATGTTAGACAGCCATTTGTCTGAAATGGTATAAGGTTCCTGCCCATGCAGGGGGTTGGACTAGAAGACCTACAAGGTCCCTTCCAACTCTGCTATTGTATTGTATTGTATTGTATGTGCAAGACAGTCTACTGCCCCACATATCTCTTCGACCGATCCGCACCCATAGAGAGGGTCTTCTCTGGGTGCCGTCGGCCAGGCAATGCCGGTTGGCGACGGCCAGGAGAAGGGCCTTCTCTGTGGTGGGCCCAACCCTCTGGAACGACCTTCCTCCCGAACTCCGTACCACCGCGGACCTCCGCCTTTTCCGCCAGCGCCTGAAGACGCACTTTTTCCATCAAGCCGGCCTAGCGTGACCACCCTATAACGACTGAGTTTTAAATTAGCACATTTTAATCTGAGGGATTTTAACAATATTTTAGCACAGGGTTTTCTAAGTTTAATTTGGTTTTATGATATTTATTATGTATTTGTATATTTGTATTTTGTTTTAATTTCCTGTGCGCCGCCCTGAGTCCCTTTTTGGGAGATAGGTGTGGGATATAAGTTGAATAAACATTATTTATGTATTATTATTTGATTTATATACCGTTCCTATCTCCATCAAGATGGACTCATCTTAGTATCATCTTGCAGAGCAGAGGAAATCACACAAAAATGCATTTCATTCTTCAGTTGCATCTGTCAACCTCAAAGGTGGAGGAAGTGAATTCTATCCTCAGAACTTTTCAGGGATAGCACCTGCTGCCCAATTTAATGTAAAGTATGTAAAGCAAAGCCAAGCAGTAGGGAATCAGACTAATAGGGCAAGGATGTTCAGCTTGTTATCAGAGTCTATGGTTCACTCCCTCTGCTGGAATTGTAAGCCAAAGCACTCTGACCTGAAAACATCATGATATCTTAAGAAGCAGTTCAGCCCTAGGAAAACAGGGTTTTTCTAATGGAGCATGTAGTTGTCTTGTACTAGGTGTGTCAGAAGATAAGAATGAAGTGTCCCTGCCTCAATACACAGTGTGGGAAGTGGGTTGTGACTGCTCTATTGGCAACAAAGGGTGTTTACATGATAAGAGTTACCACAACAATCAAGGCTATGGTGCCACATTCTTCTTGTGTCCAATTAAGAGCAAGAAGGGAGCAGATATGGAGGGTGAGCACTTTATCAAGAAAGAAAAATTAGTGAACTACTTCTTGTTCAGGCAAAAGATTAGCTAATCTATAAACAGAACTTGATATGCTTCTCTGCAGGGGTGGGCTTCCAAAATTTTAGCAAGGGGTTCTCCGCCCGGTTGCTGAATGAGCAAGGCCTAGTCAGGTTGGGGGCATTTTTGCCCTCCCTGGGCTCTGGAGGCTTTCCTCGAGCCCCCAGGAGAGTGAAAACGTCTTCTCCAAGATCCAGAGACCTTCTAGAGTTTCCAGCCTTTCCGAACTTCTGGAAGGCCTGTTTTTCTTCTTTCCTGAGCTTATGCGCATGCCCTGCACTTACCTGCATCTAAAAGGGGCTGCGTAGGGACTCCTGGGAGAGGTGAGGTGAGGCAGGCGGGATGGGGCCAGCCAGTAGTGGGATTTGGGGATTCTCTGAACTGCACAGAATCTTAGCTAGAGGTTTTCCTGAACCCCTCCGAACTCCCAGCAGTCCACCCCTGCTTCTCTGGGATAAACACAACAGCACTTGGTAATCAAGGCACAGAGATTCCCTGGAACATGAAAGAGAGAAAATACAGTCCCCAAACAGGGACAGTAAGACCAAAACATCATCTATGCAGCAACCTCAGCAAGGATGTTTCAGTGCTTACAAAGCAGGAACAAGGCAGGAGTGCTGAGATTGGACCAGCAGAAGAATATTTTTTGAACAATTGTTCTCTTGTCTTTTTTTTTATTTTTCAGAAAAAAAATAAAATAAAAGCTTTCAATTAAAATGGGTAATGGAAATCCTAGGTCAAGATGTCTCGTCTGATTGTTTTCCACGATACAGACAATCTAAATTCTCTTAGCACTGTATTACTAAAATATAGCTCTACATCCAGTAACCAGCTGAGGCTGTTCATTTTTTAAAGCAGTTCATACAAGCCCTAATAATTGAACAAATAATGAAATGGCCCAGGAGACTTTCTAAATAGAACAAATAGAACTCCTGAACTTGATGGGAAATGGAAAGAGGTCACGATCCTTTTGGGATTCCTCCATAAACCTCAGTCAAAAAGGGAAGCTTCACAAAGTATTATGTGTTACTCATAATAATATTAATACTGTAGCTAATAATTGGAGACATACTGCAAGATAAACACATAAGAGCAAATGTTTATCTATATTATTTTGATAAAACACACAACGTTCTGGAAATTGGCTCAAACAACATCATTATCTTCATATTGCAGATGGCAGAGTGATTTGTTTAAAGCTGTATTATGATTTCATGGTTCAAGTAGCATTTGAAGTGGAGACTTCCAGTTTCTCTGAGTCCCTGTAGCTAAGATATTTTAGGGCACAAATTCTCTTCATTTCATGAAAGTAGAATTGTGATAGTACTAACATTTTATCTAGAACAAAAGCTTTTGGAGTCAAAACATGAACAGTGTGTAAGGAAAAGAAACGAACAAGACAATGGCTTCAGGAGTGGAACATATTCCCTAATGTTCTAGATCAGGGGTGTATGCTTGCTGGAGAATTCTGGGAGTTGAAGTCCACAAGTCTTAAAGTTGCCAAGTTTGGGAACCCCTGTATCTAGATAGTTTACATATTTGTTTACAGTATACCATGAAGCAAATGTGGGTCTTTCTTCTGTTAATTCATCAATTGGAAGAGTCCTTCTGAGCTTTTCCAAATATTCCTTTCTCAGGGGAAAAGAACTCATAATGGCTTTTTGGCTAAATTACCTTTCCTCAGATATAGGATGAAAGAAATCACTGTCAATACAACACAAACCCGCTCTTTGTAGAACAGAAGAGTGCACCAAGTTGTCCTTTAGTCGTCCTTTAGACAGAAACATCTCTTGATGTTGCTCAACCCCAGCAAAAATAGAACAGTTTGAAGAAAAGGTATAATATTTTAAAATCAAACTGGTACAATTTTTTTTCCTGAGGGAACTGGAAGTCAAGGATGACCCAAAGATAGTTCTTCCTCAATCCAGGTTTCCTGTCCAAGATGTGTCTCTCCATCTGGCCTAATCATGAAGCTGATTCTTACTAAATTTATCAATTCAAACAAAGAATCCTGATTTTGAATTGTTCTCTCTGTACAATGATAACATACAGTATGTGGATCAGGCTGTTGGCACCAAGGGGCATAGATTATACTGATTGAAGTAAAATAGAATAGAAAAGAGATGAGAGAAGAACTGGCAGGGATTCATTGGCAATATGAACATCAGCTCTTAACTACCATTGTAAGTTCATCTGTGCTTTCTAACTGACTGGGCAGTTATAGGAGCAAAGAGAAGGAACTGCAAGCTGTACTTTTCTCAGGTCCCTCCCTGAGTAATGTAATATGACCCAAGATAGAGATACTGAATGAAAGTGAGGCAGTGCAAGCTGCAAGGTAGGAAAGCCCATTGACGAGATCCTCCATGCCCAAAAGTGTGGCTCATAGTATTAGTAGAACATAAAAAGATACTGCTTAGTTTATCTTTCCAGTAGAAAAGATAAAGAGCAATGTTTTTACGTAGAACCACTTCTCTTTATCTGATGCATTCATGTAGATTAATAGAAGCAAACAGCAAAACTTTCTTCAGTAGTCCCTTCCTAAGAAAGTAGTTCCTAAAATCGTCTCTATAAATCCTCTTTCTACTCTATTTCTGAGAAACGTACATAGCAAAGCAAGTCGGTGAAACAATTAGCTTTGACCATTCTAACCACTGGAAAAAGAGAAAAAAAGCAAAGATGGGTTACAGTAAATAAAGTATTGTTAAAGATTCTATATTGGAAGTCAGGTTTGCCTGGGCTCAAGCAAATTCAATGTTATTCTAGATCAGTGATGTCGAACCTTTTTTGCCTTGGGTGCCAAAAGCACACATGCTCGCACTATTGTGCCCACATCCATAATTTAATGCCTCCCAGGAGCATGCACGCGTGACACCCCCTGCTGCTCTGTGCATGTGCACACGGCTTTTTGGGAGCCTGGGGAGGGCAAAAAAGGCCTACCACACAAACTGGAAGTTCAGGAATGGACTTCCAGGTTGCCCATTGGGCCATTTTTCTCCCTCTGGAGGCTTCAGGAGTACAAAAACTGGCTGAAAATCAAGGCCAAAAATCAGCTGGCCAGCATGCTCATGTGCACTGGAGCTGACAGGACAATGCCTCGCGTGCTCTCAGAAATGGCTTAGCCTGCCACCTGTGGCATCCATGCCATAGGTTCACCATCACAGTTGTAGATTGTGCACCATTTTCAGAGGTGGTATTCAGCCGGTTCGGACCGGTTCTGGTGCACTGGTAGCGGAAATTTTGAGTAGTTCAGAGGACTGGCAAATAACACCTCTGACTGGTCCCGCCCTCTCTCTTCCACCATTCATTCACCAGTCCTATATTCTAAACAACAGCTCAGGTCACATGTGCTGACTCCAAGGGCGGTCTTTTTCATTTTCATTTCATTTTATTCGATTTGTAGACCGCACCAATCTCCGTCGAGACGGACTCTGGGCGGTGCACAGGCAATTAAAACAACAATAAATAGATAACAACACTTACAAAAATTAAAAAAGATTAAATTACAAACCTGTGCTAAAATTCCCAATAAAAACCTATCAAACCATTTTTCTAATGTAACTGAAGCTCTATCGTACCAAGACCTAAGTTCTAAGCTAGTCCAGCTTGTTGGAAGAGGTATGTCTTGAGTGAACGTCGGAAGAGGGGAAGGTCCGTGATGGTGCATAGTTCGGGGGGCAGGTCGTTCCAGAGGGCGGGCCCTGCTACAGAGAAGGCTCTACCCCTGGGTGCCGCCAGCCGGCATTGCCCGGTGGTCAGCACCCTGAGGAGGCCCTCCCTGTGGCAGCGAATCGGTCGGTGGGAGGTATGTGGCAGGAGGCGGTCCCGCAAATAACTAGGCCCCGAGCCATGGAGCGATTTAAAGATGTTGACAAGGACCTTGAAGTGCACCCGGAAGGCCACCGGTAGCCAGTGCAGCTCGCGGAGGAGAGGTGTTACATGGGAACTTCGAGAAGCTGCTGCATTCTGGACTAATTGGAGCCTCCGGATGCACCTCAAGGGGAGCCCCATGTAGACAGCGTAGTTCTGTGTGTGCTTGCTCGCACAAAGCGTTCTCTCATAGAACCAGTAGGAAAAGATTTGGAATCCCACTACTGACCATTTTGTTGTCCTTTGTAAAAAAAACAAAAACAAATCCAGAAGCTTATTCAAGATGTGTTGATTTAACAAGTTCCTGATTTATGTCCATTGTTTTAATTTATAGTGCGACATGATTCCCCTCTTCCCCCCAGTTTTCGGCAGCTTATTGTTGTTTCAAAGGAAGTGAAACAAAGAGAACTTGGGATTTTTAAAAATCTCAAATGGAACGTTAGGAAGCTTTTGAAATAAAACACAAAGTTTTGGTTTTTTTTTACAAACTTAAAAAAAGGAAAAGACAAAAGAAAAATCAGCTTCTCTTCCATATGGTAAACAGTTCTCAAAATTAAAGAGTATTTCTAAAACTTGGAAAAAAAGAGTTTGATGTACCAAAAGGGGCCTAGAAAGTTCCTCTGGGACTTTGTGGTTCCTGACCCAAGTTTCTACATCTCTCTCCACCCCCCACCCCCCACCCCCGTTTAAAAATAAAATCAAACAAAACCTGACAGCAACTCTACACCATCAGGATAAAATTGAGTAGACTTATTAATGAAAACAAATAAGTGATCCCATGAAAAGGCCTATGCTAGCCACATCAGAACCATATTGTTCGCTTCTGACATATTTAAATAACTTTTATTTAAAGTACAGCTTTGGCTCCAGATTGATTTATGTCCCTCTATGTATTTATAAATGATTAAATTCTGCAGAGGGCGAGTTCTTTGAAAATAAATTATCTTTTTTCAGTAGTGGGATGTGGTGGGGTTCCATCTTTAGTTACCGCAACTGGATCCTTCTTAGTACCCTTTGAGGAAACTCCAGTCACCATGACTCCCAGAGCATCAATTCCTTGTATTTTCCAAGTATTTTTCAATTTATCATTAACATGATGCCTTTTGTTTCCCCAACCTTCTCTATAACAAGCATCTAGAGCAGATTGAAAAGCATTTGGTACCAAAGGAAGCCTGAAGGAAAGTAGGAAAGAACTGGAAAAATGTTCTGGAAAACATATTTCTATCATTCCTACACCTACCCATCCCCAAAATCAGCCCTCTGGAACGACCTGCCCCCCGAACTCCGGAACACCACCGACCTCGGCCTCTTCCGCCAGCATTTGAAGACCTATTTCTTTCACCTAGCCGGCCTAGCCTAGCCCCCGAGAGCACCTCTACAGACTGAATTTTAAATTGTTTCTAAACTGATTTTAATTTGCGAGTAATTTTTAGGGAATGTTTTAGCATAGGACACTTTAATTTAATCTGATTTTATAGTTTGTAGTCTTATTTATTATGTGTCTGCTTTTGCTTATGTGTTGTATTTTCGTTTTTAATTTCCTGTGCACCGCCCTGAGTCCCTTCGGGGAGATAGGCGCGGTATAAAAATCAAATAAAATCTCAAAAAATCTCAAATCTCAAAATGGGATATCATTCATAAAAATTTACTCAAGGCCAGCTTATTCTTCCCCCTGTATTCTATTCATAAAAGGCCATTGACAACCCAGTGACAATTGGTCTCACAGTCAGCTTCAGTTCACACTGAGTTAAACAGTAAAAGAAAACTTTTTTTTTGCTCTCACAGAGATATACTAAAAATAAGACGGAACATCTTTGTCCCTGAAATATTCAGTTATTTCTAACAATGCATCTTAAACACATGAATGGCGATTATTTTTCAGTAAAAAACAGGAACTGATCCATTCCATAACCCAGGCTGCAGAGCGTCTTATCATGATAGTTAATTTGTTTGCAATTTGAGAGATGGAAAACTGCTCTCCAAGAATTGTGGACACATTAATGTCAATGAAGGGGGTGGAACTTTTTCTCTTGCAATTCCCTAATATCTTTGCTTTTGTGCTTTTTGCCCACTTCTCCCTAAACCTGCCATTTGCCTGCTGTTGGAAGAAACAATAAAGTATTAAATGGGTCTTTCACACCATGCCTGATTTGACTCTTGCCAGGAATTAGTGGAAGGCCCCTCCCCCCAAGTTAAAGAGAAGAAGCAACAGGCAGGTGAGGACAATTTAAATCTTTTGCAACCATTTTTTCTGTCGTGGCAACACTCCGGAGCTGGTTAGGAAAAGAAAAAAAGAGAAAAAGAAAAAAGAGAAAAAAAAGAGAAAAGGAGAAATGGAGAAAAAAGAAAAAAGGAAAAAAAAGAAAAAAAGGAAAAAAGGGGGGAAAAAAGAAAAAAGCTAAGACAGGAATTACAGAACGGAAACAGAATGTAAAGGAGCAATTGTATGACTCCTTCACTTCCAATGTCAATGCTGCATGTGGACCTCCATCTGATTTTTTAGGATCTTTGGTAACGCTTCATGGTTTCTAACTTACATTTGTCACTCCTTTTGCTCGTGAGACTGAGGACAGATGCACAGCAGTCTGAGATATTGGAGTTCAGTATCAATGAAGTCCTATCTGTTACCTGCATTACTAGGATAGTTCTCTGGACCTTAGTTCTAAAAAGATCTAAATAACCTGTTTTATGAGTTTTTGCAGACATCTGAGCTTTGCATGGGTTTTCCTATAATGTATGAAGTTTTTGAAGGTAAATTTCCTTTAGAATTTGGTTTTAGCATAGGATTAGGATAGTTTAATATATTTTAAATTATGTATTCATTCTTTGTATTTTTGTATGTTTTTAAGTTCCTGTGCACCGCCCTGGGTCCTCTGTGGAGAAGGGTGGGATATAAATATAAATAAAATCAAAAAATCAAAAATCCTGAATTTTAAAAATTAATGTCTCATGATATCATTTTTATGTAAATTCAAATGCAATTTAATTCTAAAATGATGTCCTGATAAAACTAGTTTTTTTTGTTCCGAATATTTGGTAACATATATTCCTTTTTGGACATGAGTTATGCAAATATTATTGTATGGGTTGTTTTCTTGCAGATGTTACCCAAATTAGGGAACATCATCAGTGCCCCATCATCATTTCAACCCTGAGCAACAAATATTCTCCTTTATTGGTCCTTTACTAGATTTACTGAAGGGAGGGAGAGAGGGAGAGAGAGGGGGGGGGGAGACAGACAGAGAGTCTTGAGTTTTATCCAGGTCTCTCTTTGGGAGTGTAAAAATCTGCTTTCAGAATGCAGTTGTAGCTATTACTCTTAGAGAAGTTGAAAATGTTATTACAAGAGTGCTGTGTTCTGGGCTATACTCATTCATTTCTCTATAAGTATGATTCATAATTTTTTAGAAATATTTGCAAAATAGAATAGGCTTATTCTAGTGGTGGGATTCAAATAATTTAACAATCGGTTCTCTGCCCTAATGACCAGCTGGGTAGGTGGGGCTCAGTGGGCATGTGACCATGTGGGCATGGCCAACTCAACATCACTCACGTTGATGGACGCCTCACCTTAACTGTTACAATGAAATAAGGGTTAACCGAAGATGCAGTTTCTGTAAGCAGGGCAATAAAGATTAGGCTAGAAACAACACCAGAATGTTTGCTTTCTGCCTTCCTTACAGGATTAGCCCTGTAAGGTGGAAAAAAACAAAAAGGAGATTTCTTCCAACAACCGCTTCTCTGAACTGCTTAGAAAGTTAACCAGTTTTCCCGAATAGGTGCGAACTGGCTGAATCTCACCATTGGTTTAGTCTCAGAGGAGAGTGGGACAGTCAACTTTCAAGATAGCTAGTGTGGTCTTTTTTAGATATTGCGTTAGGTGCATCCTCTTAAGATGCCAGATCTTTACATTACTTGTTTCTTATGTTCTCAGTTCTCATAATATATTTTTATTGCTCTTCTTTTTTTCTCTTCATTAAGCCATTTTCCTGAAAGTTTCCTGAATACTTTCCATTACATTTTGTATGGCAAATGTCATTTCCCTTTAGTAGTAATCCTTGTGCATAGTGTCAGATGTAAAATGATAGCTGGGCTGCCAGCACAGTTAACATTGCTAAAGCTGTAGCAGTAGGGGAAAAAATCCCATTCTCTAGAGGAAATACCAGAGACTTTCAAGTGTAGAAAACTACAGAAGAAACAGACTTCATGGAAACAGAGGTCAAATCCTTTGGGAGTAATTGAGTTGAATTTCTAGAAACTAGTTTGAAGTTAAATCCCTTTCTTCTTATTAGAATTATTAAGTCAAACATTCCAGGTGTGTTTTGAAAAATCTGTGCGATCTCTATGACTGTGACAAAGTAGTAGTTTCTGAACCAAGATATTAGTGTTATCATCAATACTTAGATTAAACTAAATTAAAATGTGTGAGTGTAAATTAATAGAAAAGACAAGACAAAAAGGATTAAAGAAGATATTGGGAAGAAGGTGGAAGGAATACAAAAATAATAATCTTAATTTACAGGTTTGCATTAAGATTTAGTAACATTTAGAATTTATTATTGAATTCTTTGATTATTTTATCCCATTTTTGAACCTTTTTTGGCCACAGTTGTTAAGCAAATCACTGCAATTATTAAATGAATTATGTGGTCAATAATTGAATCTGACTTCCCTCATGGACTAAGACAGTGTAACTCAGCTGCACCCAACCTTTTGGGCACCAGGGACCATGGACAGAAGGTTTTCTGTGGATCAGAGGGGGTGTAGTTTTGCATGCTGCCTACATCCAGCAGATGGGCGGCCCGGTTGCTGGCTTGCCGTGCACTGGTGGCGGTCCATGGACTCGGGGTTGGGGACGCCTAGTGTAACTGTTAGGCATGGGAAATCAGGAGTCCATGCAATTCAAATGAATATAAAGCTTTATTGCAAGCTTAAAATCTCTGCAAGAATCTGAACTATTAATGGTCAAAGCAAACCAGCAGTAGTAAAAGTCAAGAGAATTCAAGGTGGGCGGGACTTAGATTTCTTGTAGGTGGAAAGGAACTTGAGACTGATGATGTATTTGACTCCTCCCTTGGGCTCAGCCTGGTCATCTCCTACATCACCCACCCTTCCATCTTGCCCCTTCCTTTTCCATGTGTTCTTCTATGCTCCTTTCCCACTCTTGCAGTGTGTTTTCCAAGTCTGAGTTCTCATGAGAACTTGGCAAGGATGGAAGAGAAACAGTCTCAAAGGAATCCACCTCCCCTTCATCTGAAGATGCTGGCAAGCCAGGTGGTGGTTGCTGCAACACAAAAACAAAAATAGAGGTTTCCCCCCTCCCCTGCCCAGGAATGGAAGGCTCATCACAGGTGAGTGTTGATTAAAAGACTGAAGATGAGGGTAACTCTCTGTCTGTTGAAAACTCCTCTGGTTGGGTGCTGATGAATACTTCACACTGGGCTAGCAATTGTCTTATTTTTTCAGGCTCTCTGGTGAATCTCTGCAGTAGGCTGCTGGGAGTCTTGAGGATAAACATGGCGGCAACTGGCAGTTGTGTCTGGGTGAGTGGGCCCAGTTGCTGCAGTCCTTATTGAGTCAGGATCAGTACATACTGGATTAATTGATGAACACTGGCTGCCAAATTCCTCACTCCATCTTCTATTCCTTCTTGATTGCTGCTGACAGGGCATACATTTGGCTTTTCTGCTTGTAGCTGCAGCTCTGGGATCTGAAGCCACGGCTTGGGTATTCCAGGCTCCTTGAAAATTTTTGGTGTAGAAGTGAGTAGTCAGATTAATGTCAAGCGCAGGAAATCAGGAGTCCAGGCAGTTGAAATGAATATATAAATTTACTGCAAGCTTAAGCTGCCTAGAAGAACCTGAACTACTAATGGTCAGAACAAACCTGTGGATAAGAGTCAACAGAATTCAAGGTGGGCTGGACTTAGGTCTCTCTTGAGGGCTCAGGGTCTTGAGACTGATGACGCATTTGACCCTCTCCGTCGGGCTCAGCCTGGTCATCTCCTATAATAACTGCCAATCCAATTGCCAAGTGTCTGAATTTTGATCATGTGATCTTGGGGGTAGTGCAAAGGTTGTAACTGGGAAAATCAGTCATAAGCCACTTTTTTCAGTGCTGGTGTAACATTCACCAAATGAATGGATATAAGTTGAGGACTACCTGTAATGGAATATAGGTTATTTATAAGCATTGTGCTATCTTTATTTCATCTTGGAATATTTTAAATGATTTTATACAAAGATGATGATGCAATTGTACTTGATTAAAATATTTTACTTGCAGCCTATTGCTTTTGCCTTTAACTGTATGTGTGGAAATGTGAATTTTGGCATGTTATTTGGCTATTTGCTTATGTGTTTTGGAGCACAGCTCTCAATGTATGGACTACACTGCTTATAGTCCGTATTTAATATCTGCAATGTTTCATCGTATCAGCAGGAGGAGCTCTTCTGACAGTGTATGAAGTCACTTTCTTAGCAGGAGAATATGTACTATACATTGGAGAACTTTGCTTTTCATATTTAGCTCCTTGAAGGGAAGTGAATCTCAGGCTGATAGTCCCTACTATCAATCAGCGCACAGAAGTTGAATGAAGGATTGTAGAATTTTGTATCGATACAGGAGGTTCCTTTCTCCAGCCCAGAAAAAGCAAAGGGAGTTTAGGGATCAGCTGCCATTTCATTCTTTTCGAGCTGATCACCAAATCACACATAGGAAGTTTTCATTTGGGAGTTCTGTAATCATCCTTATAGAAACATTGCCTGTGGTGGAGGGGAAAATAATGGAAGATGAAATGCTGGTGAACATTGTAATTGTGGCCTAATGATATAAAGGAAATAGAGCATGTTAGGAAGATGAGCAAGATGTAATAAGAATAACACTATAAAGGAGTTGGAAGGGAGCTTGGAGGTCTTCAAATCCAGTCCCCTGCTTATACCATTTCAGACAAATGGTTGTCCAATCTCCTCTTAAAAACCTCCAGTGAGGAAACATCCACAACTTCTGAAGGCAAGCCGTTCCACTGATTAGTTTTTCTAACTTGTTTTAATTCTAATTTCTCCTTAATTCTAGGTTGGATCTCTCTTTGATTAATTTCCATCCATTGCTTCCTGTTCTGCCTTCAAGTGCTTTGGAGAATAGGTTAATCCTCTCTTCTTTGTGGCATCAAGGGTCTCCAAACCCCAGGCCATGGCCTACTGCTGGGCCGCAGCCTGTTCAGAACCAGGC
Source organism: Rhabdophis nuchalis (assembly GCA_039707465.1). Taxonomy (NCBI): domain Eukaryota; kingdom Metazoa; phylum Chordata; class Lepidosauria; order Squamata; family Natricidae; genus Rhabdophis; species Rhabdophis nuchalis. The sequence goes on from CM077644.1 coordinate 102,377,562, forward strand.
TGTGCAGGCGTTGGGAGAGCAGTGTATGCGCACAGCTCCACTTGCATGAACGGTAGACACACAAGCTCACCAGTGGTGGGTTTCTGCAGGCTCACACCTACTCGCGAGAGCTGATTGGTGAAATTTAGAGAACGGGTGAGAGGGGGGTTCCACCGGCGTACCTGGAAGTAAATCTGGCCCGCCGCTGCCAGTGACCCAACGGGAAGGAAGGAAAGAAAGAAAGAAAGAAAGAAAGAAAGAAAGAAAGAAAGAAAGAAAGAAAGAAAGAATGAATTTATCATCACAATTGAGTCCAAAATTTTGGTTGCTAAGCAAGAGCGTTGTTAAATGAGTTTCACCACATTTTAAAAGGTGGCCACTCCCACCCTGTCACTGACTGCCAAGCCATGCCCATAAAATAGGCCACACCTACAGAGTAGGTTCTAAAAAAATTTGAAACCCACCACTGAAGCTCACCCAGAAAGCTTCATTTGTGTGAGTTTTGCATATGAGCGTGTGCACCTGCCACTCAAATGGAACCATACCCTCTCTCCTCCTGCTGGGCTGCCAAGTCAGAAAGGTTGTGGACCACTGCCTTAAATATTGGAACACTTGTTATCATATCAACCCTAGTCCTTATTTTCATTAAACTAGATAAACCCGTTCCTACAACCATTTTTCAAATGGTTTAGTCTTCAGGCCCCTAATCATCTTTGTTGCTCTTCTCTGCACTCTTTCTAGAGTCTCATCATTTTGGACAATTCAGCCACTTTTAGATAATATTGGAAAACCTATGGAAAATGCCAACAAAAAGTTTTGTTAATTTATCATTTATTTTTTTACATTTCTTTTTACATTTTTTTTAAATCTTTGGCTTTCTCCTGTTCTACTGCATATATGTCCCTGAGTGTAGACTATAGAGATCTGCTTTTGAATCTTCTTTGTCATTAAATCAAATAGGTTCCTTCCCAGGGACTTTCACCTAGCATCAATATTAACATTTTTTAATTGCCTGATGAAAAGCTGTGTCATTGTGAATTTCTGACAAGGAGGAAGGGATGGGGTAGATATTTTATCTATATTTTATCAACACCACTGACTGCTGCTTCTGTGTTTGAATTGATTTGGTACTTCTGCTTTGCTGAATTTATTTCTTTTTAAATATTTTAAGGGTATGCTGTTCCTTGTTCTTTGGCTAAAAGGTGGTTTATGCAATTTCTTCTTTTTAAAAGAAGATGGAAGGAATTTGATCCTTAGGTTTCTCAAAAGCTTTTGGCAGCTACTGAATATGAGCAGGAAGGAAAGAATGCAGAATATGTGAACCACCTATTAAATAACCCAGAAATAAGGCCAATGGAATTCAGTTGAACTTCCTTCGGGATAAATGCATGTAGAATTGTTAGGAGGTTCATAGATGACTTCACCATATCTCGCCTGAGTGTGGAGCAAAGTCCATGAAAATGGTTGTCCTGTTCATGAATTATTGTATTCCCCTTGTGGCTGTACTACATCGTTTTAATTGTTTTTAATGTTTGGTACTGTCTGCCTGGTTGTTTTATCCTGTGTTTTTGGTACTGTTTATATTTTAAATATATGCCACAAAGTATGTTAGTAATTCAGATGCAATTATCACAGTATTGATAATTCAGATGAAATTATCACATATATCCCTTCGTCCGATCCGCTCCCACAGAGAGGGTCTTCTCCGGGTGTCGTCGGCCGGGCATTGCCGGTTGGCAACACCCAGGGGAAGGGCCTTCTCTGTGGCGGGCCCGGCCCTCTGGAACGACCTACCCCCCGACCTACGCACTATCTCGGACCTCCGCCTCTTCCGCCAACGTCTTAAGACATTTTTATTCCAACAGGCCGGCCTAGCATAGCCCCCCATTTCTGACTTTTTATAGATAAATTATAATTAGGCAGGGTTTTAGACACCTAGAGTTAACATTGATTAGAAGGTTCATACACACAAAAGTTCTCACAAGTAGGCAAAGGGTGGATTATCACCTTGATATACTATTTGGCAGAAGTATACAATGATGTGTATATTTAAAATCAATCAGTGCCTATCGAGATCAACTGGATTAATTTATAGGAATTGCATAAGTATACCGTTCTAAATATTGTTAGATTTTCTGCGTATATTCAGAAAAGGAATGGAAACTAATTTATCATCTCAAATTATTTGAGAGCTCTAGGCTAACAGTGTGCATGTTCTCTCCTTGAGGAATATTCTTCACCTCAATTTATTAATAATTCTATTGTTTTTCTTTCACCTTTAACCAATATCCAAAATGGTAAGATTTGTGTCAAAAGAAATTAAACATTTTTAACAGTGAAATCCTCACAAGGAGGTTAAATGTGATGTAATTCAGATAAAAATGCTGGACTCTGCTGAGACAAGACAATACCTTTCAAAAACAGAGTTAGGTTTGAGTAAGAAAAATTAATTCCTATTTCTCATTTAGAATAGAACAAAGAATCAATACTTGGGATGAAAGTTTTTTTCCCCTTTTTGCCCTGGGGTGAAATGCTAAAGTGATGGGAAAAACCTTTATTATAAATGAACTACTGCATGCAAAAATGCTGCAGTTCATAAATGAAAGAATATTTCACCAGTCAATGTTGTTAAATCGTTGTTCACTGTGTCCAACACTGTTTTCTTCATTCTGCCGATCTCTCTGCTTTACACATATTTTGTAATCGGTGGTAGATGGTCTAAACAATAATAAAACCATACATCACAGAATATCAAATTGTGCAATCAGGATTACATTATTTATTCTGCAAGTGGTTAGAGAGAAGAGATCGCAAAAGTGGTGAATATCTTTCACCATTTCCTCAAATAATACAGAATGCTTTTATTTTCAAAGAATGGAAAAAATCATTAAAAATACTTTCCTTTCTTCCTCCAGATGTATTCCTTGATGTCTGTGACCTATTTCTGGTATGGAAGTACAGTAACTATGGTTTAGAGTTTTAGCAGGCATTGATCTAGATGGGAATCTTGGAGTTGGATCAAGGAGCTTCAAGACTAGAGCAGGAACTGAATCACTAAGAAAAGAAGAATATATATGAGTTCTATAAAGTTATTAAATCATCCAAGTTCAGAGTTCCAGATTCTGCTCTTTCCCAGTTCTCATGATCACTGCTTGAAATTCTCTCTCTTCCTGGGTAGAATCTTCCTTCTATTTCTTTAATTTCTTCAGTGATTCTGTCTTTCTTATCAAGTCCACTGGTTTCCTTTTTCTTGTAGCAGGAAGCACACAGAACTCAAGACAGCATCTGAAAAGTTATTAAGGAGTACTAATAATACTTCAAATTTCTTTCAAAATTATTTGGGATCTTTTAATATCTCAATTGGACTATAATCTTATGATTAAGACTGAGCTCACCCAAAAGTCTGCAGACCAAATGCCAATGGAGATTGATAATCTTTTAACAAGCGTTTAAACAGAGTTTCTTATTGAAAAACTGAACAAAGAGTTTCAATAATAGAAAAGCCTGTAAAAGTTGGATTCAATAATTATGTTGTTTAAAGTACTACCATAATTGAAACCTATAGCAGAAGGAAGGAAGGAAGGAAGGAAGGAAGGAAGGAAGGAAGGAAGGAAGGAAGGAAGGAAGGAAACTTATAGTCCCATAAAACTCATAGTAACTTAGTAAGTTCCATTAGTAAGATGTAGTATGCTAGATAAAACAGAACAGGAGGCCCTCATTTCAATCTCATTTGTATTTTTTTATTTATTTGATTTCTTTGGCCACTTAGAGTCACTTACATTAATGGCTGGCCTTACAAATCAAATCAAGTCATAAATAAATGCCAGACAAAATCCAGAAAGATAAGCATTCAAGAATTAGTCTAATCCTTTCATACTCCATTTAAAAAAGTGATATAGAGTGGCCATTAAAACTCAGTTTAAAAAATATATAGTGCAGAAAATAAAATCTATGATCTTCTTGATGTTTACAGCAGTCCTCTGGTTCTATTTCAGAGTGGGGGGGGGATTTATATTTTGCTAATTAACAAGGAATGCATGTTAGACATTAAACATGACACAAGAGATATGAATTATGCAGCAAAAGCAGCGTGTGCTGATTCACACAAAGCCCAAGGCACAATCGACAGACATTCTGTGAAGATCTGTAATGAGTTTCAAGTACATCATTTCCTGATGGAGAGCAAGAAAACTTCCATCAATGCTAATTTACTCAGTTGTTAGCTTTTATGAATACTTTACGTTTCTGGAGGAAAAAAAAAAAGAAAAACCTTCAAAGTACGGCTTGAACAAATTGCAAATGGGGGCCAATAGCAATAGTATACATCTCCTCATAGAGTCAAACATCCCCTGAGCCTCTTACAGGGTATCTCTTCCATGATGCTTTGGAGATTGATAGGTTGTGGTGGGGGAGGGCTGATGGTGACCCATGGTTCTTTCTTGTAGGGCTAACCTAGGATGTTTTAATACCTGAAATAGAATAGTAACTGGCAAACTAGAAATAATTCAAGAGAGGACAATTACTGTTTCCCCATTACTATGCCCCATCTAGGTCCTCCTGCGATGCAATAGAGTAGGCTGGATTCCCAGGAGAGAGGGGCTGCATTCCAGACGAATGAGAGACAACTCAGTTTAGATAGTTAGTGTGAGAGAAAGAAGATGAAGACAACTTATCCTTAATAGTTCTCAGTGTATATGGTGCTGGTAGGTGTAGATATTAGAATGCTTCGGTTTTGCAACATTCCGTCTTACAATGTGAAACAATAAAGAACTCAGCTTGGAAGAATACCCACAGGTTTTTCTTGGTTTTGGGAGCCTGACACTTTCTATGCAGTTCTCCACAGTGGAAGCTGTACCACATTCAGGCTCTGGTTACCCAACCAGCTAGCTACCTTGCAAATATCGGTCAGAGTCTGTCTCCTCTAGCCTAGCTACCTTCAAGCAGAGTATAGCTGAACTCTCAGGTTTCACTAATCAGCAAACGTAGAGCTGAATATTGTTGACGCTAAAGTCCATACAGTCTGGGGAAGCTGATCAGAGCGGACCTGTAGAAGTAGACATTGTGAAGTTGCTGTGGCAGCTGCCTTTCCTACTGAATGCTGTACATACTTTATAAGAGGAGGATCCCTCCAGAATAATGACGCAGAATGGTTGTCTAGATAGCAATTGATCTTTGGACATCCATGGGTCTTAGGTTGTAATGAAACAACTATTGTAGATAGCAGTCTGGAAAGGCTATGTGAAGGGTTGGGCCATAATTCAATGCTTATGGAACCAGATTTTTTTCTCCAGTAAAATGGCATAATCTGTCCAAATATAATGAACTATTTGCTTCTCTCTGCTCTGAAAACGCCTTCATATATGACTAAAGGTAAGATAAAGGTTCCCCTGGCACATATGTGCTAGTCATCCCCAACTCTGGGGGCGGTGCTCATCTCCGTTTCAAAGTCAAAGAGCCAAAACTGTCTGAAGACGTCTCCGTGGTCATGTGGCTGGCATGACTAAATACCAAAGGCACACAGACCACTGTTACTTTCCCACCAAAGGTAGTCCCTGTTTTTCTACTTGCATTTTTACATGCTTTCAAACTGCTAGGTTGGCAGAAGCTGGGACAAGCAATGGGAGCTCACTCCGTTATGCGGCGCTAGGGATTCGAATCGACAAACTGCCGACCTTCTGATCGACAAGCTCAGCATCTTAGCCACTGAGCCCTTTCATATACTGTATGATCACTGAACTATATTTTAAGTAGATGTGAATTCTGGTTTTTAAAAAAATATACTCTATACAAACATATTACTAATGAAAATAATGATGTTCTCCTGTGTATTTTGAGAGCTAAGCTCTTCAGGTAGACACCTTATTCTTTGGTAGAATATATATAGTAGCAGAAGTTAATTAACATCAAACATTCAAGTTCTAGAAGGACTTATTTCCCAAGAGAGAAATAATTTCAGATATGCCCAGGACATGTTATGCTCTAACTAAATATGGTCACAGTTTCCTGATAACACAATCACCTTACCAAAACATATCTTAAATAAGATCAGCTAATGAATGAAATACTAATGGAATTGAAAAATAATCTTATTTAGGAATGTATAGCCTTTGTATCATAAACATCATCACAATATATGCATTAGAAAACTTAATTTATTTAACTACATCAAGAATTCTTCTTGGAAAATAAAGATAAAATAAAATGCATTGAGCTTGGAATAAAAAGAGCTATGTTTTTAATCAGATGGACAACTGTATTGTTAAAAACACTAATTTCTCCTAGGTTTGTTTTAGAAGATACTCGGGAAAACATCTGATGGTTAGATCACCATTACACTGTTCAAAGTATCTGTTCTTCCATCCTCCAAAATGCCAAACCCTGTGGGTGGCTATAAATAATATGGACCTCCAACTTATCATTTCACTTTGCACAATACCACAACATGTTCACAGTTCAAGCTTCCCAATATTGCTCAGTTCAAATTCTAGTATCTCCCTAAACATATAGATATTTCTTTTTGAGTATCAGGAAATGGTAGTAGGTTATATTTACAGGCTTAATTCTGAACTTTTGAACTCTATGTGAGGTTGTTTGATGGGTTTGGTTGTTGAAAACATGAAAAATTCCACTGATTCTCCAAAAGAGAACTGAGTTGCAACATTCAATTTTAAGAGTCCTATTCATAAGTAATAAAACTGAAGCTGTTTATGTTGCTCCATAACAGTTTATTTATATCTGAGTTGATTACAGATAACTCTCTCACCCCACTTCTAAATTATTCTCAGTAAATCAACTCTGCTGAAATTAATTTGTACCATCTTCACATCGACAACATGATTTTCAGTTACCTAGGAGTGTCCATAATGATAAACTAGGATGAAGCCTTATAAAGCCCCCACCCGCAATGTGCAATGTGGTGGCTTGTTAGTTAACAGCTTACTCATGGCACTGCAGATCAACTATCACACCCAATATGAAACACAACTGTCTTTCAGGTATTGTGGAAAGTCAAGGATACCATTACAGATAATCAGGCAAACACTGTCAGAGATCAATTTTCCAAATATTGCAATTGAAATCAAATGTATTTGTGTGTCCAATTTTCTGTGAATATTTTTATTAAAGGTAGTCCTCGATTTACAACAGACTTACAACATTTAGTGACAATTCAAAGTTACAATGGCACTGAAAAAAGTGACTTATGACAGCTTTTCATAGTTATGACCTTTCCAGTATTCTCATGATCATGTGATCAAAATTAAGAAGCTTGGCAACTAGTTCATATTTATGATTGTTGCTATGTCCCAAGATTCTGTGATCACCTTTTGCAACTGTCTGACAAGGAAAGTCAATGGGGGAGCCAGATTCACCTAACAATTAATAACTTATCAACTGCAGTGGTTCACTTAACTATTGAGTCAAGATGGTTTGCATCGGGGATGGGGATGCTGCAATGGTTGTAAACGTGAAAAACAGTCATAAATCACTTTTTCAGTGCCGTTGTAACTTTGAACAGTCACTAAATGAACTATTATAAGTCAAGGACTATCTGTATCTTTCCCCTCTTTTGGACCAATTGATTTTTGAAGAACCTACAACCCATGGAAAGCTTTTTTCCCACTGCATAAATGTTATGAAATAATTCACCTGCAAAACATCTCCATGTTTTGATCAAGCTGAACAGATGCCAGCTTAATCTACTGAAATCTTGGGAATCCCAGCATGTTATGAGTGCTTCTTGGATGTATCCGTCCTTTCATGCTGGAAGACAGTGGTCTTTAAAGTGCAAATGTTTAGCACACATTCAGTATCTCATTAAGATAAGAACAAAGCAAACCACATACCGGCAAGCAAAAATGGAAACAAGCATAATTTCCTAAGCATAATAATTAATGGAGCAAACATTCAGAATAGAGCTGATTTGCAAAATGTGTTTGCATCCACTCTTTTCTCTTGCTTGCTAGATTTGGCTGGCGGGTCACATTAATGGACAGATGGCTTTAACAACACATCTCATTTTGTAAATTAAAACACTGTAGTGCAGTAAGCCACACTAGCAAATAGATATCAATTGTATTTTAATTATTTCATTTCTCTGATTGCTCAAATTAGAACAAATGGGGGAAACTATGTCAACATAATATGTCTGGTCTGACAAGCCATCTCTATTTAGTCTCAGTAACAAAGTAGCTGAATAGTGCTATCCTTATAGTTTTAATGTGGAATAAGTAGAGATCAGTGCTTGATGTTAATTTGCATGTTTCTGCATGTTTCTCTCCCAATACCAATTCTCTCCTGTCTGCCAAACAGCAAAAACAACCAGTTTTTGCTAAGCATTGCAGTAAAATGGGATTACATGATAAGAACCTTGGAATTAGAGATCTGGCACTGTTCATTCATCACAAGATGTTTAATGTGTATGTGGTTAATTATATTTACATCAAAATAAACCATCTTTAGCCTGCTGGCATGGAGGCACTCGACGATAATGGACTGCCACATGGTTATGAACACATGACTAGTATTATCTGGGAAAGTAGTAGATATACATCTGGGGTGGCGAAGTGTTTGGAAGACAGTATCGCAAGCTAACTCTGCCCATAGCCAGGAGTTCGATCCTGACTGGTTCAAAGTTGACTCACCCTTCCATCCTTCCAAGGTCAGTAAAATGAAGACCCAAATTGTTGGGGGGCAATATGCTGATTCTGTAAACCACTTAGAGAGGGCTGTAAAGCACTGTGAAGTGGTATATAAGCCTAAGCACTATTGCTATCCCTTCCAAACTAGAAATACACTGATAGGCTCAGTGGCGGGATTCAACTAATTTAACAACTGATTCTCTGCCCTAATGATTTCTTCCAAAAACCAGTTCACCAAACTGCTCAGAAACTTAACAACCGATTCTCCCGAAGTGGTGCGAACTGACTGAATCCCACCACTGGATAGGCTGGTGGCACAATAAAAGGTACAAGGCAAAAAGCAAACTCCAGCTGAAGACCCTCCCATTTCACCTTGTGCCCAGATATCCCTTTTTTTGATATAGCACTGCAAAGATCAATACCAGGATTGTTTTATACATTAATAGCCACTCTGGCTATAGCTGCATCCAACCACACCAAGGATGGAAAATATCCTCCATGGAAATCAAGCTGTCAGTTGTTGTGATGATCTTGCTGCAGCTGTTGCAAGGAAGAAGGAATGACATATTTCCCGAATAATGCTTCCAGAATGGTGCAGTGGAAGCCATCTGTAAAAATTCCTGTAATTTCTCAGTAAGATTTCTGAGAAAATAAATAAATAAAGGTGCTCACAGAAATGGAAGTGCCACCAAAATCACTGTGTGAAAGTCCAGGCAGCGAATGAATATTGAGTAAATAGAGCAGACAAGAGACTCCCCTCAAATGAAAAACAATAAAGCCAGCCCCCTGTCAGTAGAAGTTGTGGGCAACTCCAGTGATAGAAGTTCTTTCCTAGTCAAATCAACTTTCCATGCAACTTCCCATTCTAGCTATATTAGAAGTGTTAGGGTTTTTTTTTGAATGAATAAACATGAATGAATGAATGAATGAATGAATTTTTATTTTTATTTTATTAAATTTATACCCCGCCCTTCTCCTAAAAAAGGACCCAGGGCGGCGCACAGGCATCATTAAAATCATACAAAATACAAAAATACAAAATTATTAAAAACTAATTAAATATTCCCTGTGCTAAAATTAATGAGACTCTAAAATTTAAAATTATCCCTATAAAAGTCAGAAACGGGGTTTATGTTAGGCCGGCTTGTTGAAATAAATAGGTTTTAAGACGTTGGCGGAAAAGGCGGAGGTCCACGATGGTGCGTAGATCGGGGGGAAGGTCGTTCCAGAGGGCCGGGCCCGCCACAGAGAAGGCTCTTTCCCTGGGCACTGCCAACCGGAATTGCCCAGCCGACGGTACCCTGAGAAGGCCCTCTCTGTGGGAGCGGATCAGTCGAAGGGATGAATGGGGCAGGAGGCGGTCACGAATATAGCTAGGCCCCGAGCCATGGAGCGCTTTGAAGATGGTCGTCAGCACCTTGAAGCGCACCCGAAAGGCCACAGGTAGCCAGTGCAGCTCGCGCAGGAGAGGTGTTATGTGGGATTGCCTTGCGGCACCCATAATTACCCGCGCGGCCGCATTCTGAACCAACTGCAACGAATGAATGAATGAGTGGTCCAGCACTTGCTTTCCAACAAGAGTGTTGCAACTGTGCTTTGAAAAAACCTGGAGTTGTTTTAGAACCATAGTAAATGTGTTAATAAGAGTTTTGCATAAGGCCAGTTCAGAAAATACTAGCAGGGCAAGTGCTGTCATTAACAATAGTCCTCAACTTACAATAGTTCACTTAGTGACCGTTTGAAGTTACAATGGCACTGAAAAAAGTGACTTGTGACCGTTTTTCACACTTATGACCATTGCAGCATCCCTATGGTCGCATGATTTGCATTCAGATGCTTGACAACTCATATTTATGGTGGCTGCAGTATCCCAGAGTCATGTGATCCCTTTTTACGAGCTTATGACGAGCAAAGTCCACGGGGAAAGCCAGATTCACTTAACTGTGTTACTAATTTAAGAGTGGCAGTGATTCCCTGAACAAATGTGGTGAGAAAAGTTATAAAATGGGGCAAAACTCACTTATCAACATACATTTTGGACTGAGTTATGGACGTAAATTGAGGCTACCTGCATATTAACACAAACCAAAGGGACTACACAGGAAAAAGCTTCAAGCACATAATCAAGTACAATCATTATCAATATGCCAAGCTTTGGGTAACAAGAAAATGGAAAAACCAATGGTTTAATACAGGTAATCCTCACTTAATGACCGGTCCACTTAGGGACTATTTGAAGTTACAACTGACACACCAAAAGCTACTTACTCCCTGGTTCTGGAATTCCAATGGCAGCATCCCTTATGGTCACATGATTGCATTTTGGCCACGTGGCAACTGACTCACTTTTATGGCCTATTGCATCATGCTGTCATTATATGATCACTATTTACAATGTAACTTGTCTGTTTCTGGTTTTTTCAGCCTATTCCTGGCAAAAAATAAAACCACCCATAGGAATGAATGAATTCACTTTATGGCTGCTGCATTTGGTCATAAGGTCATAAGATTGGACTGGCCATGTGAGTGCCTCAACGTAACATTGTCATGACTTACAATGGAAAATCCATAAGTTATGGACTACCTTTCCCTACACCCCCTTCCACTTCTATTCTTGCTTGGCACTGATCACATGTTAAATACATATACTGTAAGTACATATTATTTCAGCGTACTTGTCATGTTTTAACGTTGGATTAACCATTGATGTAGTAATCTCTTTGCAGGAATGATAATAGATTATCAAGCAAATGACTATTATCCGCAATCTACTCAAGGGCAGACCTCATCTCCCTGCGGGAGTCCCCCCTCTCGCAGGTTTGGCCCTCCACTTTATCGAGGGCCCACTTCAAGGAAGGACTAGTTAGTCAAGAGAAGTGGGCGAAACGTAGACTTAGGGGATTTTTAACTACCGTATTTATCGGCGTATAACACGCACAGGCGTATAACACGCACCTTCATTTTAAGAGGGAAATTTCAGGAAAAAAATTTAAATTTCAAATAAAGAACTTTGAACTCCCGGCAAATTAATCTCTCCACAGGCCACATTACCCTGATTCAGTGGCGTAGCGTGGGTTGTCAGCACCCGGGGCAAGGCAAGTAATTTGCGCCCCCTAACTTGCAGACTCATCCATTTTAATAAGCGCCTCTTTTCTTCCTTCCTTCCTTCCTCTACCTCGCTCGTTTCTCTCTCTCCCCCCCCCTCAACACACATCCCCGCATCCCCTTCTCCCATTTACATTCAAATGAACCAGCTGCGCGCAAGGAGGACCAGACCGCTGCTCATTCATTCAGCAGAACGCGCGCCAGGGAAGGAAAAGAAGAAGAAGAAAAAAGTTGCCGGCAAACTCTGCCAGCCTTTCCCGTGTGCGGGAGCCGGCTTGGGATATTTTACGGGGAGGGTGAAGACAAGGGGGGGAGAATAGGCAGGGAGGCAAGGCTGCCCACCCCGCGACCTCTTTCGCTTAAGAGTGGCGGCGTGGCCCCGAGAGGCGGTGGGGTGGAGGAGAAGGGGAGGAGGGTGTGTTTGTGTGTGTGTGTGTGAGCCCGGACTGGGGGGGGGAGTGAGTTACCTTTGCCCGACGCATCCGAACCCCGCAGTGTTAGCTGCCCGGTGCGGCCGGCCCCCCCTGCACCCCCCACGCTACGCCTCTGCCCTGATTCTACCGATTTCTTGGGGAAAAGGTGCAGAGCAGGCAGAGAAACGGTGAGGAGGGTGGGTGGAAAGGAGCAATCCAAGGCCACATAGGAAAAGCCCCTGCCACCAGCTTCCTGGGAAAGCAACTCACCCACCCTTCCTTCTTTCCCTCCCCCCCCTCTTCCACCATATTACCAGGGTTTGGCAAGGGGTGAGGCGGGGAGGGGAGCAGCAGCAGCAGAGGCACCTGCTTGGGCACGAGAGCGACAAGATCGCTTGCCTGCTTATCGTCCAGCTCCCACGCTGCTGGTGCCGGGGGAGGAGGGATGCTTCCCCGTTCCCCTTGGCAACCAGGCCCTCCACTTCTGGCGGCGGGGCTACCATTGGCGGGCGGGGAGGAATGGGGGGGGCGCTCTTCCCACCTTCCCTGCCTTTCCCTGAGCGCGCGCCCGTGCTGCCATATGCCAGGGCAACCGACGCCTCTGCACTCGCGCGCCAGAGCGGCCTCGGCCTCGCGGCTTTCTCCGTCTCCAGGCCCACCCCGCCCGTCCGCTCTTCTGCCGCCTCCTCCTACTCCTCCTCCCGCCAAGAGGTGGACGGCGGCTCTTTCACCCGCAGCGAGAAGTGGGCATCCGCCCTCCGTGGACTGCCACCACCTCTCCCGGAGACGGCGTCTCCGCGCGGCTGTGGAGGGTTTCCTCCTTCCCCCTCTCTCTTTCCCCTCTGTGTGTCTGTAGAAAGACGGGGGGAGGGAATCAGAGTCTAACAGACACACAGAGGGGAAGAGACAGAGGGGGAGGGATGAAACCCTCCACAGCCGCGCGGAGACGGCGTGGAGTCTCCGCGCGGCTGTGGAGGGTTTCCTCCTTCCCCCTCTGTCTCTTCCCCTCTGTGTGTCTGTTAGACTCTGATTCCCTCCCCCCGTCTTTCTTTCGCTCTGGGCAGAGAGCGAGAGAAAGACGGGGGGGGGGGGAGGGAATCAGAGTCTAACAGACACACAACAGGACCTCGCGGATGACCCGGCATAATAATATCGGCGTATAACACGCATATCGGCGTATAACACGCATACATCATTTGCCCCCTATTTTCAGGGGGGAAAAGTGCGTGTTATACGCCGATAAATACGGTAAATATGTAATTCGGCTTTTAGGGGGTTCCAGGGTGGAGGGAGGGATTAGGCAGTCTAAGACTAGGAATATGGCCAGGCCAGTTGACGGAGACGGGAGGGAAGCGGGCGAGTCCAATAAGGGGGGGAAACAAACTCTCTGTCGATCTTACAGAGAGTTGTTCAATCAGAATGGCCGTAGGGAGGGGTAGGGGCGATGGGAGACAGGAAGGTCATCACCGGGTGGAGGCGTGCGGCCGTTGGTTACAAGTGGTCGTGCGCCCCAACCCCCTGAGCTCCCCCCGTGATCTAGATGGTCCGGGTTCACAGAGGCAAGGCCCCAGGTTGATGTTATGCAACGCCAGGTCCGTGGCCAACAAAGCCCCCCTCATTAACGACCTTGTGTCGGAGGGGGAGTCGGACCTGGTAGGGATTACGGAGACCTGGCTGGGCCACGAGGGAGGACTTCCTCTTGTGGAAACGTGCCCACCAGGTTACCGTGTGTTTCATCAGCCCTAGCAGGGGTGGGGGGGTAGCGGTTATTGTTAGGGAAGGTCTTGAGCCGAGAGAGACCACTGAACCACAGACCACCGGCTGAGAATCCCTCTGCGTGAAGTGGGGCCCAGGGAGGCAGTTGGGCATGCTGATCGTGTACCTGGCTCCCCGCTACGTGTCAGCAGCCCTGCCCAAGCTCCTTGAGGTGATCGCCGCGGTGGCGGTTGAGACCCCCATACTGGTAGTCATGGGGGATTTCAACCTGCCATCGGGCGTAACATCCGAGGCAGCTCGGGAGTTCATGGCCTCCATGATGGCCATGGACCTGACCCAGGTAATTCAGGGTCCCACACACGAGGGAGGACACACGCTGGATTTGATTTTTGTCTCTGGTCAATGGATGAGTGATCTGGGTGTAGTTGATTTAGCCATCATACCCCTGTCATGGTCAGATCACTCACTTCTCCGGCTTGACTTTCCAGCCGCTACACGCCACCACGGGGAGGCGGAACCAGAGATCCCTAGGTGGTTCTGCCCCAGGCGCCTGATGGACCCTGAGAGGTTCCAGATGGAGCTTGGGCCATTACCTGTGACCCTGACCCACGCCCTGACGGAGGACCTAGTGGCGGTATGGAGCACTGCGGCCACTGGGGCCTTGGATTGGGTCACGCCCTTGCGGCCTCTCTTGCGGCGGCGAGCCACCTGGGCTCCTTGGTTTACTGAGGAGCTGAGGGTGATGAAACGCCGCAAGAGATGCCTAGAGAGGAGATGGAGATCCACACGGTCTGAATCTGACCGAACACAGGTGAGATCCCATTTGAGGACTTACCTTGTGGCGATAAGAGTGGCCAAACAGCATTATTGTGCCACTCTTATCGCATCCGCAGATAACCGCCCTGCCGCCCTGTTTGGGGTGACCCGCTCCCTCCTTCAACAGAGGCCGCGGGATGCCCCTCTGCAGGGCAGGGCAGAGGAATTTGGAGAATATCTGCAGGATAAAATCGCTCAGATTTGAAGCAATTTGGCCTCCACCGAAAGTGGTCTGGAGGGATGGTCTGAGGCAGGTCTTGAGACAGCTTTGTGGGAGGAGTTTGACTCTGTTACTTCCGAAGATATGGACAGGTTACGTGGGCGACTGAGAGCTACCACATGTTTATTGGACCCGTGTCCCTCCTGGCTTGTACTGGCATCCTGGGAGTTTACATGAGGCTGGCTCCAGGAAGTAGTGAATGCTTCCTTGAGTGAGGGGTCATTGCCTACCGTCTTGAAAGAGGCGGTGGTGAGACCCCTCCTCAAGAAGCCTTCCCTGGACCCAGCATTGTTAGTAAATTATCGTCCGGTCTCCAACCTTCACTTTTTGGCGAAGGTTGTAGAGAGTGTGGTGGCACAACAATTTTCCCGTCACCTGGAGAAGATTGATTATCTGGACCCGCGCCAGTCCGGCTTCTGGCCCAGACACAGCACTGAGATGGCATTGGTCGCGTTGGTAGATGGTCTCTGGAGGGCCAGAGATGGGGATTGTTCCTCCATCCTGGACCTATTAAACCTCTCAGCGGCTTTTGATACCATCGACCATGGTATCCTATTGCATCGACTGGAGGGGCTGGGGTTGAGGAGCACCGTTCTACGGTGGTTCTCCTCCTACCTCTCCGGTTGATCCCAATTTGTGTTGGCAGGAGGGCAGAGGTCGGCCTCGAGACCCCTCACATGTGGGGTGCCTCAGGGGTCGGTCCTCTCGCCGCTCCTGTTTAACACATACATGAAGCCACTGGGCGAGATCATCCATGGTTTTGGGGTAGAGTACCATCTCTACGCTGACGATACGCAGCTGTACATATCTACCCCGAACCACCCCAACGATGCCGTTGAAGTGATGTCCCGGTGCCTGGAAGCCGTGTGGGTCTGGATGGGAAGGAACAGACTCAGACTCAACCCGTCCAAGACCGAGTGGCTGTGGTTTCCGGCGTCCCGGTACAACCAGTTTACTCCATCACTGGCCATAGGGGGTGAACATCTAGCCCCTGTGGATGGGGCACGCAACTTGGGCGTCCTCCTGGATACCCGGCTGTCTATGGAAGATCAAGTGATGGTCATGGCCAGGGGGGCATTCTACCAGGTTCGCCTGGTACGCCAGTTGCGCCCCCTATTGGACCGGGACGCCCTTCGCACAGTCACTCATGCGCTTGTGACATCCCACCTAGACTACTGCAATTCTCTCTACATGGCGCTTCCCTTGAGGTGCACCCGAAGACTGCAGCTTGTCCAGAATGCGGCCGCACGGGCAATTCTGGGAGCCTCTAGGCATTCCCACGTGACACCGCTCCTGCACGAGCTGCACTGGCTGCCTGTGGCCTTTCGGGTTTGCTTCAAGGTGTTGATTACCATCTTTAAAGCGCTCCATGGCACGGGACCTAGTTATCTGCGAGATCGCATCCTGCCCCACACATCCCTTCGACCGATTCGCTCCCACAGAGAGGGACTTCTCCGGGTGCTGTCCACTAGGCAATGCCAGCGGGCAACACCCAGGGGAAGGGCCTTCTCTGTGGTGGGCCCAACTCTCTGGAACGACCTACCCCCCGAACTCAGAACAACCACAGACCTCCGCTCCTTCTGCCAAAAGCTAAAGACCCACTTCTTCCATCAGGCCGGCCTGGCCTAATCTACCTCTCCAGCCTTTAGTCTGAATATTTAAACTGTTTTAATTGGGTTTTTAATGGGGCTTAGTTTTTAGGGATTTTAGGTTTTTAGCGCAGGGTTATAGTTGGTTTAATTCGATTTTATATATTTATAATGGTTTTATTTTTGTATGCTTTTTAATTTCCTGTGCACCGCCCCGAGTCCCTTTGGGGAGAGGGAGCGGTCTACAAATTAAACTGATTGATTGATTGATTGATTGATTGATTGATTGATTGATTGAAGCTATTGAAGTGACATATCAGAGATTTTCCTTTCTGGGCTAAACACCTGCTCCATTATCACCTCATGAAATTTCGAATTCTAGTGAAATAAAAGAAAGCTTTGCAAATCAGCAAAAGGGACTGACATTACGCATTACAAATAGCCACAATATTTTGTTTTTGCAAGCTGCATCTATGGTCAGTGTTTCTCCACTTTAGCAAAGTTAAGATGTAAGAATTTAAACTCCCAGTATTCTGCAGCCAACATCTTGGGAGGGAAATTATTATTATTATTACATAATAATTTTGCTGCTCTTTTTAGACCAGTATTTCTCCACCTCAGCAACTTGAAAAATGCGTGGACTTCAATTCCCAGAATTCTCAGCTACCAAGCTAGCTGCAGAATTCTGGAAGTTGAAATTCACATATATTAAAGTTGCTAAGGTTGAGAAACACGGGTCTACAAAGAGAAATTATTATTTGTTTCTATCCTCAGTGTTCAGAATATCAGTTAGATCACATGAATGAGTCTCTCTCTCACTCACACACTCACACTCTGACTATATAGAGAAAGCAATGACTTGTGATCAATAGCCTATAAAAGAGCGAGCCCAGTGCTATGAAGCATCAGATGTGCTGCCTTTCATGGCAATAGAATCACCCGCCTGCTGAGCCATTGAGGTAAATCGGATACAGCCAATTGCCTGATAGGGAAGCACAATCAGAGAAAGAAGGACAGACCTGACAGATCCTGAACTGTAAGGCAAATGAAAAAGGGAAACATCAGCAAAAGAAAAATAAGGCCAGGAGCCAATGAGCCATAGAGTAAGTACTGCAGACTGAAGGCTTATCTGGGCAGGTCTTTCCTCTGCTGATATTTTGTTTTGTTTTGTTTTATCTTATCTTATTATTTATATTCTATTTTATTAGTTCATATTTTATTATTTTATTTTACTTTACTTTATTTTACTTTTATTATTTTTGTAAATACTTTAAGGCAGCACGCGTATCTGATACTCCTTCCTCCTATTTTCCCACAACAACAACCCCATGAGGTGGGCTGGACTGAGAGAAAGTAACTGACCCGAAGTCACCTGACTGGTTTTTATGCCTAAGAGACAGAGATGGTATTCAGCTGGTTCAGACTGGTTCGCCCAAACCGGTAGCAGAAATCGCGGTGGACGTCCTATTTAGGCACGTTTTTTTTTTTTTTAATATTGAAAAAGTTTTATTGGTTTTACATTTTTTCTATAGGGTGGGGTAAGGGATACAAAGAAATTTTGAGAGCATTCACGTCAAAGTCGTCGGCCCTTCCGGGACTTCAAAATAAATCGTTAACAAAAAACATTTTTCATAACCCTACAAAGTGAGAGCAAGTACATATTTCTAAGTTCTCAGTTCTATGCTGTCAGTCGTGTACAAAAATCCAGATACACATAATATGCAATATTACTCAAAAAAATCAAAGCAAAGTTATTTTTTAGATCTAAGTCTCTTGGCAATTGTATCTTCAACCTCTTCCCCCAGGCCCCCAGCGGGCGGGGCCGTGCCCCCCCCTGCCCCCCCTGGATCTTCCCCCAGGACAGAGGAATGTTTTTTAAGAAAGGCTTCCACCTCAGCAACTGTTTTAATCCTCACTCTTCCTCCTTCCCAGAACACCAGCATCGCTTCGGGGGTCACCCACGTGAACCAGATTTCATGATCAAACAATTTTTTAGACAAGAAGGAAAATTTCCTTCTTGCTTCTCTAATCTTTCTTGGGATCTGCTTCAAGATAGCAACCTAATAATAATAATAATAATTTAATTTTATATCCCGCTCTCTCTCCCCAAGGGGACTCGAGGCGGGGCACAGGCAATTAAAAATACAAATAAAACCACAGACAAATACAAAATACAAAGTTAAAAATAAATTAAATTGATCCTGCGCTAAAACCCATAAACTAAACTAAAAATTACCCCTAAAAACCCCTAACCTAAAAAGAGACTACCCAAGGCCGGCCAGACGAAAAAAGTGCGTCTTTAATTTTAAGCGGAAGGAGCGGAGGTCCGTGGTTGTCCTGATATCAGGGGGAAGGTCATTCCAGAGGGCTGGGCCCGCCACAGAGAAGGCCCTTCCCCTGGGCGCCGCCCGCTGACAAAGTCTAGTGGACGGCACCCGGAGAAGTCCCTCTCTGTGGGAGCGAATCGGCCGTGAGGATGTATGGGGCAGGATCCGATCCCGCAGGTAGCTAGGTCCCGAGCCATGGAGCGCTTTGAAGATGGTAATTAACACCTTGAAGCGCACCCGGAAGATGACAGGTAGCCAGTGCAGCTCGCGCAAGAGCGGTGTTACGTGGGCAAACCTAGACGTGCCCATAATTGCTCGCGCGGCTGCATTCTGGACCAACTGAAGCCTCCGGGTACACCTCAAGGGGAGCCCCATGTAGAGAGAGTTGCAATAATCCAGTCGGGATGTCACGAGAGCATGAGTGACTGTGCGAAGGGCGTCCCGATCCAATAGGGGGCGCAACTGGCGTACCAGGCGAACCTGGTAAAACGCCCTCCTGGCCACGGCTGTCACTTGATCTTCCATGGACAGCCGGGTATCCAGGAGGACACCCAAGTTGCGCGCCCCATCCACAGGGGCAAGATGTTCGCCCCCTATGGCCAGCGTTGGAGAGAGCTGGTTGAATCGGGCAGCCGGAAACCACAGCCACTCGGTCTTGGTCGGGTTGAGCCTAAGTCCGTTACTTCCCATCCAGATCCGCACGGCTTCCAGGCACTGGCACATCACCGCTACGGCATCGTTGGGGTGGTTTGGGGTAGATATGTACAGCTGGGTGTCATCAGCGTACAGGTGGTACTCTACCCCAAAACCACGGATGATCTCACCCAGCGGCTTCATGTATGTGTTAAACAGGAGAGGCGAGAGGACCGACCCCTGAGGCACCCCGCATGTGAGGGGTCTCGGGGTCGACCTCTGCTCTCCTGCCCGCACAAATTGCGATCGGCCAGAGAGGTAGGAGGAGAACCACCGTAAAACGGTGCCTCCCACCCCCAACCCTCCCAGCCGATGCAATAGGATACCATGGTCGATGGTATCGAAAGCCGCCGAGAGGTCTAATAGGACCAGGATGGAGGAACATCCCCCATCTCTGGCCCTCCAGAGATCATCTACCAACGCGACCAATGCCGTCTCGGTGCTATGCCCGGGCCGAAAGCCGGACTGGCGCGGATCTAGATAGTCAACTTCCTCCAGGTGACGGGGAAACTGTTGTGCCACCACACTCTCAACAACCTTCGCCAAGAAGGGAAGGTTGGAGACTGGACGGTAGTTGTTCAAAAGAGCTGGGTCCAAAGAGGGCTTCTTGAGGAGGGGCCTCACCATGGCCTCTTTTAGGGAGGCAGGCAAGGAACCCTCACTCAAGGATGCGTTGACAACCTCTTGGAGCCAGCCTCGTGTCACCTCCCAGGATGCCAGTACAAGCCAGGAGGGGCACGGGTCCAATAAACATGTGGTGGCTCGCAGTCGCCCACGTAGCCTGTCCATATCCTCGGAAGTAACGGAGTCAAACTCCTCCCAAACAAGATCTCTCTCGTGGCATCCCACTGGGCCATGAATGGGGGTTAGCTCACTCTGTATCTGGGCGGTTTTCTCCTGCAGAAAAATCACAAATTCCTCTGCTCTACCCTGTAGTGGGGCTTCCCGTTCCCTCTGTTGAAGGAGGGCGCGGGTCACCCTAAACAGGGCGGCAGGGCGGTTTTCTGCGGATGCTATGAGAGTGGCACAATGATGACGTTTGGCCACCCTCAGCGCCACAATGTAAGTCCGTAAATGGGCTCTTACCTGTGTCCGGTCAGATTCAGAGCGGCTAGCCCTCCATCTTCTCTCTAGGCATCTCTTGCGGCGTTTCATCACCCGCAGCTCCTCAGTGAACCAAGGAGCCAGGGTGGTTCGCCGCCGCGAGAGAGGCCGCAAGGGCGCGACCCGATCTAAGGCTCCCACGGCCGCACTATTCCATGCGGCCGTGAGGTCCTCCATCGGGGCGCGGGTCAGGGATACAGGAAATGGCCCAAGCGCTGTCTGGAACCCATCCGGGTCCATCAAGCGCCTGGGGCGGTACCAGATTGGTGACTCTGGTTCCGCCTCCTCGCGGAGGGGAGCAGCGGTCGGAAAGTCGAGCCGGAGAAGTGAGTGGTCTGACCATGACAAGGGTGTGATGACTATATCCCCTGTACCCAGATCACTTTTCCATTGGCCCGAGACAAAGATGAGGTCCGGCGTATGTCCACCCTCGTGGGTGGGGCCCTGAATTACTTGGGTCAGGTCCTTGGCCGTCATGGAAGCCATGAACTCCCGAGCTACCACGGATGATTCGCCCAACGATGGCAGGTTAAAGTCCCCCATGACTATAAGTCTGGGGGTCTCCACTGCCACCGTAGCGATCACCTCCAGGAGCTCGGGCAGGGCTGCTGCTACATAGCGGGGAGCCAGGTATACAACCAGCAAGCCCAACTGCCTCCCTAGGCCCCACTTCACGCAGAGGGACTCACAGCCGGAAGTCTGGGGCACAATGGTCTCTCTCGGCTCAAGGCCTTCCTTAATAATGACCGCTACCCCACCACCCCTGCCTGATGAAATGCACGGTAGCCTGGTGGGCACATTTCAACGAGGGGATGTCCTCCCTCGTGGCCCAACCAGGTCTCCGCAATTCCTGCCAGGTCCGGCTCCCCCTCTGACACAAGGTCACTAATGAGGGGGGCTTTGTTGACCATGGACCTGGCGTTGCAAAACATCAGCCGCAGACCCTGGCTCTGAATTCCCTGGCCACCTAGCCTGCGGGGGTTGTGGCACCTGACCGTTTGTAACCAACGGCTACGTGCCTCCAACCGGGAGGAAGGAACTTGTCTCCCCTCGGACCTGCCCCTCCCCACGACCCTCTGGATGGGGAAGCCCTCCACCGGAATGACTTGTGTTTCCCCCCTCTTAACGGAACCATCCGCCTCCCTCCGTCGTCTGCTGGCTTGGCCCGTTCCCTTCTGGCTAGTCTCAACCTGTCTAAACCCTCCCCCCTCCCTAATACCCTCTAAAAAAGACAGCTTACGAAATAAAAAACCCCTGAGGCCGCGCTTCGCCCATCTCTTCGGATTAATTAAACCATCATTAAGATGGGCCCTAGATAGATCCAAGGGCCAACCCTGCGAGAGCAGGGACTCTCGCAGTGACAGTAGATTTGCTCTGGAGTACATATGCTTATGAATAAATAACTAAAATAATTATCTAAAACAAGCAATAGAATGGAATTCATAGTGGGTCCTGGGTTAAAATTTTAAAAGTCGTTAGCCATGATTGAAATAAGTTCATTCAGCTGTTATTAAAATGAAATAAAGTGCCCAGTGAGGCTTAGTTCACAATAAAGTTTGTTCGCAATGTTCAGTTCAGTTCAATTGGGCGTCAAAGATGTTCCCGTCCATGAGTTCTTTAGGACAGACCCAGATCTCTTAGGGCCTTTAAAGGCCTTAGTGGCTCAGTTCTCAGTTCTCCAGATTTTAAAGAGAAACCATAGGGAGAGGATCTTACAAGTGGTCAGTCAGTAAGGGCGTCTGCGACCATTTCGGCGCTCCCACCGCCGCCATCTCCTGCGTCACCACCTCCGCCCAGGCCTCTCGGCGCTCCCACCGCCGTTGGCCTGGCTTCCAGCGGCCGCCTCCGTTCCATACCCTTTCTCTTCAGCCACGGCTCTCTCACAGCCGCCACCTTTCAGCCACCTTTCTGCCACCTTCCTTCCAGCCACACGGCTCTCTCACAGCCGCCATTCCCTTCTCCTCTCTCCATTCCTTCTCCAGCCCCAGCGTCCTCGCCACCGCCATCTTCTTTCAAACCTCTGTCGCCGTCCTCGCTGGCCACCCGGCACTCTCACTGCCGCTCGCCCCCACAGCATACCACCGGCAACATCAGGAGCTCCTAGGCGCGGTCGGCCTCTCCGCCCCCGTTAAAATTCCCGGGGCGCCGACCTCCGCACCAACCTCCGCACCGGCCTCCTCCGCACCGGCCTCCATTCTGACAGTTGCGGCCCGACGCTCTCACCGCTCGAGCGCTCCTGCCGCCGGCGCCGTCTTCGCTCCTGGTTACCCTCCAAACATCGCGAACCTCACCCTGCGATGCCAGGGTGGGCTCCTCATCAATCCCTGCCCTCCAGGTCGTAAACAGAGGGCAGGGAGCACTCCGAAAGCTAACGGCTCTCCAAAGCCCACACAGAGCTCCAGAGCTAGCCCGCCATCTTCGCGCATGCGCAGCTCAATTTAACCTCCTTTTGTTGGTAAATTAACGGACTTCCTCTCTGCACTTTCAGGATTTCCTCTCTGGTTGACCTTCTAACAAATTTAACATGTATCTCTCTGGGTACTTCATTTATCCTGGCATATGCTGAGTTTATTCTGTAGGCTAGGTCAATGTCCCCCCTGATCTCATCCTTAGGTTTATGTAAATAGTCTGCTATAATTGTGCTCATGAGATCAGGGAGGAATTCACCAGATTCCTCAGAAACGTTCTGAAACCTCAAAAAATATGTCATCCTTTCCATGTCAATCCTAGACACATGCCCATTTATTTCCACAACCTCATTAGTAGCATTTTTAATCTCTCCCTTAGCCCCCGCCAGCCCCCCTTCCAGTTCTTCATTCTTCTGTGTGTTTTCCAGCACTTGTTTCCTTGTGTCCAATAGCTCCTTCTTAAAGCTGATGTTTTCTGCCCTCTGGGCCTTGATTTCTTGTACCAAAGTTTGTATAACCGATTCAAGAGAAGCCATCCTTAGTTCTAAGCTTGCCAGTGCTGATTCTTGTGCCATGATTAGCTGTTAAAATCAGTGCCACTAAAATGGCGATTTTTGGGTGGGGCTGTTGAGGCGAGTCAGGAGCCAAAATTTCAATCAGGGTTGTAAAGTTCAAAAACCAAGAGAGAGACAATTTTCCAGCTCAATAAGTATAATAACGAAGGTATTCCAGAAAAGAAATCACAAATCCAAAAAAAAAAAAATCTTCATTAATAACCAGAGGGAGTCCAAATCGCAAAGAGACGCTGGGAATTTTCCATAAGTAAAATAATCAGACAGGGACAAAGAGAAGCCATCTTCCACCGCCCAAGCTCAGAGCCCGAAGGAGAGAGTGGTATAAGAAATTGTTTCAGCCAGACCTAGAAACTCTGTTGCAAGACAAACCGCAGATCACTTTCCCTTGTTGCAAACACTCCAGATTAAAGATATCCGCTTCCTCGCAGCGAGGAGCCATTTTCAAGTGCCGCTTTAAATCCGAGGGGGTTTTTTACAAACAAACACCCCCCTCCAAGTCCTTTCAGCCAGGCTGACAGCAGAAAAAAAGTTTTAAGTCACTCACTCTCCCCCTTGCAGCCAAAGCCCCGGGAAACCTTCCGACTCAGCCGATCAGCTCTCTCCATGTTCACAAATGGTGCCGTCTGCCTTAGGCGAAGGGAAAACCCCCCGCAGCATGTCCTCTTCCACCTAAGCCGAAGACAAGGGTCGCATCCCCACTGCCGTGGGGGGGAGCTTCCCAGGCAAGCCGGCTTTACGGGAGACCCCCAAACGGGGCGTCTCACCCCCGCGGGGGGGCAGGAAAAGCAACAAAACGGCGAGCGAGCACTAGGCTCGCCCGTCGCTGCTGGAGCCGGAACCGGAAGCCCTAGGCACGTTTTTGAGGCCGAGTGTGTGAGCAAGGTGCATGTGTGAAAGGCTGGGTCAGTGGTGGGTTACAACTGGTATGCTCTGGTATGGGTGTACCAGTGCCTGCCAGGCGCACCAAGTACCGTTCTGGTATGGTGCTCTGGAGGGCCCACCCACCTGCCCTCGTTCGGTATTTGAAGTTTTCGGGCCTTCCTCGGAGGCACATGGAGTGTACAGCACTTGCATGATGCTCTGCTGAGTAGCTGGAGCATCACAGAGGTGTTGTGGAGCTCCGCAGGTGGTAAGTATGCACATGCTGTGCACGTGTGCATGTGTGCTGCACACATTCATGAGTTGGGCGCCTAGCCCTGTTTCATCGTACCAGTTGCACCGGGATCCGGAACCCACCACTGGGCTTGGTGCATGCACGGAAGTGGTGCGTGCACCCGCGAACCGATGGTAATAAAATGTGAAATCCACCACTGCTAAGAGAACTCCACCACTGCTAAGAGAACTCACAATTTCCTGGTTTCTCTCTGGTGTCTTAATGACTAAGCCACACTGATATGCCTAAAGGGTTTGTGGCTGGAAACATAGATCTATCTTGGCAATTATTTTCAAAGTTACTCTCTGAATTCTAACCTCAGTCTTTGAACATGCAGATTGTAGAATACAAGTTAAAGTATGCAATGTTCTTTTTCAGTTTTTCCTCCTGGTAACAAGAATTTTGTTATTGTTTATTCGTGTCAGAAGATTCACAATTAAAATAAGATATTATTTTAAGATTCACAATTAAAATAAGCTATACTATAAGTCTTTGTATGGAATGAGAAACCAGCCATCCACAGTCAACTTGTAGACTGAAATATTTTCCTATCTCAAGAATATGGAATTGATAACAACACAAAGATGTGATCTCTCTCCCCTCCCCCCTCCCGTTATTTAAGATTTGAGCCCTGAAATATGCAAAATAAAGGCTATATTAGGTAAAGATGCAAGTGATTTAAATCGAATAAAGTGGTAAATGATTGTCATCAGTTTTTCAAATACAAGTAGTCCTCAATTTACAATCATTTGCTTCGTGACCGTTCGAAGTTCCAATGGCCCTGAAAGTTTTCCACACTTATGCCTGTTGCAGCATCCCTTTAATCATGTGATCAAAATCCACATGCTTGGAAACTGGCATGTAATTATGACAGTTGCAGCATCCCAGGGTCATGTCATCAGTTTTTGCGAACTTCAAAGTTAATGGGGGACCCAGATTCACTTAACAACTATGTTACTAATTTAACAACTGCAGTGATTCACTTAGCAACTGTGGTAAGAATGATTGTAAAATGGGACAAAATTCACTGAACAACTATCTGGCTTGGCAACGAAAATTTTAGGTTCGGTTGTGGTTATAAGTTGAGGACTCCCTATATATTATCCATGTAATGTTTGATGAGGTTTTGAACAAAATCATACCTTTACATATATATGTAGTTATGTTATTCTAAATATATTTTTCAACTTTGCTCAACACTTATGCTCTTTCTTAATATTCTGGTCTCATTTGCTTTGTTGCAATTTACAGTAGAACCCAATTTGCTATTGAATATATGAAGAGATTGTGGGAGAGAAGTGAAATGGATCTAAAATGACTGGTTCTGTGGTTAGAACCAATAAATCAAAACCAGGATGGTTCTTATTTGCTTTTTTAAAAAAACAGCAAGGACAAAGGGCCAAGCACTGAAAATAAACATAATTATTTCAGTGAGGTGTATATATAAAAATAACTGGCGATATATCCGTAAACACACATACACAGAGATAAACATACACACCTACATATACCCAAATTGTATGTGTGTGTATGTGTGTGTTTGTGTGTATACATACACATACATACATGCTTACATTTGCATACATTTATATGTTTTAAGGGGATAAATGGGGAACTCATCAAATTTGCAGACGACACCAAGCTGGCAGGAATAGCCAACACTCCAGAAGATAGGCTTAAGATACAGAAGGATCTTGACAAACTTGAACATTGGGCACTATCTAACAAAATGAAATTCAATTGTGAAAAAAGTAAGGTTCTACATTTAGGCAAGAAAAACAAAATGCACAGGTACAGTATAGGTGGTACCTTGCTCAATAGTAGCAACTGTGAGAGGGATCTTGGAATCCTAGTGGACAACCATTTAAATATGAGCCAGCAGTGTGCAGCAGCTGCCAAAAAAGCCAACACAGTTCTAGGCTGCATAAACAGAGGGATAGAATCTAGATCACGTGAAGTGTTAATGCCACTGTATAGTGCCTTGGTAAGGCCAGACCTGGAATACTGCATACAGTTTTGGTCGCCACGATGTAGAAAAGACGTGGAGACTCTGGAAAGAGTGAAGAGAAGAGCAACCAAGATGATTAGGGGACTGGAGGCTAAAACATATGAAGAACAGTTGCAGGAACTGGGTATGTCTAGTTTGAAGAGAAGGACCAGGGGAGACATGATAGCAGTGTTCCGATATCTCAGAGGGTGCCACAAAGAAGAGGGAGTCAAACTATTCTCCAAGGCACCTGGGGGCAGGACAAGAAGCAATGGGTGGAAACTAATCAAGGAGAGAAGCACCTTAGAACTAAGGAGAAATTTCCTGACAGTTAGAACAATTAACCTCTGGAACAGCTTGCCTCCAGAAGTTGTGAATGCCCCAACCCTGGAAGTCTTTAAGAAGATGTTAGATAGACATTTGTCTGAAATGGTATAAGGTTCCTGCCCACGCAGGGGGTTGGACTAGAAGACCTACAAGGTCCCTTCCAACTCTGTTATTGTATTGTATTATTGTATTAATTTGGCAAAATTAGCATGAGTATAGGTTCACAAAATCAAATTGCTGAATTATGGAGATGGAAGGCACTACAAGAACCCTCAGCTAACACCAATTAATTCATGATTAAGATGTGAAACCTCCAAAAATGAAGAATTTACAGCTGTTTCATAGATATACAGGTAGTCCTTGATTTACGACCATTCATTTAATGAACTTCTGAAGTAACAATGACACTGAAAAAAGTGCCGGCATTGCTGTGGGTTTGCTTTGTGCTGCCCGCATTTGTGCACAATTGACTATAAATTGTTCTGCGCATGTGCAGAACATGAAAACATTACTAAAAAACTCCGGGGAACCGGTTTGGGGGCATGGCCAGCCTGGGTCACTGCCGGTTCTGCGACCCAGGCCAAAATTCCACCAGCGGTTTGGATGAACTGGGTCAAACTGGGATCAACCTACCTCTGGTTATGACTAGGCCTCACACTTACAATTCTCTCATCATTCCTGAGGTTCCATGATAAAAATTCAGGCACCTGGCAACCAGCATGTATTTATGATGGTTGTAGCATCCCAGGATCACATGATCACAATTTATCACCTTCCCAGGGTGTTTCTGATTAGGAAAATCAATGGGGAAATCAGGATTTGTTTAACCACCCTATAACTTGGCAAAAATGGTTGTAAAATTGGTTCTAGCTCACTTAATAACCATGTTGCTTAGTGACAGATGTTCTGGTCCCAATTGTGGATATAAGTTGAGAACCACTTTTATGTATATGTTTGATGAGGTTTTGAAGAAAATCATACCACGTTATAATGCGTTGGTAAGGCCACACTTGGAATACTGCATTCAGTTTTTGTCGCCATGACAAAAAAGATGTGGAGACTCTAGAAAGAGTGCAGAGAAGAGCAACAAAGATGTTTAGGGGGCAGGAGACTAAAACATATGAAGAATGGTTGCAGGACTGGGTATGTCTAGTCTGATGAAAAGAAGGACTGGGGGAGACATGATAGCAGTGTTCCGATATCTCAGGGGTTGCCACAAAGAAGAGGGAGTCAAGCTATTCTTCAAAGCACCTGAGGGTAGGACAAGAAGCAATGGGTGGAAAATAATCATGGAGAGAAGGAACTGAGAACTGAGGAGAAATTTCCTGATAGTTAGAAAAATTAATCAGTGGAACAACTTGCCTCCAGAAGTTATGAATGCTCCAACACTGGATGTTTTTAAGAAGATGTTGGATGACCATTTGTCTGAAGTGGTGTAGGGTTTCCTGCCTAAACAAGGGGTTGGACTAGAAGACCTCCAAGGTCCATTCCAACTCTGTAATTCTATTATTATCTATTATCTTTGGTGAGATTCACAGCCTTTGGGGCTGGTTGGTAGCTCAACAGCTCGAGTCCTAACCAAGGAACTAGGAACTGTTAAGGTAACGTCAGAGGATATAAGCTGTTCCAAGTAGGGTGGTTTTTTGTAGAGTCAGAATGTTCAAGTCCGGTAAATTTAGAATTTCCACATAGCGAGGTAGCCCTTTAGGTATTGCTCCAAGGGCTCCAATTACAATTGGGACAACACACAATTTCTTTTTCCAAAGTCGCTCAACTTCCATTTGCAATTCCCGGTACTTTGTGATTTTTTCTTGCTACTTATTTTCAATTTGTGCATCACCAGGTATTGCAATGTCAATGAACCATACTTTTTTCTTTTCAACTATTATGTCAGGTGTGTGGTAGCCCAAATGCCTGTCAGTCTGAATTCTGAAGTCCCACAAGATCTTGACTTTCTCATTCTCTAAAACTTTCTCAACCTGATGTTCCCAGTGGTTTTTGCTGTACTCAAATCCAAACTTCTGGCACAATTTCCAGTGAATGATCTTAGCAACATGGTCATGGCGTTGTAGGTAGTCAGTTTGCTGCACCCACTTATCAGGTGGTCGACTGTCTCATCTTTCTCATTACAGAGGCGACACTTGCTGTTGGTGGTAACATGTTGAATTTTTGCCTTCATGCAGTTTGTGGCTAAGGCTTGTCCTTGAGCTGCCAAAATAAAGCCTTCTGTTTCTTTTGTCAGTACTCCCGATCTTAACTGGTTCCAAGTTAGTTTTTGGTCAGCTTTGCCTTCAATACTTTTCAAGTATTGGCCATGCATAGCTTTGCTTTTCCAATTTTCAGCTCGCTTCTCAATTACTTCTTTCTTATATTCAGCTTTTGACTTAGTTGTCTTTAAAAGGCCTCCTTTATTTACTTCCTTAATCATTGGTTCTTCACTTTTCTGGATGTAATCATTCAAGCTCTGTCTTTCTTTTTCCACAGTCTGCTTTACTTGTAGGAGTCCTCAACCATCCTCTGCTCTTGGTAGATATAATCGGTCAATATCATTTTTAGGGTACAAAGCATGATTCATTGTCATAAGCTTCCTCATTTTTCTGTCCAAATTCTCCAACTCCATCTGGGTCCAGTCAATTATTCCTGCAGAGTATCGAATCACAGGTATAGCCCAGGTATTTATGGCTTTTATGATGTTGCCTCCACTCAATTTAGACTTTAATATCTTGCGAATTCGTCGAATGTACTTGGCTGAAGTTAAATTATTATTATTATTATTATTATTATTATTATTATTATTATTATTATTATTATTATTGTTGTTGTTGTTGTTGTTGTTGTTGTTATGTTAATCTTTGGTGAGATTCACAGCCTTTGGGCTGGTTGGTAGCTCAACAGCTCAAGTCCTAACCAAGGACCTAGGAACTGTTAAGGTAATGTCGGAGGATATAAGCAGTTCCAAGCAGGGTGGCCCTTTGTAGAGTCAGAATGCTCAAGTCCAGCAAACTTAGAACCTCCACATAGCGAGGCAGTCCCCTAGGTGGTATTATTATTATTATTATTATTATTATTATTATTATTATTATTATTATTATTATTATTATTATTATTATTATTATTATTATTATTATTATTATTATTATTATTATTGTCACTGCTTTTCCATCTCATACATATATATGTATACGAGGTCTTCCCATATTGGTGATATTTGATCTAAAGATTCTTCCTGCGCCTCTGCTATTTTCCGCTGACACTCGGAAGGAAACTTACGCATTCAAACAAATAAAAGTGGATAGAAAATCCATTAAATGCTTGAGGGTATAGACAGTTATGATACAGTTTGTGGATGGCTCAGGACAGTTTTGCACAGTTAGCAGGCACCTCTGATACCACAACAATATCATCTTTCATTATTTAAATTCTTTTTTTTTTAAAGGTCTCAAGGTTGCACTGGAAGAACCAAGACGTCTAGTAAGAATAAGTCACGTAATGGCCTAAGCATTTTTTTTTTCTGCTACACATTTCTTATGCATCCCTTAAGATGGGAGATCCTTAGCGGCCAACTTCACAGCAAGATTGGAAACATCCTGTGCTGATGTGTATTGGAGATTTTGATGGAGCCTATGACATGTGTCAATAATTGTTGAAGGCAGCAGGTCATGTTTATATAATTCACAAACCCTGCCAATATAAAATATATAGATAAAGGCTTTTAGATGTGATTATTAAAGTGTGGGGACGCTCAGTCTTTACAGCAATGAGAAATATACATCTCCAGGTGCAAGCAGTTGCAAAATAGAAGTAGAGTATATTCTACTCTGTAATTTCTTGAATATTTTCTCCACCCTGAAAAACTGAACTAAAATTTTAAAAATCAGCTTTTTCATTGGCTTTTCTGTTTTAGTTTCTTGATATTTTACTATCTCATTACTTTTGGCAATCTGCTTGGGTGCTCTACCAGGTGACCACTGAGTTTTCTTTGCTTCTAGTTACAAATCTTTTCATAATCTTATGAATTCCCTAACGGGCTTTATTCCTAGTTAGGAAAAAAATTATAGGAGGACTGTCTTGGACAAGCAATCACATGTACATCATTCAGAATTTAAGTGAACTGCTCCACTCCTTTTAAAAAAAAATATTGAAATTTGACTATCTTCAATCAAATTATAAATAATATGTCAATATGGTATTTATAATTGTACTATATTGGTTTTTATCTTATTTTAAGTATTATTTGCCCCCCAGAGTCATGTATTTGGCCTGGATAGCCATATAACAGAAATGAATGAATGAATAAACGAACAAATGAATGAACGAAGGAAGGAACGAAGGAAGGAACGAAGGAAGGAAGGGTCATATTAAGGGAATTTGATCAAAAAATATGAAGCAGGAATTTTCAGCATAACAGTAGTAAAGTATAACTTTGGGGTGAGTACTGTGAAGTTATGCTACCATTAGAGAGGATTAGAAATAGTAGTGAGGACTTTCCCCATCTATCTACTTTCCCAATATTTGCAGCTTTCTGTCATAATCTACTAAGCCCTAAATCAAGGCTACACAGCTGATTTGAACTAAGCATCTTATATTGCAATACGCCAAGTGAATTTTAAAATTTATACAGAAATTAATTTTTCATAAAAGACTAAATTTAAAACTTAAATTTAGTAATATGATGTTTTTAACATATTAGTTTACATAAACAACAGCTAGTGAGAGGTTTTGGGGAACCTGGATGTCATCTGTGGTTGGCCCTTGTTGTTGGATGATCAAAACCCTGTCTTAAATAGTGTGGATTACATTCTTGAATCCCAGTAATTGTTACTTCTTTCCCTAAAATAGATTTTTCTTCTGGAATTTTCCTGGCCAGTTTGGTAGTGTAATGAAACATTGATTTGAACAATTAATTTCTTCAGCTTCACTAGATATTGATTCATACCTTTCCTAGCCAAATGATGTCTCTGAGAAGATAGGCAACACAGCTTATGGAAATTTCTAGAAGGTTCTGTTCTGTGACTTGAAAAAGATACATAATAGAGAAAATATAGAAAATACCATCCAACAGCATGCATTGTTAGCTTAAACACATTTAAACGCAGACCAACTTGGTGACTGCTTCCCCCTCAACCAGGGCCTAGATGACAATTGTCCATGCTATTTTAGGGTATCATATAGATAGTACAGAATGTCACGTTGTCTCACCCTTTGCTGCTAGAAATTGTTGTAACTTAATGATTATGCTGAAGACATCAAAGCTTCCTTGGGATAACAATTTAGAGGAGTGAGGTCAGATTTGCAAAAGAGCTCAGTGCCAGGCATTCTAGTGGGACCAGCACTCAGCAGCTCCCGCCTTGCCAATTATGGTCGGATGTTCAAGGGTTCAAAAAACATAAAAATAAACCCTGCATCAGATTTCTCAATCTGGAGATTTGCATTATGTCTCAATCAAGGGAAAAGCCACGGTGCAACATGATTTGCAATTACCAAGTTTGTCTGCAATAATAGATCAAGTAAACGGGGTGGATCCAAAACAATTTCTATTCCATCCTTTGCAAGCAGAAGGTTTTTCCTGATCTTTGGATGAGAAAAGACAACACATTACTGAGATATTTAGGCAGGATTTTTACTCATCATGCATTCTATTGTAGGTATGATATATTGTCCCAGAAAAGTTACATAAGGAAGCAGGTAAGGGCCACCAAGGCAAAGTAAGTTACCTCTAGAATCTTTAAAGTTTACAACATGCATTGTCCATCTTGATTAAAATGTGTGTGTGTGTGTGTGTGTGTGTGTGTATGTGTGTGTGTAGAATGAGAGAATGTAGCATTTTTGCTACATAATCATTATGTTCCATAGCTGACAGTTGACAGCTGTGGGGTAGGAGGTTTCATCTCCACATATAATTTTTATCACTTACACGATAACTTTCTTGGTTCCCTCTTTTTTATTGGATAAGTCTTCCTCTAATTCAGTTTGACTCCCATTTCTTGGCAGCAATATGGAAATGGTTTCACATTGTCTTTTTGCAGGCGTTTCCATCCAAATACTGAAAGCTAGATGTGTGATTTTAGGCCAGTACTCTCATAGCCCAACCCTCATCACAAGATTCTTGTTGTGGGGAATATAGGAGGAGGGAGAAGTATTAAGTATATTCACTGCCTTGAGTGATTCATAAAAATAACAAAGATGGGGAATGAATGGATTGATGGATGGATGAATGAATGAATATCCAATGTATCTGTTCCACAAAGGTTTCATTCACCTTTCTGAATCTAGCCTGATATGAGCTCGCTCTTTTCAGTTTTTGTTTTCACTCTCAGCTTTTACTATTTATCATTTTAGTTAACTCCATCTAGCATAAAAGCAAAATCAAACTCGGAGAAAGCATAGAAGCAAATATCTTCGCTCAGATGCAAAGGAGGCTTGGAAATAAAATTACAGATGCAATCCCTCTTTACTAAAAACCCAAGAACATTGGGTTGGATATCTTGCTCAAGAAATCTTGTTGAGTTTCTGTTAGTTTTAAACTCAAAAGAAAGCATCAGTTGGTTTTTAAGACAAAAGAGATTTAACCAGAAAGTCCTTTTTGCTCACATATTTGATTTGTTAGTGGAGCATTGTACATTTTGGAACATATGTGCAGCTTCAGGTGAGTATTTTCTGTTATCTTGTTAGATATAAGTACGAGAAATCTTGTGTCAGAAGAATCAGAATTTCCATGTTATTAAATTTAATAATATAGCTGCTTTGGAAATAATAGCACAATTGTAATTGTGTTAAACATGACAATTGTGTTTGTGTAGTATAAACAGGGTGGGGGGATGCTTTTTAGGCTTTTATTTTTTCAAATTGGGTTCTTTAAATGGAGACATAATGAATAGCCTCTAGAAAAGGACACATTTAAAGACTTTCAATTTACTTCAGTAAATGAATATTCAACACTGAATAGACATGTTTGGTTCTCTGTATGTAAGATTGAACAGAAAAAAAAAAGTCAGATCACTTGCTATTCATTGTAATTGACTTGTAAACTTTTCATAACAGAAATATTGACATTTGCAGTTTCATGAATTAAATTGCTGATGGGGATGGGAGTAATCCAAACATAATTTGTTTCCCTTATAAGCAAGCATGAGGGGAAAGTTTAATTATTTATTTAAAGATTTTTTTTTAATCCTCATGTTTCAATTTAAAGGTATTTTTAAACCCTCAAGGCAGTTTAGAAGTAATATTAAACTTATCGCAATGGCATTAAAGTAAACATAAAATACAGGCAGGATATGAGAACTAAATAAAACAAAAGTAGAAGCAATAAACATAAAAATACAGTATATTAGAAGTTTGGGGCTCATGCAAAATAACTTTAACCAGAAATTTTAAAAAATGGGCAAGATGTGAACAGTTTTGGAAAAACTCTTCTAGAAATTGGCTCTACTGTTAGAAGCGGTAGCATCACTAGTGTGATTATCCTAGAGGGTGTCTGTGTGTTTGTGTGATTTTTATTAAATATTTTTTTTTAAAAAGGTAAAAATTAATACAAAACACAATTTGAAATCAGTGAGACTCAGTTTCCCTTTTTCCTTTGCACTGTGTATCACATATATTTACTTCAGGGGTATCCCCCCCCCCCCGCCACATAAATCTACATATATGTATCCTTCTGCCATTGTACATCAGTTGTCAAGGAAAGAGGAACTGAAGAACTGAAGAAGCTTCTTGGATGAGAAGCGAAACATTTTCAAAGTAAAATAAAGGAAGTCCATTTGCCTTTTGAAAAAAGCATGTTTGGGACAACCATGACTTGGATGACTGAGAATCTCCATAGACATTCTGAGGGTGAACTTCACAGAGCCATGCAGCAGCAATGCTTTTATTACACAATATGAATGGATGTAGTTACCTTACATAAATCTCCTCTTGACAAACTTACGCAGTCTTATTGGAACTTCTGACTTTCTCTATATGTTCAGGTGTTTTGGTTGAAGGGGAAATTCTAGGTTTGTTTCAAATTTTCTTAACGTGAACAGCTGAGGAAAATTTAGCAATGTATGAAGGTCTCCTGCCTTCATTACATTTTAAATATCTCATCAAAAACTCTTCAAATCCCCTCCCTCCTCAAATCTCTGAGATATTTCATACTAGAAGGGGTTCTTGAATTTATTTAGCTGAAGAAATTCCTAGGGAATACACCTACTCTTTACCAGTATAAATACAATGCCTCTTCTTCTTCGCTGTCCTCCATCCTTTGGCAGTGCTGTCATTGCTACTGAAGTGTTGATGTGTTACTGAAGTGTTGATAGCTGAATGTGGGAAGGTTTAAGAGTGATAAAAAGGAAATACTTATTTACCCAACTCATATTTCAGTGTTTTAAAAGTAGACCAAATTCATGGGAGATATGTGGATTGGTATCAATAGCTCAAACCCAATGGCAGAGTATACCCTAATTGTGAGTTGCTTGGAAGGAAAATGGTAAGGAATATTGAGTGTGATTATTTCCCAGGTTCTTCTGGTTAGCTGCATGCCAGAATGCTGAGCTGGAAAAGCTTGGAGACTGATCTTGTATTTGGGGGTTAGCTGAGACCAGAGAAAAGCAGAACTACATCTGCATTCAGTTCAACACAACCATTGATGGTCGTTGGGTTAGACTTCAACAAAAGCACAAGGGAGTTTATCATAATTGAAGGTATCATAATAAATGGATTAATTTCAGAATGAAACTCATTGTATAAACCCACACAATGAAATCTCTCATGCGTCTTCTTGCTTTATTATTTTCCATCTGTAAGATCAAACTGGACAATAGGCAGAATGTGTGACTTTTGTTGGAGAAGGTAGTTTATGAAGCTGTTACTCTCACAATCATTTGGGGAGATATTGATTCAGAATGGCTGATGCAGAGAGTTGGTTTTAAAGTGGTTTTTGTTTTAAACCCCTTTACCGGTTGCATTTATTTCATCTTTTCTCAGTTTAATTAGTCTGGACAGAGTATAATGTACTTCAAAAGTTAGCCTTTCTCTATGCTTATTAAGGCAAACAACTTTTAAGGGAAAGAAGAAAGCTTACTGGGAGATTAAAAAAATAAAAATAAAATCGGCTACCTTCCTGTTGTCTAAGAACACAATTTGGGGCAGAGGGAATGCTGAATTCTTGGTGGCCTTGTCACATACAGGGCAAATTAAAATGCATTACAAGGGAATTTTGTTTATTGTGTTTTGAGATATGAAAGTGCTGCATGTCCACTTTTATTATGGATGTAAATTGATGTAAAGCTGCATGACTGACATCTAGTGGATGTTTGCCAGAGTTGCTGTTAACAATTATGGACTCTCACTTAAATAGTGGCTTTTAACAGCAGCAACAACAAAAAGACACTAAGACCGAGGAGTTAAATACTAAAATCAAAACTCTGCTACAGTCTTTCTTTACTTACAAAGATAGAATTGGTAGATGCTTTGACTGCACCCTCTCTCAATTCACACCCACCACCTTATTGGGGCAGTGCAAGATGGATCATAGAATGATATGGATGTCCTCTAGGGCAGGGGGTGTCAAACTTGCATCAACATGGAGTCGTCACGTGATATGTTGTGACTTCCTCCCCTTTACTAAATTGGGTGTGGGTGTGGCCAATGCATGACGCATCTGGCCCGCAGGCCGTGAGTTTGACAGCCCTGGTCTAGGGACTCACTAGATTTTGAAATCTGACATCCTGCAGATAAGTGGTGGGTTTCAAATTTTTTAGAACCTCTTCTGAGGGGGGGGGGATGCTTTGTGGGAGTGGCTTGCCGGTCATGTGACTGGGTGGGAATGGCTTGCCAGCCATGTGACTGAGTGGGAGTGGCTTGCCAGCCATGTGACTGTGTGGGAGTGGCCAACTTGTAAAATGTGGTGAAACTCACTTAACAATGCTCTTGCTTAGCAACCAAAATGTTGACTCAGGAACTCTGACATTGAAGTGTGCAAGTCTTAAAGCTGTCATGACCTTTGCACCCCTAACCCTTTAGAAATACCCCTCCCCCCCAGGGTATTCAAACTTGACAGCTTTAAGACTTGTGGACTTCAACTCCCAGAATTCCTCCTCTCACTCTTCATCTTGATGATGTGCAGACGAGCAGGGGGAGGGAGCTGGATCTGGTTCTAAACGGCACCGTAGAATTGTGGAACCTCTTCTATAGAAGAGGTTAGAACTGGCAGGAACCCACTCCTGCTGCAGATGCAATTCCATTGCTAGAACATCCATGTCGAAGGTCATCCAGCATCTGCTTAGAAATCTCTAACAAAGGACAACTCATCACTTTCCACTGCAGTCTCTTCCCACCCAGGAAGCTTCTTCTTAGGGTTAGACTATTACCTAATTAATTAATTATTACCTTTGTGGTGAGATGGGTGCGGGTTACAAATATGAATAATAAATAAATAAATAAATAAATGTATCATTTAATTTAGTTATTCTTACAGTTTTGGATGTTGTCTGTTGCTGGTTTAAATCACCAATAAATCAATCTTAAGGAGTTATAAATAAAACAACAGCATTACATCTCTGAAGTTCTAAAAGGATTGAGTCAAAACTTAGAAGTAGTAAGAAGGAAGCTTGCCTCAATTCCAATGACAACTTGTCCCACAATGAACCATCTTCCAGGATTGCCCCAAGAGTAGCAGTTGGCTGTAATCCAATCCATGTGTCATCGACACCATGTCTCTGTCCTCTAAGGGTGCCATTAGTTGATCAACTGAAGCTAATCAATACCCTTCCCTTTCCCACATATATTATTTCATTGTTCAGCATGAACAGTGAATCTTATTCTTTAAAGGCAGTGAATCTATTCGTTAAAAGAAGTGTCTCCCTTCAATCAGCATCTCACTCGCTTCTTGGAATCTCACTCCATAATTTGCAAGAACTCCATTTTGTCCAAATTTGTCTTCAGTTTGTTCTCTCACATCCTATCTCTTCCTGGATATACAAAGGCTCTGAAAACATTCAAGCCTATGCCTACAGGACAGAAACATATCTGAATGTTGCTTGTATGTATGTACAGTATGTATGCATTTTATATGCGACCCAATTTCCTATCCAAACTGCCTCTAAAAATAAAGTAAAAAGTAAAGATTTCCAATCGTGTCCTACTTTAGGAGGCTGTGCTCATCTCCCTT
Organism: Rhabdophis nuchalis; assembly: GCA_039707465.1. Lineage (NCBI taxonomy): Eukaryota > Metazoa > Chordata > Lepidosauria > Squamata > Natricidae > Rhabdophis > Rhabdophis nuchalis. Next base: position 102,415,762 of record CM077644.1, read on the forward strand.
TTTTAGCGTTGTCCGAAGACACTTTGATGGTCATATGACCAGCACGACTATACGCTGAGGTTCACAGAGCACTCTTACCTTCCCACCAAAATGGCATCTATTTATCTACTCACATTTGCATGCTTTCGAACTGCTGGGTGGGCAGAAGCTGGAACATATAACTGGAACTCACTCAGCTGTGCGGCGCTTAGGTCTTGGTTCTGGACTGTCAGCTTCCTAGCTCAGCTCAGTTTGTTGCTGAGCATTTCAGCCCCCTTAAAGATGACTCTATTACCATTGTATTGATGGCATCATCTCTCTAATTGGTCGTAACTAGTTCCAAATCCACGCATGATCCTTTCCATCGGCTTCATTTAGATACTGAGTCGCTACCCCCCTTCAACCTTTTCTCATAGGAACTGTTCTCCAGGAAGTCTGTGTAATTGCAAGACTCATATGACATTGGATTTCTTAAACTCTGGGTACAGTCTTACATATCAGCACTTTTCCTTCCACTCTGTGGTCTTGATCCTGATGTTCCCCCTGTGGCTGCTATTTAAAGTACAGAACTCAGACTTGTTAAGTGCTTACACATGTTTAACAGCATATCTCGTTTGGCCCTCAGCTCCATGAAATCAGCAGGGGCAAAACCTGTCAATTCTATTTTTCTTTTTATGGTAGTCTGAATAGCATCCCGCATTCCAAGCAAATTGCAGTTTCTCTGGTGTTAAAGTGACACCAGGGAAATTGCAATTTTCTCAGGTAGCACTGGAAGCTATTTGTCATGTGGGGCTGCATCCTGAGTTTCTACCTTCTTGCAAGGCCAATCGGGAATGGAGTTTTACCTGCCCTCAGGTTCAGGTAGCAGTTGCTCAGTTGCCTGATTTATTAGAATCCTGTTGCCACTGGATAAATCCACTCACTAGTGTTTGGAAGAGAGAATAGCAATAGGAATAGCACTTAGGCTTATATACCGCTTCATGGTGCTTTACAGCCCGCTCCGAGAGGTTTATAAAGTCAGCATATTGCCCCCACCAATCTGGGTTCTCATTTTACTGACTTTAGAAAGATAGAAGGATGAGTCGACCTTGAGCCAGTCAGGATTCAACTCTAGGAAGTGAGCAGAATTTGCCTGCATTCTAATCATAGCCCCACCACAACTCCAAATAAAAGATGACAACTAGTTTATCTGCATCCCCTCACATACTATAGGTAACTCTGACTGATTGTGCATTTGTGCATTGTAGCTGTTATGGTTTAACTGATTGGACCCTAGGAAGAGCAGAACTGCCGGAACAAGCCCATGCAGTTTTTCTAGCAACATTTTCAGAATTTACCTACCAGGATCTCCTTCCTAAGCCTAAGAAGAGAGAGTGACCAAAGTCACCGATGCAGCATTCATGCCTATGGCTCATAGGAACTCATAACCCCCAATCCAGCACTTTTAACCAGACTGGGTCTCCTTCTTATGGTTAAAAGATAAAGACACTGGTGAGCAATGTAAAACATTTCCCTGCATAGCTGCCAATACTTCCGTATTGATTTGAACTGAGTAGAACATATGTTGTTTAACTTGGCTGAGGTAGGCCCTCTATTTAAAACATATGTTGAATATAAGCAATATAGAATATAATTTTTACTGATTTAGGAAAGATGAGTGACTGCAAGAGTGTTTATGATTCATTGTTTCCTCTATTTATTAATAAATAAATAATAATAATATTGCTCTCCCTTTTTCAAATACCAAACAATTCTGCTTCACTGTGATTTCTTTTTATATAATTTAAAATTAACACCGCCACCACAGTCATCACACCTGTATATGGGTCCACTTGGAGACGGGCGGGGTATAAATACAATAAATAAATAAATAAATAAATAAATATAGTTGATAGTGTTCAGATCCGTATCCACAGTACCTAACATAGCATTGCAGTAGGATATATACCAAAGAAATATTTAGATTAAATGCAGGATTAAAATAGTGCGGCGTCCCCATGGTGGAACATAATTTTGATCTCTAATGCAAGGGGAACAGATGTGTGTGTGTGTGTGTGTGTGTGTGTGTGTGTGTGTGTGTGTCCCTCTCATTATTCAGTAGAAATGCAAACATGGAGATCAGGGGATGCTCAAATGTTAGTTGACATTTCTGACTCTGAGAGTGAAGTGTGGTGATTTGGATAGAAGATATTGGCAAATTTATAAGGAAAGAGTGGGTGGGGAAGGGAGAAAAAGAGAGACGTTTATGAATTTGAGGGGGAAATTTCAGGACAAAGGAAACACACACACACACACACACACACACATTTATTCTAGTTCTGACAGAATTTTTAAAACAATACATATCTTAATACAGCTTTAACAGATCATTGTGCCAAAGTAATCTTTTTATCAGACCAACACACACCAACAGATATTCCTGAGATGATATAGATAACTTAATCTACTTGATTTAGTTTGGTATCCATAGTGATAAACATGAATTGTTAATTTCATATAGCCCATAGCAGATACATGCTGAATGATTGTGGTGTTTGCAGTATATATCAGTTACAAATAGCATTATAGCAGCTATTCCTCAAGACTGACAACAGTTTTGAATTAGAAACTGATAGGCCTCACCTGCTCATGAGTTCATCCGCAGGTCACTTTCTTGTCACTTTCAGCTAGACCCCCATTAAAATGACATCTGTGTTCATAAAGAGGTTGAGAAGAGACAGAATGGTTGAAATTGGGGAGGAATACGAATAAGGTGTCACCAAGTCAAATAATGTACTGTTCAACTTTGGCCTTTCACATACCTTGGTGTTTCTGCCACTTGACTCGACTTCCAAATACAAGATTGGGTGCTGTAAAACCGTCATCACTTTTCCTCTATTTTGTTATCTAGAAGGAGTTGGATTTTGTGTTGTGCAGCTCCCATCTATAGGAAGCAACTATTACACAAAGATAATTGTGCAAATATATTTAGCTTAGACTACATGTATTGTCAGAATTGTCCACCTTCCCTTAAGATCTCAGAGAAGAGAGAGATGGTGTTGAAGTTATTATGGTTGGTCATAGAGTCAGCCAAATATCTAGAATGGATTTGGCATTTTTGTCAACCTATTGTGTCCTTACCAAGGACCTGGGATAGGCAAATGTTGTTGTTAAAGGTATCCTTACAGAATGTATGTTGTTCCAATAAAGCTGCCTTTTGCAATTGACTGCTGGTAATTTTGTTATTATTATTTATATGCCATCTGACTTCCAGCAATACTGGACAGTGTTACATAATGTGACGTCCCTATGTATTCCATACTCCCTTTCTGGAGGAGAGGATCCTGTGCGATATTTTCAGTTACACTGACTATCTAAATGGAGGCCTGTATGATTAGTTTCAGGATATTCCTTTCTACACCATTGAGCACCAGGATGTGAGTAGGCCCTAAAACGTATGCACTGTGTATAATCATCTAAACTGTGTTGATCAGTGACTTTAATTTCCTGTAGAGGGTTTGAACCCCAGAAAATAACTTCTGGCTACCCATATTTGAAGAAAGGATGAAACTAATCATGTGGTGCCTTCAGGTGGTCAATGTAGGTCAAATTAGGAGACAGTCAACAGTACAGTGGACTGTATTTGGATCTTAAA